>OU744734.1:34106800-35348061 GCA_916613615.1 Steromphala cineraria | reverse complement strand
TAGGACTTTATCAAGAGTTACCTTCCAAAGAATGAATGAATGAGGAACAGAGTGTAGAATGAGGATTATATTTGACATAAACACTGTATAAAGATTATTGAAATATCTTGCTAAAAGTCAAGAAATGTTCTGTAAATGCTTATTTGTGTTTACAGGAGGAGAAGAATGATAGACTTGAGAACAGCAACACAGAAGTGAAGGGGAAGAAACCACAGAGAAGAAGACGGCAGCCAAAACCTTCTACCATGCAGGTTTGTACAGTGTTTTTTAGCTCACCTTTACAAAGTAAATGTGAGCTTATGTCATGGCGCTTCGTCCGTCGTCCGTCTGTCTGTCCGTCCGTCCGTCCGTCTGTCTGTCCGTCCGTCTGTCCGTCCGTCCGTAAACTTTCAGGAAAAAGACTACTCCTCCTAAACGAATGCAGATATCATTCTGAAATTGTAGTATGTTATACCCATGGTGATTCCTCACAGAAAGGTAGACGTTTTAGTTTTGAGAATCCAAGATGGCCGCCATGGCAGCCATATTGAATTTTCAATTAGAGTTCAGGAAAAAGACTACTCCTCCTAAACAAATGCAGATATCATTCTGAAATTGTAGTATGTTATACCCATGGTGATTCCTCACAGAAAGGTAGACGTTTCAGTTTTGAGAATCCAAGATGGCCGCCATGGCAGCCATATTGAATTTTCAATTAGATTTCAGGAAAAAGACTACTCTTTCTAAACGAATGCAGATATCATTCTGAAATTGTAGTATGTTATACCCATGGTGATTCCTCACAGAAAGGTAGACGTTTCAGTTTTGAGAATCCAAGTTGGCCGCCATGGCAGCCATATTGAATTTTCAATTAGATTTCAGGAAAAAGACTACTCCTCCTAAACGAATCCAGATATCATTCTGAAATTGTATTATGTTATACCCATGGTGATTCCTCACAGAAAGGTAGGCGTTTCAGTTTTGAGAATCCAAGTTGGCCGCCATGGCAGCCATATTGAATTTTCAATTAGATTTCAGGAAAAAGACTACTCCTCCTAAACGAATCCAGATATCATTCTGAAATTGTATTATGTTATACCCATGGTGATTCCTCACAGAAAGGTAGGCGTTTCAGTTTTGAGAATCAAAGATGGCCGCTATGGCAGCCATATTGAATTATCAATTAGATTTCATGAAAAGACTACTCTTTCTAAACCAATCTAGATATCATTCTGAAATTGTAGTATGTTATAACTATGGTGATTCCGCACAGAAAGGTAGACGTTTCAGTTTTGAGAATCCAATATGGCCGCCATGGCAGCCATATTGAATTTTCAATTAGATTTCATGAAAATGACTCCTTCTCCTAAACCAATCTAGATATCATTTTCATATTGTAGTATGTTAAACCTATAGTGATTCCTCCCACAAAGGTAGACGTTTCAGTTCTGAGAATCTAAGATGGCCGCGATAGCAGCCATATTGACTTTTCAGCTGCAGATGACACATCATTATTACTAAATTTTAAGCTTTCATCAAGTGATCACTCGCACCATATAAATTCTCTAATTTGAACTTACTAATCATAATATTATCTTGAATATGGAATATTTAAGATTGTCATGCAAGTTGTTCTATATTTTTAAGTGTTTCTAAAACATTAAGATGAAAGACAAACATAATTAATTAATTTGTTTAAAATATTTATGGAAACTAGCTGCAAAAACCCAATGACATTACACATCATGTTGAATTTTAAACAATGGTATCTCCCTTATATTCCTTTAAATACCACACAAAAGGGGTCAACCAGAGTTCAGATATTCCTGTTGAGTCCACTATGCATTTCTAATACACATCCCAATACAGTCTGCTAGCATCACAGTCTCAGCTGCTAGTCTGTTGCATGATCAACCTGACCCAATTGATATGGTAGAGCATTATGCTATATGGCCATGTGTATGCAATAAGAGTTATGGGAATTAGACTTGTATTCTCATGACAGTGATATGTTCTTTCTAAGAAAAACAACTTACACAAAATTTGTCAACAATAAGCTTTGTGTTTAGCAATCTACATGATAAGTTGATGTAAAAAGAGTTTTTTTGCATCAGGTTCCAGTTCCTGTGTTTTACTCATATTTGTACCATTTCTATATCTAACAGAAGTTCTTCTTGACACAAAATCAATTTAGGACATAAGCTAACTATATTTTGTGAAATTATATATATTTTTCACAACAATTCATTTTTTCTCTTTTCAAGTCTTTTAATACCACACATAACGGCTTAGCCAGAGTTCAGGTTTACATGCTCAGCACACTAGGGTGCTTCTCCAAATATACGTACACAAAGCCAAATACACAAATTGCTACACTCTCCTTAAGGATCTTGGGCTAGCAGCCCTGCCTGCTTGTATATTGCATAGTAATCCTGACCTAATTGATAAATAGAACATAATGGACTTTATGGAAAGTATACTTGTATTCTAATAATAGTAATACTTTTTACAAATAACAATTTAAACAAGTCAAGAATCAGCTTTTGTGTACAACAATCTGCACGATGAGTTAATATTAACAAGTCAAGAATCTGCTTTTATGTACAGTAATCTACATGATAAGTTTATAATAGAGGTATTTTGTATCAGGTTCCAGTTCCAATACCATGTGTTTTATAAATACCTGTAAAACTAAATGATAATTGTATCATGCTGAAGGGGTTCTGGGAACAACATGTCATCATAGAAGTCATTATTTTTCAATTAGATTTCAGGCCAAGTACTACTCCTACTAAATCAATTAAGATATCATTCTGAAAAGTGAGTATTTTTTTATATAGTGATTCCTGACAAAGACGCATTTATTTTATTATCAAGAATCCAAGATGGTCAATATGTCAATTATATTGAATTTTCAATTAGAGTTCATGAAATTCATTGAAAAGAATACATTTCCTGATCAATCAAATCAATGTCACTATATTTGTATTGATACGCTTGTTGTAATATTTATCAACACTATAAATACAGTTACAAAAAAATGTATGAATCATCTTTATCTGCGAACAGCCTGAAGCATGACTGTTTTAATAAATCCTTTTTAATAAAACATAAAATGATAAAAGTTGTTCACTCCATCAGTGGGTTACATAATTCCTTAAACTTCATATATGGCAAATAACATAGCCAGTGAGGGATAAATATAAATTTTTTAATCATCTATATCTGATTACGGTCTGAACAATGATTATCTAGATAATTATAATGATCATTCAATTCAAACAAATCCTTTTCAAAAGCATTTAAAATGATTAAATTTGTTCACTCCCAACACTAACTGTAAGGTTTTTTACTCCTTTGTTCCCATGCAATTAATTTATTCCAAATTGAAAATTTTGGTTAATGAATAACTAATTATCTTTTATTTTGTTTGTCATGCTAATAAAAGATATAATATTCATCTTCAAAACAGCATTCATTGAACAGCTGTCTGAACAATTCTTTTTTTACAAAGTCTTTCTCACCAATTCTCTCTGTTAGTTAAGATACTTCAATAAACATATTACTGAGTTGACCTCCAGATTATTTCCATTGCAAACCTCTCTTTTACCCCCACCCCTTCTATTCTCCCCCCCCCCCCCCCTTCCCCTTCTATCCTTCCAGCCCCTCTCCTGCAACTCTCCTCTTACATAAGAGGATAAGTTACATAAGCTACATGCAGGTGCAAGAGGTCATCATAGGTCATCATATCTAGTACCGGGTAATTAGCATAAACCCCCATGTTGCTAGCCTATTCTGACCAATCAGATTGCACTAACATATGTCAAGATTTAAGATATTCAGAAATCTTCAGTTAGAATTACATGAGACATTGACCTGGACAGTTTACTTTGGCAATTGGACTTATCACTAGCTGAATTTGTGATTTGTGCCAGAGGGATATATTCCAAATGTTTATGTGCATCATCTTTTTAGTTCTTTGGAAGTTGAGAGTGTGACTAAATGAATACTCCTAAACCAATCAAGATATCATAATGAAATTAATACAGATGCCCACATAAAAGTAGCATTTTGAAGATTAAAAAGTCCAAGATGGTCACCAATTCAGCCATAGATATACAAAAAAGTTATACAAAAACCTACTGCTTGTTAACAAATCATGATTATATCATTCTTGTATTAATGTTTGTTCAAGCTCTAGTGGTTTCCAACAGAAGAATAGCATTTTAAAAGATAAAAAAAATCATGATGGCAGCCATAATCAATTATCATATAAAAGATGGTTACACAATTAAACCATATTACCACATCATTCATTTTAAGGTGAGCTTCTGTACCCTCGGTACTTTTATTTATTTCTTCATATTACAGTCATATACTCATGTCACTAGGCTTATTTATACATCTATCATTTTATGTTGATTGGACACAAACATTTTCAAATAAACTCAATCATAGCAAGATGTTAAAGATCTATTTCCTTTTTGACAATCGAGCATGTGGCTTGATAGATATCAGTGTATGAATAAGATTAAGTCAAAATTATGGATATACAACTTCTTCATTTAAGTTTTGCGGAATTTCAACATAGATAGTAATGTTGTTCTCAAGCAAGTGATGAACGTTGCAAAATTTGAATAAAGAAGTTGTATATCTATAATATTACCTTCATCACTATCATAATCTCAACTTCTACAATGCCCATCAAAGAAGAATATCAAGGTATGGTTGAAGCTGCACAGAAACAAATATCCTGATTTAGTAGGATAAGATACTGTGATATGTATTGTTAGTGTATAAAGCATTACAACTGTAATATAATGCTTGTTGTGTAGCCGCCAGTGCGCCCCTACTACCAGGACCAGATGTACGGCCAGGGGTCCCACCCCAGCTGGATGACCCCGCCCCAGCCCCAACACAACTACTACTCCACCCCCATGCCGGGGCCAGATATCTGTGAGTGCCTTCTTAGCTCCTGTAGATCGTATTGCTAGTGAATACTTGAGTCTTTATAGCCATGCAAGTTCATGTCTGGTTCACTTTAGTCAGTTACTGAAAAGTGTTCTATTAATATTATATGCTGTTAAGATATCAGTTGCTTGATATAATATACAACTGTTAAGTCCTAGCGAATGAACTCTCCAGTTTCTCAGTTATGAAATCAAACTTTATCAATTTATCAGCAATTTATCAATCGCCCCCCCCTCCCCCCCCCCTAAATCTTCTTTTTCCACCATTTTCATAACCAAAGACCACTTAATAAAACCATATGAGTCAATATCAAGATCCCACTCCTCAGTTTTCACAAGTTTCCATCGCCTTCGCCGCACTCGTACTACTAGCTATAACTTTTTTCCACTAAGCTTTCCAGAACTCTTATTCATACCTTACTACTCATACCTTGGGGGAACGATTTTGACATGTTCACTTTCAAGGTCAAAGGTCAAGGTCACAAGATATGTATTCACTCTAAGTATTCCTTGTAAACGCGATAACTTGAAAAGTTTTTGTGCTATGAAGCTCTAACTTGGTATATATCATCCTTGGAAAAGTAAAAAAATTTGAAAAGGTTTTGGCTACAATCCTTCAAAGGTCAAGGTCACAGCAAGGTCATGACGTAAGCATGTTTTAGCGAAAATGCTTTATTTTAACTATGAACACTTTTAATCAATACATGATTGTTATACTCAATAAAAAGTGTTCAATGATTGTGTGACCTTGAAGGTCAAAGGTCAAGGTCATGAGATATGAGTTATTACAAAATGCACTAAATTGGGTATAACTTTATCCCATTTAGCTTTTCAGAACTCATGAACATGTCTAAATGTTAATACTTCCAGGGAATCATTATGACATGTTCACTTTCACTTTCCCGCTCCTCAGGTTCCTCAATTATGTAATCGACCACCTCAGTTTCATCAACTCCCCAGTCTATATCCTCACACCACGTCATCTTCTGTCCACAGCAAGTCGCCCTCGGTTCAACAACTCCAAGGCTATTCTGGGAACGATGCTACGTCAGCGGTCAACACACCCACCTCAGACCCCATACGGGATGCAGCAGAGCTCAATGAACCCGATGATGTTGCAGAAGCAGCAGCAGCATCAGTTCCTCAGGCAGCAGATTCTGCAGCGACACAACCAGCGCAACATGTACCCCATGTCAGGGGGCAGCAACATGCAGACTATGCAGGGTAAGGATTGGTCGTGCTCTGAATTTTTGGGATGCATTATTTTGCGATAATGTAAAGGGTATTGCTTTACATATTGTTGTGCTGAAAAAGTTTTATGATACAAAGAAAGCCTTATCTGATGAAGAAAAAGGTATTGTGTTACAGAAACGGGTTATCTGATAAAGAACATGGTGATCTGATAAAGAAAAGGGTAATCTGATAAAGTAAAGTGTATTGTGATACTTGTTGTGTTATGTTTGCACTTCTAAATTTGAGATTACTATGTGCTGCCATTCTCACCCTACAGAGGTGGCGCTTCATATGCTTCTGATTTGATCTCTATTGTTATAAGCGTCCTTTCCGGGCTTCGGCAGGTTCCAATAGCATCAAAACTTTTAATTACCAGCTTTTAAAAAAGCCAATAAAAACACCAAGCTCATGGAGAGTTTCCTTGCTGTCATCAAGGCCTACTTCAGTTGCCTCATTATGTCAATGAGTTATGACAAGAAGACTAAAAGTGAAAAGTGCATTTTTGTATAAAACAGGAATAACTTCGACTTATTAGCTCATCTAGCCTGTAATCCTTTCAAAATGTTTGCCTATGATCTTAAAATCTCTCCCTATCACCCTTCACAGGTGGAATGCCACAGAACTACCAGGGCAGCCACTACAGTGGGATACAGCAGCCGTCTTCACGCATGATGGACCAAATGGGGGGTGGGATGATGAGCCAGGGCTACAACCAGTCGTACCAGGGGGCAGGGGCAGGGGGTGCAGGGATGATACAGGGGGGTCAGCAGTCACGCTACATGGCTCAACAACCCATGCAGCAGGTGCAGCCACAGTACAACCCTTCTCAGAGGTAGGTGGATCTCTAGTACAAATGCTTGTCAATATGTACTCAACAGATTTGCTGCTAATAATGGCTGAAATATGTTTAAAATGGCTCTTTAACAACAACTCTCTTACTCCTATTTCTGATCGAGGGAGAACTATTGCGTGGCTGTAGGGTTGTTCTGAGATAAGTTCTTCACACTACTTCTTCTCCATCCAGATCTCCATGCAACATTTCTCTCTGTGGAACCAACCTCCAGTCACGCAATAGTTCTTCCTCTATGAAGATGTCATGAAGAAATTTGACCCTGAACATCTTTTAAGTATTATATTATCACTAAGACAGATATCCTCAAAATCTCTAACCCCACAATATTTCTCCAGCAGAATGCAGCCACCGATGGGAGGGAACATGTCAATGAACACAGGGATGAACAACATGGCCGGGTACAACCAGATGGGTCCTACTGGACCGCCCCAAGGACAGGCCTACATGCAGCAACAGCAACAACAACAACAACAGCAGGAACGCTATCTGCGCCAACAACAGATGCAGATGCAGATGCAGCAACAGCAACAGCAACAACCGCAGATGGCTCAGTCGTCAATACCAACCCAGCAACAACAGCAGACGGCGCAGCTGGTCGCTCAGCTACAGAGACAAATGTCCGGTGGAGGCGGAATGCCCGGTCCACAGGGACAGCAGTATAACCAGTATCAACAACAATATTAGGAATATGGGCCAGTCTCCAAAATGTGTAGACTTTGATAATCAATATTAAGAAATAAGAAGATAAAGACGGTCAGCGTCAAAGACAAATGCTTGTCCACAGGGGTTCAACCTTTTCCAAAGGGGAGTTCAACCCTCTGAACAAGAAGCTCCGGCCACCTAGATCTGCCACTGGGACCATAGTCTGACGCTGTACATGGGAGGTGCAATTCATTTTTGATAGGCAAGACGAATGGCCATTTATTCTTCATTATTGTAGAAATAATGTACAACAGTTGTTTGTAGAAAGTGAAGTGATCTCTCAAGAAATAATCACGAATGTACTCTTCACTTCAATCAAAATTACAAGGTCAAGAGGAAAATTGTGAGAATCTCTGATAACAGTATTTTCTTTTACAAATTTTGTATGTACAAAAACTCAAAAGTTATCTCCCTTTGATGAGATATCAAACATTGTCAAAATTTTGGCATGAAATATTCTGTTTCTATTGCAAACAGTTTATGAAATGTTATGTATATGATTTATTTTTCCAAAGGCTTGAGCGAACAATACCTACAAATTTGATCGGTGGAGCAAGAGAGAATCTGATGATATCATTATTGTAGAATTACCATTAGTAGATAAAGATTTGAATTATCATTAATGATCAACCCATCAACCTAGACATTAGAGTAAATAATTAACAATTATTGACTTCAAGTGAGGTTGATCCAATGATTTGTCGACCTTGGACACGTGATATTCACCATTTGTCGACCTTGGACACGTGATATTCACTGAGGCAACGCCGAGGTGAATATCACGTGTCCAAGGTCGACAAATCATTGGATCAACCGAATCTGAAATCTATAATTCTTTTATTATATGAAAAACGTTAGACCCTTCTTTTCTTCCGTGAAAGTAAGGGACATCACTCTAGTGCTTGAAGATATAAGGGACATAACTCTAATTCAGCACAGTCACAAAGCGATGCCTATTGCTTGATGAACATCGTAACATGTGATGTGCGGAGTTCGAGGCGTAATTCTCAAATCTATTTTTAGCCACCAGAGGTGCTTGGATTGTTATATCAACCTCCCGCGACTAACACAGGTTGACATTGCTTGACGTCAATGCCGTCATGTGACCCAGTTGGCCAATCAGGAAGACAGATTTAATCCGTTCATATAATAATTACTAGTATAGAACTTATCGGACAATTTTGAACACAAAATGTACAAATATGGAAAATTGTAATGTTTGAAATAGATTGTTTTCAAGTGCACTGTTATTCTCACTTTATGTAAATGTCTGTCATAACTTCATTTGTACAGTTCGTTTTCATCCCTATTTGCAAACATAACGTTATTTATTTCCTAGAATCCATCAAGTGTCGTGAATTTATGTACCTACTGTACATTTCTCATCAATCATGTGAAAAAAAGTACTGCAGTAAATCTTGAAATATGTAAAATCAGCTTTTGAATTTTTTCTCCACCATGAAATTTAAAGTATTTTGATCCTGGTGTACCAAGTCGACGACGATCTTTGATTGTTCCAGCTGCCTGTCTTTGTTTAGTCAATAATCTGTTGACAGATGCACATGGAAGTGTCTTGTACTCACAAAACCTGAAGAGCCCTTGGGTGACCTTCCCATGGCCTTATTCTTCTGAAAGTTTATCAAGCGTAGCATGTCGGCAATTTGACTGACATTTAAATTTGTGCTTGTAAAGGACGTCAGTGGAGTGAACATACATGCACTTTACGATCCATGGACGTGGTTGTGTTTGCGCGTCATGCTCAGGGCAACGTTCAGTTTTGATCATCAGTTTTAATCTGCCCTAAATGGTCTTGGATTTGAACCCCTCATGAATCATTCTGACATTCTTTGAACACTAGGTCCTAATTTCTGTTTCCCCAATATCCTCAAGTGACCATGAAAGTTCTGTGAAATTAAATGTCAATTGTGCTTTTAATGTGTTCGGTATATATAGAAAAAAATAAGAATACATATAAGTCCATTGGCTTCAATAATTGTCATCTTTCATAGAAGAAGAATTTAAGTATACATAATTTAGTTCTATGACCTCTGAGAGGAGAGAATAAAATCATATCCAGCAAGTTTGTACAGTCGTATTTCTCATACATAATAAAATATACAAGAAAATTGAATGCAGAAAACACTCATACAGTAAACAGTAATTTCCTTTTGATACATATTCTTTGACCATTAGTTGCACCTTTAACAATAAAAGTACCGAGGGTACAGAAGCTCACCTTAAAATGAATGATGTGGTAATATGGTTTAATTGTGTAACCATCTTTTTTATGATAATTGATTATGGCTGCCATCGTGATTTTTTTATCTTTTAAAATGCTATTCTTCTGTTGGAAACCACTAGAGCTTGAACAAACATTAATACAAGAATGATATAATCATGATTTGTTAACAAGCAGTAGGTTTTTGTATAACTTTTTTGTATATCTATGGCTGAATTGGTGACCATCTTGGACTTTTTAATCTTCAAAATGCTACTTTTATGTGGGCATCTGTATCAATTTCATTATGATATCTTGATTGGTTTAGGAGTATTCATTTAGTCACACTCTCAACTTCCAAAGAATTAAAAAGATGATGCACATAAACATTTGGAATATATCCCTCTGACACAAATCACAAATTCAGCTAGTGATAAGTCCAATTGCCAAAGTAAACTGTCCAGGTCAATGTCTCATGTAATTCTAACTGAAGATTTCTGAATATCTTAAATCTTGACATATGTTAGTGCAATCTGATTGGTCAGAATAGGCTAGCAACATGGGGGTTTATGCTAATTACTAGAAATGATGACCTATTATGACCTCTTGCACCTGCATGTAGCTTATGTAACTTATCCTCTTATGTAAGTTACTGTTGTTCCATATAGTGAGTGTCCTCCCCTCATTTCAATATGCAATACAGATACCCTTTAGAGGAGAGTTGCAGGAGAGGGGCTGGAGGGGAAAGGGGGTGGTTGTGGGGGGTGGTTGTGGGGGGGGGGGGGGGGGGGGGGGGCGGGGAAGGAATGGTACAAATATGAGTAAAACACAGGAACTGGAACCTGATGCAAAATAACTCTTTCCACATCAACTTATCATGTAGATTGCTAAACACAAAGCTTATTATTGTTGACAAATTTTGTGTAAGTTGTTTTTCTTAGAAAGAACATTTCACTGTCATGAGAATACAAGTCTAATTTCCATAACTCTTATTGCATACACATGGCCATATAGCATATTGCTCTACCATATCAATTGGGTCAGGTTGATTATGCAACAGACTAGCAGCTGAGACTGTGATGCTCGCAGCCCGATTGGGATGTGTATTAGAAATGCATAGTGGACTCAGCAGGAATATCTGAACTCTGGTTGACCCCTTTTGTGTGGTATTTAAAGGAATATAAGGGAGATACCATTGTTTAAAATTCAACATGATGTTTAATGTGATTTGGTTTTTGCAGCTAGTTGCCATAAATATTTTAAACAAATTAATTAATTATGTTTGTCTCTCATCTTAATGTTTTAGAAACACTTAAAAACACTTAAACAACTTGCATGACAATCTTAAATATTCCATATTCAAGATAATATTATGATTAGTAAGTTCAAATTAGAGAATTTATATGGTGCGAGTGATCACTTGATGAAAGCTTAAAATTTAGTAATAATGATGTGTCATCTGCAGCTGAAAAGTCGATATGGCTGCTATCGCGGCCATCTTGGATTCTCAGAACTGAAACGTCTACCTTTGTGGGAGGAATCACTATAGGTATAACATACTACAATATGAAAATGATATCTAGATTGGTTTAGGAGAAGGAGTCATTTTCATGATATCTAATTGAAAATTCAATATGGCTGCCATGGCGGCCATATTGGATTCTCAAAACTGAAACGTCTACCTTTCTTTGCGGAATCACCATAGTTATAACATAGTACAATTTCTGAATAAAACCTAGATTGGTTTAGAAAGAGTAGTCTTTTCATGAAATCTAATTGAAAATTCAATATGGCTGCCATGGCGGCCATCTTGGATTCTCAAAACTGAAACGTCTACCTTTCTGTGAGGAATCACCATGGGTATAACATACTACAATTTCAGAATGATATCTGGATTCGTTTAGGAGGAGTAGTCTTTTTCCTGAAATCTAATTGAAAATTCAATATGGCTGCCATGGCGGCCATCTTGGATTCTCAAAACTGAAACGTCTACCTTTCTGTGAGGAATCACCATGGGTATAACATACTACAATTTCAGAATGATATCTGGATTCGTTTAGGAGGAGTAGTCTTTTTCCTGAAATCTAATTGAAAATTCAATATGGCTGCCATGGCGGCCATCTTGGATTCTCAAAACTGAAACGTCTACCTTTCTGTGAGGAATCACCATGGGTATAACATACTACAATTTCAGAATGATATCTGGATTCGTTTAGGAGGAGTAGTCTTTTTCCTGAAATCTAATTGAAAATTCAATATGGCTGCCATGGCGGCCATCTTGGATTCTCAAAACTGAAACGTCTACCTTTCTGTGAGGAATCACCATGGGTATAACATACTACAATTTCAGAATGATATCTGGATTCGTTTAGGAGGAGTAGTCTTTTTCCTGAAAGTTTACGGACGGACAGACGGACGACGGACGAAGCGCCATGACATAAGCTCACATTTACTTTGTAAAGGTGAGCTAAAAAAGGGTCACAACCCTCAAAAAACAAAAACCCTGTAATCACCCTTGGGGAGTTGATACAGAAAGCCAGTTAGAGGAACCTGAGAATAGAATAGGTGGTCGCGTTTTGTTTTGAGACGGTGAAAGGGATGCAATGATCTGGAAGTCTGTGATGATAATGAAGACGAGAAAGTGAGTGAACAGAGTCAGTTGTGATAAGTTTGCAGATGGAGACTATGATTCTGAGGCGGTTGTAACAAGTTCTGCAGAAACGGTTGACGTTAACCCAAGAGACAGATTTGAATAAATGAACTCTCCAACATCATTTATGACAGACGACATCGCAATGGTAGCAGAAGTAATCTTTACGTAACTGATAGCGGCTTTCTGCAAACAGTCATTCAGTCGTTGACATCAGAAACACATGAATCGATGCCGGGCAGATCTGATAAGTAGGAAGATGATTTCAAGATTTTTGTGATTTGGTATTCTTTTGCATAGTGACCATCGTCATAGGAATCGATGACAGTTTAAAGGAGGTTGACACACAGTATGGAACAGACTTGGGACAAGGACAGGACCTTGGGAGACCCACCATACCAGCTGTATCTTCTCCACAGTGTTACTCTGAATGCGTGTTGACTCCATCAGATACGATGGAAACCATGTGATGATTGTTCCTAACATTTTCACTATCTGTTCGAGGATCTGTGCTTGAACTAATGTCACATATAACTTCATTTGAGATCAAGGAGAACCAATGCAGCTTTGTTACCAGTCAACAATCTTTCAGAGGAACTGAGTTTGTTGCAATATCAATGAGAACATTACTACATTTGATCCCATTGAATCAAGTTTTTCTAACAGTTACACAAGAAATTTTCTTGTTTAGCTGCCACAGAGATTGTGTTGACTGTTACTTCAATTCAATATTGTTTGGCTTTGATCATGCATTAATTATTTCATCAGAAGTACCTCGTCAATACACCATATCTGTTTAGCAATGTTTAATAAGCAAGTGCATGATGAAGTTATGTGCAAGCTTAGCCTTGCAGGGTTCAGTTCAATTCAGTTCAAACCGAGGAACTTTCTGTTCATTTATAGCACAAGGCATTGTCAAGCATTTCAAAACAAAGAATATCTGAGCTTTTATAATGATTTAATAATTTTGATATTGTGACTCAACCATTTACATCTTACACAACCAAATCCAGTCACATATAAAACATTCAACAAAATATGATATAAAGAAAATGCATAAAATTGTTACAACCATGTTAAAATCTCTTGTGACCAGTTCGGATTATGAAAAATAATTAAAATTTTCGTGAATTTTTATTACAAGGAACTTGATAAATTGACGTCTTCAATTATCAAATGAGCCTGAACATAATTAGTCACTTAAAACTGACTTCAAGATGACACATATAAAAAGAAAAAACATAAATGCGAGACACAGAATTTGAGATATTACCAATGTTTCAGAAAGCTAACATACATGTATGCAATGTAAGATCAATATAAAATCATGAAAATAAATATCTTCGTGTACATGTGGACGTCACATTGTGAAGGCACTGTATAGATCAAAATATATCAAATACTGAGTCATATGTAGCTTCTATAAGCAATCATCACAACATTTTGTTACAAGCACAGGGTACCATGATATGTAGTTTAGTGAATAAATGACAAGAGTTTTAAGCGCATATCAAAGTTATCTTCCAAATGAAACATATCACATAAACTCAGCAGTGTTGATCTTGTTGTTGAAGCAAAAGAAAATTAGTTTGGACTCACATTTTACATTCCCGAAAGCCATCAACTCTGGTCAAACTGAATTATTGTACCATTGGTTGATCAAGAGTGAGGGATGCAAGGGTAAATACCACTTTAAAAGTGAGTCATTAGTTTGTAAATGTTGATAATCTTATTTCTCATACATGATAAAAATTATACAGAAAAGCTTTGAACAAGGAACTGAAATCGGTACAAAATCTTATTTTCTTGGATGCAAAGTCATGTCATTACTGGCACTTGTGACATCGATAGTGTGTGATAGCGTACATTTGTCTGGAAATATGGAATATTCAAATGATTACCGGTAACTGAAAGAATGGTATCTAGACAAATGACACTAAAAAAAGTTTTATGTAAATTTCCTGTTTTCACTTTCAATGAATGATCCGTTAAACCTAACAATCTATGTTGAAATGTAATAACATCTACATCTTGCTAAAAACCTTCAAGTACTCAATTGGTGTTTACATAAATGAAAAACAACATTTGGTTCACCAAGCTTCATAACTAGGCTAAAATAATTAAGAGCATCAAAATAAAATGGCAAGAATAAAACAACCATGAAAACATTTCACTAAAATATATTTTCTAAGAATGACTTTGAGAGATTAGGCTAGTAGAAATGTACATCTACATGCAAATGTGACCCCTATATTTCATAGTTGTCTTCCATTCAAAATCTATCTAGCTGGTTGAATGTTAGAGTTCAAAATGGCTTATTGGTTGAATGTTTTAATTCAATTTAATACAAAAGAATGAAAGGACGTTGCTTTTCAAATAAAGTTTCCTAATTCAAAATACTGGTAGATAATTTACTTGCTTTTTCTTTCAACTGAGAAACAGCTTACATTTTTAAATGCAACAAAGATTCAAGTTCATCTCAGTTTTTACAGAATCAAAATCGTAATTAGAAGTGAAAGCCTTTCATTAATTACCAACTGGTGTGTAGATGAATGCAAAACAACTCCGATACAACAATGTTTTCTTATCAATAACAAATGGACTAGTAAGCTTTCGAAGCACGTCAGTTTACATTATGTACATATGTCAATAGTGGAATCAATATGACAATACACTGGCATAGAAAATGCTACAATGTGATACAGAAAAAACTTCAGATGTTTCAGGTTGAGAAATCAGTGTTTTGATACAAATCTTAAAATTTTACTTGGTGTACATTGATTGTGTCCATTTCTTTCTACCTTTTTTAAACCTTTGATTTCAAGTCAAACTGACTTCTTTAGCTTATATCTGTAGACTCTTAGTTTAGTTTGTCTAGCCTATGGGTAGGTAAGAAATTGTAGTTAAAATACCAGAAGCCAGTACTCTCCTCTTTATTTTCAGTTACCGTAAGCACAATTCACATGAATAATGTCATAAATGCAATTTAATGGCACTCATGAATATCAAATAAAGGGAGATAACTCCCGATTACTGAGCACACCTTAGAATGAAGATAACTATAAATGCACTAAGATGAAGCACATATACATATATATACATCTCAAGCGACCTCTTTTATGTGGCAGTGGCCTATATGATCTTCATAGTATTTAACCCAGCCCCTATCTACAGTTTACCATCCCCAAACATGACATGTTCATGGTATTAAGAAACCATAGATTATTACCTCAGAAAATGTGTAATATTTACTAAACAAGTGTTAAAATTTTAATTTAAAATGAGAATGATCTTCAATTTGCATAACATTTTTATAAGTCATATATGGAAATTTGATCTGATTTGAAAATACTTTGTCATTAATTTTAATGGGTTTAAAATAAAATGCATAGAGATCAATCTAGTTTTAATAAATCATTATCATTAAATCTTATGAATTACTGAAAGAGCCCATTTTCAGTGGACAAATTTTGAACCAACAGGAAATTAGTTTTGAACCAATCAAGGAGGGGTTGACTATTGTAACATGCTCGTTTGCCTTATGTTTATTGAAACATAAAAACAAAGGTTACAATCAGATTTTGTAATCAAGGTTTACAAGAACTCCCCAAAATAAATTTGCATTTTGAAGGGATGAGAAAGCTCTCTTGTGATTGGCTGGTTTTGGTGTTAGCAAGACACTTAACAGATGTGTTATTCGCTGGGTGTAATACAGATCCTTACAGCTTGTTTTCACTAGTTCCAGAGGAAAGAAATCTTCTTACCAACAATGCTTTCACATGATAAAATAGAAATATAAAGATGCTACATGTGCCTATAAACCCATTAAAACATTTATCACCTTGATAAACATAAATTCAAGCCAGTGCTGACAAAATGACTTTTGCCAATTTTCAGCGACAGATTTCTTGTATCCTAATTCTCCCTCTTGTAATTTCACTTTAGAGTCAGGGGAGCTAACTCTTCAGGCTTAATCTAAAGTCTCCGGACATAACCAAAGTCTGCAGAATCATATTTCTTATCAATGTCTCTGTAATTTCACCCTCATGTCTGCAATATTTTATTCAACATTCCAGTCTTGTCCTTGACGAGGTGTATCAACAACATTTTATAGAAGACAAAGCAATGTCTTATTTTTAGCTTTTAACTTTTGTCTGGAACAAAGAAGCAACTAAACACCTTGTCTTCCTGATAATTCTGACTTAAAAAATGTCTGTTAATGGCTTGTCATCGTAGATATTGGTTGCCGCCGGAGTCTACCAGTCTTCAGATCTTTGCAGCATCCTCATGTTCTTGCGTTGAGGTGTCGACATCTGTGACTCACCACGCATGATGGCTGCCATTTCACTCGTCTGGTTTCGTTGTAAATACTGCATCGCTTCTGGGCGGGTCCGTGCTGGCGACGTCTTGGGGCGTCTGCAACATCAAGACATCACTTTGTTAATGACATGGATATTGGTTTGAACTCAATGTCCTATCTCTGAAGGTAGATCGACATTAGGATTCAACATACTGGTTTACAGTTGTGATTTGTCTTTGGGAAGACGGCAAAAGCAATGCAATATATCTTTAATGACTTTAAGAAAATTGTTTGAATAATTTGCTTACAAGATTAGCTTTCTCCCTCTCCAAATTTGTTAATGCATCACTTCATTATATATTAGTCTGAACTAATTTATCTTCTTCACAATAGAGAAAAAAAGATACTATTTTCATATTGAGTGTCTATGGATGAGTCTGTACGCAACAATAGCAATGTGTCAACATAAGAATCTTTTTTACATGAAACAACTGTTTTATGTCAACATTTCAGTAAAGTAACATATTTATCTCACTCTCATTTCTCACTAATAGAAATTAACCACATTTATTCCACTGCAAAACATCAGGGAGTATGTCATGGTAATTAAAACTGCACATATACTCACGGGGTGGGTGTTGTCATCATGTGTTTGGGTATAGCCTTCTGTTTGGGGGTTGACCCATTGGTCCCGTTAGTTCCATGAGTTCCGTTGGTTCCGTTGGTGGCTCCCATGGACATGATGTCACCCATGCTGTCTGCAGAGTTCTTGGAGGCAATCTCTGCCGCTTCGGGTCTTACCCGGTGGTGTGGGGGGATCTCATCCCAGCCTCTGTAACAAACAGGTTTTTTTTTATTGCCTATATTATACAGAAAATGTTGTCTCAACATTGAATGTAAAACTGTCTTCAACAAATATTGCCTCTATGAAATCAATTGATATGTTGTAGGAGATCTTTCAATCCAAGATCATGTCGATCCACTGCAATCGCTAAGTTGTCAAGTTGAGCTAAGGAGTCTGTATGCAAGATATCAGTTTTCTAGGTCTTTTGCTTCTGGAGAAGAAATTTAAATTCCGAAAAGTTTCCAGACAGACGTCATGTCATTAGCCCACAAAGTCTAGTATGCCAGATGACACTTTGGGTTCAAAATGAATTATTTCTACAGGTATATTTACTTCCTTCAAAATTCGTCAGAGGTGTATGGCAGTCTTCATTTAATCACAGATGTAACAAAGCGAGTATTCAAATATATATATTATATAGATAGCTGTAATAGCTTAATGGCAGTGATTGGGAAAGGCAGGGGCCATGGGCCATTTTGTCAATTGTATGAAAAATGACCCATCAAAAGTTTACTATTGATATAATGGGCAATGGCCCATTTGAAATTTTCGAAAATTGCCAAAAACCCTTAAAAATTGAAAATTGCCCATTGTCAAGAATGTCTTTCCCAAACCCTGTATAATAGCAAAATGGATTGAATGCAGTTTTGGATTTTCTTCCAACTCAAATATCAAAACATAGACATAGATGTTACATGATTGATCAGATCAAGTCTTGACAGTTGCTATCTTTGTTTTCATACAGTATACAACGTTTCAACAAAATGACTTTAGTTTGAGAACAACCTTTATCTAAAGAGCCAGATTTATTATGTCTACCGGCCTTGTTTCTGTTGAAACAGACAATTAGAGAGCAGGAATCTGATGTTTGGTCTAAAACCTTGTGAAGTGAGAACACAGAGATAAAACACAGACTGTGCTATCCTTATCTAGATGAAGCGTGTAAGTCATGTGGACAAGTTTTCTCAGCTTCCACATAGTATGCACTGATGATGTTCCTTAGACTGAGAAATTCATTTTTAAATCACAAATGTATTAGATGATTTATATATTTTATGAAAACTTCTAGATTTCTTCAAGGTAAATATGCAGACAATCATATATTCTATAAGTTTCATAAATTTGCACTTCAGACAAAAAAATTTAAGACTTAAGAACTATTGCTGAATGAAAACCCTGATTTAGGGAAGAGATCGGTCAATACAGATATTTAATGAGAAAAAAAATCAAATTCTTCTTTGTATAAAAATAGATACTTTGTAAAACAATATGGACAACATACTACAATACTTTAACAGTGAAATTAAGTTAACAACCAAATCATGTACTCTAATTGTGAAGTTATTGAAGGGAATCTTCAAAATGAGATCAAAGAGAAAACACCTGTAAATCAATCACCTTGACAAGTGGACCACATTACTTACACACATAAGTAGCTAGTGACCCCAGGGTATAGGTTTACTTACTACGATTACTATAACTTCATAGTGAGTGACAGCAATTACCGGATGTGGTAATGTGATTGATGTGATAAAAATATCAATCCAGGGGGAAAGACAGAAAAATAGGGGGGAGATAAAAAGTGGAGGAATGGGGGAGATAGATGATAATTTCACAAGATAAACAAGAAATTGGAAATTTTTGAATTTTGGACCCTAGAGTATTTTTGTGCCAAATATGCTCTTCTATTAATATCAGTACAATGTTTCAGTATGTGATTGGAAAATGGTTTTTGTCATACTCTAAAATCATATTTTTCATTGCAATCCTGGTTGAATAGAGAGAGGGAGGAAAAAAGAATGAGGTTTGAAGAGAAGAGAAGGAAAGAAAAGAAAAGGATGAGAGAAGAAGGAAGAGAGAAAAATTGTTAGGGATGAGTTCAAAAGTTGATGATTGAAAAAAAGTTAATCTCACAAAATCATTTTCAAATAAAATTTAAAAAATAACACATTTAATTTTGCTTTTCATTGCAGTAGATTGTTGAAAAAGACCTTAAACACTTTAGGTTACAAGTAATTGACAAACTTAATGAAAAATCTTAATTAAATCAAAAATCTAAAATTCTAAAACAATCATTTAAAGAAGCAATTTTTGAAATAGAGGATCATACTTAAATAAATGCATTTTATCTCAAGCTTAATACCACAAATAAAAACTGACAGACACATAGACAGACAGACAAGTGCCATAGACGTCTGTCTACAATCAAGCCAATGTCGGATGTTACTGTTCATTCACATCATGTCTGTAATCTGTCAATCTGACATGTTTGACAGGTCAATAACAAAATGACAGATAAATTCAACTTGTCAGTTTCCTTCAGTTCTTGGAAGTGCAACAGAATAATGATTGTCTGTTGAATTTATCTTACAATTCTTACACTGTCACAGTCACATTGTTTTTTTTATATTTTTATCTTTTTAGTCTTGTTGGATATTTCATTTTAATTCTTGAAGTTTATAAAAAAATTCTTATATCGATATTCCCGAATGAGGATATTTTCTAATCAGTCATATGGGTTATTACAAATTTTTAAGTTTTTAATAAAAAACATTTTTCTATAGTACTTCACTCAGAAAATTCAAATTCAATTTTTTTAAGTAAATAATTTCAATATAAGTCTAGGCACATTTCAAAAAAATGTCTAATTCGTCTTTTGTGCTATCTTGATCAAATTCTCAAATTATCCTTTTTCCTGAACATGTAATGAAGAGATCATATATTGTTCATTACTAAATAAGCTCAAACAGCTATAGCATTTGCTCCATGTAAAACAATGTTATCATCAGAGTGAAAAATAGACCTCTCTTGAAAATCTCTCAAGTAAAAATCAGAGCTGACATAAAAGCCATTTCCTACACTGGCCAGCAGCAACTATTTCCCCTATTTCCCCGGGTCTAGCGATCATTTCTCCTTAAATATCTGTCTAAAAAAACTCTTTAAGAAGACACATTCAAGGATGTTTGGAGAAATTTCCTTAACAAGTTACTTTCATCAGGAAGCGCTTTGCACTTTTAAAGAGTAATTAACATTCAACCAGGAAATGTTTAAGGACCTTGACTTTTCATATTTATTGTACACTACACATGTATGTCATTGTGTTTGAAAATCTGGAATCTATAGAAATAAGATTTAAAAGAAAAATATGTCTAGGATATAGGAGGAGAATCAGATGATATGCATAAAGAGAAAAATAATAACCTGAATATATAAAATATTTCCAATTACACCTATATTTTTGGGGGAGATACAAAAAGAATTACCAAATGTCTGGTTAAATTTAAGTGAAAATAATGTTATGAATAATTGATAAAATTGTAACAACAACTTCAACAGATTCATAAAATAACATAGAAACTCATTTTCTCTGTTCAATGACATTGGAAGGTCAAAATGAATTCCCTATTACAAAAATGCAAGACAATAAACATTGCCCAAATATCGTTTGCAAATTATATTTGACATGTTTGTGTGAATCATTGATTCAAGGAACAAGAAGTATTCAGAAACTGTTTATGGAAACATTGCTTTTTAAGAAATGAAAACATTGAAGATTTGCCAAGTCAACATACAGCACGTTGAGGTCAAAAGCAGCATGGGCAGGAGCGAGAACACTTAAAGAAATCACGTTCCTTTATTTCTAAAAACTTTGACTGATAAGGATGTCCTTATTAAAGGGACAGTGCAACAAAAATATTTTTGTGAATATGAAATGTAGGAAATTGTAGTTTAAAAATTCATAAATTAAAAAAAAAAGAGTCTTACCAATATATTTAAGTTTACAGATTGATAATGTATGAATAACATAATTCACTTATGAAATATCCAATTAGAATTTAGATACCATATTAAAAATCCTGTTCCATTAAACTTAAGAAAATTTCAAGGATTGTCTTCACGTTATAAGTGTGGTATACAAGTTTGTTGATTTTAATAAATAATGTTTCCATATTCAGAATATTTCATTTGTGGAACAAAATTTGTGGCTGATAAAAATAAACAATGTCAAAAATAGCCAAATTAATGTAAACACAAAAATATAAGTCAGATTGAGGCCTGATAATGTCAATCATAAACTAATGATTGAGCGAGCAGCTTCCCTGGCCACAGGCACTTCATCAAGAAATGTGTGCGTATGATAGTAAAAAGTGAGGAGGAAGAAAAGCACCTTGCTCGACTCCTTAGTTATAGTCAATAAACCTGTCTCTTTCACTGCTGCCTTCGGGCATACTTATGATGCCATAGGCATAATGTATGTTGTCATGGTTAGTAGGCTAGTGATGTCGACAGATTAATTTTTGTGGGTATTTTGTCGGTCAGTGCTTTAAGTAATATAACCATTAAACATTGATATATTTTGAATGATATTACAATCATTTACTCAGAATGAAAGATTTTTCAGGATGATGCCTGTATCATTAGTCCAGTTCAGAAAGGAATAGCAAGTAAATTATATTTTGACAGATCAAATTGACAAATATTGACATTAACATCCATGTCAGTCACGATTGGGACAACGGGCGGCTCCAATAGACACAAATCAAACTTGATTGACTGGATTTTAATGCAAGAAATATCATACTCGATAATCTTATATATTAATCATGAGATCATATTTTTATAAACTACAAAGTCAAAAGTCATTGATTGATTATATTTTTAGTTTGAGATTGTTGCTCTTATGATATTCAAATTATATACAATTTTGATTTTATTTCATAAGTTCAATTATGTCTTAATCCTCCTTAATGAATCAAATATTGTAATTTCTCGTATCTTATTCGACCCTGAAATTTCTATTTCAATATTTTGTGCCTGTTCATAGATAACTTTTTCAAATCAAATAAATGTATCGGCAGGGATCACCCTGATCAAAATATGAAAGGGGGAAAAATATTCCCTTGCCTAATATAATGGGATTTTCTGAGATGGTTCAGAAGAAAAATAATAGTTTTGAGTTTTGCAATGAGACTTTCTCCCCTCATTAGTATTGATAAGGGGATATCTTGATTCATCAACGGGTAAACTTCCCAAAATCCCTGTCCACAGTGATACCAGTATCAGTGAACAAAGGGTTAACATCTCTGTCCTTTTATAGAAAGGAAAGAAAGTGTTTGTTTACAGATGAGGCGACACAACAGAGGAATTCAGCTGCACCCATCCTCCTATAGATAGACCATACCTGCGCGGACAAGGAAACCAAAATATTTCAAACTATTGTTGGAGGTCAGGGGTCAAATAGGATGGGGTCGGGTTGCCAGGTGTGAATCTGCCGTCCTTACATACAAGCATGTCTTTGATACTGGTAATGATATGAGCATCATGTAAAATAATGAAATAAAGATAAGGTAAGATAAATGTACTTGTTTTGTTTATATCAAAATGTCAAATAGTTATAAACGATAAAACATTGTTGAGTTATGTGTCACAGATGCTTTGCTGAGTAATGAAATATGCAGAATATGCACTTTTATAGGATTCACTAGGATAATATGTGACAAATCTTAGTCAAAGTTATTTCTTGATTAGATGTGTTACGAAATCTGGAAGTCCCATTATGAAATTCTGATCACCTGTCACCTGTGTACCAGTTTTGAAGATAAGATCATGTCAGTGTTAGCAGTGAGACTTGAACACATTAGCCACTGCAGGGAAAGAGTGATACATTTCATACTGAGTTTCATTATATTACTGGTAAAATATTGCAACGTTATTCCCACAGCATCAAGCAATGACTTAGTGACACTTTTCAAACTTAAGTTTCTCGATTGACATGTACCAAACCATTCAGAATAATGATATTGTAAACAAAGGCAATATACTTGGACTTGACTCCAGATAAATGGAAAAATTCTGAATGTTGATTAGAAATGAAATTTCTTGATCAGACAAGGGATGGAAAAACAAAGCCACCAAAACAATATGAAATATAAGGATCCTTATATGACGCATCAGGGTCACCAAGAATGGGCGGGGATGTTCATTTGAGTTCAGCCACCCAACAAGTATACACTTGAGGATGACACATCTCCCACACCTGACACAAAGATGCACATCAGATGGGGGGTCAGATTTCATCCTACCTGTAATTTTACTCTTTCATATCACCCACACTTATCATCAGATCTACCTATACAAAGCCAGGTAACTGTAGACTACTCAGATAGCCTTATTGAAAATTTTTAAACATGGATTCAAATTTCTCTAGTTTTGTATCATTATCCTGCAACTTCCTCTCTCAATGACTTTCAGGGTGAATATCAATTGGCTTAACAGGCTATTTATTTTAGATTAACATCATGGTGACATTGGGACTAAAACTTGTAAACTTGGTGATGACCCTCTTCAGTTATGGTTGTGGCAGGGTGCCCACCCTCAAATCTTGTAAACAGATGATGTTCAAAAAGTTGTAAAGCACCCCTTTCCCTTGTGGGATTAGATCTTATTAAATATTGTCCCTGTAAGTTATTGAGAGAGGATTTGCAGGATACTACTATACAAAAATTTAGATCATCAGTTTCATTTTAATAAGGTTACCCAAGTATGTCCAAGGTATATCCCAACAAAATTTCAGCTTTAGGTGTGCAGAAGTTCAGGAGGAGAAGTCAAAAAAGATAAAAGTTTACAGACAATGAACAACGGAAAAGAGGCCAGACTAGACTTACCCTTCAGATTCCTGATGCAGAGACCCAATCTTGACCTCGCGAGGTGACCTCTTCTCTTCCATCCTAAGCAGGGGTCCCATCCCGTTGCCCTTGTGTTTGACTGCAACATCGTCCCCACCAAGGCCGAGCTTGGGCTGTGGGGCGGGAGAGAGGGGGTGGTTCCCGTAATTGTTCATCACATTGTTCACAGTACCGTTATTCCTCATGGCATATTCTTCAGCATCACTGCCCTTGACCTTCACTGGAGGTCGAGCAGAGATGTCAAGGTTACCATAGTTGTCTATTAGGTTTCTCATCCCACCACCCTTGTTTGATTCTGCTATGTCTGCCGCCTCACCCTTAACGGCTCTAGGGTGGATGGTTCTGGTTTGAACGGGACCGGGGTAGCCTTGCATCATATCGTTCATACACCCTTTGTTAGTTTCTGCAATCTTCTGTGCCTCTTCACCCTTGGTTCTTGGGGCTGGACGGGCTGAGTTGTAGTTGTTGATGTTGTCGGAGTAGTCAAACCATTTCTCCATGCCACCGCGGTTGCGTGCAGCGTTGTCCATGGCCTCTGGGCGAAGACGGGGATGGGGTCGTGGGGAGGGGGTATACTCGGAGTCTCCGTTGACGGACATGTTGACGGTGTGTGTAGTTCACTAACAGCTCTCTACCATAGCGGGAAACAGGAATGTGTGATGGGGTTCTGGCAACAGAAGAAAAGCAATAAGAAATTGTGAGCAACTGTAATGGATAAAACAAATTCTTTGACTAAGGGAATTAAATGACTTAAATTATACTTCTCACAAGTCAGCGAGTGAGTTGGTGTTAAGCATCACTTGGGCATTTCAGCTATTAGCAGCTTTTCTCATGAGCATTACCGAAATATTGTGAGATTCAACTTACGATTTTTTTCTCACAAAACTACAGAAGCAACCATACCAAATGCGATTGAATTAGAGTTTTAAAATTAGGTCAAGCTTCAAAACTGTATATATTTTGGTTAAAAAATCTTAATAACTCAACAAAGACACGTTCATCTCCCCGCGGTCTGAGGAGAAAATTTATCTTGTGGAGTCACACCAGGGGGTTCCTTTATCCCTTGCTTTTTAGGGTCATGGGCTTATACCACCCACTTAAAGATTAGCCATGCAGGTGTATCCACACAGCTATTACGCAACAAACAGCCATGTAAATTAATAACCCAAGAAGACCAAACATCCACTGCTGATAACCCCAGGGCATGCTTGTGAAGTTAATCCAAAAGCTTCTACTCAAATCTTAACATTATTATAGCATGTACTTTTAAAATTGTAACTGAATCACCTTGTAAATGTTTTCAGTTTTCAGGTGTCCTACCATTTTGATCAATTAACTGAAGCATATGCATCAAGTATCCTTACATTTAATAAACATAACTTTTGACTTTATAAAACATCAATAGGTGCCTTAGTATAATATACATCAATTAACCAATACATATGCACCAATAAAATTCATATATCCATACACATTTTTCAATTTTTCATCAACTACTAAGTATAAACTTAGGGTATCAAATTCATCAACAATACTGTTTATTCATAGGTGTTGGACCATCTAGATCAATTAAGTCAGGTTTATAAGCATCAAGAAAAGTCTAATTTATTTCAGGCCTAAGGCAGGTGAGTAAGTGTCTGCTATTAGTCTAATTGCCTGTATGATATTCACAGGCTAGATGTGGTTTCTAAGTGTGGGATAACTGATAGACAGCCTTTCTCATGGACAATAGTCGTAAAGGTGTGATAGAGCATGCAAATAGTTCAATAGAACACTATAGTTCTCTACTACGATAAATAAAAGAGTGGAGAGGTTTTTAAAGGTACACACAGTCCAACACAATGATGAAGTGTTTGTATTTTTACTATGACCAATAGTGAGTCAAGAGATGTAATTAAAGTTCACAGTTCAATAAAATACTTATGTGTTGGTAAGTAATTTTACCACAACAAATGGTGAGTCAAGAGATGCGGATGGGGTCATTTTGGCGTATTCTGAGCATACGAGACCATTTGCAATGACAAAAGTATCCTACTTCATAAAATTTAAAGGGACATCATAATATCTTAAAGACCCCTTCTAGGAACAACACTGAAGGTAGAAATGGCTTAATTCAATACTATATCTTAAAATTATGAAAGATTAGGATGCAGATTAAAAGATAAGGATTTATCAAAATTTTGACAGTTTTTATTTCAGCTTGAAGCCGCCGACACCTTACTTTCGTATTCTCCTTATAAAACACAAGGATGAAAGTATATATAAATTTGTCACCTCAAAACTTCAATGAAGTCAAAGAAATCTTCTCCAATCCTTGAATCTTAAATATATGAGATTGCTTGCAATAAAACCTTTTCAAAACTTCATCAATTTTGTTCCTTAGCAATCTAAGGGTGTCATTTTGGGAAACCCTGACCATTTTGTCAAGCAGTAACAAGATTAAAAGCATCCTACTTTCCAAAATAAGGCAACACTGAGCCCAAAAGTGTTCTGTGTGATAGAAAATCATGAGAACCACACTATATATAAACAGCCTCCTACCTTTAACTCTGACCCTCTGCGATGTATACAGCAAGAGTTGATTCACAATCTAAGCAGTGAAAGAGTGAGTGATCGCTTATATGTAAATCCTGTCGGCTTCAATGCTCATAGGCTGATCAATCACGGCAGGTCGTTCCCGGGACCACTTGTCAATCATATTATCGCTCTGTGACAAACGTCCCATCGGTAATTAATCATGTAACATCAAACTCTTTGCTCGGGCAATCCTCTACCAAAAAGTTACACCATTAAATCATCCTGACCTATGTGCTAATCCTTTTTTCCACCTCCGAGTTGGCAACTTGCATAATGCCATAAACATGCTGTTAGGGTTATCTAATGCATGAGAGACCTTATTGGTTTATGGGTTTTGATTATGCTTTGATTGCTGGTATAGTAATCTTTTTATGTTGTAGTCAACTTTTATCTTTTATCATAGTTCAAAGTGTTCTAAAATGTAGGATAATTTAATTCATATCGCAGCTTTTTGATTGATGCAATATGATAATGCCTTGATTCAGAAATGGTAATCTTTTATGTTGTAGTTCACTTTATCTTTTTTCAAAGTTCAAAGTATTCTTACATGTAGGATAATTTAATACACATGACAGCTTTTTGGCTTATGCAATATGATAATGCCTTGATTCAGAAATGGTAACCTTTTCATGTTGTAGTTCACATTATCTTTTATCAAAGTTCATAGTATCATGTAGGAGAATTAATTCACATGACATGACAACTTTTTGGTTTATGCAATTTGATAATGTCTAGATTGAGAAATGGTAACCTTTTCATGTTGTAGCTCACATTATCTTTTATCAAAGTTCATAGTATCATGCAGGATAATTTAACTCACCCATCCGCATTTTGGTTTATGCATGGGCCACACCTTGGTACAGAAATGGTAATCTTTTCATGTTGTAGTCCAAATGATCTTTTAACAAAGTTCAGAGTCAACCTATAGGATAATTTGATACCCAAGATCTAACTATGATTCATAAGCACGTTATTAATGCTGTAAATGATCTTATGGTGATCTTTCCATATTGTGGTCTACTTGATCTTTTCCTGTAGTTCACAGTGACCTTATATAACAAATTCTCTTGGTTTCAACTTCAAGCAAGATTTCTAAGCAATTGAATCACACATGGTTTGATCACATGGTAAACTCTAGATACATTTATCTACTCAAGGGCTTTAATAGCAATGAAATGAGCTATGAATGTAATTGATCTACTTAATCTGTGTAACCAGTTCAGAGTGACGGAATACTTAGCTTTCATATGATAATCTTCCTTGGTTTATAAGGTTTATATGCTCATGATCATGCCTTATTGAACAATTGGTAAACTCATTCAATTGCAGGCCACTTGATCTTGATACAACTCAAGAAATAACCTTTGTTACTTACTTGAGCAATCTATCTTTGATATTGAAATATGAAGCTTTTTGATGCTTTTCCAAAACATTCCTTTCCTTAGCCATGCCAATTGCCCAACATGCATCTCTCTAATGAAAAAAGGATGCATTTAACACATTTATGAAAAATCCACTTGTTAAGGTTTGTTTCTAAATATGGACACAATATGAAAACTCTAACAGGATTACTTTTCATGTACCTTACTGTCCTTAATCAACATATGAACACTTATGCTATTTCATGAAAACAGTTCAGAAGTTCAAACCAATGAAAAACCTGTATGCTTTGCGTTAAACAAATCAGCCTACTACTTTTCAAATTTCAAATCTATAATCACCATCTTAACCCAAAACCCAAATATGAAAACAATAGCATGTACTTGAATCATGAATATCAAAATATCATTAATGAATACAAATACCAATTTGAATATCATTTTCAACTAAAAAAACATCCTTGACCATCAAAGATTAGGGAGTGTACACTTCCCTTCTTGAAATAATGTCCTGGCGTACACTTTCCCTTAATCAGTGACCAGAAAATAAAATTCTTTTGAGATGCTCAAGTCTGAATCCTAGAGTGGACAATTGAACTGGAGGTATTTCATGGTCACTGGCGACACTGGACAATGGTCAAATTCCTTAAACTCCATGAATTGTCCGCACTTGCTTGACCAGTCTGTTTGTTGTGTTAACAGTTCTCTGGTCTCTCACAAACCTTCCCTCATGAAACTGAACATCAACAACAATATCTTCATGCCTCATCTATACAAAGTAAACACAAACCATCTCATTTACATTTTGGTGATAATTTGTATGCAAAAGGGCAAATTTTAAATAAGTTTCATAACATTGTACACAGAAGGGCCTTTAATATTTTTTTCTAAACATGACATTTAAGGAGTCAATCACTGATATTGAAAACATTCAAACAAGACTTGTGGTTTTAAAATGCATTTACATATATCAATACCATTGATTTAACAAACCTTATGAAATTGATCAACTTTGTCATCTTTATGAACATGTACAAATCATTTTTGCATAACATTTAAATAAAAAAGTATCATAAACTATTTTCATCTAATTTAAGAACCTAGAAAACTCAGAGTCACGTCACGATGACTTACAAACTTGAAATAACAACTAATTGAGCAAATGTTTTAGGAAAACATTGTCTGCATAAACTTGGCTCTGTCCACAAACATTAACTTTTTTATTTATGCATGGTTTCTAAGGATACACAATAACAGATTCTCTAAAGACACTTAAAATAACTAGAAAAACAGACCTTCTCATCTTGACACATAATGATGGAACTATACAATATCTAATAAAACACAAAGACAGATTCCCAAATGAAACACGGATACTCACATAGGCTTGCCTTGTCTAAAACCACAAACTGAACTAGAACAAGTGGAGAATGTGCACCGTATATGACAAATAGAGAACTATGATACTCATACAACTGGGCTTGTCTCATCAACAGTCACATAAAGTGAATCAAACCTCCTGCAATACCAACACAGACTTGGTCAACTAGTTTTACAGTTTACATCCCTTATACTCTACTTGCATCCCTCCCCCATTGCGCGCCTCACTGCACCAGCCATTCTTTCCCCCAGTGATCAGCCAGCCCCATAATAGGGGGAACAAAGCAAACAGGTCGACCAACCCTAATGGGAACTACAAAAGTAGAGTCTACAAACATACATGTATAGACGCTTGTTTTCTCTTTGCATTCATGAGTATAAGTATTTCCTTATTTCATACAGTTGCTGAAAAGAAGTAAATTGTTTAGAATATTTTATTCATTTGATAATGTGAAGAAAATATAAAATGGTTTCATCTCCTCTAACTACTTATATAAGATTATGAGGTGGTTGTTTTTCAAGCTAATGAAAGTGACAAAAAGCATTAACTATCTGACAATTGCAAAGACTTTTGATGTACGGTGTTTGCAAGAGTAACTGCTAATGTTACAGGATATTGGGATCAATAAACCTAAAATGTTATATCGAGAGGACCAGCATATTCGGAAAAGTTCTTTACAAAAAGAACCCTTTGCAAAGATAAAAGTATCTTAACTTTTTTATGGCGACATACTCTACAATGATGTAACAATCAGGAAAACCACTAAAACTTGATTGTAAACATAAAAACATCCTTAAGATACATGGTGGATTCACGTTCCTAAGATGAAACTATAATAGACAAATAATAAAAAATATTTCAAAGTGTGTAACCAAACCATTAAAGACCTTAGATCACAATATATCAAATACATACCAAAGGAATCCTCAGCTTGTCCAAGTTCCACAAGTGAAGTATACAGGGGTATAAGCTGAGTCCCTGCACATCTGTTTCAAGTGCACATAATAATTGGATCAACTAGGTTGTAAAATCTCCTTGAAGTATCCAGATCAGATAGTGATTGGAGGACAACAGGACCAACATAAAGCTGGTGATGTAACTGGGACAGAGGACGGGCCGCACTCTTTCAACTCAAACCAGTTGTTGCGCAAACAGAATAATTGCATGAATTAATGGAAGATGGGAATATTTAGTTTCCAGAGTAACCTGTTATAGGTCTGTTGTTCAGGTGATGTATCCTAGTTATTGGGGCTTTGGTGATGTTATCATGAGGACAGTATTTTTCAGTCATAATAATAAGGTTTAAACAGGTAATACTGAGGAACCTGCAATGGTCATAAGGCCGTCTTCCTGCTCATATACTAATTGTTGTGACATATGAAAAATATTGTTTGAAAACCTTGTCAAAAAGTGTAAAACCTTATTTCAATGAAAAGTTTTATACTTTTGACCATGCAAAGAATTTGAGAATTGCCTCACATTTACCTAATTTCAATTTTCAATTTGTAAGGGGAGTGAGGTTGATTTGTGTCCACAAACGTTCTGTAGACTTATGGATATACAGACAGACATGGGCACTAAAATTAATTCTCATTTTTTGAAAATTCAACCACAGCACTGGTGTAAAATTGGAAGGTCTTTGAAGGAAATATCCTAGTATTCCAACTTCTTTACAAGGACAGATACAGGGGACTATGAATGACTATTCTTGACTGTCTTCAAAATATAAACTAAATCTTTTAAAAGGATAATGGGAAAAACAGTTGAGCTTGTCAAAGTAGCTACCATGGCTCTTTAAATCTTCCACATCTTCATAACTGGTATGTCTGGCGCTGGCATGAAAACATGGCATGTTTATTTTGCAAATCAGTGTGAGATGTAGTATGTTAAACACGCTATCTACACTTTAACCTCTATAACACATGGTTCTTCACAGACCATTGCTGCTGCAAGTCTGGCCAGATGGTTCAGAGAATCTTCCTCCTTGACCTCTCTTGACCTTTGTATATATCTTCACACCAGGGGGCAGTGTTCATGGTAGCCAAGATCATCTTCCTATTTAAACCTTACTTTGTATTGGTACAGAGATAGGTCAAATCATAAAGTCCTGATCCAACCTATGTTTTGATACAAGCAATTCTCAAATATTCATAACAAACTATCTGAAAAATTCTGCAATTAATAACTTATTACTCATTACTACCGGTAGTTGTCATCAAGGTGCATGCCATGATTCAGTAACCAAAATATGTGACCTTATTTCATCAAGTTGGTACAAATTGCAAAATGCATAGTTGACTAAAATAATATTATCAAATTATTGATATGACTGAGGCTTTCAAAATAATTTCTTATGAGACACCCTTAACGATTGAATAACTTACTTTGATTGTACCCAAGACCTCATTAAAACCTTTATTTATCAAGCTTCAGATTTGAAAATTCTACTCAATAATGATAAAGATTAATAAATGTTTGTAAAGATACAGAGTATAATATGTTTTGAGTAGCCTCAGGCAAAACTGTAAAACCGTAATAAATCATAAAATTATTCACGACCTACATTGTTGAGGCTTGCTAATATATACATTTTAAGCTAATGAATATAAATTGAAGTATAATTTCTTTTAATAGAACAATCAGAGCGTAACTCACTCAGGCAATAAAAGAAGGTTTCAGTGACTTTCATGCAATCATGCAATTGTCCATTTCCCTCGTACTGCCCAAGTTAATAGTGCTTCGTTCTGTGACCTTGCAATCCGTAAAACTCTCAGGAATTCAAGAAATGGCTAATGCACACACACCTAGGGCAAAAATAAACACAATTGTCTAATTCGTTTGTAAATAAGACACACGCGACTAATAACCTGGACAACTTTACGACAGCAAACTAAATGCCAGAAACCGTCACCGATGAAGGCCCCGGCCTATTTGACATTGGAGCAAGCAGACGACATGCCAGTCACTTGGTCAAATAGTTCATCAATGAATTGTTATAGGCAATAAGATGGCCCTGTCTGTTAAGCAAACCTAGTTGAGGCAAAGGGTTGTGTTTAAACAACAGGTCTTTGATAAAGAAAGCAACACAACAACAAATCGTCTGCCTTGGTTTGTGCACTGAATGAATTTTGTGACAACTGGCTTTTCGCCCAAATTAGTTCAAATGATACAGCAACATCACGTACAAATAAATGGCACGTGGCTCTTCAGAACTCAAATAAAGGGAGTCCACGGAGCAAACACGTTCCTTAACCTTCTAAATTGTTCAACGTGGTGTAACCTATGTAAGAATCTAGTCAAGTCCCCACACGTAAATCCCCTACAAAACGTGTCTAGGGCCTTCGACATTCACTGAACGAAAATGTCAGTTTCATAAAGGACACGCATATCACACCTCCCATTCATATAATTTCCCCATATGTTCATGAATCATCCATTGAGAGGGCATATAATGTAAACATATATTTACATGTTGTCAAAGGTGAAGCCTCTTTGACAAAAACCTTCCACACTTGCATTCTTGCCATTTGTCAAGGGTTTGACAGACCAAACATTTTGTTTGTAATAAAAACCTATTATGCTTGAACATTTGTCCGTCGAGGGGTTGACAGACAATTTGATGACACCGAAACGAATTAATCATTATAATTAATATGAATGCTACCACTGAGGCCGTCAACATATGATAAGCTCGTCATGGTATTAAAAGAAGACTTGTCATTTCCGAGTTTCTATTTTACAGCCAGGATGGACTGACACTGAATATATTCAACTCTGTGGGTCGTCGGGGATAGGAATGCGAGCCCTTGTATATCTAACAATCATAACGTTTATTACGGTGAAGAGAAAATGTTACCTACGGAAACAGTTGTAGAGAATTTAACCCTATAGATGCCAGCACGAACATCGATACATCATAATCTCTGATTCACCTTTAGTTACTCTCACAGTTGATAGATAATTGGTTTTGGTCACAACTTTCTTCATTTCATGGCTACTTGTATTGTTGTTGCATGGAGAAAGTTTGCAAGACAATGGTTCAAACAGCTTCTTGGAAACTTATTGCGTTAAGGCAGGGCTAAAACTAGCCATACTAGAAACACGAAATGAAATGCTCACCGTAATTTAAAATATGGTAGATACATAAAACCAATAAATCCTAAACAAATCTTAAAAGATTCTCATCAATTGATTCTGAATAACGGTTGATGTAACATTTAGTGGCTCCATATCACTAGTGTTGCATATTGGTATAACCCTCAGTATGTGGAAACTGCATATAAGCGCTGAATGAATCACTTGGAACATGAATGAACTGCTATACATACCGGCTTAACCACATGCTGTTGACTTCTTCACAGAAACTTTTGTTACAAAAAGTCCACTTAAAATCTTCTCAAGCAGAGCGTATATGACTCATCAAAGTGTATTTATATATGCATTCATGAAGAATAACAAATTTACCACTTTACATTATGTATCTGCTGCAACTATGTTGACGGCCTGGCGTTCTGATTCTTTAAAGATTTATTCATTGATTTAGAATTCATAAAATATGTTTTCTCAAAAAAAAATCATCTTATATTATTTATATTCTTAGAATTGAATTCACATATAAATATATTCTAAATATGAAAGTAAATGGGCAATACATTTGGAACAGGCTTATATTGTCAATGTAACACTCTCGCTATTTTGCATTTATTTGGCACAGATTGATAAACAAGTCATGGATAGCAGACACAAGTATGTAAGCATCTAAATAGTAAAAGTTCAAAAATATCATTTATTGCTTGCATTCATTATGTACATTATGCTAATCGAGCCACTGACAGGGAATTACGTTAGCTTGATATGGAGCCACAGTCTGCATACTGCAGGAATTAGTTATAGTATAAACGTCACAGATAGAACTTCATTGGAAAGTATTTGCCACTTTATGGTTCAGGATAAAATTCATATGACGTCATCATACAAATTGCAAAGAGCATATTGGCCCAGAAGTCATCAATTCATTACACGTGGGTCACTTCAACTTTTGATCACGTTCCAGATCGGACTTATACGCTATGACAACTAGGCGTATAGTATATGAATTACCGTCAACCAGCGAGAAATCGCTGCTGTAATGGTTGTAACCAAACCTCTGTCCTTGATAAACAGATTATCACAGAAGTTGGTCTATGTAGATCGAGCGAATGGGCTACCCAGTTTCACCCACATACTTAGAGATCCGATGTCATACCAGAATATACAACACTTGATGACAACGCTTCGATATTGCGGTTAATACAAATACAAATATCCGTCACTATTAAAATTGTTATTCATTTATACATCCATATACGATCTTATATGGTCATCGTATAATAATAATAAATATTTCGAGTTAAGCAAAAGTTAATCTATAGGGCCTTACAAATGCTTACTGAATACGTAATAGATTTTTGTGAAATATTGACGACTAAGGATATATTTCCAACCTCTGAGTGACAGCTCTAAATCGAGCTATGTCATGCATCTACACACGCGGAAGCAATGAGTTACAAATGACATAAATATAAAACACCTGGACAAAATTTGTGAATATGGTCATTTGAACACTTACAGATCCATGAACACAAAACTAAAACAGAACTTCACTTTAAAATAAACTGATAAAACAGGGGTAACAATGATATGAACATACCTCGTTCCTAAATCCTGTCAAGGAAAATCTTCTTTACACCACAGTTATACGCCAAATGGCTACAAGAGGACCAGTCTACCGTAGCAAGTTTACCGGACAAACGTCGTTCATTCACTGTCTAACTCTAACACAGCGGGGAGTGAAACTGGAGGATCGGCATGGGTTAACCCCCTCGCGGTCGAGATGCTGTTTTACGGGTTTTGACATCGAAGAGATATTGTATGCAGGTGTAAAAAGTGTTAATTATACTTTTCTAGGTGTTGAAACAAGTTACAAGCTTGTATCACCTTGTTACCAAGACAAATGATATGCATTCACTTAGATAACATAGGATTTCAAACTACCACTTAAACCATGATGCATTACGTGTACTCTTGCTTCAAATGCAATGCATCATGGCTACCTCCTCAACATGTTGAAAAATTTTCAGACTCAATTCAATTTCAAGCTGAGAGATTAAAGACTATGCAAATTGTTATAACAAAATCGGTGATAATTATAAACGTATAAAGTTACCTTCAGATTCTAGATGTTGAAAGACAAAAGCAACCGAGCCCCCCTAGCGGTTTAACCCCATTCTTCAGAAGAGCTTTACAGTACTGCAGATTATCATCAGTATTAACCACCGTCTACAGTTTAACAGTTTTAACAGTTTTAACATCTGCATGGGTTAATTGAAGGTTTCAATACATTGGCGTATTTGTAGCACTGCCCCCTACCTGTTAAACGGTAATAAAACTGTTGATTCGGATAACAATGCCCGTTTGTTTACATAGCTGTGATCCCAGATATGCTGTGGAAAATAACAATACTCCAAGTGACGGCTATCATCACTCACCATGTCCCAACAGTGTATTTGGAAGGAGCGTTACTAGTTCCTGTGTTACATAACGTACATGGTAATTTGTAAAGTAATGTAAATATTACGTAATATTAATTAGGTATTAGCATGCTTGGGAAACATTATCAGACTTTAGGTCAATACACCTTCGTCGTATTTTGCGAATCAAGGGAGTATAATAATATACCAAAAATCATTTCGCCCTTCGTAATTTTGCAGTAACATTGTTAACAGATTTTATGGTACGCTTTCAGTAGCTGTTTATCATTATATAAAATCGTTTTTTAATACGAAATGTGAACAGGGCTTGGAAGGGATCTATATAATTTTGGGATACGGATAATACCAAGACTAGCGTGCAGGAGTATCTTGGTTTCGTCGATGATTATAATTACCATGTTATGAACCCGCCTAACAATAGAGAAAAGTCGCATACACGAAAGAAATAATGTCCCAGTTTATTCCGCTAGATTAGATTACGCTCTCCTTACCTAAGTAATATATATCCACGGCCAAGTGAAAACGACAAAGTGTGACCTCGGGCATATATATATTCTCTAATAGAGTTCGTTCATAACTTCAAGCGGATTTTAATGGAATTGATAAAGAGTTACTAGATTGATTTTTGTTGACAGTGTGAGTTGCAGTTATTTACCACATTACTAACATGAATCATGTCTTACATTGCACAAATTTCCCTTCGTCGATGAAGATCCAATGCTACAACTGTGTTACTACTAGAGAACATCGTTTCGAATAAACCATGACCTTGAATAACCTGCTTGTGGAACGAACACTACAGGACTTAAATCTAGTTCATGAAATCTTAATTTTAGTCATGTTTCTAGACTTGTTAAACCTCGACTGCTAAGAATTTTATAATTTTATAACGCCAGAACTAACCAACGATAACCAACTAACCATTCAGTGTTTAACTTTTCAAGCATGAAATTCTCCCCAAACTTGGTATGTTATCCAGATCCTAAATACAATAAAATCAAAGGCGCCTATCTAAATCCAGAAAATTTCGGCAAGTCTAGATACTTCAGCTGAAATTTAGTATTATTCATGGCTCTTTTTATTATATTTCAAATCAAAATTTAAATTTTAAAATAATAGCCATGAGCTCTTTTTGTTTCGGACTATATGTCTACAAAAGCCATACATCAGAAAACTACTTCAAAGACACGCCTTAGTCTCAAATGATTCAGCAACACGTCCAGGTAACAGCGTCATGGTGCTGTGTGTTAAAAATGATATATCCCAGATGCAGTGAGTTCGAGGATAAAACACAGAACATGATTGGAATTCACCCAGGGGTCTAATTACTGACTCTGGGCGGTAGAATCCTGGAGAGAGAAAGCAAATAGTCCTTCTTCAATGTCAAAACTTATCTCTTTAAATAGCATACGTTTTTTTGTAGAAAGAGTATATAGAGGCAGTCTTGGATAAGATACAATTTTTTTCTGATTTTCGTTGGTTTTGTTCATCTTTTGATTCGATTGTTTGCAATAGCTCTAAAGCTTTTTCAGCCCGGTTAGTAATGGAGTTTACCAAGTATGAACATGTTTATTTACGTTGAAAATGTAAATCAACATAACGATTCTGAATCTAAGGGTCAAACAAACGTTTGGTCAGGTCCATAAATTCATAATGCAGGTCTTTTGTGGAATATAACAACCGAAACGGTCCATCAATGTATACACGATCCCAATTTTAACATTTATTGAGACGAATAAGGGTTTAAAAACACAAAAAGGGTTAATTAATAGGTACTAAAGTATCAAATGGATATGGCAAACCGTACTGAAACTACTGACAAAGCAAAAGTCCACAGACGAAATCGTGCAAGTATAACATTATTAAAATGCAGTCCAAATAATTCCTACAAGTTTTAATTACATAGAGGTACGTGCCTGTCATTTTAAACATGACAGCGGCAATATGTTCATACCCCATGCTTGCATGTAGCCTATAGCATATGCATTCCAAGTAATTCTGCTTCGATACAAAGGGTGCTACAAAATATATGACACATCAACTGAACAAGATACGAACTTGCCTTCTTTGGAATTACCTTACCTTAGAAGTAAATAAAACAATTAAACACTTTGAAAAACGAACCTCTCTTCTTGAAAGTCTCCAACGAGTTATTGAAACCAGTGTTACTCCTAATGAAGTCTTTGAAGTATGGTGACGAAGTTACAAAGGTCTGTTCGGTGTTCAAACAGGTTTGCTATCCCCTTCTTGTCTCTACCGAGCTATCCCCCGCTGCTAATCCACAAAGGACACAAATCCACATGTTCAGTTTGTGTTTGTAGACATCAGAGTTGTCGTCTGCTATGATGACGTCATGGTCACGTGATGAGGAACATGCTTGGTCACCACATGCATGCAGACGATAGATGTGCTTTCAGTCAATGAGTCAGATTATGCATGCATTGTGGTAACATATTTTTAGGAGGGTATGGGGATGTGACTGTTTGCGACAGGTAAATGTGGATAGGATATTCAAAGCGAAAATGATTTGTTTAAGAGGACGACAATTGTCAAATGGTAACCTTAGGCCTGTGGTTGTCAGTGAATAGGAGAGAACGTTTTTGACATTACAGATAGGAAAAACATTAATATAAATTAAAATCAAAGATCATCTTGTGATTTTAAAAATTGAGTTTTCTATCTCTGATAAACAAATGAATGCTGTATTTCACACCATTTCTAGACTAAAGGTCTATTCCTCTTGGGTTCGTCTACCCGGGTCCTATCACAAGAAAGTTCAGATGATCTATAACGACTTTTACGTACATAGTCGATTAATAAATTCTGATGTTCTATCAAATACACTGTGTCGTAAGATTAGTGTCCATGTGTGGTGATACGTGGTCCTGTTCTGTGCTTCGTCGACGGCTAGTTCAGCAACACTGCTGGCAGCTCGTCGATTGGTTGACCAATATTGATGGGTAAACTGATAGTTTCGCCGAGGTAGGAGTCTAAGAGCTTATCATCCCTCGTAAGTGACTTTACGAAAAGTGACTTTGCTCCTACAGCAGTTAATGATGGGTACCTGGTACCTTTTAGCAATATCTTAGCGTTGGTTAGATCAAGGTCATAATATTGGTAGCGCTTTGAGCATTCTGACTATCATTCTTGATAAATGCATAAAAAATATAACTAACGATCCACTTAGTGTTGTATTAGTATTTTTGACTTTTATGCTGTCGAACGTTTTCAGTGAAGAAAAGGAGAAACAGGAACGAAGAATTTTGCAACTGTAATTTCCATTTTTGATAGCATGAACTCCATGACATACACCATTGGCAAAAATCTGAGCACGTGATATTTAATAAATACACTATTCGAATATTGAATTCTAAAGGTAAATGGTGTTCAAAGAAATGGACTCCTAAATGTTAACATCCCCCAGTTTTTCGAGAAAATGAGTGTTGGTCATTGTGCGGGATATTTATATATTTGAATTAAACAAATATCCGTGTTTCGACAATCAGCAAAAATGATAACCTTTACATAAACGAAAACTAGCATACATGTTCGACTTTTGGGGCAGACCGTGTCAAATGAACTTGCTTGTGGTTCCCAAATGTCCAAGATACAACACCAATATAAAACAGTTGTTTTGAGTCATCTAGGAACGCCGAATTGATACGTACTGATGTTTGGTGACGCATATACATCACAGATAAAAAATATACTTTCGGTAAAAAAAAGGTTTTGTATGTTAAATTTATGAATTTTGAAGAAATACAGTATGCTTTAATCGACTACTTGGGTTTCAATAACTTTATGTCTTATGTCAGCGATAAATGAACAAACGTGTATTTCAAAAATAATTTCCACAACTGACATCTTTGGGGTTTACTACACGGACAATTTATAATTGAACAGTCGACAGTGTAAACTCGTTCCTTGCCCTACTCCACATCTTAGCAAGACATGCTTCATTTGTTCTAAACACCAGTGTGTCAGGAAAACATTTACAGGAAGTGAGAATTAGTTGATTATGAAAAATTAATATTGAGCTAAGATCTCAATTCGACCAAACTTTCAGACGTCTAAAGTTGATTGATTCGATCTACATTGGACCCTAATGGTCGTTTCTTTCGTAAATCGTTTTTTACTTTTTTCTTTCTCATATATCACATTGTATTTACATAAATATATTTTCAGTTCATAAATTTGATTTCTGATATGTCAAATATTCCTTAAAAATAGCATTTTTCAGGTTTTGCCGTCATCCCTTATCCAAAATAAAGATTTGTCTAACAAGATTTATGTTCACTTTTAACGCTTCACCTTTGACATAAAAAGGTCGCATGCACTCCAGAAAACTAGGAGCATATACATCATTGATAAGGTAATATCTATTGTAAGCGATTGAATGATCTATTCTTTGGTTCCGCAACATCAATTCTACTTCCATACTTTGGCATGAGCTATCAGACGTACGAAGGTTACTTAGGTAAACTATTGTCCTCAATCGAAGCGTGTCCTTTTACGGTCGAGTATGTAGAGAGAAAACGACGGGTAATTGAAATAAAACATAAAGACAAAAAAACACAATTAATAACACAACACAACAGAACGTTCTAAGTAGTTTCGGCAAACAGGTTTTATGATGTATGGAACCTGACGTCGCGACTAATTACATAGATGCCGATAGGGAAAAAAGTTAGAGAAGAAATACACTCTTTGCCTTACACAATTTGATTTTCAGAATAACAAGAAATGTGAAGTTGGGTCCTCATCAATTGATGCACAAATAGAAATAATATGTTAAGTAAACAAGTCGGACTCATCTTTCAATAAAAAATTGGAAATCGTTTCAGATTAGCTTTTGAATTAAAAAGTTTAAATAATATGATTTATTAGTCTATCCCGAACACAAAGCCCCCGATGTTGCCTTTGGCTGATTTCGCACATAAAGCACATCACGGTTATTCCGCTAGATGAGTTGAGATACGGGTCTAACACTATAACAGACAGACAGATGGACAGAAGGACTTTATTTCGACTTGGGCCTTTAGTCCCCTCATGGTTGTTAATGGAATCATTTGGGTGTAGGTACATGGCTATAGGGAGGAACTGGCTTGCATAGTTGTTAATAACTAGCCCTAAATAACACCTCAGAGTACTTGAAACACTTTTTAGCAGTAACTAAAGGATGACTTGGTACTAAAATCATTTGAAACCTAGTGTAAGTTAAAGACATGCTGCACTGTTTTCTTCACAGTTGCGCCACTGGTAGCCAGGTCAAAAACCCGTTCCCAGTCGGTAATAGGTCGCTTCAAACGTAGGATTACGTGACGCAATTACTACAAAGAGACTCATCATGTGTTAGCCTTTGAAGAGGCTGCATGATATTTACAATTGTTTCAAGCAGGATATGACTTAAAGGGGCAGTTCTATCAGGTATTTTTTGTGGAAACGAAATTCAAGGTGTATTTAAACTTCCGTCCTGACACCAACATTGCTTACAAGAAAAAGTTTTAAAAATCGAAATCTAGGTCACCTGTTTTGTCTTTTCGAAAGCTATTTTATCATAATGATATAATACATAAAATGTAGAATACATCATCTTTTTATTCGAATAGTTTTTCCCGTTAAGAATTACATGTTATATATTTAATCATTGAGGCGACTTATTAGATTAGCTATCTTTGTTTTTTTGCCCGTTTTGTACAATATTCATTGTTGACATAAATAGCACAAAAAAATCATATATCTTCTGTTTTACAAGATCCTTCATTTAAAGATTTTTTCTTATTCAGTGGACCATTTGAAATAAGAAGTTTAAGATATTAGAAAACAGTGGAAGTTGATATATAGAGAATCTCACCCAAGTGTCTTCTGATATCAAATATATCAACACGAGTTGATTAAAGTTACAAATATCCGAGGCTTGCCGAGGATATTTTTACTTTAATCAACGAGTGTTGATATATTTGATATCAGAAGACACGAGGGTGAGATTTTATTTATCATCCAAATCATTTTTCAACAGTTATTTGCAAAAGAATGAACATATCTGAACACGAAACTGTCATTAGACTTCTTGAACAGTGAGGTCATTGCATTGTGACGTCATCAGCATTATGACGTCATAGCATTGTTACGTCATGAACTTTGTGACGTCATAGTATTGTCTTAGTGTTCTAAGTGATGCCAAAGCCTTGTGATGTCATTTAACTGATGATGTAATAGGATTATGACGATTTGATTGTAGCGATATCTACAATGTAGATATCGTTTGTAGATATCGCTTGATCTCAGAAAAGCGATATCTACTGTGGTAGCCACTTTTGGATGATAAAAAAAGATATTAGAGTTTTCAATATGCATGGCAAACGATCATGCTTGCAACTATTGAGAAATCGTAGGGGCATAAACAACAACCTTGTTGCAACGCATTCGGGGATTTGCCAGTTAGCTGCACGTTCTCCTGAAATCAATGAGTTCACTATAAAACAACTTTTTTTGTATCCAATTTACATATCAATCTTGTCAACTGAGGTTGCAAATGCCCTGAGGATGGTTCACATAGTTTTTAGATTCTAAATAGCATTGATGATATCACAACATAATTCGCTTAGAGGCAAATTCTTTATAAAATAAAACGTTTTGTGTCAATTAGGAGATAAACCTAGTGTGTTTTAAAATCAGAGACATGTTATACTGGATTGATAGCGAGTAAATTTTAAATTGAAACCGAACGCGCAGCGTGAGGTTTCAATTTAAAATTTACTCGCTATCAATCCAGTATAACATGTCTCTGATTTTAAAACACACTAGGTTTATCTCCATTCTACCATGACGATTTTAATCGTGAACTCTTTGTATAAGCGAATTGCACTTTGTAAAATGTCCTCACTTCCGGCAACAAAAATAAACTCGTCTGTGCCGGGGGTTTTGCTATTTGGTATTTAAAATAAAATTAAGCCGAATGCAAAGGTAAATCGATCATTGGGTGTCCATCAAATAGATTTCTGACTTTGTTCAACGCAGCTATTAATATCGTACCGTTTTAAACATGTGCTTCCATTACTTGATGCCAGAATAGACTGAGATATCCCTATCAATCAAATAGATGATTCTAACAGAAAACCACTGTGACGTAAATGACGTCACTGTATTGTTGCTGTAATCGTAGGAAGCCCGCTGCGTGTGGCGTGATTGACCACTGAAACTTTTTCTTTTGAATAAAATACTCTATCTACTTCAAATTATTAGGTCATCCCTCGTAAACACACGTAAATCAAACATGTTAAATAACTTTTTAAAAGTTTTAATCTCAGTAAACAGCAGAATACCAGTTTTGAAATTGCCAGTCGGCTGTATCAATGCGCAGTGAAGTGGCCTCAAAATCAGAGGACGTTCAATCCAAAATTGATCACGCTTGATTTTCCAGGAGAACCAATCAGAATCTAGTATTCATCACATTCATGGTAGAATTATTCATACCAGTAACATAAATACGGGTTCTTTTTGTATCAAAAGGGAGCTTATTTCTTTTCATTGATGCTTTCCCTATTAAGGTACATAAACATTTCAGACGTTGAATGTTAGTATATCTAATAGTCTTTTCGTTTTTATTTTCGCTAGATTTAATGCAGCACCTCCTACGGGATAAAGTCGATTAATATATGCTCTGCAAGTCTCCAAGACCCTAAAATATGATAAAAGCCTCAAATGTAAGAAGGATTGAGGGCTCGATCTTTTTTGAAAATAAAGAAATCTCAGATGATCTTTCATATTCGAAATTGATTTTGTCTTAAAGAGTACATGCTATGATTATATCGCATTAATAGGCGTCGTAATGTAAGTCTTTGGCTTTCAGTGTTCCAAGATCCTCAAAACTGAAACGCCTGACAGAACTTTGCGGTTGTTTACGTAAATTAACCTCCCAGCAGGTTCTGAGGTTATCTAATGAATCTTGGAAATCACAAGTAAGCCGAGATTCCTGAAACTCTAGGAGCGATGTTTTTCACCAGATGGGTAATTGTCGGACAAATAAATCTTGAATCTAGGTTACAGTCAAACCGACTTACTATGTTTTGACTGGTACCTTATTGGTAGCATGGGCCGAATGAAATACGTATAATACATTAACACTGAGGGAGTTAAGAGCAAATATAATATGGTGTGAATGAATTACGGGTATTGATAAGAAAAACAAGGAGCAAATGTACCATGTTTGCCATAATAGCATTGACAACTTTTGGTCACAATTTCAATTTCAAATAGGTGTATTTTTCTCTTTTTTTTATTTAGCTCTTTAGCCAATCAGCACTCTCATATCGAACAAATTTACAATCCCCATCGAGTGACTATGCAGAGAGGAGTTAAGATCATTAACTCTTCTACTGCCGAGTCGCTCGATGAGAATTAGAAATTACATATATGAATAGATTAAAATCATTTACCAGGGGTATTGTTTCATTCTTTTAAACGTATTTCTTACCAAAATGTTGTAAGAGACAAAGAAAATGAGTATTCCTAAAGAGTATTGGCTTAAAAACACACTTTTGAACTTCATGCAATTACTTAGATGATTAAAAATAAGTTTAATGAAACATGTTTTTTCAACAACAGTAAATTGTTCGCATAAATAGGATCCTGGCTATTTTTACGACAAATCTTTTAAAAAAATAGGTCTAAATCCCATTTTGCCTACGATGAAAAATCCGTCCTAGTTAAAGTTATTCTTTCTCTCATATCAGCATAAATGACTCATTCTAACTGAACACAATTTATCATAATGAAGAGCCTTTAGCAAGGCTACATCAGACCGAATATCTTATCGAAAAATAATGTTTTAAAGAAAAAGACATGACTCCAATACAAACATGAACTGTGTCGATAGATTAAGATCAAAGTTTGAAATGGTTAAAGAGTGATAACTGCCGAAAGCTTTTCCCAAGTCATAACGGAAGCTGTCAAACTAGAGAGGCTGAAGACAATGAAATCTTTCGAAGCATGCGAGATGTGTTTTGAACCGGCGAGTGTGAATAGATTCAATGTGGGGCAGCTATATATAGCTTGACACTGATAACAAATAAATTTACATCTACATACTCACTGTTTTGAAACTTCCTGTTGATTAGCAACCTCAAATTTATCCAGTAAATCCTTGCCAGTTAATCCCGCGATTAGAAAGATTCAACTCGACAAGTTCAGTTATTTCCCTCCACACCGGAAGTTGTTCGAAAACGAGGCTGTAGGGAAAGCTGGTTTGTTTACCGTAACTACGAACTAATTTTCTTAGTTTTAATCAATTTTCGTGGATAAGGCGTGTTTAAACAATGACTCACATATTGATTTAACATCTGTGTTTTGAAAATAACACGTTTCATTGCAAAGGATTTCGTTTATTACCGTATCTTGAAGATCAAAATTGGTCAATTGACGGTGATTGTCAACAATACACAGGTGCGTCAAGGTAGGCCTTATGTTGATTTTTAGTATTTTGTCATCAAATTCATAATTAATTTAGAACTAATGAATATCATGAAAAAGAAATAAGAATCGATGGGATGTTTGTTTCGACTAGTGTACGGAATATACTTGTATTTATTCTGAAATAATCTATTTATAGACTAGACCTATGAATATATTGATCAACCAGATCTGCATAGTAGTTATGCATCATTAATCGTTGACATATCTAGGATTTCATAAACATGTGCGTCCCACGAAATGACTTGTTGCAGTTTTAACAAAAGATTATATATATAGTGTTTCGAAATACTAGACTATCCAATCTTCCTCGATGGATTTTATGCCGTTATTCTATGATTTTATTGAATTAAGCAATTGTGTGTTGCAATTGTTGTCTCAATTGTTTCACAATGAAAACATATTGTTACATTGTGTTACTGTTTAGTTACATTCACACATGTTCATTTTAATGTGACACAAAATGTCACTGTGGATATACGAGTAACCTCCCTTGGTAAAGAGAAGCGCTATAAAATGTCTAGGTTCCGCTCAATCTCTTTTTCTAGCGGAATGTATGTTTTTCTTACTATTTCCTGGCCTTGTCTGTTTACAGAGTTATCTGTCTTGTTTTCTGTATCAAGTGTTTGTTAAAGAGACACAGAGTATGTTGATAGGATCACTTATGTCACTTTTTATTACATCGGGAACCACTAACTGTTACTGAATATAACAAGTTAAAGGTCAATCAGTACATAAGAGCGAAAATACGGCCATTCAAAGTCGGGATTTTGATCGAAAACCGGACAACGTGGCTCGAATGGCGCGCGCAAATTCGCTTAACGTAATTTTGAAACCTTGTCATAAGCTGACAGGAAGATATATTCGATTCGATAGTGTTTATTAGTAACTAAAAGGTAGATAAATTGGATGCATAATTTCGAATATTAAACGTATTTGAGATGTTTTCTTGATTTTTCCATAAAAAAAAGCATTTTAGAGATATTATGCATAAATGGATACATTTGCAAGTCCAGTGATGAGATATGAACTTCAATCAGCATATTAGATATTTTGTAGCTTATCAAAACCAAATAAAATTTTAAGAAAGATATTCTGTGTCACTTTAATATCTCTGTCCTTCTGTCACCTTATCAATTGCCGTTTATCATATCTCAAGACGAATGGGATATTTGAATTAATATTAAAAGTTGCATTTTTTTTCAAAATGTTTAATTGCCATTGAGGTCATTGATATATTTGTTAAAAGTGTTCCGAGTATTATCTTTGAGATTGATATGAATTACGTTCATCTACTTACAATTCATTTGCCATTGCAGTATCCAAATGCCGGCACAACCCACCGCCCCATACCCGGGGTTCGACGACACAGGAAAATACGAAACCCCGCGGCAAGCGCCTAGAGTCAGACCGGAAGCGGAAGAGGTTGCGCGGAAACACAAAGGCTCTATAAACTTGTTCGCTAAGGACGATCGAGATTCGGGTCCGGCACAACCGCCTCCGCCGGCTCCAAGATGCACAACGCATGACGCTCAACAGAACTACAATCTTGGTCGAACCGGAAGTATCGGTGGTTTGATGGGAGGAAATGCCACTCCCAGACCCGACCCTGGCGCATGTCCGAATGCAAGGGTTAAACCGGAAGCGTCCAACAACGCCGATCACCACAAGGGTAAGGGCACTGCGGCACTCTTCAACAGCTACGGTAACCTCCCGGCATCGGCCCGACAGGGTCCGAGGGTAAGGAGTGAAGCTCAGGTCAGTGCTTCAATGGACATGGGCGGGCGCATGAGCAGTCTCTTACATAACCCCAAAGACCTTCCGGAAACACCTAAACCGGTTCCGAGGGTCAAAGCCGACGCTTCGGGAAACGCTCAACTTGGTTCCGGCTCCCAGATGAACAAAGTGATGTGTAAATATGGCACAACTCCCAGATCCATGAGAGGGGTGCCTCGGGTGAAACCGGAAGCGAAGAATAACGCAGATCTTGACGAGGGGAAACGGATGGGGAAGATTTTCAACGATTACGGCAAACAACCGAATTCTAGTCGCCCTGTACCGCGAGTGACGTCATCAGGCCAAAGCATGGCCAATCTGGACCGGGGAAGCCGGATATCACGTATGATCCATGATGGCGATAACTACCCGAAAGCTCCCGTCGCTCCCCCGAGGGCTGTCACGTCCGACGCAAGACGGATAGTGAAGAAGAATCGCGGTCAAATGAGTCAAATATTTTCAGACACTTCAAAATGGCAGATGGTCCCGAAAGTTGGTCGCTGATCAAGACTTTAGACTGTTTTTCAAATGTGAAATTTATCATTAGTTACTGTGGTATTTCGGAGAGTAGAAACGAGACCCGGGGATAAATTGGCATAATATTTTGCATATAGATCGATAGTAGTATGAAGGCAATATCTCATCATTACTTCACGTTTCATAAATCAAGTATTCTGCTTTCAGTCATTGGTTATGGTATAGCTCAAACAAGAAAATGCTTATTCTGTACACGTTCGTATTTGCAACATTTCATCGATAAGCTCTCTCGTCTCTTATTATTTGCTAAAATGTATATAGCATTAACTTGGTCCCAAAGCCCATTTTTAGGGAATAAAATATGACATGTATAAATGATAAAGATATCTCAATTTTCGATCGCTTAAGTTTAATCAATCGACCTAAAAGAAGCTATGGATACCAAGAAAGATGGTAATTTTCTATAAATGCCCATTTCGAGATGAATTGCGTTATAAATGTGTTGTGAATTTACATCCCTGTGCCTTTATAATAGTTTGTTGTATATACCGTTATTGGCGGAATATATAAGCGGCCCATTAGTTTCAAAGTTCAGCATTCACTCGATATCGGCAATGCTTAGAAACCATAAGTATGTGAATTTTTGCTTCGTCTATTTTCTGGTCGTAAGTCTTTCTAACGATGAAATGTTATTATCATAGATTGAGTGAGTTATTGTTTTACGCCGCTTGGGCAATATTTCAGCCATTAGCGGCCTTATCATAGAAATGATATCACTCATATACTAGTATTCCTGTTAACGCAAGAACTTTTAACCTTCTTAATTTTGAAATTGCTTATAGCTTATTGCGCCACAGTCTCGATATTTAATCGAAAAAGTGCAATTCTTCTGTTTTTTTAAATGTTGTCTTTGATTTGTGTTTGGTAGATATGTATGTCCATATGTGTGATTTTCATGAATTATCAATTATTGCTGCAACTGTGCCTTTTTGCTCTAACTATTTCTTGGCAATATCTAATATATTTTGTAAACCCTTTTCCCGTGCCTTGCGATTTCTTTTATGAATTTTTGTTATCATTCAGATCCTTTTACGCTTTTATCTTCATATCCAACATACGTCATTGTTATTCTTATTGTCATGAAGATGGACATGAAATTACTTTGTTATAAAATTTAGCTATTTTAATTGATTAAAGTTGTTGAAATTCATCTTCGATATCTTCTCTTTATTATCATAGATATACCAGCAGTCGAGTTCATTTTGACAGTTCCAGAAAGCTTCACCTATAGTCAATGTCATAATCCCGTCAAGACACACCAACGACTGGCCATTGCATTGCAGGAAGAATGGGGACGAATTGCAGTAATGGGACACAATCAACTTGTCATTTTCTTTAACAAAAGGATGTTCCGCAAGAATTCTTGCAAATGCCAGCCACACATAAGACTGATTTCAGAACATGGAAACATAACTAGTACTAGTGTTGTCAAGTTGGCTAACTCTTTTTCTATAGACATGTAAATTTGCGCTTTGTTACCATTGATATGCTATGGCATATGTCTCCAAAAAAGAGACGCATATTCAAACCAAAAATTATTGCTTGAACTTAAAACCAAAAATGGTAACAAAGAGTAAATTTACATGTCTATAGGAAAAGAGTTAGTTTAAATTTATCGCTTTTATGCATCGAAGCTGAACTAAATAACAATTACGTTTTGGAAGGAAATATTATATTTGTAATGTTTTATATGTTTGTATATTGTAAATTGCTTTGGTGATTTCTTCTCTACGCGGTCAGATGCATAGATGATTTTTTTTGCAAATATGTATATAAATGGACGAAGTATATCTTCAGACAATTTTCGATGCTTTTCGATCGAGATTTATTTTGAAATATCGAAGTTTTAAAAGCATCTTCTGACTTATATCAGTTATTAAAAGTTAACTTAAAAGTACCTTTCACCAAACATGGATATAAAAAATTGAAATATATTCAAAATGAACACTCTGTTTAAAAGAAATAAGCTAGGAACTTTAAGAAAAGTTTCATTATTTTGTAAAATCATTACGTCCTATATTAAGAAATAACATATTTAACCTTAGAATGGAACGTCAGCTTTTTATTGTATTGTAATATATATCATTTTCCCTCTCATACTGCAGTCTGCGGCGTGAGTGTAACAAAGTTCAGTTCAGTTCTAGTTGTAAATGACAAATGCTGGTTGCACGTCGCACTTACGTGACGAATAATAATCACAAAGTTTATAGAGCATGCCAAACTGCATGTAAGAGGAGCTAACTGTTCTATTTAATAATCGTTTGTACCCATTTTTGTAACTTCTTTTAAAAGAATTAACACAAAAGAGTTAATATTTTCAATCTTAAAATCAAATCCATTTCATACAGCCAAAATAAAATCAACAAAACGAGATATTTTTCAGAATGCATCAGTCGTCACACGGTTATTGAGAACTTTCGATAAGCTATCATAGTTTTATCCCGTTCATAATATCAATGTACTATTTTGGAATTCTGTCACGATTGATCAATTCGCGGTTTCCTTCTTTCATCGGGACGACCTCTCACTGGTCGATGTTTGATCCACAGGAATTGATCTCGAAGTGGACAATACAGTATATAAAAGAAAAAGTGTATAATAAAAAATAAGATTTCAATATCTCCACTTTTGCACTCATTTTGTCCACTGAAATTCGAAACCCTGTATTAGATCGATAGTTTTAATACATATGGAACTGTCAATCCAAATTTTAGATTGCATGGGAAGATCTAGAGGCAATAGTTTGAAACGTGTACACCTTTGGACATGATAAATTTTAACCAAATATTTCCAGCGACTGGCCTTTAGGTTCCTGCTGATGAGCGCTTTGATTGGTCAAAGACCTAGTTCAACCTACTGATTTTTGCCTTAGAATAATTTGATTGGTTCACTAATGTCTTCTAGATCCACTAGCTTGTTTGTTTACCCTTGGTATGGGGATGTTGATATTTTGATACACGAAAGCTACATTAGAATAACATGATGAACATTTTCCATGTAGAGGCAACACAAAGGGAAAATGTATTGAATTATACACTCAAGGGAGTCTAAACCAGATCCTCCCTGTGTCAAATCCCATCGGTGAGAATGGGCAGTTTAACATCGTGTGATATTATATAAATGTACAGGCTATCTATCTATCGAGTTACTGTCTTTTTCTACGTTCGTGGGTAAAATCAGTAGATTGTAATTGATGCACCCAAATGAAACGATTGGTTTAAATCAACGCCATAAAGATTGAAGATTTAACCTTGTTTTAATCACAGAGTTAAGTGAGAATTATTAAAAAAGAAACGACTCAGCAGGATACCTTGACATGGAACCAACTCATTAACAAACAGGATCAACGTGTAAACATGGAGTACCTGGCTGTTTATTCATATGTCATTAATATGTTAAGATGAATAGAGCGGAACCTGACAATTATTAAAAAGAACACATAACTAAAAACGTTTGTACAACTGCATACCTAAGTATGTTGCCAGTGTATCTTTGTGCAAATATCATGTAATTTGGGTTTCGTTTGGATGTCAATCAAATAAATCCATCAGAAATGACAAGGGATCACCAATTGTGATCATGAATATGAACTATTCCAAACTAAATATTCTGCGATTGTCTGGTCACTGGTGCAAAATTTTGCACGAACAAATTGACAGATTGCGTCATATTCTTGAAATTTCGATTTTCTTAATTTTCGACTAATGTTCCATATTGAAATCTCAGAAAATAATCTTCATTATTACATTGACTTATTGCTTAGGAACAAATATGACTTACGCATAAAGCTATTGATTACTTATGAAGGATTATATAGAGAAAAATAAAGAATAGTGTTTTCGAAACCCCTAGTCACTTTAATGTCCTGTCAAAATTATAAGGTTAACTGTTTGGTATAACATACCATTAAGTCAACACAAAATAATTTTAACTCTTGAAGTGAAATTTCGATAAGATCCGTTTCTTTTTTGCAATGCTAGAATGCCTGAAAATTATAGTTAACTAGAATACGTAAGTAATTGAATAAACGTAAGGTACGCAACTGTATGTTAGACATAAAAAGATGTCGCATGGCACTTCTGATTATATCATTTGTTCACCCAAAAGCAAGTGTTAGGACTGTAGGCAGGCGTATTTACAAACTTATTCTTTGAAGATATATTCCCCACAACATAAAGGGGATGTTAGATGAAACGTCATTTGAATATTAATACTAAACAAAAAGATAAAAACATATTGAATTCAAAATCTTTATTCTATACAAAATAATTTCCAAACCACAAAACACACAATAAATACATTCATTCAACCCCAACCCAAGACATATTTTTCCTGATTAAATTAATTCTGTGATTTGATGGCAGTGATGATTTGTTGTTACTCGTCTCAACTCTTGATGCAAGATATCTTTATAAGTGTGATCATTTTCATTTTGTTACAAAAGTATTCCTTTGTCCCCGACTGAAGTCCTTAAAATGCCAGTGGCTGTTGGGCTCCGTTGTTTGGTTGGAACTGCCCATTCACGTCATTCATCATTCCACTATTTGCTTGACCATTATTGATGGCTGGACCCGGACCGTTCATAGGAGGAATTCCCATGTCCATTTGTGGAGCGCCTTGACCTTGGGGACTGAATCCTTGAGCCTGAGGGGCGAATCCTTGACCTTGAGAGGCAAATCCTTGACCTTGTTGGTTGAATGCTGGACCTTGTTGGTTGAATGCTGGACCTTGTTGGTTGAATGCTGGACCTTGTTGGTTGAATGCTGGACCTTGTTGTGCGAATCCTTGGTTTTGTGGAGCGAATCCTTGGTCTTGGGTCATTCCTCCGAATCCTTGATCAGCCATCGTGGGTCCGTTGTTGTTGGATTGCATACCGAACTGCATGCCTTGGTCAACCATCCCTGGTTGGAATTGACCGGAAGTTGGTCCTGACTGGAATGGACCGGAAGCGGGTGCATTCTGGAATGGGCTTGAGGGTGGTCCTTGCTGGAACTGACCAAAGGATCCCTGCTGTGTCTGACCTGATAGTGGAGCCTGGCCGAACTGCCCGATGGAAGACTGAGCCCCGAAGATGTCCTGTGAGAACTGAGAACCGGAAGCATCCCCAGCGCGTCCGAAGATATGTCCGGGCACTGTGAAGGGTGTGGTTGCTGGCTGACTGTCGTAGCCGATCTTGCAGCAAAGCGGGATGACGTCAACGCAGGTTGTCCCGCGGATCTGATTTGAAGGACAGAGCGCCATTCCACGTCCGACAAGCTGACGGAAGGTCAGGGTAGTCACATGCTCGGATACGGTAGCGGCGTGGCCTGGGCGGATGTGGATCGGGCTCGACATGATGCCGCTTGGTTTCGGAGATCGGTCCCAGAATGATCTGACATCGAGGATTTCTCCAAGAGCACGGCTTAGGCAAACCTCTTCCGATCTGGATCCGCTAGTGACAACCAGTTCGACTTGACCCTGGAGTGTTGACTTCCGGCTAAGCGACACATGGGCGTTGATTTTCAGGTTCCCTTGGCGACCCCACATTCTTGCCATTGGGTCGTTGTTGTTCTCCATGGTGAAGGTCACTCGCAGATCGTCGTCGTCGGTATTTCTTCCGGTGCAGGTCAGATACTGGTTATTGTCTCGTGGAAGTTCAGGCACTGGCCTTTGGGGCCTATTCATGTTGCCAAGATTTGACCAGATATTAGCAGACTGACCCCCGGCTCCTTGCATGCTGCCCATGCCTGCCCCTGATTGTCCGAAGTTGAACCACTGAGCGTTTACGTGAGCTGCTACGGCCAATACGACCACAACTGCGATGCTGATTGTACGAGCCATGTTGCTTGACCAGTTGACCACGATGAGTGTGCAGACCCTTGGTCAGTTGGGGGTTATATCCTCACCTGGCTGGGAGTGGACGGCCATAAATCTTGACGCCGGGTGGGTCGCTATCATAATTAGCCGGCTATTAATTAATGCCTCTGGATATGCCGCATATATCTTTATGTAAGTTTCCCATGTATGATGTTAACAGTTTCTTATGAAAGACTCGCTTATTTTGCGTTTCTTAGATTTAGGGGATGAGCGTTTTAATACCGGTATAAGTTATCTTTGAAATTTGAATTTTTAGTTTACATTTCTACGATAGGTTTTTATAGGTGAACTAGTGAAAAATCATAACCAAACTTTTATTTGTTATCTTAATCAAATCAAAGAAATATTTCATGAATTGGAAAACTGCCAATGAGCTATTTTCACACATGTAAAAAAATATAAATATATAATATATGAAAAATCTTATCTAACTAACAATTATTAAATAATTAACTAATAATTCATTTTGTTACCTTAATTTTTATCATTCCGTGCTATGTTAATTATCAAGTTGTTCTTTTCGAAATGTGTAACCTCACATTAAATAAATATATATTACATGTTTTGTCCATGATTTCAATTTTAATTAATACACAAAGAAATACAAGTGTCTGTTCAAATACATAAAACCAATTAATGTTTTTTTCAAAATGTGGATTTTCCCCATCAAGGTAATTTTTCGGTAATCATTTCTGTGTATGGTCTTACAGTATATGTATATCAAGTATATTCATACCTATAGCGTTATCGCAGATAGGAGAAACATTCGAGAGCAAATGATGTGTAAGAAAGTAATGCCAATAAATTTATATGAAAATGAAAATAAAAATGAAATAAAAAATTTGTTTATTAAAAAAATAAAAATATTTGTTAATGCTTATCAGGATGAAGTGATTAGTGATGCACAAGATAAGAACCTATAGTATACAGAATGAAAGAGAATATTCATTTACGTTTAATGCTCTATATGAATAGAATAATAAAATGATCGATAAGACTTAAACGCATATCAAAGCTTTTCTTGGGGAACCTTCATTGAAAACTATCAGTTTTCATAAATAACGCTTTGGAGAAAGACCATAAAAGTCGAGGAAGCTATATCAGTAGATTTGGTTTTTGGCACGTTTCAATTTCTTGAAACAAACTTTATGTTTTATGAAATCAACACGACCAAAAATTGATTTGTAAACAAAACATCTTGATGTGATATTCTTGCACATCTCTGGTTTTACATTATATTTTTTCACGTTTATTTGATATCATGATCTCCATCATGAAACGTATTCGATGTATACATGGGCGGATATAAGATTTTTGTTTTGGAGGTGTTTGCTCAAATAGTGTCAAAAGTAAACTCGTTTTTTTTTTGTAAAAACATTGTTTGTACTTATTTGCTCCGACATTTCCTCACTGTATCACTTGCTTGACAACGGATCTATGTCGAAACGTCGCTTTCACAAAGAAGTTGAATATCCATAAAATAATTGATCATCACAACAAATTCTAGAATGACAATTGAAAAGGAAAAATTAGTATGACACACATTTCTAGAACTTTTTTATACTTTCATCGCTTTTAATATATAGGGACAGTAAACCTATGTATACGAACCATTTATAAAAAGCTATGAGTAACCGGTTTACAAATCATAAATATTTAAAATTCTCGTATGGGCTTACGAAGACAAATCCTTCCAACGATATCAAAGAAGGTGTTTAAATGAATTTTCATGTTTTTAAAAATATTTTTGGTTATTTTACTCTTTTCTTTTACAAAGTTACATTATGAATTTATTTTGTTGAAAACATTGGTTCAACATGACGGTTTGTAAATTGCCTGCTTTTTGAACAAGTAAACTTAATATATTGCTGTGTAAATCAACCAGCATAGTAAACTTAACTTGCATAAGATGATCTAGCAAACTTTCAACACAGAATTTAGTTTTGACACACGAGTTATTTCCCTTATCAGCTAATTAAACGTCATTCTTCGATAAGATAGCCATCTGACGTCACTTGATATATAATTTTATCAGACCTCCCGTGGGACTATGGCCGTAATAGGGTGTGCTAATTTCACTTAATCGCCTAATGAGAATTTAATTGATTGGAGCGCCCAACGTCACAGTGCGGACAACATGAACTCAACACGACTGGGTAAGAATTTAAGTTTTTTCATTAATGTTTGATAGTATTATCTAGATATTGGTTTTTAAAGGATTTGATTAAGACAATTTTAATCACCAATCTTTATGGCATACCCGCAAAATACATATTTGAGCAAACATCGTTGTATACACAGATATATGTGTCGCTTAAAGCAGCGTTAGAAAGACATATTCGTACTCATAAATCTTTAAGCGAAGTCCCTGTGATTGTATCATTAATGTTAAAATATTGTTTTAGAATCTAAGTGTCATGTACCACATGAGTATAAACATCCTATAATTTATCAAAAATATAATCAATATAATCAATATATAATATAATCAAAATATTATGACATTTCATATTTTGTAACGAGAGACCTAGTATTTTACACTAAACTATATTAAATCATGAAGTTCTTCAATACCGATTCCAGATCTATTCTTGTGAAAATAATGTGAATGACAGTGTTGCATCATCAATATGACTTATACAATTAGACAATAACACGGATACCACATGTAAGTTTTTCGAATTTAGACCTGTATAGAGAGGTTTTTTGTGATATTAAAGTGGAAATAATGACAGACTAGATTGGGTAGTTGTCGGAAAAATACATATTTGTTATAAATTTTCACTATTTGGATTGATTAAAAACATATTTGATTAAATTTCTAAATAATTCATATGATCATGGATCCTTATAAATAAGTCAAAAACAGGGATTAATGACATGTTTACCAAAAGCAAATTAGCCAAAACAGTTTCTTAAATCCTGGCGTCCCGTTAGTTAACTAAATACATCATATAAAATTGCATCTGCAGTAATTGCCAATAGAATGAAATATATACATGTACTGCCATCAATCATTAATGAAAATCAGAAGGGCTTTGTCAAAAAGAAGATATGTATAGGGGAGGCAACCAGACTTATCTATATGGTGTTATGGATTACATTGGAAAATTCCAGATTTTGATTCAGTTCATCAAAATTTATTATGAATGTCCTTAATCTTTTTAATGTTGGACCCAGTCTTAAAGGTGGATTTCAAAATTACTATGTGACATATGTACTGTGAATGGATTTGGAAGTTCCTTTTTTAAGATAACAAGAGGTTGCAGACAAGGAGATCCACTTTCACCATATTTATTCATTTTATGTGTAGAAATATTATAATTGTTGATAAGAAGAGATAAACGGATAAAGGGGATGAAGAATGGAAACATTGCAAGTATTTCGGCTAAATTTACAGATAATACAATTTTGACTTTTGATGGAACAGAAAAATGCCTCCTCTAAATGTTTTAGATTTTTTTGCAAGGTTTTCTGGACTTAAAGTTAACACTGAAAAAACTAGATTGATATTGATAGGATCTTCAAAAGTATTTAGAATCTATGATATATTTAAATTACTCGGGAAAGTAGAAAAGAATAGAGAAAGAGATGAAAAGTTGGGAACTAAGATTGCTAACGCCTATGGGTTGAAAGGCTGTGTTGAAATCGATATTGCTATTAAAATTTTATAATCTCCTTTCATCTTTACGTAACTCACCAGATGATTTGTAATTCAATCACGAGATGCTTCAAGTTTGTTTGAAAGAAAAAATGGAAAGAATTTAAAGAAGTATTATTACATTTACAGTGAAATATGGGAGACTTAATGTTCTAATTATGAAAAATATTATCAAATCTAAAAAGATTACACGGATGAAAAGATAGCTCTAGGATGATTCTATATGGACTGAAAATGCAAAATTATTTCTTCCAATATTGAGAGTCTGTGGTCTGCTGATTTTAAATATATAAATATGATATGCCATAATTATATTCATACATTTCAGGTTATAGTGAAAAAGATAATTTAACCTTTACACTGTATATTTATAATAACAGTAGGGAAGTGAACTTTATATAAGTAAATTATGGATAAGTGCATTATATATGTTATGTGATCAGACTGTACGGAAGTACTGAGATCATCGACTAGTTGATAACCTTTAAAACTACTGTTTAGATGAAATTGAGATTGTACATATCCTCATGATGAGTTAAATTCAAGCTTCACTTGGGCAATATTTCAGCCATTAAACAGCATTTCCGGATGATAATTTCTCAATATAATTGATTGTCCCTTTTTGATAACTAACAATGCTGGATTTTGTGCCATTCCCACGTCAACTCTAGTGTAAACAGGAACACCGAAAAGATATTGTGAGTACCGAATTTAACATCTTGTTACGCTTTGTAAAGGAAATTGTTAGTGCGAAGTTCTTCGCTTCAAGATCTGTAAAAGTCAGAAAGGCTGAGCACAGGTTTAGAAAGCTGGTTATGAAGCTGTAAATGAAGTGATCTCTGACTATTTATTTAAAAAATTATTTTTTTCAAGTTTTGAATTTTCTTGATGAAATGTATTTATATATTGCAACGCGTTTGAAAAGGTTTTTAAAGAATGAATGAATCTGAGCAGAACTAATATTTACTCAGTGAATAGAAGATTTTTTCACATATTTATCTGGTCTGTTTGTATATGACATATTATAAGTTATACCATTCAAAGGCGGGGTACACGGGGAGATATCCGCCTCAAGCTTGGTGTTATGCGACGAGCCGAAGGCGAGTTGCATAACACCAAGCGAGGGGCGGATATCTCCCCGTGTACCCCGCCTTTGAATGGTATAACGAATTTATCTTACCGAATGTTAATATAATATGAAGATAAAGGGTAAGAAATTCGTAAGTCATTTTACTATAGTTTGTTCAAAGCTACATATCAGTTGATCAAAAGTAACCAGCTTCATCATGTGTTCGAGGTAACATACATTGTACTTTTCAAGGCGCTCCGTCTGGACGCTTTTTTCATGCTTTTTATGTGCCGGGGTATAATGATTCATTCCCCGCTCAAGAGAGGGATATCAGTATTTATTCAGGGTCACGTGGACCAATCAAAGATCGAGATTCTTACATGAGGTAGGATAATAGTTTATATGTATATGCTGTACCCTACCAAAAAAGAATTAAAGTGAGAAAAAAGGAAAAAGAAGAATCTTTTAATTTCTTCCCATCGACGACATTTAAACTCTGATAAAAAATGTCCACTAGAGTACAATGTTTAACTGTCAGTGTGTATAGCCATATGCCAGAACCAGGTCGAAATATGGCTGGCCTAATAAGTGAATGGTTAGATGATTAAATACTCCCAACTTTAATGAACCACAAATACAAGCATAAGAATTAGATCTACCATTTGAACATTTAGCAATACAAGAACTGAACAAATCTACTGTATTATGCTAAATTATTAACCAAAATAAGACAAAACTAATTGGTTGATAGAATATGAGCATATATATAGAATAATTCATTATAAAAGTTATAAGTTGTGACATTGTTATTCCATAGTAATGAGTTCACTGCTCATAGTTCCGATGTTTGGATTAATTTCACAATGTTTGTCGCTTTTTAACCATGCGCTCTTTCCTTTGTCAATTTGTTAAATCTCGAACAACTCAAATGTAAACACAATAAAATATTTGAAATTAAGTAGGAAATAATCATGTTATAACCACATATATGTTTGAATTTTGTATCCACCAAAAATACCCGATAGGACTGCTCCTTTAAGTTGATTATTTTAATCTAAGAAAATTCAGCTATGTATTTTAATGACATCATTATTTTAATTTAAATCTTTTTCAAAATGCCGTTGATCTTAATTCATATGCTACTCATAGTTTCACCAATAGCAGAGCTATAGATATGTTTCTATAACTCTAAATTGATCAGCTTAAATTAAAAAGATTTAAATTAAAAGATTGCTTACATGTTAACACATCGATATTTTCCTATTTCATATAATTTATAAAGCGGTCCCTTTTTATCTTCTATAGTAATTACAGTTTTTTCTCGTATAAACAAGTTATTCTCCACATCAAAATCATTTGTTCATTAAAATTTTTTAATTCTGAATAATGCAGAGAAATATCTAAGTTATATCAACATATAATATATATATATATATATATATAACACCAATAGCCAATATAGACCTACAGAATTACAAAGTCTCCTCAAACCCGGAATTTGAATAGGCCCTACATGCCTATCATAATTTTCTAAATCAGTTGGTTCTTTGGCAGGAGAGAACTATATAAGAGAGAGGACGATTTGGATTTTATTCAGTCAATTTATTATTTTAAGAAAATAACGTCTTGTAGACATTCGTAGAATTTACAGTTCACAGAATACACATATCCAACAAGAAAACATGAGTACGATATTGCTCATGAATGTCTTTTGGAGGACCCAAAATTAACTCGTAGCCATGTCAAAACCATCTTCCTACGCAGAGCCTAAAATGACAGTTTGGAAACTAGCTGGCCTTTTAGGCTCTGCGTAGGAAGATGTGTCAAAACATGTTATACTAAAACAGTACCGGGACATACTATAATCATTTCCACAATCAATACAAAATATATAAACTATAAAATCTCAATATAAATATACCTCTAAATTCTAAGTGTCTGACACATCTCATCAAAACGTTCACTTCAGATCATGCAGGGCCTAATTCTGATGTCCCTCTGCGCATTGTTCCTAACTGCCACTGCGCATACAGGACCGGAAGCCGATTGCACCAAAGGATGCTGGGACTACTTCTATCGCTGTGAGGAGCTGAGGGAATGCAACTTCAAGCAGGGAACTGTACGCTACACGTGCATTTCCGAATGCCAAGATGCGGCGCTGCTGTGTGCCCAAAGGTGCACAAAAGAACATTACTGAGTGCCTTATATGACGTTGAAGGCCTTTGAACAATCAAGGCTGAAGTAATTTGTTAAGATTAACTGACAAATGTGATGAGATTTGAGAAGATCTTTGCAAGTTGGAAAATCTGAATCATTTTTTGTTGTTGACTTCGCTGTACAACTAAAATACTTCTGAAATAAAGAAAGATTCATTTAAATTTCGTCGTGGACGTGTTACAAGAGATTATTACAGATATTTATAAGGACATTGATCTGACCGATAACGTGAAATGATAATTTAGAAGGGACAGGAGCGTCCGTATAATATCAATACAAACTTGTCATAAGAGGACCTGACATATCGGTTCAGACGTCTCCGAGACGTCTTTTAACGTCTTAAGCCCTTCTTCACAGACATGTATATGCATCTGGACTTCAACAAAGAGATGCAGTAACGGAACATAAACTTGATATTTGTGTTCCACATCACATCATGCATCTTCCTACGCAGAGCCTAAAAGGCCAGTTTCCAAACTGTCATTTTATGCCTTGCTGCAAAGCCTTGAGTTTTCTGTGCTTGCTCTCTAGTCTGTAGGGGCACTATAGCAGCACAGAAAAGTAGAGTCTCTGCAGCAAGGCATAAACTGACAGTTTGGAAACTGGCCTTTTAGGCTCTGCGTAGGAAGATGCACATCATGTATCAAACCCTCGACCTTTATCAGCTCTCGACCAACAACATCCCTCTATCTGTGTCAGTCCTTGACCCAGCTTGTAGGCTCACGAGTGCCCGGGCAACGGTGTTCCATATGACAGCATGGGGTTCTTGGTATATTTCCTGGTTCCAGTATCCTGTAGTACTTTTTCTCTTCCCCAAGAGGACGTCATAAAATGTTGATCGAGCCTCTGTTCTTATTCGTCGAGTTATTTGGGTAGAATGGGAGATGCCTGATTGGACGCAATTTTGGCCACTGAACATGGTAAAGGCATTGTGTAAATGAACCACCCTTTCCATGCGATAAGCGTTGTCGTTTGCTAAAAGAATTCAAAATTTTAATTGATTGTTGGGCAAATTTTTTCCGGCAGTTTGGTCTAATAAGAACAGAGGCTCGATCAACATTTAATGACTTGTTCTGCCTATATGGGAAGAGAATGTGTAGCACCGTATTTCCTATCAGATCTCGCATTTCTTCAAAGATACACCAGTTGCTTATTTGTACGCTGATTGCAATTGCTATAGCACCCACTTGGACTGGTAATGCCTACATTGATATTTCCAAGGTCCAAAAGTCACTCACTGATAACGATCATACATATAGATCACTTTTTATGCGATAATCCACTTACAGTACATGCTCTTAGCGCAAAGATCACTGAAAGGCTTTTTGGAAGAAATGAGTTTTTAGATTTTTTAGCATTTGAACTGTGTCAGGGATGGAAAAGTTTTGAGTTCATGCGGGAGATTGTTCCGTTCAACAGCTGCTGAATAGGAAAATGTCCTCTTTCCATCGCTCTTTGTTGACACTTTGGGAACATTTGGGGATATTTAACGGACGCTTTTATCCTTTCCTGTTATCGATCAGATCAATGTTCTTGTTCTAGTTGGCGGTTTATTAATTAGAAAAGACAATATACGTGATCATTATTACGGCCCTTTGGCAAAATACCGAGGGCAAAATTGTTTCCTAATAATGCCCGAGGATCATATTTTATCCATGACTGATAATGACTTGAGTAACCCTTGTGTTATTCAATTCAAACTCGATTGCGGATGCTTAATATGGAATACCATATTGTTTAAACCTGACATTACTTGTATGTCTACCTCATCATTCATAAGCGATAAATCAGTGCGAAAGTCGAGATTCTTATTATAAAAAATGCTGTTAATAGGTTAAATCGGAGATCCGATCCCGTGTATACTCATGTGTGTACTCATATATTGCACATCAGTTCGTATGTTTATTCAAGTGTCAATTTCAAATTTCTGAATCCGCCCTTGCCGCAATGAACACCTGGTTTGGCCGAAACACCCGACACGGTGACATCTTAAATTCGAAATTAATTCAAATTAATGAAAACTAAGCTTTTCACACCAAGGCGACGACATTCGTTACAATTCCAATTTTCTAACACAATCAGAAGAGTTGCAGTCGGAACATGGTATTGGAGCTGTTTCAGAACCAGGGAGTTTTATTACATGAAGACCATGGACACCACTTGTAAAAATAAGTTTTAAGTTTTAAGCCTAATATCCAGTGCAAGCACTGCTCATCTGCTGAACATTATTACCCTGAAGGAATTGTACTTTCAGAGCGGCTACCAAGCGCTCCGCGCGACCACATAGGTTCGTACTTTCCGTATTCAGATACCCAATTCTACAGCTGGGCGGACTGAGTGCAATATTGATAAAGTGCCTTGCCCAAGGGCACAACACAGTGAGGACACAAATTTTCGGTGTCTCCACCTTGATTCGAACCCGGGTCTTTTCGTGCCCCATTGATTAAAGAGCCATTCCGCGATTTTCAACATATATTATACATCCCAAAATGGCTAATAAACGATAAAAACTTCTTTTCAATGAAAATCTTAAAACAGTCATTTATGTTCAGAAGGTAAATTCACAAGTCCAATTTACATGGATACTAATTGTATAAGTTATATAACCTATCGATGTCATTAACTGTCATTCTGAATGCTTTCGATAAGTTTCCAAAATAAGCCTACGTTAGCCCACAATTGCAACTTCAAACCTTCCTATTGTCACTATAAAACGTCGATAACCTTTAAGATTATACTTTCTTGCAACAGTCGATACTTTCCGATTTTTTTCAGATGTGACCCCTAACAACAGTTACTCTTCTGTCTGGAGTATACTTGATACAGTGAGTAATTCCCTATGTATTTGATACAAACATGTTAAGATTGTATTCTCTGTAAATGGTGGCCATATCATTTGTGGACCGTGATTTGTGGTCATGCGGTTGCATGATATTTAGGGTTTCGCTTGTACATTTCAGCAGAGTGCACGTGCAGCACATGAGGTTCATGCTACATGAAGAAGACATTGCTTCTAATGATTTGAGTTAGGCATTATCAGTCATTTTTTAATAATCAACCAAAATCAACCAAACTTGTTGAATTGAGTCAACGCTCAACCTTTTCAATTTGGAAATGTTTTGATATGCTTTGAATAAAACGTAACTGTACATTACATAAATATTGATTTGACTGAAATCGTACTTACAGCTGGTGTAACAAAGTAAGATAAATTGAGCATGCATTTGACATGCAATGTGACTCAAAGGGACTTTTCACACTTTTAACACCGTCACGTCAAGAAATGTCCATACATGTAAAGTCACCAAGTGAAGTACAATTAACTTAAAGATGCTATATCATACTTGCAATATTTTAAAAAGTATTTTTAATGTATACGTTGTATTTTTAGAAAACTTTTGCGACCAACCTTGAGAAAATCGGACCAAAATTCATCAAATAGGAGATAATTTACCAAAAAAATACCGAAATGGCAGTCGACATAAGGGCGAATCAAGTGTGGTCATTTCACAACTTCCGGTTTCTAAATGTACGCTTGAAAACCGTCTTTGTCGCGCTCGATTAGATTTTATATTCTTTTTCTCCGAATTAGGTATTCATTGCTGTCAAAGTTGATACTCATCGAACGCAATTACGGTAGTTGAGACACGGTGTAAATCCTACAAGCATAATGATTACGTCACCGAAAGCGGGTTCGTTAAATGACATGCCCTTTCTACGAGGGGTACTGTGCTTGAAGCGTCGAAATAAGTATGTTATTGTTGGTTAAACAATCTAAATATGATATCAAAATTTCGACGAAAGATTGTTTACAAAGTGATGTATTTCATTTCTCAATAGCTAAGTTTCATCCTGAACCGCTTGCAAGTATGATACAGCATCTTTAATATTTATTTGAACACCTCGTTCTCCTTCGGTAACTGTTACCTACTACTTCGTGTTTTTTGTACGGAAAAATTCCATAAAACAGCGGTGACGATGAAACCTTCCGTCGGGGATTGAACTTTACTGGCTTCATCTCTTTACAAAACATCTTGTGTCTTCAAATTAACATATTGAATTCAAGACATCTTTGGATGGTATCACACTTAGTATGTTTCCCGTATTTCTGTTACTTAGCAAGAACCGAAAATACAACCGCATTGTGGTTACATTGAAAGGTATAGTTGAGTAACCGTGTGGGTGTAAAATGTATCGATGAAACATTTAACCATTTCGAAAGTCAACATTTTTAATTTTTCGCAAATCATTTTATTTACCATAACATGAATCGAATGGAGTGGTAACCGGCATATGAAATACATTATCAAAACAAATAACCAATGGAACCAATTTTATATACATGCTATGTTTTGAAATTATTTGAAAAAAATAAAGAAAAGAATCCATGACAATTCAAAGTCGTTTCTCAGAAGCATTGCGAACACAAACTCCCGGGACTTTGGTTCAGCTGCAGCTCGCTGAAGAGATGGCACCGAAAGGTCATTGGAAGGTCATGCGTTGAGATGGATGGTGGTTGGGGAGTTTTCATCGATAATTTCTTATCTTGACTTGTAGATATTGAAAGAAGAAGTGAACTGTAAAAAATTAAAGTACTTTAATCCACAAAATTGACACTGAAGACCGAAACAGTTAATGTAATCATTTCCAGTAATTTCGGGACCTTTTCATCTCCCTATCGTATCTTCTTCTCCGGGTGTTGTATCTGATTTCCTTCATGCGCGCTTCTTTGTCGTTATCACTGATAGACCTGAAATATTTCCGACTCAGTCGCGGCATCTTGTTCCTACTGCTCACTTTGCGCCGCCGGTACACTGGTCTGCGCCGGATGAAAGAATTACGTGATCTCACACGAGGCCGAGCTCGAACGCCAAGAAATCGCTTTACACGTGACAGAGGCTCATCTTCACTTGAACGTTTGATCCGCCCATGGAATATGTGCACATGGGGCTGCCTCAGTCGTCTGTTAGGCCTGTTCAGAAGTTGTTGCGCTGGCGAAATCGACTGACGTGGCCGATTTCGAATTGGCGAATCGAACATTTCCATGAGGCGATTCCTATGGTCAATGAAAGGGGTATGGGACGTTGTTGGACGGTTGGGGCGTATGGTGTTGCCCAGGCCGAGGGCGTTCAAAGCGTTCCAGGAGAAGGTCTGGAAGAGATTCATCCAACTATTTTCTACCGCTCTTGGTTCTGGTCGTTCAACCCTGGTTTCTTGAAGAAGGCAGTTCGGATTGGTGGACGGACAGACGCACTTGCAGTCCTTGCTTACATAGCCGCCATGCTGGCACACTATGGTGCGGGGGCAGTGTTCTGTAAAAGGAAACAACACTGAGTATTTGGTGATAAGCGTAAGATATGTTGAAAAGTAATGGATAAAACATGACATGGGAACATTATTTAGAAATAAGGATTTCTGCCCGCGGGATTTTCGGTAAGGAAATTGTTATCATTTATGGATACGTGAAATTTGCTGTTAATGTTATCAAGATGTGAGTTTCTGACATATGATTAACATTTCAAAGTATTTTCCCCACTTAATTGATCAAGTAACAAGAGGAACAATCTGCCGGTTGTGCTCACCTGTTCTAAAAGGGAAGGGGGTTATTCACACCCTGTGATAATCTATATTTAAAAAGCAAATTTTTAATTACAGATTTTTATCAAATATAATGTCCCTTATACCCACTTGCATTAGCCACTGAACAGAAATAAGAGTCGACAAAAAACAAACATAGCTGCAATCTTATTAAAATATGATCTATTTGCTGCGTAACGTAGTGAATAAAACAATGATTTTATTGTAATGAGAATGAACATACCTGAGCACTTGTACATCTTGTTGACGAGCTTCTTGTCGTTGAAAGACAGTTCTGTCACCTTGCCTATGGCATCTTGGAACTTGCTGTCACGTGTCAAAATGGTTGGCTGCTGGTTGTCCATCGAGAAAGCCTGGCCAATATATTATTAACTATTTAGCCAACGAAAAGAGATATACCTTCAACTATTAAGCAAACGAAAAGAGATAAATCTTCAACTATTCAGCCAACGAAAAGAGATATGACTTGAACTATTAGGCAAACGAAAAGAGATAAATATTCAACTATTTAGCAAACGAAAAGAGATAATCTTTCAACTATTAAAGGGGCAGTAGCACGTTTTTTGATAATTTTATATTTTTAATTTTTCACTGATACTTGTAAGTGAATGCTAAATTTATTATTTTGACAGTGTCAAAAATCTCATTACACAAGCCAATCATCCATAGTCAGAGGACAAATTATGAAGATTAACACAAAATCAGTTGGCGGCCATTTTGTGTAAACACCTTTAATTCATTTTGTGTAAGAAAAAGGAATCACATGGCTAAACTTTACATTATATATTTGAATTATTAATGCTACATTTAGTTTACATACATTGTCTTTCAATTGGAACCATTAATTTTAATTTTCCTGACATCACCTTATAAACCCCCTAAAAACGAGCTACTGCCCCTTTAAGCCGACAAAAACAATATATCTTCAACTAATAGGCCAAGGAAAGAGATATTTACATCTTTAACTATTAAGCCAACGAAAAGATAAATCTTAACCTCTTTAGCCAACGAAAAGATATATTATCGTCAACTAATAAGCCATAGAAAAGAGATATATGTTCAACTATTAAGTCAACGAAAAGTGATATAGCTTTGACAATTAGGCCAACGAAAAGAGATATTTCTTCAACTATATAGTAAGTCAACAAGAAGACATATGTATTCAACTTATAAGTCAACAAAAGGAATATATCTCAACAAGTAAGTCAACGAAAAGAAATATTTCTTCAACTAATAAGTAAACTAAAATATATAACTAAACTATTAAGCCAACTCTCCCCATAAGTCATAGCCTACTCCAGACTCATTATCTAGGTAGTCTAAGCCTTGCCGCAGTTAGCACTATTCATGATTTCACTGCAGCGGTCTAACATGATTGGACTTTAAAGTCAGGGCGCAGTTCGATGTCGAGCTGACACAGTGAAGGTTACGAACGGCAGCATAGCTTATATAAACGAAAATGGAGGGTGGAGATGAACGTTGCTACATAGAACAATTTGATTAAGAAACAACATTATGGATAAGATTTTTTTTGTTTTCTGACCACAACGTTAATGCACATGTCACCAGCTTAACACTCCAACTCCAGACTCATTATCTAGGTAGTCTAAGCCTTGCCGCAGTTAGCACTATTCATGATTTCACTGCAGCGGTCTAACATGATTGGACTTTAAAGTCAGGGCGCAGTTCGATGTCGAGCTGACACAGTGAAGGTTTCGAACGGCAGCATAGCTTATATAAACGAAAATGGAGGGTGGAGATGAACGTTGCTACATAGAACAATTTGATTAAGAAACAACATTATGGATAAGAATTTTTTTTGTTTTCTGATCACAACGTAAATGCACATGTCACCAGCTTAACACATTAATGCCAAGAGCAGAGAACGGAAATTCATCATCGTTCCTTGAGCAAATCACCCGAATCTTTCATAAACCCAGCACTAAGTTACTGTTTGCAGGATTGTTTTATCTCAGCACAAAGTCTAACTCGGGACGTATTTGAAACCCAAATTAAAAGGAGGATTACGGTATTTGGAAATCTTTTCAAATCAAAACTACACTCGTACCGGCCTGCGTTTTCATCTGCTTAAGAAGGAGGTTACATGATGTATTGAGGCCCTTGGGAGGGTTGAGAAAGAGTTATTGAATATGCTGTTGGCTTTTCACGTGAACGATATATTAGCAATATTTCCTAGTGATATGGCAATAGCCTCTGCTCGGGCATATACTCGCAAGTTTATAGACAACAACCACTCAAAACAGTTTAGTATTTACCACAAGATCTAAGGCTTTCTCCTTACAATAATCAACTCACCTTAGGTCCATAGTGCATAACCGACATATAATCGTAGGCGACGGTGTGGTTCACTACGGTCCCCCAAGTTCTCTTCGCAAAGTCCCACTCGGTGCCCGGTCGTGCATTAGAGTACAGGATCTGTATGTATTCGTCCCTGTCTGGTCTCTGATGCTCGTGCACAAGGCCCAAGGAGTGCCCGATCTCGTGGAGAACTATCCTGCGCTGTAGGAAAGAATATTTTGTATTGAGAGAAATGACACAAGCGGCACAGCCTTTAGGGCATTAGGCATAGGAAGTGACCCATCTCGTGGACACTTTGCTATGCTGGAGGGAAAAGATATTGGAAGGGTAAAGAGCGGGACAGGCAAAGACATGAACGTAAAGAGGACATCCTCGATTATCCAGCGCTTCCGTTCTGATAAATCTGCACTACAAGCCCTGGAAAACTGAACGGGGTGTTTAATTACCTCCCTTTGCAATGACTTAGCTAAACGCTTGCTTTTTATCAAACAATGGGATCATTTCTAAAACAAGTTTTCTGTGTCTCACTTTCCGTCTTTTACCTCATCCTTTCAATCCCTTTCTTACTGATCTATCTACTCTACATCCACGTGATAAATAGCTGAAAATTTGCTGACAACACGTTAAACCCCAGCTCACTCACTCACTTGATGTCGCGAACGGTCGAGTTGTTTACGCACTTGGTGTCTGCGTTTCGTTTCTGATTGGATAATATGTAAGTATAGGGAGGTAATTGGGTTTGATATAAACCCCCGTAAAGTTTTCCAGGGCTTGTAGTGTAGATTTATCGGAACGAAAGCGCTGGATTATCGAGGATGAAAGAAAGATAACTCTCAAATATACCTTCATGGTTTTTCTACCGCTAGCACATCCACTGTGACGTGTGTAATACTACACATAAATATATATATATATATACTTACAATTCTACAAGGTCCTTGTAATGTGATGTTCTGTGTTCCGCCTATCATTCCTACATGGGAACTGCATCTGGAATACAGGCATATCGGGATATCTTTAGTTATCATTTCATACACTCACGACGACATGAAGAAACGAGTTTACTCATATCACTTTTTATAAGTAAATTTTACTTACTGTCAATTTTAAAATTAACATTTAAGAATAATGCATCACTGTATTACTCCAAGAAAACAACAAAATCTTCCTAATCTAGCTTTTAGGTAGATGAAAACCATTGGAATAGTATTCCGTGTTTTAAGTCAAATGGTCTTCATCACTGCTAAAATACTGAAAATGACTATTAGAGATAACGATTGTTTGAAGCAGAACCGATTTCGAGACCAAATTAGAGGGAAGGTATACCGGCAACAGTCTTCAAATTTTCCCTAATTAATATAAGTTTTTGAATATAATTCTTCAGAGGGTTAACTTATAATAATACTAATGAATTCATATAGCGCCTGATTCCAAAATATAATTTGCTCAATGACGCTTCAATTATTACTATTATTAAATTATCGGTAGTCGTAATAATATGATAAAGTTTCACGTGTTATCAAGATTTTCATGCCAAAATTTTTTCTATTAATCAAAAGAGAAAAATGAATCCGCTAGCTTTATCAAACATTTTGCTATCGCTTGAGTACTACCACATTGTATTGCAATTGGTAACATATATATTCCTCTTCGTGGGGTTCCACTAAAAAGTACCTCTGTCTCTCAAACATTTCATTTCCCTTTGACATAAGTTAGTACTCCACGTGTGTAAGTAACATGTCGTGATAAATATTACTGCCTGAATACATGTCCATTATATTGGAGATTTTACGAGTGCTTCAAGCGAACTGATAATGGACTAAAGAGCCCGGGAATAACGTGATTGTTATGAGCTTAGGCCTAAATAAATAAAAAATGTTTCTGATCTTTCCATACATGCAAAAATGATGCGATGAAGCGAATTTTTTTATATTTCCAAATATTTTTTTATTATAGAATATCTTTTTTAAATCATCAGAGTTTTAAGAAATAGATAAATATAAACTTTTGATCACTTTATCACTGTGACCTTGAAGGCCTACATGAACAGAAACGAGTTAAATTTTGAAAGTTTAAGTTTCAATGGTTTTTCTAGGCCATGAAACTACATATCAACATCTTGAAAAAAGGGATTGATGCGGGGGTAGGAAACTGCCGCGGGCGGAAACCAGAATCAAATTACTTTTTTAGGCCTTATCAAACATACCCTAGCCCACTGCGGAACCGGATCTTGTTGACATCTGAGGGTGAGGCGAGACGGAAGCGAACACACGTAGCCTGCTCCCACTCATACATGGCCCTCTCTAGCAGCATGATGTCACTCCAGTCTGTGTGGTAGATATAGAGGATATTATATGAGTGTCCATGACATACTATGGTTATGACACGAGTGCCTAAATATTATTATTTCCTGAGCGAGAGCTAGAGATATACTGATATATAGGCACGAGTGTCGTAAATATTGAAATATGAAAATAATATTCTGTATATTACCGTAGTCCAAAAAAAGAAAACACTCAAAACCTACTTCTCAGTATAGGCGGACTAGCCGCCGCCGACCCGTATAGAATGTGACGTCATAGGTGAACCGTGACGTCAAAGCACTGGTTTTTAACGTGACGTCACAATGAAAAAGTGATATTTTGCCCTAGGGAAACATATGAAAAATATGATCCTCGGTATGACGGCCCTCGTAGGTAATGAAATGTGATCATTAAAAAGGCTTGCATATGTAATAGTTACCGACTGACGCCGAGGTTTTCAAGTTAAATGAACATTCCCGAACGTGAATAATGAACGACGAGGCCGTTAAGCCGAGGTGTTCATGAATCACGTGCGCGAGGGTTCACCTAATGCTTCAGGCATAAGTCATATTTGTTCCTTTGCTCTTAGTAAATGTCGATGATTTTCTCAGAGAGTCAATATTGAACATGAAAATGGAAAATTTAGAAAATCTCAGAAATATTACCCCATTACCCTTATTTTTGATATTTTCACCAAAATACACTTGCAAGTGAACAAACTTTAGGTACGCAGCGGTACATGATACGATAATCATACGTACTGAACTCGTTATCATCGAGAATGTAGGGCACGGTTTTCTCGGGCCAGTAGTAGCGTGTCTCCTTGATGGCTTTCCTCTTACTCCTAACCAGGGGTTCCTCCTTGGCGTCTCTAGCTCTCCGACTCCCAGGCCTGTTGAACGAGAATAACTTAATTATCAAAGATTATTGCATTGAAGGAACATGTACTTTAAACAAATATTAGGGATCTTGAATTGTTTTATCTGTAAGTTTATCAAAATATCCATGAGGTGAAATACAATTATTTATTTGAAATTACATATATCCTTTACTACGTTTTTCAATTTATGTCAGAAAAAAAACCCAAAAATAATATTTATAAGGGTGTAAATTTTTACTGACAATGGTTTCAGTCAAGGTTTAAAAATAGGATAACTACCAAATCCTGCATTCTTAACTGTAATTAACCACAAATTTCGAGTGATTTTCGACGAATTTGAGAAACGTGGTACTTTCTTAATAGTATAACTGTACTAAGAAAAGTAGGTTTAGTAGGATTTGTTATAATTTTGTTAAAAACGTGACGAGTCGAATGGAGTATCTTTTTTGTATTTTCTTTACAGGGGCAGGAGCCCCTTTAATGGTTTTTTATATTTTCAAATTTTCACTGGTAAAATAGGTTAATGCAGAATTTTGTAAAACATCTCATTACACAAACCAATCATACATAGTCAGAGAACAAATTATAAAGAATCACTTTAAGCCCAATGAGGGTCATTTTTGTGTGAACACCTTTAATTCACTCTGTGTAAGAAAAGGGAATCGCATGGCTGAACTTTACATTTTATATTTTATTTATTCCTGCATTATTTAGTTTAAATACATTGTCCCTTAATATTCATATTACTGACAACACCTTATATTCCCCCCAAAACGTGCTACTGCCCCTTTATAGTGTAAAATAGCTCTGTAAGCTTTTAAGTGTGTTACTTACGGCGCAGTACCGTAGAAGTCTCTCCACTGCTGGTTGGTCAAGACCATGTCCATCTGAGTGGTCAGATACCCGGGGGTCCGGCTGTAGAGCTCGTCTAGAGCGCCTGAAAGTAAGGGTAGGGTAGGGTGAAATTAAAATATTTAAAAGGACCAAACATTAAATAACCACGTTTATCAGAATAAACAATAGGAGATTCGTACAAACGAGGATTGAAAATAAGACATTAAAAAGTACCAAATAATAAATAACCACGTTTATCAGAATATACAACATAGGATTCGTACACACAATGGAGTAAGTTGGAGTAAGAGAAAGGTTTCATGCGAGTGTTTTTGGATAATAGATATTCTGTTCTTGGATAATTACTATATTCTGTATTATGGAAATGTAGTAGTTTGTGAGCCTCTGCTAGAATGACAATGTATTTAATCATCAAATGTTATTCTTTTTCAAAACCAATTTCGAGTTGTTATAAACTGTCATAATGGTCTAATACACAAATTCATCAACAACATACATAGAATTGATACCACATTTTTTGTTTATGCAAGACTTACTTGTGAACCTCCTAGGCTGACGGTATTTCTTCATCGTGTCCCTCATGAGTTCATCCACACAGCCACCTCCTCCGTTGTAGTTGTAGGCAGTGAAGTCCAGACTGGTCGGAACTTCATGGTGCATGATTCGTTTCCCTGAGGCATCAACCCTTGGCGGCAGTTTCGGGAGCTTCATGAAGTCCGCCAGATCAAGCTGATAGAGAAGATCCTTTCCAGACTTTGAGTACTTCATACTTGACAGAAGACGAAGCAGACGACTGGCCTTTTCCGGGGTCAAAGCCATCCTTTCTCGGCTCTGCCGTGTGTTGGACACTGGCTGTTGCTCAAGGATGTTTAACTTTATGAGGATCTGTCTGCCAGTTTCGTGAACCGATAGAAGTTGGACAAGATTCGCTAGACCTGACTTGAATTGGTTTGGAAGCTCATCAAAGCTTTCTGGGTGAGCTGGTCGTTGTGCTTGAGGTCTATTAGACTCAAAATGTCTAGATCTTCCATTAGAGCTGGTTGGACCTCGAGGCTCTGCGGCGTTATGCAGGATCCTGGGAGGTCTTCTTGGGAGGTAAGCGGAAGGTCCTCGAAGATCTTCGGACGGCGTCCTTGGCCTTGGGGCACCTTGTGACTGAGAACCATAATCTCGTAGACTGCTCGGCCTACCACGTCTCTGTCCTGGATCTTGTCCACGGTAAGAGTTGGTGGTGACTGTAGGTCTTTTGCTGTTGTTTTCTGAAGCTGTTGAATTGCAGTTTGGGTCTGTGGGGTCTACCTGACGTTTCTGTGGTGATCTTAGCAGCTGTTTTCGAGGTTGGGGTTGAGGCCTTTTCTTAGGTCGCTGTTGAACATTCACTGACTTTTTACCTACATTCTCGTTAATTCTTTTCGGCCTTCGCTGTTGAACATTCACTGACTTTTTACCTACATTAACTCTTTTCGGCCTTCTCGGGGTTGATCTTTGGTCCACATAGTCACTGGGCAGCCTTGGTGGTTCCAGTGGTATTATGTCTGGGTGGGCAACGTGGTAATCATAATGCATGTAAGGGTCGCCAATTAATTCTCCGTCTCCGATTGCACCCGCCAAATCTTCAAAGATTCCCTGTAATGATGTAATTTTGAGACTTAATGAATTTATGAAAATTCAAGAAAGCACAACAGAAAGGGAAACAAAACGGAGAGACAGACAAGTGGACATTAAACATACTTATATAAACACGTACATAAAGACGTACATACATACATACATGCATAAGAAGATTACAAAGCACAATTTAAAACCCTAAAAATAAATCTCATCAATCAAAGTTCAAAAGGGGCACACATCTCAATAATGACTAGGGCTGTGTATTGCCCCGATTTTTGTATTGCGATATATTGCAATAGATTAGCACTGTATTGGGATATGTATTGCAATATTTCTTAAAGCAAAAGTAAACACATTAAATTCGAAAACCAGAAAAAAAGATCATATGACTTGTCATTTATAATCATTTATACCTGAATTATATTATTTTTGTCGATTATTATTTACATCTAACTGATAAGCACTACTGGCTGTGCTTGATGTTGATGACAAGTCCTGCTCCATGTTTGCTTGGTTTGATTTGTTTTAAACATGGGAACATTCATCTGATTATCTTTATATATTTTGGTATCCCTAATGATAGTTTGAGGTCTAATTTTGACTTCTTTTGGATACTGAAAGTGCATCTTAACTTTTTATCAATATATTGGTTATTAGCTCATCTGGCCTGTAAGGCATGGTGTCAGGCGTCCGTCCGTCCATCCGTCCGTAAACTTTGTGGAATTTCGACTTCTTCTCCAGAACCATAAGGCCTAGAAAAATTGACCCCTAATAAGGGCCACAGGGGCCACGCCCTAAAAACCTATTTTCATCTTCTTCTCTCGAAGCATAAGGCCTAGAAAGCTGAAACTTTGTGTACAAACTCCTAAAAGTATTTTTAATGTATACGTTGTATTTTTAGAAAAATTTAGCGACCATCCTTGAGAAAATCGGACCAAAATTCATCAAATAGGAGATAATTTACCAAATAATACCGAAACGGCAGTCGACATAAGGGCGAATCAAGTGTGGCCATTTCACAACTTCCGGTTTCTAAATGTACGCTTGAAAACCGTCTTTGTCGCGCTCAACAAGATTTTATATTCTTTTTCTCCGAATTAGGTATTCGTTGCTGTCAAAGTTGATACCCATCAAACGCAATTACGGTAGTTGAGACACGGTGTAAATCCTACAAGCATAATGATTACGTCACCGAAAGCGGGTTCACAAAATGACATGCCCTTTCTAAGAGGGGTACTGTGCTTGAAGCGTCGAAATAAGTATGTTATTGTTGATTAAACAATCTAAATATGATATCAAAATTTCGACGAAAGATTGTTCTACAAAGTGATGTATTTCATTTCTCAAAAGCTAAGTTTCATCCTGAACCGCTTGCAAGTATGATACAGCATCTTTAACTAGTGAGGATTATAAATTGTAGCTTTGGTAGCCAATTGACCCCTATCAAGGGCCAGAGGGGCCACGCCCTTAAAGCCTATTTTCATCTTCTTCTCCAGGGGCAAAAGGCCCAGAAAGCTGAAACCTTGTGAATATACTCTTTGACTAGTGAGGATTATAAATTGTAGCGTTGGTGGCCCTGTGGCCCCTAATAAGGGCCACAGAGACCACGCCCTAAAAACCTATTTTCATCTTCTTCTCTCGAAGCATAAGGCCTAGAAAGCTGAAAATTTGTGTACAAACTCCTTGACTAGTGAGGATTATAAATTGTAGCTTTGGTAGCCAATTGACCCCTATCATGGGCCAGAGGGGCCACGCCCTTAAAGCCTATTTTCATCTTCTTCTCCAGGGGCAAAAGGCCCAGAAAGCTGAAACCTTGTGAATATACTCTTTGACTAGTGAGGATTATGATTGATAGCTTTTGTGGCCCTGTGGCCCCTATTAAGGGCCTCAGGGGCCACACTCTTTAACCTAATTTCACATTTGCCACACCCTAAAGCAAAATTGATATGAAGCCTGATGAGCTACAGAGCCACTGGCTCTATTTTTTGAAATTGTTATGGGATACGTATTGTTGTGTTCCCGTATCCCAATATACCGATACAACAATAATATTGCACAGCCTTAATAATGACATATATGTTATTGGTGATATATCAAAGATGCCGTGAATTCTGTACATAAGCAAATCGCCTTGAAGTTTTCTGATTATTTTCTAGATTGCGCTGGTCGATCTCGTGATTGTAATAACTTTTTGTTGTCATTGAATTCATTTTATTGTGAAAAATAGTTTTTGAAGATATATTAACCGTTCGCTATGGCGTGGTACCCATTGTATTATATGTGTAACCCGACATAAACCATCAAATAACGTAAATGGAGCTATTCCAAAATGTTTTTGATTGTTTGTCACCTAAAGACACAATATACTTGAAAATGACAATTTCTTCTGTATATTTGTAATAAGAGAAACAAGAGGATTAGCTTTCGCTGTAACAATAACCAAGGTGAATTCGTAAAAACCTACACGTCCAGTCAAGTCAAGTCTTTCATTCGTCTACAGGCCACATGTCCATATATACAATATACATCTTTAGCCTTGTTGTGCATAAGAACTTACATTGCATAAATAAACGGTAACATACATGATAACTTTTGCAATAAATAAACGGTAACATACATGATAATTTTTTTCAAAAACTTGATGTTAAGGCATATTTTTGATTTTTAAAAATTAAATTTACAGAAATTCTGCAAACAATAAGTTACAAATAACGATTAGACATATCGTTGGCCATGAAGTGTATTTATTTGAAACAAAATGCCATCTTGTTTTTATCGTGTCATCTTACGTAGTTTCATAAGCATACACTTTTTATGTTCTTTACATACAGCTGTTGAATAAAAGTTTTCTTCACTAAAAATACCCAAGTAAAATCATTATTTATGAACTAATCAAAATTTCTTACTAAAATACGTTAAGTCAATACTTTCGGATCGATATCTGATATCAAATATATCAACACTCGTTTATAAAAGTAAAATGATATATTTGATATCAGAAGACACTTGGAAGAGATTCTCTATGTACATCTAATATATGGAATTCCGGAAACAATTGTGTCATTACCCATATATGCACGTCAAACTATAGATACTAGAAATAGAATTAAAACGGCAACTTTCGACAAACATTATAACCATTGATAAATGTATATAGTATTTTTTTAAATATGCATTTTACGACTGACGCCCAATTCAGAATTGATTCACCGTCCAGTTCAGAAAGCATTATAATCGTGAAAAATTCTCTGAAACGAAGTTAAGTTATAAAACACCTTATTGCAAAGAAAGTATTAATCTTACTTAACAACTGGCATTATTTTTCTCAATTAATCACTAGGAGTCGAGCAAGGTTGCTTACCTTGACCAGTGTGATTTCAACGCTGTCATTGTTGACTACATTTTACAAATACTTAATTCAATTTCATATATTTTTCTCAATATTTCAGTTTAATTTTAGTAAGGGGCTTTCTGTAACCCCTATCATTAAACTCTTTGTCCTTGTTTGTTGACTACAAATGGTTCACCGCTTAATTAACACAAACTTTACAGCTAGGTCTCTGTTATTCAGTTGGAATGAAACAAATGTGCTTACATGGACTTCCTGCTTATGTTGACTTACCTTAACTTATAATTGATCAGTTCAAACGAATGACACATTGTTCTCGATTAATCAGTTGGAGTTATAAATGGATTTTAATTGATCTTTCATGATTGAACTCTCTGCCCTTATTTACTTCATCTTAATAAATTATTGATCCATTTAAAAGAATGAGACATATCATTGTCAATTCATCATTTGGAGTGCAAAAGGGTGTTGAATTAAACCTTTGGTGTTGAACTCTCTGTCCTTATTGACTTACATTTTACTTACAAATATGGTCATATAGTCAAATATGAAGCCATTAACGACAAAAAGCATTCTCAGATTTAAGTAACAAATCTGTGTGCGTCAGCATGTCGACAGTCATGGCGACATTTTTTCATTGATGAAATATTGCCCGAGGTGAAGAACCCACTCTCCTTTTGCCTTCTGGATTGTTTTCAAGTTTTTGCGGAGAGCTTTAAAGGGGCAGTAACACGATAATTGATAATTTTATATTTTAAGTTGTTTACTGATGATTGTAAGGTAATGCTAAATGTATTATTTTGACAATGTAAAAAATCTCATTACACAATCCACTCATCCATAGTCAGAGGACAAAGTATGAAGATTCACCTAAAATCCATTGGCAGCCGTTTTGTGTGAACACCTTTAATTAATTTTTTGAAAGAAAAAAGGAGTCGCATGGCTAAACTTTACGTTATATATTTGAATTATTACTGCTCCATTTAGTTTAAATACATAGTCTTTCATTTGGAACCATTTATTTTCATTTTCCCGACATCACCTTATATTCCCCCTAAAAACGTGCGACTACCCCTTTAAAAGTGTAAAATTCTAACAACGACGTTACATCGGTATTCATACGCAGGATTTGTAAAAATAAAAATATATTTCTGAATAAAATTATCTCTTTACCAATCATTGTTATCATTTTTTTCAATTATTGCAATATTGTTGCTAAATTAAACTTTATCTCATGGCAATATAATAATAATCTTTTTACTAAATTTTCAAAATCGGATTATTTTGATTTGCCGTTTGTATGTCAAAGTTAGCTTGTAAACAAACGCTGACGGCATTGTAGGTATTAAAGGCAATTAGTAAACAAAGATAAGACTCTTAGACTTATAAACTTTTGAGCCGTGTGGGGACATTTTAATCAGCTAAACAGAGAATTTACTTGGAAAATTATATAGGTATAGTAGTTATATTTATGCGAGTTGTATCAGTCAGATAACGTTGACTGACAGACGTTAATAGTCATTTACAGCCGTGACGTCACAATGCTAGTTTTCGTCTTCATACCATTCGACCTTGATGATATTTGACAAATGACTTATTATGACTCACGTTAAAGGTGCAGTAGCACGTTTTTAGGGGAAATATAAGGTGATGTTAGGAAAATGAAAATGAATGGTTCCAATTGAAAGAAAATGTATTTAAACTAAATGGAGCAGTAATAATTCAAATACATAATGTAAAGTTTAGCCATGCGATTCCTTTTTCTTACAAAAAATGAATTAAAGGTGTTCACAAAAAATGGCCGCCAATGGATTTTATGTGAATCTTCATACTTTTGTCCCCTGACAATGGCTGATGGCTTGTGTAATATGAGATTTATTACACAATCAAAATTATTTATTTAGCAATAACATACAATTATCAGTGAACATTTTGAAATATAAAATTATGAAAAAACGTGCTACTGCCCCTTTAAGATTGTTTTCTTTTTGTTTGATGTTTTATTTCTGACTTTCTTTGTAAATTCCCGCCCATCAAACCTTTTTCTTAAAATCGTGAATTATGTAGGAAATAATTACCTAATTTTATACTGCTACTGGTAGTATATTAACGAAAGGCAACTAGTGCTTAAAGGGGCAGTAGCACGTTTTTTGATAATTTTACATTTTAAATATTTCACTTATAATTGTAAGTAAATGCTAAATGTATCATATTGACAGTGTCAGCAATCTCATTACACAAGCCAATCACCCATAGTCAGAGGACAAAGTATGAGGCTTCACATAAAATCCATTGGCGGCCATTTTTGTGTGAACACCTTTAATTCATTTTTGTAAGAAAAATGAATCTCATGGCTGAACTTTACGTTATATATTTGAATTATTACTGCTCCATTTAGTTTAAATACATTGTCTTTCATTTGGAACCATTTATTTTCATTTTCCTGACATCACCTTATATTCCCCCTAAAAACGTGCTACTGCCCCTTTAAAATATTTTTTTGTGAATAGAGGTAGTTAATCATTTTTTGTGTTCTCACTCTGTAACCTTACCCATATTAATAGCATAACAGCTTAAACGCCGAAAAATGATTGTTAATCAAAAGACCAAATATCTGATAATAAAAATGACAAATAGTCTATTAGCCTCATTTCATAAGATAGAAACTGATTTATTGAGGATAATGACACAGTGGTCTTTGCTATTTTTACATTACAGCCTGGAGCGGGTATCAAGTCGTGTTCACAACGCAATACTTTACCATCATTCAGATATTTCTGTCAAAAGTATGTTTACCATATGTGAGGAAACACATACAGACCCTTGCAGAATTAGTTACCTGAAAACCGCGGTCTGACTGCATTCTGATCGCGGTCAACGGCGGTCTGACTGCAATCTGATCGCGGTCAACCGCGGTCTGACTGCATTCTGATCGCGGTCAACTGCAATCAGATTGCAGTCTGATCGCGGTAGGTACCGGTAAAGATATCTGCAACCGTCTGTACCACTTTAAATGCATTCAATTGTACTCTTGGTTACCTTTGTTCCAATCTGTTATTCATTGATATTCCGAAACCTTTAATATACGATTTTGTAATTGAGGAAACATATATCTGATGCCACCTAAAATGCACACAAGTGTTCTCTTGGTTACCATTTTGCAATGTGTTATTTTATTGATATTCCGAAACCATAATATACGTTTTTTTTATTTGTTAACCTGGCAATTCCTAAACATGACAAAATATAATAGTAAGGCTGTAGCTCGGAAACTAGAATTAATGTTGAGTGATGATATTTAAAGGGGCAGTAGCAGCTTTTTCGAACAAAATTCACTGAAAATTGTACGTTCATGCTAACTGTATTAGTTTGATAGTGTCAAAAATCGCATTACACAAACCAATCATCAATGTCAGAGAATAAATTATAAAGATTCAGATAAAGTCAATTGGCGTACTTTTCTGTGTGAACACCTTTATTTCATTTTGTGTGAGAAATTTGAATCGCATGGCTGAACTTAACATTATAGTAATGAGTATTCCTGCCTTATTTAGATTAAATACATTGTGTTTCAATTGAAACCATTTATCTTCATTTTCCTGACATCATCTTATATTAACTCTAAAAACTTGCTACTACCCCTTTTAAGTGTAAAAGAGATTTTTATGAATGCATTACAGACAATATGGCAAAAGTAACCCAAAATCGACAGCAATGTCAGAAATTTCAGAAACATATTAGATTTGTTTACATTTATTCTAATCTTTGAAAAAAAATCAAAAGACTTTTTTCTTCGATGTTAAAGTTTGATACAAATATGCAGATGGTGCCTGATTCAGATAAAATTTGGAACATTAACGGATTGAAAGTGGTTCCCTGTGAAATTTAACATCAAAGCTTATTAGAGGTTAGACATATCACAAGTTCACAAAAATAGATTTACTCTAATCAACGATGTTCAAGAGGAGATTTCAAGAACGATGAAGTATGTGTGTATTTAAAACTTATAGAAAAAAATTAAGCTTGAAATTAACTTATCAGAAATAATAATCATGAAAATATGTTAGGAATTATTTGTAACAGAAAAATATGACATCCTTTTTCTAAAAGCCTTGTTCATTGTTTTCATCTCCTGTTGACAGTTTACTATAGATGATAGATATATCTACTTAATCACGAACTCATATACTTGTCAGATGTTAAGCTTTAGTCTTATATACTAAGTAAGGAATTGGTTACAGGAATAAATCGGTTCGTAAATCATTTTGTTGTTCATACAACAATTCGATGGATCAAGGACATTACCATAGATTAGTAAATATTATTGGTTTTGGGGAAGGTACGTTTTAGACGTCTTTACATGAAGCAGGGATTCGCGGCGAAGTTGTATGATATAAACTTGCATATCATAATGTGGGGGATTTTGAAAGGTGAAATTGGAGAGTGCTTTAACTTTAGGGTTTCAACTTTTCACGGCAATTTGAAAAATATTCAAAATGTCATGTACTCCATTGTTCTTAAATAAGATTAATGCTCATGTGGCTAGCACATCAAGCTCAACAACGAATTTCATAATACAATTAATTTGCACAGTTTCAGAAAGTGTCCACCTATAACAATTTTGCATATATTGATTATCGAAAATGTTTTCAAAGTTCCATCAAAGCCTTAGATAGTATCCACCTACTTGTTAAAATGTAGTTCACGTATTATGAACTTACGAAATAAAAGGAAATGATAATCATGTTTTATAAAAGCAGCATTTCGCTAACTGCGGAGTTTTATTACTTCAAGGTCTTTAACATAGATATATATCTTCAATCTTGATTCATTTTTTAAACTACAATTTCTATAAAATTGATATATGTTTTTGAACTTTCTTCGTTTTGCACCTCTAAGTTCTATAACATTGGTATCTATCACCTTATTGATTTCAACCAATATCTTAAGGTTTATTACATTTTTAAAAGTATCTATATCCTTGATTATTTACCTATTTCTACTTCAAGGGTTTTAATATTGCTAGCTTTCCATTACTTCAATTGTTTTTTTGTTCATTCTTTGCATCACTGAAATGTCAATTAGATCGTTCTCTTATCTTCATATATATATCTTCCATATCTAACAATACAGCTAATTAGTATGGTAGAAACAATATAGGAATTAAATTACGTGTCCATTTCTATATTGTGTCTCCCATCAAAAACAATTCTATACTTTTGTACATTTAGCATTCTGGCAATTTCTGCCCGATTAACTTCAAGGGGTATTAAATTGCTATCTATGACATCGGTATCGGAGCGGCCTTGATATATGCTCTTTGGAGCTTGTTGGCCAATCCATTCATGTATACATTTCATGAATAAAATATGTTTAAATCATATTCGTAATTATTTCGTCCAAGATTTTATATCATTATTCTCCTTCTTTTCTTCTTCTAGGTTTATACCATTTGGTATTGGTGTTATTCTTTCCATCAACGAAAATTCAAAGCATTCTATGCGTTCCTATTTCGTTCAATGTCAATGACTTAACCATATTTATCCATATTCGTGTATATTTCTTCCATAAATGAAAAATCAGAACATTGTACTCGTTCATATTATTTCAATTCAGTATATTGTACTCGTTCCTATTTCTTCAGATTCAAGGTCTAACCATTGAATCCATTTTCGGGTATGTTCTTTCCATAAAAGACTGTATTCGTACATTCTCCCTAGAAAACTTCAAGACCTTTTTCGTATCTAATCCTGCCATCTAATAACACTATTTTCATTTATTCAACTCATATATTCAACTCAATTGTTCTTCTCACCTTTCATCACTTTGAGGTCTATAACATTAGCATATATACTTATATACTTATAACTTTTCGTATTTATTCGTGCTATTACATAAAACTCTATTCAATTGTAAACTTACCTTCTTTCATCACTTTAAGGTCGGTAACATTGGTACATAAACTTGCACCGTTTCCTTCCACAACGTAAAGGTCTTTTATATAGACTTTGTCACCCCTTCTCCCGGCAAAGTCCTTAGAATTAGTCACCCTTTCTCCCTTAAGTACGCCAACCCGCTTCTTCGATAACTTCAAAGTCTTTTTTTAAATGTGTCCCCCCCCCCCCCTTCTATTTTAAGAACGCCAAAGTCTATTACATTTGAATATATTCTCGTTCTCACTTCAAGGTCTATAACGTAAGCATATAACTGGTACTTACTCCCTCAATTTGAGCTTCAAAGATGCCATAATGGTCAACTCCCCCGTGTCTGCCAGTCGTCATACAATGGGAGGTACCAAGAAGGAAGAGTAGAACACCAGGAAACGGAGGTACCATGTCGTAATGTCCTTCTACTGGTGTATGGGCATCGTCACTGATACACGATTAACCTGAAGACGGATTCGTGAAACCGTCACCTTCCACTTGATAAACGAGTCGTCCTTAGATGAATTTTGAGGTGTTCCGTAAAAAGTTCATGACAAGGTAGCTATGTAAAGGATAACGTCAATCAAATATTTGACAGTTACTCCATTTTCAGGTGACAAGATTTGACGATCTATAACATCAATGATGGCAAATATGACATTTCCCCAACGCATTGCTATCCTAGTTTAGTGAAGATCAACCCAAGTTTTATTATGACTGAATATCTGTCTTATCCCTAAAATGTAATAAATTGAAGTGTTTTTATGTTCTACATTTCTTATTTTGTTTCACCGTTGAATTTGGAATGTAATTATTTGTCATTAAAGTTATTAAAATGTCTTTTAAAATTGAAGAAGACAAACAATATAAACTACATGTACAATTAAAAATGAACAAAAACCAACTTTGAGATGGCAATTTATCAAGGTGTAAATAAAGTTATCAAACTGTCGTTTATGATTGAAGAGGACAAATATTTAAACGGCATATATCTATTTATCTATCTCTCTATCTAAGTATAAGTGGTCTGACAAAGGCAAATATTCTTATCTTGAAAACTTTAAATGTCAGAAATGGGCGAAAACTTTGTACAAGTTACAGATGTAAATGTAGACGAGTCGGCTAAACTTCTAGATCAGATTATACAAATATCTTTTTTAAAAAAGTGTAAACATTCAGACATTGATGAACAACAGAAGCGGCATTCTCTCCCCACAGAGGTAGATCAAGTCTTAAAATGTTGATGCAGCCCCGGGCCCTCTTCTTATAAGACCAAATCCGCGGGTTCCGGTAGTTTCCCCTGGCGGACAAAATTTGCACCACAACCCATTCAAATATTTTTAACAAACGACAACGCTTCTCGCATGGCAAGGTTGGTTCATATCTTTGCCATGGTATAGTAGCCAAATTGATGATTAAAGAACGTCGCTGATTGCACAACTTAAGGTGGGTTTACATGCCGCACATTTACTCCTGGGGGTATTATACCCCCGGGGGTAAATTTGCCCCCAGGGGCAAAATTCAAATATTGCATTGCGTTTATATGAAATGAAATTGCAATACCTAGGGGCATTATTTTCTCTTCATATATTGACTTTTATAAGGATATTCAGTTTTGCCCCCTGGGGTATACATAGTAAAGTGTTTACATGACAGGTTTGCCCCCAGGGGTATTTATACCCCCGAGGGTATCTGATTTGCCCTACCTCCAGACCAGGGGTAAATATTTCGCACTTTGCCCCCGGGGGTAAGTATACCCCTCTTAAAAATTTACATGACGAAATTTACCCCCCTGGGACAAAAATTTTTCTTTACCCCCGGGGGTAACCGCACATATAAACGGGGCTTTACTTTGATTGCCTTCAATCAGGCTTCTCACATTATATCCTACAAACTCGGCGTAATAGAGCAGAGGCTGCATCAACATTTCATGACTTGATCTGCCTCTGTGGGGAGAGAATGCAGAATTGGTTTGACAAAGAATGTTCCTTGTTGATAAAAATGAAACATGGAAAATTGCAAAATCTCAGATCTTGTAAAGAAAACCTTGATGCAATTCTCTATAGGAAGAACATATTCGAGAAAAAAGATGCTTATAAAAAAGAGTACATGTAGCTAACCATGTAAATCTGCACTTCAGTGAGTGCAAATATTTTAAAATCACTATTAAAAGTAAAACATAAAGTAAATAAAATCACACCCGAAGTTTAAATCCAGTATTAAAACCAGTATTCTATAATATTTTGAATATTAAAACCAGTATTCTATAATATTTTTTCATAAACAAGTCGGTTGTTGATTTACTGCCGCTCTTTGAAGACGATATTGTGCTAGTTGCAGATTCTGTTGCTGATTTACAAAAGAAATTGAACGATTTAGAAAAATTCTGAAATAAATGGGGATGGTTGTAATATAAAAAAATCAAACATAATTGGTTTTCGTAATGGTGGGAAAGTCGTTGAGAAATTGTACTAATAGAACCATGAACTGAAAACCGTTTCTTATTACAACTATTTAGGAGTAATGTTTTCATCACGACTATGTTGGTCAAAAGGTTGTGAACCTCTAGCTCTAAGGCATGTTTTCCTATATTTACCAGTTACTGAAATGTTACTCAAATCTTTCAACGAATATTATTTTGTCTATGTTTGAAACAGAAAAATCTACAAATGCTTGTTTTGAAAGTGAAATAAGGGGATTTAAGTTGCGCGAAAGTGTAGAAAAATAGTGTAATTTCTTCAAAACCTATCTTTGTATAAGTAAAGTCTTCATCAAAGCGATTCTGGGTGAAGTGGGCGTAACCATTTCTCTGTACGACATTTTTGACGATGTATAAGATAATGGTGTAGGTTGATTAATATAGACTCGTCACAAAATCCCCACGACTGTTACAATCTGCTTAAAGCACAGAATAAAGCGGGTAGTGTAAACTGGGCTTCAAAGGATAGAATGCTACTAATTTCAGACTGGTTATTCTTATGCCTGATGTTTCAGGAATGGCAAGTGTGTCTCAATTCATGACTTTGTTCAAAGGAACCTGCAAACATTTGGACATCCAATTTTGGTAATGGCAAAAATAGAATCATCAACATTTCTTAAAACATATAATTATGCCTTAAAACTATATTTGGACAAGAAAAATATCTATGTTTTGACATAAGATTTGATCATAAAGATTTGAATTTGTACTTGTGAAGTTTAGATGCTTGTCACACAATTCGAGTATTCAGAAAATGCGTTTTAACAAATACAGTACTTATTCTGAATTATTATGTGACCGTTGTAACTTAAGAACGGTTGAAGATGAATTTCATTTTGTTCTTATTTGGTATTTCTTTCGGGAAAGTAGAACGAAACTCATACCAAATTGTTTTTTCAGTTTCAAACGCAGTAAGAGTTTGTTGAACTTTTGTCTCCCAAAAATGAAAATATACTTTATGGTGTAGCTATTTATTTAAAAATAACTTTTTATGTATGAAAAAAGCTCGCACACCAAAATGTACAAAGAGTGTCTAAGTAAACAAATATTTATAAACATTTTACTCTTTTTGCATTTGTACTCAGGGCCACGCGACCTCCAATGCTGAATAAAATTTCTCTCTCGCACAAAATGCTTTGACTATAGAAAAACAACTTCATTTACGGGAAATCCGAACAAATTACAGTATGACCCATAACCTGAGGCATCAGACTGTGACGTCGATTGAACCCTTATACAATACATGACGTCAGCTCTATTGGTTTCGGTTGCCTATCAACATACCTAAAGAGAACGGGTCTTCCCTTACTAGACGTATTTTATTATCATAAAGACTGACTGATTTGAATTAAAACGTTTTAACGTTAATAATAATCATCGTTCCTTCAGTTTGAACAGGTACGAGAATGAATATAATAGTTTATGCCTTGAGCATTTTTGTCTTGAAAGGAAGGACCTAAATTCGTATTTAAAGCAAATATATAAGTGTCAAGTCATTCTTTGTTTCAAGGGTGCCTCAACATCGGTATACCCCGAGCAAGAGCATGGACACGAATATATTTTCTGTCTGATTAAAAGTCATTAACTGAGCAATGGTCCCCCAAAACACCTCCACGGAGCTGTATCTTATAAGGAAATTGACGTCATTCCATGTACATTTCATCACCATGACAAAAGGACATTTTGCCCTTGGGTATCGTGTGGAAAATATGGATCCTGATTTAATCGCTATTGTAGGTAATACAGTACATTCACTCACTGAATAACGGATTGCCAAATATATCAATTAAAACAAGAACGTTTTCCGGCCCATATTTTACATCAGAGTAATTGGCCTCACAGCACTTGTTGACAGTTGACTGTTGATTGATCAAGCTTTGTCGATAAACCCGGATGATAATTAAAGAGACACGCCGTGATTAGTTTGAGTCACTTACACATATATCAAACTTTATCCTACCTCGTGTAAGAATCTCGATCTCTGATTGGTCCACGTGACCCTGGATAAATACTGATATCACCCTCTTGAGCGGGAGGATAAATTATTTATACCCGGTACATAAAAAGCATGGAAAAAGCGTGCAGGTTGAGCGTCTTGAAATGTACAATGCATGTTACCTCGAACACATGATCAAGCTGGTTTCTATTGATCAACCTACATTTAGCTTTGAACAAACTATAGTCAAAGGGTTTACGCAGTTAACGTTTTTTCTTTATCTTCATATTATATGCGTTTTGTTTAAACATTCGGTAAGATAAATTCGTTATACCATTCAGAGGCGGGTTGTATGTGGGGAGATATCAGCCTCTCGCTTGGTGTTATATGCAACTCGCCTTCGGCTCGTCGCATAACACCAAGCTCGAGGCTGATATCTCCCCATACCCCGCCTCTGAATGGTATAACTTATACATGTATTATATATAGAGTTATTTTATCAAAACTGCTTTTGCAAAGAAGCATTTCATGTTATCGTTTCAGTAAGTAACAATATGAAGGTTTGGAATCGTGATTTCCAATTAGTCAAAGGTGACGTTAGAAACTTACCTGTAGTTGGTTATAGATATAGAGCATATTATATGAGTGTTCATGGCATACTTTGTTTACGACACGAGTGCCTCAATATTAATATTTCCCGAGCGAGAGCAAGGGATACACTGATAAATTAGGCACTCGTGTCGTAAACAAAGTGTATCATAACACGGATATGATATTCTGTTTAATGCCGAAGTCGCGAAATTAAAGAAACAATTAATTCTACCTCTCAACATTGGCGGATTAGCCGTCGCCGACCCCTATAGAACGCAATTTCATAGGCAAACAGTGACGTCGAAGCATTGCTTATAACATGAGGTCACAATGAAAAATTGATATGTTGCTCAGTGCATCATATGAAAAATATGAACCCCGATAAGACTGCCCTCAAAGGTAATAAAAACCTCTTTTTTGATGTTCATTGTAAGGTTATACAGCTGCGTACATTAAGTTTGTTCACTTACCTGCGTATTATAGTGCAAATATCATGTATTTTGGAATGCCTTCGACGCATTCTAGCATTGCGAAAACTAAACGGATTATGTTGAAAATGCACTACATAAGTTAAGATTCATTTTGCATGAACATATTTTGTTCTCAGAGAGTATATATGAAATGAATATTTTAATCGAAATTTAAAGGTGCAGTAGCACGTTTTTGGATAATTTTATATTTTAAATAATTGTAAGTTAATGCTAAATGTATTATTTTGACAGTGTCAAAAATCTCATTACACACACCAATCATCCATAGTCAATCAATCAACTTTATTACACCGAAAGTTTACAAATACATGTAAAGCATAGTCAGAGGACAAAGTATGAAGATTCACATAAAATCCATTGGCGGCCATTTTGTGTGAACACCTTTAATTCATTTTGTGTAAGAAAAAGGAATCGCATGGCTAAACTCTCCGTTATATATTTGAACTTTTACTTCTCCATTTAGTTTAAATACATTGTCTTTTAATTGGAACCATTAATTTTCAAATTCCTGATATCACCTTACATGTATATTCCCCCTAAAAACGTGCTAATTGATATGACCCCATATGTCTATTCAACCATAGCAAATTTCGAAATTCTTCACCACTGACCAGATGATACAAAAATAAGTTTTTTTTAATAAGGTTTTACACATAGACAATTTGTTACAAGCCAACGTATTGCAATTATAACATGAAGGTATTTGATATATTCGGAAGTTACTTAAATCATTTCAGGTATACACAAGGGCAAAAGAAACGATTTCATATAAAATGTGACAAATGACAATTACGACTGAAACAGGGCCAAGTCCAAGTTTAGCGTTTGCGCACTGATATGAGAGTAACCAGTTTTCCCTATGTGCGAACGAAGTGAGTCAAGGTTGGCAAGGACTTTCTCTCGCCTGGAATCAAAATAAGTTTGGTGTCAAAGCTGATTTTTCCAAAATTCAATAAATAGAGGATATCTGTCTTTTCTTGACTAATACCATGTTTATCTAATCGAGTGAGGTAGAAAGGTTATATTTTCACGACTGGCGCAGCCACGAGTGAAAATATATAACTTTTCTACCTCACGAGATGAGATAAACATGGTATTTGTCAAGAATTGACGGATATTCTATTTATTATATGCTTTTACCATTGTAATTACGTCCGAAAAGGGTCATTTTCACGCCGAGCGGCCGCTAGGGACAGCCCGTCACCACAGTAAAACTGTGACGTCATAAGCCAATTCGCCGCGTGAGACCATTGTTTTATGACGTCAAATTATATCAGTCACCGTTCGCAGTGAAAATATAAGTTATTTTCACTGTAGCTTGATAGACAGTTTATTTCACTGATAAATCCCAGTATTTCACTGCTCGTCATATAATAAAGACATTTATTATATGCCAAGCAGTGAGAGCAGTGAGCAGTGAGTTTTCTCTGTTCTAGAAAAATGTGATATCACTTTTTCAAGTCAGTGAAAATATCACAGAGGGGACGACGTCACGTGTACAATGGTTTGACGTCACTTCTACAATCAACGCGACGTCATCTCCGTTGCTAAGTCAAGTCAAGACCTTTTAGACATAAATTACATCATTTTCGACCACAGAGGCATATAATAAACAGAATATATTTTCTTTTGATTGTGATATCACTTATCTCTCATCTCGTGACGGGCTTAAGCCTATATTTTCACTCGTGGCTGCGCTACTCGTGAAAATACTAGCTCTACCCCGTCACTCGATGAGAGATAAGTGATATCACAGTCAAAACAAAATATATCCTCTATATATGTCTTCAAAATGTTTTACTCTCTGTAAACACCTCAATTTCAATAATTCAAATAAAATATATCAAATTGAGCATTTTAATCGTTCAACACTGCCTCTCAAATCGTTCTTCTGATCCATTATCCCTACAACCTTCAACTTTACGGAGTAAATAGCAATGTACAATAGAAAAAGGGAAATAACTCTAAATACATGTTGTAATACATTGACATACATATTCTTAAATTGATACAGAGTACAAATTTAATGTTAAATAGTGATTTTGTTCACTTAGTATTTTTATGCTAGATTGACAGGACAGTAAAACGCGTTTATGGACACCTTGTAATATTTTAAAATTTGAATTGTATGCTTCTGATGCGAAATTATTATGTTAGTCTCAATACTGTCACGGAAATTGTACACTATTTACTTATTATTTGTTCCGTAATAGGTATACATCTGGTGACATTAAAAACAAACAACTGTTTTTGAAAATCACTCAGTCCTAGAATTAAACGCCTGTTACAAAATACTGTTTCTGACGAGTTCGTCCGTGGAATTTGATGTCAATTTCACAGTTGCTGTGACAACGCACGTGCATCCCGTGCAAATTGCTTTGCAGGTTTGTTTAATTTTGCGTTGACATAGGCTATGTCATGGCTACAAATGTGTGGCAAATATGCTTAGTTTTTGACAATTCGTGAGAGGCAGTGTTGAGCGATAAATGCTCAATTCAATATTTTTTACGTGAATTATTGAAATTTATGAGATAGTAAAACATTTTGAAGACATATAATTTTTCATTGAATTTTGGAAAAATAAGTTTTGACACACCAAATTTATTTTGATTCCAAGCAAGAGAAAGTCGTTGCCAACCTTTGCTCACTGCGTTTGCAAACTGGTCACTCCATATTGATTACAGTGAGCAAAAGCTAAACTTGGCCTTTGAACTGGGTTACTTCATGTCTTAGGAGCGAAATTTTAACACAATACCTAATCAGGCGTTTGACAAAAAGGCCTGTTAACATGGTCGCTTTAAAATCTCAAAAACTAGACGGGATAGGATAGTAAAAACTGGCTTTTCTTGTTTTTGAGCTTCCTAGTTTAAATATTGGTAACAAAATTAATTTCTCATAACACCAATGCTAATTTAACGCCTAGCCTCCAGTCCAGGACTACTCAAAGATGATACAATGTATATTATTACCCTAAAGAAATTGTACTTTCGAGTCCGCTACTTAGCGTCTCGCGCGACCATATAGATCCATACGTTCCCCATGTTTAGGTACCCATTTGTGAAGCTTGGTGAACTGAGTGCAATGTGGATAAAGTGCCTTGCCCAAGTACACAACACAGTGTAGTATTGCTCAGGTTACAAATGTTTGGTGTCTCCATCGGGATTCGAACCCGGGCCTTTGGCGTGACAGACAAGAACGCTAACCACTACACCACCGTGCACCACGACTGTCAAATTACTCTTTTTAATTACATCTTATATTTATAATATGTCTACATTTCATAATTTTAAATTCCAATTCCTAACATTCTGGCCAAAAATCCACACTGAAAAAACTTTTTAAGAACCAGATGTGTGTTTGAACAGTCATAAAGATAAAAGTATAATATTCGTTTTGCCCTAAGTGTATATTGCCGCCCTTGTACATGCGTGTGCCATCACATAAATGATCAGTGTGTATAAGGTTATTAGTCGGTGATGTTGTACCGTATATTGATAAAGATCTTTGTTTCGGTATTATTAAGTGTGTATTGTACAGTGACCATGTTGACTCGACTCTTTAATGAGAATGAATATTTTCAAAGAAGCCGCATTCATATAAGCATTTAAAAGGGATGGATATAAGGTGATGTCAGGAAAATGAAAATTAATCGTTCCAATTGAAAGACAATGTATTTAATTAAATGGAGCAGTAATAATTCAAATATATAACATAAAGTTTAGCCATGCGATTCCTTTTTCGTACTCAAAATGAATAAAAGGTGTTCACACAAAATGGCCGCCAATGGACTTTATTTGAATCTTCATACTTTGTCCTCTGACTATGGATGATTGGCTTGTGTAATGAGATTTTTGAGACTGCCAAAATAATACATTTAGCATTAACTTGCAATTATCAGTGAAAATTTTAAAATATAAAATTATCAAAAAAAATGCTACTGCCCTTTTAATGCTTGTTTGCGGAAGCCAACTTGTAAATGACAAAATATGTTAAACCACATGTGACTTTAAATTATCCCACAGGTGGATGTTCGGTCAGAACTTAACACCTTATGATATTGAAATTAGGTTTATTTACTGAACTTTTTCAAAAGTTTAAAGACATCCTCTGTAGGGTTCATCTGTGATCTTTACTGATTTCCTTTTTGTTCTGAAAAGAAACAATTCCATCTTATGACCATATATATCAAAACACGTAATTGTAGATTGATTTACTCTGAAAACAATTAAATTTCAATTTTTAAATATGATGTATATATTATAAAGTCATACATTTTAAGTTTGCATATAATATACACGTATGTAAAACCTGTTCTCGAATAAACAGATGGTTATCTATGACAACTATAACCTTCCTTTATGTATATATATTATCAGTCTCTCATTTAAACAAAATAACGTTTATAGTGCATGTGTATGCTAATTTTTATGGTTGTCGAACAACGTTTTAAATAGAGGCGGTTTGAAGGAATGTCTTAAAAGTCAATTTTTTTATCATATGCGGTATTTGCATGTTTCTTCGCGTGTTCTTGAAACGGCAATTTATAACTGTCGACAAAACTGTACGATCTAAGGTCATTTTGGTATACTTTGAAATCTCAATACTTACATTTTTAATTTCTAAATAATACTGAGGGTTAATCTAAATACCTTGGTACTTCATGTGGATATTCCAGCCGTCGTAAGACTTTTTCTTTCCACCTGTTTATAAAAAATATTGGAAATTATTTCATTCTTTATATATATTTACAATAAAAACATCGACTAAATGTGTATCTCATTATCATGAATAGCAACATACAATAAAGATAATCAAACAAGGAAATTTATCTATGAGAATTAATATCGAGGTATTACAATGAAGGCTTATCTGTATTTATAAGGAATACATTCATCATTAATGTCCCTGAAAAGCAAAGTGTGTATATGAAAGGTTTTATCGACTTATGACTAGCCTATATGTTTTACATGCATTGATTAAGGTATTAAATGTGTTATATTCTAAAGTTCTGAGTTCATAAAGTCAATAACATTCATAGAACGTCATATAAGGGATGACGCTAAAACGCATAGTTGTCATAAGCGTATATATTAAAATGCCTTGAATATGTTCATGTTATATCTTAAATATAATGGAGGTTACATAATAACTAAGCATATTCAAATGACGTTATATTAAGGGATTGATATTGCAGGCTATATATGCATAAAATAATGAATGTTTTCATGAGATAAATGTGTAATATCAAGGCTACAGCAGGCTAATATATGTATGGAAGAATGCATGTTTTCACGGAATTAATGTTTATTATCAAGGCTATAGCAGGCTAATATATGTATAAAATAATTAATGTTTTCATAAGATAATTGTGTTTTATCAAGGCCATAGAAGGCTAATATATGTATAAAAGAATGAATGTTTTCATGAATTAAATGTGAAATATCAAGGCTATGCAGGTTACTATGTTTTCATAAAAGTAAATGTGTAAAATCAAGACTATAGAAGGCTAAAATATATGTTTAAAAGAATGAAGGTTTTCACGAGATAATTGTGTATTATCAAGGCTTTAGCAGGATAATATATATATATGTGTAAAAGAAAGAATATTTACATGAATTAAATGGGTATTATCAAGGCTATAGCAGCCTTATTTATGTGTAAAAGAATGAATGTTTTCACGAGATAAATGTGTATTATAAAGGCCATAGCAGACTTATATATGTATAAAAGAATGAATGTTTTCATGAATTAAATGTGAAATATCAAGGCTATGCAGGTTACTATGTTTTCATAAAAGTAAATGTGTAATATCAAGTCTATAGCAGGTTAAACTATATGTATAAAATAATGAATGTTTTCACGACATAAATGTGTATTATCAAGGCTTTAGCAGGATAATATATATATGTTCAAAAAAAGAATATTTGCATGAATTAAATGGGTATTATCAAGGCTATAGCAGCCTCATATATGTATAAAAGAAGGAATGTTTTCTTAAATTAAATGTGCAATAGATTAGTATGGGAGTCGGGGTTATGTAAACCTGCATATTCAACAGACTTTAATAGGCTTATACTTATATAAAGAGCATATGTAACAAAGTATATTTATAGGAGGTTATACATGGCTATAAACAGCTTGTATGTAAATGGATTTATTTTAGGGTGATATAAGGCTATTTTCATGTTGTCCGGGGGCGATTTGTGAGATTACTCTGACTGGTTTTATGTGAGCCTCACCCCGTTTGACTTATGTCTCGTTGAAATTAGATCATGTACACAAAGGCAGCCTGTTTCCATGACAGCGATGTACTTTAAAGGGACAGTAGGCGAGTTTCAATTTTCAATAATAATTCTACGTTAATGCTAAATGTATTGTTTCTATAGTGTCAAAAATCTCATTACACAAACCAACTAGAAAGTGTTTTTACTCGTAAAAACAGATGTCTCTCCCTTCCTCAAATGCTCCAAACTTCTAAACAATACTATCATAAAGCACCATTAATGTTCTCTGTATAATTCAACTTGAATAAAAAACCTATCAACTCCAAAATTGTAGCAATCAAATTATTCAAAATTGCATGGAAATAAACAAAATAATTTGTTTTAAATCTCAAACCTCCAAAAGGCACATCTACATGATATGGAGAGACAGTATACCAAGTTTGGTGATGATCGGTCACATAGTTTTAGAGATCTGCTCATGAAACGAACACTAGCCTTGAAAAAGACTAAATTCCAAATTGTTGCCATGGAAATAATAAAAAATTTTTTTTGAAAAAATCTATAACCTCCAAAAGGAACATCTACATGATATGGAGAGACAGTATATCAAGTTTGGTGATGATCGGTCACAAAGTTTTAGGGATCTGCTCCGGAAACGAACACTACCCTTGAAAAAGACTAAGTCATAATTGTTGCCATGGAAATAAAAATAAATAAAATTTTAAAAAATCTATAACCTCCAAAAGGCACATCTACATGATATGGAGAGACAGTATACCAAGTTTGGTGATGATCGGTCACATAGTTTTAGAGATATGCTCCGGAAACGAAATGGGAACGCCAACGCCGACGCCGACGCCAACGCCGACGGGAACTCAGCTAAAACCAATATGTCTCCCGACCCTTCGGGGGGAGACATAACCATCCATCGTCAGAGAACAAATTACAAAGTTTCACCTAGAGTCCATTGGCGGCCATTTTTGTGTGAACACCTGTAATTCATTTTGTATAAGAAAAAGGATCGCTTGGCTGAGCTTTACATTATATACTCGATTTATTAATGTTTCGTTTAGTATAAATACGTTGTTTTTTAATTGGAACAATTGTTTTTCATTTTCTGACATAACCTTACATGTATATTGGTCAGGAGTACGATTGATAGATGAACAACGATTTTTGTTATAAAAACCAAAAGGATTTTTTCAAATCGCAAGACAAACATTTTAAATCGAGGAATACATCATTAAAACGAAGCGCTACTCTCCCTCAAAATGTAAGTACTATGTTTATTTAGACAATAAGTGCCAAATTTGGCCATATGAATTGTGTCAGATTTTCCTATTACAACTTGTAACTGTTAATTGTCCTTTATTTGCCATTAATTTTGGTATCCAATTTTCGTAATTTGTTGAATTAAGATACGAATAGAGGTGTTTTGCACAATAAAAATGGTTATCTCGGTAAAACAAAACTTGCTAAAGAGCAGTGTGTACTCACATAGTCCACAGGACCTCATACATATCTTGGACATGGGCGCCGGGGCCAGTCTACAGTAGCCCAACTTGGTCAGAAAGGCGCACTTCTTCCCAACATCCTTGCAGTTGACCAACATTGCTGAAATTGAAGTAGAAACCATCATCATCATCATCATCGTCATCGTCGTCGTAATCGTCATCATTATTAACATCTCCATCGTCATTAACTTCAGAATAAGCATCGTCATCGTCGTCAATTATTATTGACACCGTTATCTGAGTCTGATTCTGATTCTGTCATTTCAAATTGATAGCTGTTGACAACGGTTACAAAGCAATTTGAAATGACAACATGGGCGCACGTGGAAATTGACCAATGAGAGGCGTTTTCATTTCCGATTCATTCACGGCAAATTTGAAATGTAGGTTTATCTCAACATATGAAACCGATATATGAGTGCAAAAGTTTGAAAAAAAATTAATTATAGAGTCCACTCCGTGATTCGAACCTCTGTGAGTACAATGTAGGTATTATCTAATGTCTTCTATATTCCCTTTATTAGTTATCAGCATTCATGGAGATTTGATCAAAATGTTTGGAAATATTGAAATTTGGCAAAAGTTACCTTTAAAAACTTAGGCATACCATTTGACAATGACTATTGTGAAACGTCTACATAAACATATTTTTTAATTTCATATATCTGTCAAAAGATGAACTGTAACAATAACTTTGAATCCACATCATATTCCCCGACATAATAAGCAAATAATCCTTTTATGATTAAAACATAATTTAATTTTGAGGGTTTCAGTTACAATAAAAAAATATAGCAGCATTTTCTAAACACTTTAAAGAGGCAGTAGCACTTTCCTCGAAAAAGTTTCTTTTTCCTTTTTTGCCGATAACTATACGTTTCTGCTACGTTTATGTACTTTGATAGCGTAAAGAATCTCATTACACAAACCAATCACCCATATACAGAGAACGAACTATAAAGATTCATATAGTCAATTGGCTTCCATTTTTGTGTGAACACCATTAATTCATTTTGGGTAAGAAAAAGGAATTGTATGGCTGAACTTTAAATTATATATGTGAATTATTACTGCTTCATTTGGTTTAAATACATTGTCTTTCAATTGGAATAATTTATTTTCATTTTCCTGACATCACCTTATCTTCCCAAAAAACGTACTACTGCCCCTTTAAGGAACCTCGTTTTCCAAAAATAAAAGTGTTGATAAGTTTACCTGTCCATCTGTCGTCACCAGTTTTTCCTGTTGCCATGACAACTTCCACGACGAGAGCGAGGCATATCAAAAGTTTCCCCCCTGTCATTTTCATCTTTACAGGTTTTCAGATAAAATAACCCTTCAGGACTCTTGTCAAAGTCTGTGAAGATTGTGTGAGAATTCCCTAAGGAACACGAGTTATTATCAGCTATCGCCCAACTTTCCGTGCCAGTATTGCATTAATTTCTTTGAAAATAACTTATGTTTAATCGTTGTTTATATCGAGAAACACGAACATATTGTTTTAAACTAATCTCGAATAGAGATCTTAATATTCATGGTCATTTGGCGAAATAAGGTGAAAACATTTTTTGCTTGGGTGTACATGTACTATCGGTTAAAGACACTCTGATAAATCTTATTTTTAATTTTTTTAACAGTGCAATTTGAAAGGGAAGTGTGCAATATTTGTTTAAAATAAACTGAGCAAAACAAAGTAAGGATCACTAAAGTTTCATAGAATTATAACATTGTTTTATGTGTACCTTTTTGCCAGTTAGTGAGTATCAACTTGATTTTATTCAACAAATATTGTATATATATTTCATGAATGTTATGTAAACATTTCACTTGAAAATCAACAACATATTGCAAATCCGTAGGAAGATATAGAAAGTATTATCCCATATCATCCCGTACATCTGCATACCGGAAGTTTGTTCACCTAAATGTGTATCTTAGTGTATTACATGTCATTCATTTCTTTGAGACATTTTTTCTGTTTTTCTTTTCATTAACGCGTCAATCTCAAAGGAAATGATAAAAAGATGTTAATTTACTACAAGAATGGCCGAAGCTTTAAGAGAGTAGAACATGCACATGTAGTAGCAGTTGAAGTAATATTATTATCATCATCATCATAACTATCATTAGTAGTAGTAGAAGTAATAGTAGTTGTAGTAGTATCAGTAACAGTAGTAGTTTATTTACCCTTCAGTACATTTAACATCTTAGGATCCTGACTTTCTTCGGAATGTAGAAGTCGCAGAAAAAAACTATACTTGAAACATCAAGTGTTTGTTTCCATTGATTAGAATCCAGTTTACAATACATCATACGACGCTGAGTAAACAATCTTCCTGCAACCTTGAACATTACAGTATTTTATGTCGTGAATATTTTCATTACATATTTGTTTCCCACGATAACTAAATTCTTACCAAGTATATCTGAGAAACAAAATTCTCATACAGCTGCGTACCGTAAGTTTGTTCTCTTGTTTGACTAAGTGCATACAAGTTATAATAATATATTATTTGTATTTAGTTTGGACGTAATTAAAATAATTCAGTTGAACTGACAAACGATCACTCATTTGTAAAATGTCGATTTAGTAAGTCTTTTTATAGATGTTCTGGTCTATTTTGCTGAAGTTAGGATTTTGTAAAGAAAGTAAAAAAATTGAATTTGAACTCATGACCATTGCCACTTCTTCTGAACCGGTTAAAAGTGAGAAATTCTGCAGTGAATTTCCACATCATCTATTTCGATGTGCAATGTTGTGATGCTTCAAAGACGTCCCAAATAAAAAGATAATATCACTAAGATGAGTAGGTAAGTGAGCAAACTTTAGGTACGCAGCAGTATAGTCTTGCGTTCTAAAAATATATGTTTTGATGCACAAACAAATTGTAAACTTGAACAACTTTTAAAATGAGTGACCTTAATCAGTATTTCAGAAACTTTTATAAAATACATAATCACGTGAACATAAAGCATAATAGTTATTACAACCTGAAAGATTATATATTTAAACTGTGAGAAGGTACACACATTTGAACCAGCAGTTTAAAAAGTTGATAATGAAACCATTCTCTGATAAAACAAGAGTTTAAAAGTTTAAAGAGTAACACATAAGTCATTTCCAGTTTGAAATGATTGATTGAATTTAACGTTCTTGTATGTCATAAAAAAAATTTTTCTCATGTATTTCAATACAAGTTTTTTTTATATACATTGTACTTGTGATGTCAGAATCGTGTCAGGCTCATTTATATCTATACCCTGAAGCAGTGGAAACATAAATTCATAAAACTACATTAATTATATAACTTTTAAATGATGTTAAAAATGGAATTTTTGTGTAATGTGACACGAATGTTTTAAAAATCCTTGGGATCTGAAATTGGAGATTGAAGTCATCGCAGAATATGACATTTTTTAGAATCATATTTAACTTTACTGATTGCTAAGAAATTCAATTTTAATTTTAATTCAGTTCACCTGTTGAAGTGAATAAATAGTTCAATGAAACTGACAAAGAAAATAATCCTTTAAAGGGGCAGTAGCACGTTTTTTGAAAATTTTATATTTCATTGCTGCATTGATAATTGTACGTTAATGTACGTATTATTTTGACAGTGTCCAAAATCTCATTACACAAACCAATCATTCATAGTCAGAGGACAAATTATGAAGATTCACAAAAAATCCATTGGCGGACATTTTGTGTGAACACCTTTGATTCATTTTGTGTAAGAAAAAGGTATCATATGGCTAAACCTTACATTATATATTTGATTTATTACTGCTTCATTTTAATAAAATACATTGTTTTTCAATTGAAAACAGTTATTTTCATTTTCCTGACATCACTTTATATTTCCCCTATAAATGTGCTACTGACCCTTTAACTTGTGATGTCAGAAGGTAAGACTCATTCAAATCTTCACCCTGAAACAGTGGAAACATAAATTCACAACACTACATTAATTATCCGGAAATAACTTTGATCTGTTAAACTGTATGTGTATGTTAAAAATATGTTTTATAAATCTTTGGAGATTGAATTCAGCGCAGAATTTGACATTTTAAAATACTATATATATCATTTTACAGGTTGTTAAGAAATTCATTTTAACTCCAGTAAGCCCGTTGAAGTGAAAAAACAGTTAATGAAACTGACAAAGAAAATAATCCTTTAAACAATTGAAATGAATTAAAATAAAGATTCATGTTACAACTTTAAATGAATGGAAGCAGCTTAAAAACGATAGCCTCAATATTTACTTAAGCTAAGCGAATCCATTTCCCTGACTCAGATCAATGACTTACACATGGACGCCAGCAGTTTTGCCTTGTACTTGGTAATTTATTTTACTATAGATATGCGGGTTCAGCTAAACTCACGGGCAAAAGAAACGCTGGTAACATAAATGTCAGGATATTTTATTCCATGTAAGATAAATGTGAATGAAGCAGAGTGGCAAAGTTTCTTTAGAAGTCAACTCAACTATGTTTGCCTTGTTTGAATCATTTTGTGTTGATGTTTTTGCATGGCGCCTTAGAAAACGCCTGTCAAAAAATCATCAATTTGCTATCTCCTTAAATAAGCGAGATTGGAGAGCCAAATTGGTCATTTTTTGCATATATATAGACGTTATAACGCGAAGACATATCAATGCAGAAAAGTCAAAGTGGATGTTTTTAATTAACAGTATCTCAAATAAACTTCTGATATACATTTGCGAAATTCAAACTTAATTTCAAAATAATTATTAACAAAAAAGTACCTGAAAACAGCAATGTTCGCACGTGCACCCCAACAGTGTTTAGACAACAACAGTACAAAACGCTCCATGCCATCATGGTTAAAATTATGAACAATAATTCTCCAAATACTTTTTTTTTTATCAAACACATTCGAAATCGAATTTACATGGCATACATAATTTGTTTATCCTTCGTTTGAAAATACCCAGCGTTTCTTTTGCCCATGAGTTTATAAGATGGTCCTCTGAATATACATTTGGCAAGCATTTTTTGTAAGTGATAAAAATTTTTTAAGAATGTGCCACCGTCCCTGTGAATGATAAATAATAATGCATGCTCACGACGTTCTTTCTTGAAACGAATAAAATAATTCCCCTCGGTTCATCGATGAATATTTACAAACGAGAACACTTTTGTCAAATTTGATAATTTATCAAAAGCAAACTCTTTATGGGTGTTTAAAAATGCCCCTTTTGTCATACATTATATGTGCTTATTGCTCAAAATAGGTGATTTAAGGTATATCAACCATCAATTCTAAATTTGAAAAAATAATTAATATGACGTTGCATATGTCGCATAATTACTTAATCAGGAAGCATCAGCACTAGCCATTATTAATGACCTTTGAATACTTTTTACACCACCATTAAAACATTTCCCCAGTTATTAATCGTCTGGTGGATTTTCCTATTTTTCAAACTATTTAGTTTCTATTTCTCTTGTCATTGGACATGTAAACTATTATTTTTTATTGTGTGAAGTTATTGTCCGGTATAAGCCCTAATAAATATTAATGAGATATGTCAATGAATTAATATAAAATAGGCCTAATGACTATACTTAGTAATCTGATTCTTATGGAGCCGTATGTTTCAAATATATCAGCAAATTCAATAAATCTCAATAGACATGATGATAAATAATCCCTTCCAAACCTTAGATGCATTGTGGATAAATATCTTACCAATTGTCTCTTTTCTAACATTCAGGTCTGTTAGCATTGCTGAAAGCATTATGTTCTGTTTGACGATTTTGCTTTTTGTGTTCTTAAGCGGTAAGGTTTATATCATATCATATAGTGCATGTTTGAAACATTTACTTTGCAAAGTTGATGCAGTTTCAAACGTAACTAATTCTAAAGTTGTTATTTTCCTTCTTTAACGTTGAGGCTTATAGATTATAACCTTGTGCATCTTTTGAAAATTTTACAAACGTTTCTAAAGTGTTTGCTTGTCGCTCGAAAATTCGCAAACTCCATTATCAGTTACTGTCAGCATTAGTGAGTTGTAAAGTACCAATCACTAGAATAAATCGATTAATCGATCCTTATTTGAACAAACCCATTTCAGGAAAAATGCGATTATGTTTCAATCCTCCTGTTTCATTTATTAACAGTTTTCTTACGGCCTTTAATTCCAAATGTTAGGTTTTCGGTCTAATCTGAGATATTAATCTACTTTTCAACAGAAGCCACATCGATATATAGACCTACTGCATAACGTCAGTGAAAATAGTTTGTAAGCATCTTTGATGAGCTATTGATGTAATCCCAATTACTTTACTTCAGTATTGCTTTCCATCAAGTAATTCCTGCAATTCGTGCATTTCAATTGCAAGCTATTGGTACTTTACAACGCACCCCATATATAAGATGGAATTTGAAATAGATAAATAGCTATAGTAACATACAACGTTCGATCAAAACGAAATTATATGAATAACAACATTTCAATCGTTAAACAAAATTCTTTTGAAGCTTTTACCATCTTTGTCATATTCCTGATTAATAATTTCAAATTTCCTTCCAAATTACTACAGGAGTGACGTGTGATAATGTTATGCACTCAATGACCCATGGGGAACACTGCAACGTCAACGCCACTACGGAACCAGGTCATGACGTCAAGGTCGTCGGCCCAATAGCGTCACCACCCATCCTCATCAGTGCCAAAGCGTGCACAGGTCTTTACATGCTCTTCTCAAGTACCCCTGACGTCGATGACGTCATAGCCAACGTCACTATTAGCGCCGTTAATCCAGAGAGTTGGTTTTCTTATCTCATCACGCCCGTTTCTTACGTCCAAGTACAAGGACTCCATCTTGACTGCCATGTTTACAAGGACTTCTGGGTAAATTGGAGAATGAAGACCATATCTGTTGGTTACGGGTCAAAAGTCGGCGATGACGTCTTTCTTGAGGGTACAATCTCTGAGCCAATCAACTACCTCCTTCTAGCGAGTCAGACTTCGGCATCATGGGACATCGGTAGGTATTACGTGTTTGTGGAGAAAGTTGTAAAACGAGCATTACTTAAAGGGGCAGTAGCACGTTTTTTGATAATTTTATATTTTAAAATTTTCACTGATAATTGTAAGTTAATGCTTAATGTATTATTTTGACAGTGTCAAAAATCTCATTACACTAGCCAATCATCCATAGTCAGAGAACAAAGTATAAAGATTAACATAAAATCTACTGGCGGCCATTTTGTGTGAACACCTTTAATTCATTTTGTGTAAGAAAAAGGAATCGCATGGCTAAACTTTACGTTATATATTTGAATTATTATTGCTCCATTTAGTTGAAATACATAGTCTTTCAATTGGAACCATTAATTTTCATTTTCCTGACATCACCTTATATTCCCCCTAAAAACATGCTACTGCCCCTTTAAAGAGCCTGTTCTATCGAGTTCTGATCGTGTTTACCATTGAAATGTCACAATAAAATGCTGTTCTGCAATCAATTTTATTTTTTATCAGAAATTAACTTTTTGCATTTAGAATATTCTCACTTTGAATAAAATGTGTAAGGTTTAAAAACTTGGCCTTGTTGTGCTGTATAAAGACTTTTAATCCTCGTTGCTCCAATGATTTGCTTCAATTTTAATTTTTTTTTTTTATCTATTGTGCGTTCTTTATAAGCATGTTGTCAAATATAAATCAACAACAATGTGAGTATGACCCTCAGTAACATGTTTCAAACATCAATCTAGGTATGAGTAAATTGATATCTAAAACACATGTGATGCATTTGATTACGGCCTGTTTACAATATTACCCTATTGCAGTAGTTTTAATAGAATAATAAGTGTCTGGTAAATGTTTTGTTAGAAACGTCTTTATATAGTGTAGGAATAATGCTATAATTGCTATCATATTAAAAACGTTGTACAAATATTTTAACATAGAACATATCAAAATTTAAATACATAGAGGATATTATATGAGTGTCCATGACATAAAATGTTTACGACACGTGTGGCCGAATATTAGTATTTCCCGAGCGAGAGCGAGGAATATACTTATATTTAGGCACGAGTGTCGTAAATATAGTATGTAATGGGCACGAATATAATATTCAGTTTATTACTGTAGTCATAAAAATACAGAAAATGCTCAAAACCTACTGCTCAGCATTGGCGCACTAGCCGCTGCCGGCCCGTATAGATTGTGTCGTCATAACGTGACGTCACATTGAAAAATATATAACTGCCCTCGTAGGTAATAAATGTGTATATGTGATTAAAAATAAATTCATCTGAGGTATGTACTTTATTTTGCCCTGGACTGTATTAACTTGCACGAACGTTCAAGATTTATGACTTTTTATGTTGCAGACGTGATCCTAGAAATGAACAACATGAGCAGTTGAATTCGAAGCTTCGTCGAATATACATGTATACAGAGATGTGTCCTTGAGTCACCTCAAGTTATTTGAAAATAAATCCACCTGCAATACTGCAAAACTGTGTGTTCAACAAATGTCGATGCATATTACAAAATAAAATCTTAAATCTCTTTACTCGTCTTTTTTTAATAAATTACCTAAACATGCTAAGATTGACCATGAAAGACCAAACAGTTGGTTGTACAATAAGTGATTAAATGGTATCTTTTATATTCCACTCGGTACACTACGACTATAATCGGTGAAAATAAAAGCTGTGTTTTCACTAAGTGCAATAACAGTTAAAATCACATTTTCAATCATATGACGTCATCGTTGACGTTGAATCTACGTCATAAGATCTCCAAGGCCTTCTCTGGATACTCCCTACATGAACTTAACATTAATATCAACTATAAAATATGATAAGTTAAAGGGGCAGTAGCACGTTTTTAGGGGGAGTATAAGGCGATGTCAGGAAAATGAAAATAAAATGTTCCCATTCAAAGACAATGTATTTCTAAATGAACTAAATGAAGCAGTAATTAATATAATAATTCAAATATATAATGTAAAGTTTAGCCATGCGATTCCTTTTTCTAACGCAAACTACATTAAGGGTGTTCACACAAAATGGCCGCCAATGAATTTTATGTTAATCTTTATACTTTGTCCTCTGACTATGGATGATTGATTTGTGTTTTTAGATTATTGACGCTATCAAAATGATACATTTAGCATTAACATACAATTATCAGTGAAAAATTTAAAATATAAAATATTCAGAAAACGTGTTACTGCCCCTTTAATAATGAATAGAACATTTGACAAATCTCGCGGAATACCATGTAAATCTTATCTCGCTGAGCCACCCGTAAAAATATTAATTTATACTTTTAGTGGATGAGATATAAATCAACAGACTACCATTTTCGTGATCATAATACCAAATTCGCAAAATATATAACTTTTTCTCGATTAAGTATATATTTCTTCGTAGGGTATTGAGTAACGATATGAAACAGTATATGATTATCCGCATACGTGATCAAGAAACATGAAACCAAAAGCTACTGTAATGAAATCAATTAGTTTTCAACGAAGTTTCCTTGCAACGTGAGAACATATCCTTGGTAATCTAGCGTAGACGTATCGGTAAATATCTACTTGAAATACCGTATGCATAGATAAAGCTAGATTTGATAAGCCTCCCTTTGCCTTATGTAAAGTCAGAGTGTCCAGCGTACGAATCAATTTCAGACAATTCTCTAATAATGCCCTGGAAGAATTAATGGCTTAAGTCTTTAAACTCCCTTTGCTGTCAATGTCTTTATTGGAATGTCGAGTGTACCAATCATAATGTATTCTGCCATGACACAACTCCGTTTCTTCGATACATAGTTAAGTCGCCCAACAAATACATAAAATTTAAAATATAAGTTACATTCATATATCATATATTATGTTTTTGTTCAGCATTGCAAATCCGATAACCTGTTTTAATGAATGGTGAAATAACTTTCTTAACCATCTTTGAGTTTGGGGTGTAGTAGACCCATTTTAAGCTAAGGTAATATTTTTGGGTATGATTTTTACGGAAAAATCTATGAACATTCCCCTATGATGTAATCAGTCAATTCACCTGTAGAACGATGATGAGCTGAATATTCATCCATAAATAGATAAACCCGTGTGCATTATCAATAAGGAAGGATGTTGGCCCTCGGGATAATCCCAATTAGTTTATAATTTTGCCACGGGGTCATGTATTATCTTAAGCTTTGTTTAAAACATATATGCCCTAGATAGCTAGTAGCTTACTCAACATTGAAGAACAATACAACGTTAAACACCTAACTAATAAACAAGTTATAATTCGTAGGATTTGCACATCGCATTTTGATTAATCCTAACTGACCATTGGATGACTTTCATTAATTGAGTTTGAGCGTGAGGTACCATGATTTATTACCTACGTGGGAAGTCATATCGGGGTTCATATTTGTCGTATGATACCTTAGTGCAACGTATCACTTTTTCATCGTGACGTCGTGCTATAAACAATGCTTTGACGTCTATAGGGGCCGATGGTGGTTAGTCCGGTTATGCTTAGAAGTAGAGTTTTAGTATTTTCTTTTGATTTTGTGACTACGGTAATAAACAAAATATCATTTTCGTGCACTAACATATAGCTGCGTATCTTAAGTTTGTTCACTTACCTTCGATTTTAGTGCAAATATCATGTAATGTGGAATGTCTTTGGGGCATCCTAACAATGCGAAAACGAAACGGATAATGTTGAAAATTGAGTACATAAGTTAACATTCAGTTTGCGTTAACATATTCGTATGTCATACCTAAAAGATAACCGTAACTAATTGGCAGGGCATTGAAATGACCAGGGTCAAAATTTCGAAAACACTATTTTGTATTTTTCGCTACAATGTCCTTCATTAGTGATCAATAGCTTTAGACCTAAGTCATATTTGTTCCATTGCATTGATGCAATGTAATTGTACTGGTTTGTTTTTTACAATGTTTATATGGAATATTTTAATCGAAATTTAAGGAAATTTTACAAATATGACCCCATCTGTCTATTTAATCATGCCAAATATCTCAATTAAGTACTAGTGACAAGACGATCCCGAATAATAATGGATAATTGATTGTCGCTTGTAGGTGTCCCTGGAATTATTTTATGGACATCAAAATGAAACCCAATTTACATGATATTTGAATGATACACAGGCATGTGAACAAACTTAATATCTGTACATCCGTCGCTCTCGCTCGGGAAATATTTAGGAATTCGGGTCGTAAATAAAGCATGTCATGGACACTCATATTATATCCTCTATGTTGTATTTCATGTAAACTTCTGATGTGTTTTCCTTGCACAGATTACTCATAACGTTAAACCTTCAATTTTATCAATTTTAATAAACAATGGTTGTAGAAAACATATTATCCTTACGAGTAAAAATGTATTTTTTCTGATAAAACGTAGTTTGTCCTTTGAGTTTTTTAAAATTCATTTTAACTTTTTATGACATGCATATACATATAGATTATTACCCGAGAAAGTGTGTCTTTTGACCTTTAAGAAACGAGTGTGAATTGTTTTATTACCCGAGCGAAAGCGAGGCTTATACACAAATTTGCACGAGTTTCGTTAAAGTAATATGACACACTTCCGAGGGTTATAATTTCTTTATAACCGATTCTATTCCATTTTACCATCTTAGAAATATCCAAAAAACGGGCTGCTTTCCTTGCGACGGCCAGCTACAGTGACGTCGCGAACAATGGTGTTATGACGTCACATGCGAAAAAATACGGGAACTCGCGCTACAACAATCATTGCTAGGCAAAAGTGATTTGTGCACTAGTGCTCATATTGAAAATATGTCACTACTTATTTTCAACCATATTGGTAATAAATAGAGATTATTACCCGAGGAGGTGTGTCATATGACTTTTACGAAACGAGTGTAAAAAAATCGTATTACCCGAGCGAGAGCCAGGGTTATACTAAAATTTGTACGAGTTTCGTAAAAGTCACATGACACACTTACGAGGGAAATAATTTCTTTATTACCGATTCTATTAAATTTACAATCTTAGAAATATCCAAGAAACGGACCGCTTTCCTTCCGACGGCCGGCTACAGTGACGTCACGAAACATTGTGTTCTAACGTCACAGGGGGGAAAATACGAGAACTCGCTCTACATGTACAACAATCGTTGCTAGGCAAAAGTGATATGTGCACTAGTGCTCATATCGAAAATATGTCACCACATATTTCAACCGTATGGGTAATAAAATATTTTAATGTAGTAAATATGAATTCCTGATTCAGCGTGATAATTCAATATTTTGTTGTAGGAATTGTAGCAATTGAAGGTGATTTAATGTATTTGCCATCTCAGGTCATTATTTACTTTGTTACTTTATATGGAGGATAATATATTTACAAGATAAATCAGTTACTTTTGTCAGTTAGATGGCAACATGTGTAAAATCACAGTGCAAGGTATCAACACAGAATAAGTAGAGTTAGAGTAATCACTTCGAGCTGATCAACCAAGTACAGCTTCATATACGACTTATTTTCACAAGTTTTGAGGCTTCTCAGGAAAATGTTTATTTTGCTCATAATGATGTTTGGAGGTGAGTTAGTATCGTTTTGTTTACATTTGAAAAAACATTTTAACAAATAGCAATAGATATATGTTTCTATATTCTCTGGTTTGTTTCCAAAATTGTAATGATGTGCATTTAAGCCAAGTGTACCATATGGTAAGCTTTTTTACACCCAACCGATGGCTACGTTGAATAGTGAACAGTATTTGCAGCTACCTATAACCAAAATAGATTTGATCTTTGTAAAAAGATACATGTATATATGTTCGTATACCTGCGAAATACTAGGACATGCGCATATTTAAAAAAAAATGACTACTTCCCTTATTAACGTGAGATTTCGATGAGTGGTATATAACTAACTTCTCTACACGCAGTTTCCTATTGCCACAACCCAGCAATGTACCAGTCTGCAGATATATATCACGAGGAGTTTGAGACGAACCCTGGGGACGACCTCATTCGTATTGGACCTCTTCGGTGTACCTACCTTCTGACCTTTAACCTCACGACCTGCTATGGAGGTGAGATCATCATGGCTCGAGACTGGGCACTGACCGACGGCGTCGCAAGGGTTAACATCGGGGAATATCGGGCAGGGAAATTCTGGACCGATATCACCACGGACACGTCCGGATCCTCTTTCAAAGGGAATCCTTTACAGTGTGGAGTTAGCATGTCCTTCTGGGTTTCTCTGTCCAATGGTCTGTTCAGAATTGGCCACTCACTGACTATGGGCTACAGCAACTTTATGTACGTGACCGGAAGTACCGACTTCCACCATTTTGGTTTCAGGAGCCAGAATCAATCAGATTGGGCTATTGGTAAGATAATGATTAGTCATTTTCGATAATTATTCAAGAACGTGATAACTGCACAGAACAGCTCTAGTAGAATATTTGTTTCAGAAATCCATGAATGTTAAATATATGTCGTAAAGTGTAATAACGAGTTATATAACATATCTTGTTGATGTGACTCAGATCTTTACGCCATAGTCAGAACGTGTATTTAGAAAAGCATCACAAAGCGCTCGTAGAATCACAAATCGTACACGATATAACTTTAACTTGTAGAATCCTATATGGCGTCATACACTTGTAATTTTGCAGACAACGACCTCAACAATTGACAACGTTCTAATAAGGACCTCAATTTGATTAAAGTTTTCTTTTCTTTTCATTTTTTCAGATATCCATTCCACCTGTGCTTCATAATGAAACCGAATATGACGATAAAGACAAGAAATGCTTTCTTTATGATATTTCAGGTGATATGTTTATGATGTTTCCATGGTGACACGAAGCATGTGATCTGCAGCTAAAATATTCATGTTTATGCGTTTAATGTTTCTGAACTTGAATATAAATTAGAAATACTTCCTTTTTGTCTTTGTTAATTGATGATTGACGTTGACCATAGCGACACTTGAGAGTCGCAGTTACTATGCCATTGGACATTGTGGTTTCCATACCATAGGACAAAACAAAGCAAAAGCACAGATCGGTGACGTGAATAATAATCAGTTATATTATCAGATCACATTAGCCTCAAACTATGAGTTACTTGACTTTATATCCTCCGTTATTTAAAATTATCTTCAGTTTCTATATTCTGAAGTCATTCAATAACACTAAAACTTGTTTAATAAGTTGAATTGATACTTTATTCATTATAAGCCATCCCCACCTACGACAATCAATTTGATACATTTCAAATGTCAGCGTAACTGATTTATCTTCCAAAAGCTGAATAGACCAACTATATGTGTAAGCTCGAAGGTGTAAATGGACACAATTCAAAACGTAAGCCCCGGGTTATCGAGGATGGATCACAGGGGGACTTCACAAAGAAAGGCTTGATTGGCAGTGCAACTCCCGGACATTAAGCCCCGGGGTTATTGAGGATGGATCACACGGTGACTTTATAAATATAGCTTTGATAGCCAATGCACCTGCCGGACATTAAGTCCAGGGTTATTGAGGACGGATAACATGGGGACTTCACAAATAAAGGATTGATAGACAATGGAACTTCCAGATATTGAGCCCCCGGGTAACGAGGATGGATCACACGGGGACTTCACAAATAAAGGTTTGATAGGCAATGCAACTTCCAGACATTGAGCCCCCGGGTAACGAGGATGGATTACACAGGGACTTCACAAATAAAGGCTTGATAAACAGAGGTTATCATGCGAGTGTGTGTTTTTGGATCGTAAATATCCTGCATTAGGAATAAACATTGTATTTTGCGAGCCTTGGCGAGCTAAATACATAGTGTTTATTCCTAATGCAGGATATTTACGATCCCAAAACACGCGAGCATGATAACTTCTTTATCATACAATGTCATTTTAAAATTTAATTCGAAAAAATGCCTGATAAAACTATTTTAATAGTTGAAGTTGTTTTAAGATTCGCGCATTGATATATGCAATGAATAGAGCAATGACTCTGACGGTGAATTGACAAAATATAATTCCTCCTTATATATGCCTTTTATTGCCGTTTGAGTTATTTTGTCACGACTCTAAAAAATTTAAATTTAAAAAAATCTATAAAATACGATGATTTTAAAAATTAGACACATTTTAAATGGTCTTTGGCGGGATCGAACTGACATTCTTTAATCCGACGTCATCGAGAGGACGAGTCAATCTCACCAAGGGGCAATAGTTGCTTCCCTTCGCCTACGTGACAATGGCAGCTTGCGTTGAGACAGCGATTGAACGAACATTGATGGCCGGAGAGCTAAACTAGATGATAGTCTGTGGATATCCGAATCCAAACTAAACAATATTAAAGTAAAGAACACCGAAGATGGGTAAACGACGTGAACGAACATGAGACTTGAACTGCTTTTGGTACCTGTGAGTAAAATTGTTAGGTCGGTTTCATTCAAATCGTGAGGACAGTGTTTTAGCACTGCTAAGTCATACATATGGCTAAAGACCCATACAGTTTTGTTGTTATTTCTTAGATTAATGTTTATGTAATGTATCATTCATATTGTAATGCCTCTCTCTGTTACTAGAGGCGTTCAAAATGTTAACGCTTGTGACGTCATCGGAATTTTCGAAAGAAGTTCCGACCTTGACCTTTGAAATTTGCATCGGTATCCGTATATGACCCTTAGCCACGCCCAACGGATATCGAAAATATCCGTTGGCTTTATTATGCCGAGAATACTATCCATTGTATGCTAAACAATGAAACTTCCAGACATTGAGCCCCCGGGTAACGAGGATGGATCACACAGGGACTTCACAAATAAAGCCTTGATAGGCGGTGCAACCCCCCGACATAATACACGTTCCAGGGACATAGAAACAGACACAGTCGAGGGGGGTAGCGGGGTGATAGTACGAGCACCAAGGTTTCTTGTCTTCCCATGACCACACCTGACCATCCTCCCAGACAAACTCGGAACTGCTTCCCCTCTGTCGCCCTCCAACTCGCACGTAGTATCCCATTACTGCAAAAAAAAAATATTCTCGAAAAGGCTTTCGGATAGATACCATTTGGACTGGGAAGACGTTGTCCTGTTCTTTGTATGATTAAAATCAAGGGTGCCCCCCTTCTTAAAACGTCTATAAAATGAACCAACGATAACGTTGAAGTGATAAGGGGAAGGGATATTTTAGACGGAAGATATGTAAAATATATATATATATATGGTTAACGAGGATATAATTACATTATTGTGTATATAAGAGGATCACGACTAGCATCACTCGGTCCCAGGAAATCAACAAAAGGCGAATCATGCTGAACCAAAATAATTTAGGGATATTGTAGTTTTTAAAACTGATATTTGATAAATAGTCAATTAACTGTCATGAGATTGAAATCCGATCGAACCTATCAGTCATACTTCTTTGCTTTTCTGACCTGAGTTTTACTTCCGGTGATCTTTAGCACATCAACGACGATGCTTAAAAGTGAGATAAAATGATCAGTGAGATCATATGAGGTACAAGGTCATTTACAAATCATCATGACACGATCACAAAGAAAGCAAGACTCAGGTGAGAAAGACGATGAGGTATGAGTGTTATAAATCTCCAGTGACGTCACTCTTATGTACTTTCTGGACTCTTTCTGATAATTCTCTCTTACCTGAAACTAGTACATTGCCGAGTACATTTATGTTGATAATGCTCGCTGTCTATTTTATATTATTTGTAAAATGACCCTTCTCAGTTTGTCTAGTTAGCAATATCAGCGTAACTATTATTTGTGTTTTATGAAATGAATAAATTCATATCAGATCTCCTCCTACCACAAGACACGCCCACATCGACATACCCAGTCTTTGTCGGTTTATAAGTTAGATAAAACATGACCCCTAGATTTTACCAACACCTCCCGCTGTTATTCGAGTTGCTGTTTGGTAATGTCTGCGGGTCATGTTTCTTCCTAGACATAGGTTCTATCCGATTTCAATAACTTCGTAAAGAAATATTTCATTCCTTATTTAAACTTTTTATTCCAAAATGTATTAAGCAGTTTTTGGTACCCTTCTGTTTAAAAAAAAAGAAAAGAAATCGTACTACCTTTAGAAAGACCCTCCGCGTCCATGTAAGCCTTGATGGCTTTTCGTTTCTTCTCGCTTGTTAGTGCTGCCAATCGGCTTCCTGGAGTTTTTCGACACTCCTTTTGAGCCAAGTCATAAGTGTAGGTTGTCCTAGTTATCATGAAGCAACCACCAGCCGCTTCAATATAGGGGTACTTTGGAGGACATCTTACCACTGAAACCATATAAAAGTAATGATAACTGATTTGTACAAGATAAGCCGTTTTTATTTTTACGAAAACATGAGGACAATAGTTAATGTTTTTGATTTACGTCTCTTTTATAATCGAGGTTTTAAAAGTCGATCACAGGTCAAAATTCTTATGTCTAGTTTTACTGAATTCTAACTTACACAATATTTATTGCTTTTGAAGTCTTCAGACTGTTTGCAAAACAATACAGGCCGATATCGTTGTTCAAAGGAGATTAAGCAATGATGTTTCTATTCAATTGGGTTTTTCAGTCTAAATACCATTTTCTCCCCACAGAGGCAGCTCAGTACGAGCAAGCCTCTGTTCCTGGGGTTCCGGCAGATTGCCCAGCGGCAAAAAGTTGTAACTCAAGATATCTCCCTTATTTGCAGCCATTAAAAGCACCTTTTGGATATCCATATCTCAGGGAATTCTCAACGGACGTATAGTGACATGAAAGATATCATGCCTTTATGTTTATTTTTCATTAACAGTGTGAGAGTGAAAATATTTGAAAAATTAGATTTAGTAAGGGTTTTTCATTAGATAGAAACCCTTTAATAATTTTGTAAATTATTATTTGTTTGATGATAGATTATTTTTACTAATTAACCAAATAAAAGCTTATAAGAAGGTAAAAAGCGATGTTTTGTAAAAGGAAGAGTTATCTCCCCTGAATGTTAAATTTCAACGATGCTTTGTCGAACCACACGGAAATAACCAGGTTTTGCGAATGATCGCTTTTGAAACGGCTTCGCTGATTGTACAACTTCGATTGCCTCCAATCAGAATTCTACCTTTCTATCCTATGTATTAGCCGTAATGGAACAAAGGCTTATTCGAGTAAGACTGAGCAGCCTCTGTGAGGAGAGAATGTCCAAATACATGAATATTAATTAAAATTAAATAATGACAACTGACATCTTGACTTGCCTTGAGGTATATATTTTGAATGGCAAATTTACATTTTCAAACTTTGAATACAAGATTATATTATCATAAGAAGAAAACTGATAATGCCAAAGATCTATGTTGATAATTGGTACGCAACCAATACGCAAGGAACAATGCAAACTTTGTATAATATAGGTGTAAGTACGAGGAATTTACCTTTTTTGGGCACATTTTTCACAGTAGTTGATCTTATTGAAGTTGTCAATGTGGTTGTGGTCTCTGGAGCATCGGCTGTATAATCAACGAGTGCAAGGTATGTATGAGTTATAGATAAACGAAATATGTCTGAGATCTATCAACTTAACATTTGAAGACAGAAGTTTTTCGGTGTCTTGATAAAGTAAATAAACTGAAGCGTTGATACCTCTACTTGCTGTAACCTAATTTGATTAAAATAATATGTTCGTCATAAACTCACCAATGTTTTCGTATATTGTTGATTCTTGATTCAATCCTTGGAAAAAAATATAATATTCAATTTGGTCGCCAAAAACTGATAAAACTTAACATCTGTAGTTAAGATTTATTTTACCCTTGCGTGTAGCACAGAACATTTTTACGATAGCAAATAATACTGCCTCTCCTCCTCAGTTTAAAATAGAATGCTTCTTATCCTTCAGCAAAAACATACGGCCTTTTTCCTTCAAACAAAAACCCCCTTCTTTTTCCTTACCACAAAATACTCCCCCTTTTTCCTTACCACAAAATACTCCCCATTTGTCCTTACCACATACACTTTCCCTTTTTCAATACCACATACACTAAGTGACTTTCCCTTTTTCATTACCACATACATGTACACTTTCCCTTGTTCATTACCACAAAACACTTCCCCTTTTTCATTACCACAAAATACTCCCCATTTGTCCTTACCACATACATTTTCCTTTTTCATTACCACATACACTTTCCCTTGTTCATTACCACATAACACTTCCCCTTTTTCATTACCACAAACACTTCCCCTTGTTCAATATCACTAATACTTCACCTTTTTCATTACCACAAAATACTCACTCTTTTACCTTGAAACAAATTATCTGTAATGAAACAAATAAAGCATTAAATCTTATGATACTCACTCTTTAGATATCCGTATTCATCATACATGATGTTCACCGATTTCTTTATCCATATATACTGTTTGTAAGAAGCTAAAATATGGGACTGAATTGGGTGTATTTCTCCAATTACACAAATGTTGTTTGAAAAAACGACCCCTTGACATCTGGTGAAATAAAGGCACCTCATAATACACATAAGGTCACTATGAATTCTTGAAAAGCGCCGAGTTTCCTTCAAATCTAAACGTTTTGTTTTTAGGAACAAAACATCAGAGCAACCCACACTAAGCATTAGAAGGGTATGTGTGAAATATATCTTCATCCCCTTTGAATTCATTTTGATCTGAAATTAGATATTTTGTCAAACATTTAATGTAGAAAAAAGAGGTGATCACAAGTAATTGTTTTGGAGGCGCAGACGTGTTTCTTGCAATATAATTCGAATATTGACTTTAATGAGCTAAACTATTCAAGACATTCAAGAAGTTTGAAATAGTTGCTGTCTTATATGCGTTCAGATTGAAGATTTAAAAAATACTGCTTTATTTTTTCCATAAGCTATGCTGATGGGAACATCGAAGATAAGATGGTTATGTCAAACAGGATATTGTTTGCCGAAAGAAATACTTAATGGTGAGATTGACAGCGCAAAGAGACTTAATGTAAAGCGTATGATTTGATTGTTTCAATGACTACGCTATTTATTTCTTAAAGTCTTATACAATAATCGTGATCATGTAATTGTTTAAATAACTGTTAAGTGTAGGTTTGAATCATTCTGGCTGGACTATCAGCTTAAAGGGACAGTCCTATCTTGGTATTTTTTGTGGAAACGAAATTCAAGAGGAGGCAGTGATACATTCTATTCTTTGTCAAATTGTTAAATCTAGAAAAAATAAGTTGTTAACCCCACAAACATATATGAAAATAAGTGGGAAAGGAGCATGTAACAATCATATGTAGCTATAAACAGGGAAGTACTCTTAATAAACTGTAAGCGTAACTATCACTATCACCAGGTACCATTATATCAACTTGACGTACTGAATGATTTAGCTAAACGCCGCTTGGGCAATAGTTCAGCCATTGGAGGCTTCAGGCGAACTGAGTGCAATGTGGATACAGTGCCTTACCTTGAGACCAAGGTCAAATATATTGTGTCTCCATCAGTATTCTAATAGGACCTTGTGCGTAACTTAAACTCTACGCAATTGTGTTCAACATACACAACGTATAGGAGGTATAGTGGGGTTATTGACTTGAAATGTTCCACCCGAAATATTGATATTGATCGCAAATATTGAAAATGTAGTTTAATTAAATCAACATTAAGATACAAAAAAAAATACCACTGCGGGGCGATAAACAGCAACTAGATAAACTATTGTACAATAAACTTATCAAATATACATTCACGAAAAATTATAAATAATACCTGGCTTAAACACTGCATGAAATAAAAAATATGAAGTTTATGAAATATTTTTTAACCAATTATACAATAAATCTATCGGATAAATGAAATAAAAATGAGTAATAAAGATGAATTGAATACTGAACTGAATACTTTTTTTCATAGCTTACCTTAACACAAGTTACAATCCCAATTTGAATTGTACAATGATCTTAATGGACGTGAGCTGGACTTGCATGGTAGTTTTACAATACGTCCGGCAAATAGTATGCGTCCTTAGCAACCAACCCAATGCCTAGCAACATAGTAAATAACAGATAGATGATATGTCAGTGGTATATCATCTTTAAAGACATAAGTAAAAAAGGCAAAACTTGACACATATAAGAAAGTTGACTATCAAGATCAAAGAAAAATCTACTTCGACAGCTGAAACGTTTGATATATACAAGTCAAAATATTATAGAAAAATAATTTACTTTCTATTGAATGATATTCTCTCCATGACACCGTTTCTCTTCACAGGTTAATTAAAGTTTTGCCTCGATTTTTATTCTAAAACTTAACATGGTATACGATCAAACGGGCGACTAACCAAAAGGCATCGGCGACAAATGCTTAGTCAAAACGATGAAACAGTAAATTGTAAGTCTAAGACGCTCGACAAAATGGCGACACTAATTGGACAAAACAGCAACAATTTCTATCATTAAAAAGATCTTTCTCTATTTAGATTTTTCACATCGCCTTTAAATCAAAACGATAACATTTACCATTGAATTGGTCACCATACAAAAATGGTTTGAAAATGATGTTTGTAAACAGGTTAAAGGGGCAGTAGCACGTTGTTTTGATAATTCTATATTTCAAAATTTTCACTGATAATTGAACGTTAACGCTAAATGTATTATTTTGATATTATCAAAAATCTCATTACACAAGCTAAGCTTCCATAGTCCGAGAACAAAGTTTGAAGATTCACATAAAATCCATTGGCGGCCATTTTTTTTGTGAACACCTTTAATTCATTTTGTGTAAGAAAAAGGAATCGCATGGCTAAATTTTACATTATATATTTGAATTATTACTGCTCCATTTAGTTTAAATGCATTGTCTTTCAATTAGAACCATTATTTTCATTTTCCCGACATCACCTTATATTCCCCCTAAAACGTGCTACTGCGTGCTTAACCTGTTTGAAACTGGTAAGTTAAAATTTAGTATCTGGCTGGACATTGGAAAATGCATTTCTTAATTAAACAGTTATCAACTTAATCCGCCGCTAATGGCTAATGTACTGCCCAAGCGGCGATAAGCATTAACTCGCTCACTCACTCACTATCAACTTGCTAATAGTTTTTCAGACATTGTTTGGAATCAAGTACAAAATAATTATTTGTTTATTTATTCGCTCTTGAGCAAATTTTATAACTTTTTTTTGTGATTTATAGGGACAGTATCACGTTTTTAGGGGGAATATAAGGTGATGTCAGAAAATGAAAATTAATCGCCCAAATTGAAAGACAACGTATTTAAATTAAACGCAGCAGTAATAAATCAAATATAAAATGTAAAGTTTAGCCATGTAATTCCTTTTTCTTACACAAAATGAATTGAAGGTGTTCACACAAAATGACCGCCAGCGGATTTTATGTAAATCTACATACTTTGTCCTCTGGCTATGGATGATTGGCTAGTGTAATGAGATTTTTTACTGTCAAAATAGTACATTTAGCATTAACTTACAATTATGAGTGAAAACTTTAAAATATAAAATTATATAAAAATTATTACTGCTCCATTTAGTTTGAATACATTGTCTTTCAATTAGAACCATTATTTTCATTTTCCCGACATCACCTTATATTCCCCCTAAAACGTGCTACTGCCCCTTTAATGTAATACTATGCGAAACATAATTTTATGATTCAAAGTTAAATGCTAGGATAACTGTGCTATCATCCCTTGATACATCCCTAGATATCGTATATCCTTTAGTACTTAATCATCTTGGATAAGATTTTGCAGTTGAGCGCTTGGTAGAATATAATGACACAAGCAATAATGTACATTTTCATCAGTAGGCAGCTTGTTTCCTAGTTGTGATCATCAATAAACAAACAACGTGGGACTATATAGCAGACTGCCTGCTAAGCAAAATTAGATACTTCAAAAGCAATAAAACGTAAATACAACTTGGATTCGGTCTCTTAGATTGTTTATTCCCATAACAAACCAGTTTTACAGGTGCTATTGTATTTTAAAAGCATTGTGGAATTTTTACTGCTACAAATTTGAAAATCACAGCACTGATGGTCTTATCTTTAAAACTCCAAATAGAGATCGTTTTCACTCCAATCTCCTGTTCTTACTAGCAATCATATTACAACAAATTATCAACCTTCTAGCTACATAATGCGATGTTTGAAAGGGTCTTCGAAATCTTATCACCCTTTTTGGGGGACTTACAATTTTGTGTTTCCCTCCAAGAGGGTTTACAAGGACAATTGTAAGCCCTGAGAGAGGGATAACCGTGGTTGTAAACCCTAACACAAGTTTTACAATTGAGATAAAATATCCTCACATACCACAGCGGGACTGGCTCGAACCCGCATTACGTCACTCTTTATGAACGCTTTACCGCAGCGCCATGAAAATGACAAAACAAAGTTGCTTAATAACTCTGTTTAGCATTACACTTCTTAAAGGGGCAGTAGCACGTTTTTTTAGAATTTTATATTTTAAAATTTTACTGAAAATTGTAAGTTTTTGCTAAATGTATTGTTTTGACAATGTTAAAAATCTCATTACACAAGCCAATCATTCATAGTCAGAGGACAAAGGATGAAGATTCACATAAAATCCATTGTCGGCCATTGTGTGTGAACATCTTTAATTCATTTTGTGTAAGAAAAAGAAATCGCATGGCTAAACTTTACGTTATATATTTGAATTATGACTGCTCCATTTCGTTTAAATGCATTGTCTTAGTTTCAATTGGAAACATTATTTTCCATTTTGCTGACATCACCTTATATTCCACCTAAAAACGTGCTACTGTCCCTTTAATATCTCATTAAAAGGCTATAGTTGGGGTAAAATACTCCTTTAAAATGCAGCAGTGCGGGGGAAACTCGCGCGAGGCAGTCATTGCCGCATCCATACACGAAGTCGATGCCCTCAATACGACGAGCGCTGTTATAAGACATCGCAGCGTGTTTGTATAGATGTTGTGATTAAATTTTACCGATTTATTAACTTCTGCGGTTGATTACAAAGAGAAACCGTTCAACGTCGTATATAGTAAGTTTGCACATATACTCATATATTTCAGAAGTGCAGGGGTTTCACCTAATGATAATGTCTTCAATCTAAATAAATTTAGATCAACAGGTTTTATATTTGGTCATTCTGTTATGACGATATAAAAAATCTGTTGATCTAAATTTATTTAGATTGACGTGTCTTAGCACTTTTTGAATTGTCGATTTAACACAAAACTTCACCAAAATAGCTAGAATTTCAATAATTCGATAGCTACCAAGTTGTTAATACCGGTTATTATCCATCGTTATTCTATAAACATGTAGTATTGTATATTTCTCAACCCCTCTTAAATGCCGAAACAATGCGGCTCTGTCCCAAATTCTCTACATCCCAAAACTTCTACATGCCAACACTTCTATAAAAATCAAGGTAGGATTAATCATTTACCCTTGAGTAAAATGGAACAGCCCAGAGTGGTGATTACAGGCTAGGAGACTTAGATGGGAAAAGAGTGTTAAGACACTTTCTGTAAACTACTGCGGGAAATGCTAGAAAAATTCATTTTCGCATCAAACTATAATTTATATTTAGAGAAAATTAAATAACACAAATCTACTTGTCCAATTGCTACCTTGTCTAGCCTGTCGTGATTTTGACTATAATTCTACAATGTCTAAAAGTCTCTTTACAGGACTGGTAACTATACCCAAAACTTGTGAAACGTTCTGATTAATAGTCTTACTCAACAATAGAAATCTAGTCATGCAGGGGTCATCTCAAATAATATGTTTTCATTTATTAGAAAATTGATTTCGTTCAAAATTCTATGAATAAAGTTATTCAATCTCGATTTGGAGATGACACTCTTGAGGTAGGACATTGACAGCTGTGAAAGGATGAGTGGAAGTTTAAAAAACTCAATTTGCATCTATACCGACAGCTCTCTCAGTAAGACACCAAATTCAGTTAAAACATCTTACATGTGTGTTTGTTATTTCAAGTTTTTTTATCGTCGTTGAGTGAGTGAGTCAGTTGGGGTTTAACGTGTTGTCACCACATTTCAGCTATTTTACAAGTAATTTGTAAATTAGAATTCATAGTTGTTTGTTTTTACGTTGAAGTTGTCCTTGCAATTTGGGCTTTTATATAAACCTGAATCATACACAATACCGTTATGTCATGCAGAAGCTTTTGCTCGAGGAAGTTTGGTAGAGAAGTAATTGTAAAAAGAGTAAATTTTAGGTTATATTTCAAATGAAAACTTCCCTTAAATTTCACAGTCAGAAATTGTAAGCAATGTTTTTCATTATGTGTTTGACTACAACGTGTTAACCTGTTTGAAACTGGTAAGTTAAAATTTAGTATCTGGCTGGACATTGGAAAATGCATTTCTTAATTAAACAGTTATCAACTTAATCCGCCGCTAATGGCTGATGTACTGCCCAAGCGGCGATAAGCATTAACTCGCTCACTCACTATCAACTTGCTAATAGTTTTTCAGACATTGTTTGGAATCAAGTACAAAATAATTATTTGTTTATTTATTCGCTCTTGAGCAAATTTTATAACTTTTTTTTGTGATTTATAGGGACAGTATCACGTTTTTAGGGGGAATATAAGGTGATGTCAGAAAATGAAAATTAATCGCCCAAATTGAAAGACAACGTATTTAAATTAAACGCAGCAGTAATAAATCAAATATAAAATGTAAAGTTTAGCCATGTAATTCCTTTTTCTTACACAAAATGAATTGAAGGTGTTCACACAAAATGACCGCCAGCGGATTTTATGTGAATCTACATACTTTGTCCTCTGGCTATGGATGATTGGCTAGTGTAATGAGATTTTTTACACTGTCAAAATAGTACATTTAGCATTAACTTACAATTATGAGTGAAAACTTTAAAATATAAAATTATATAAAAATTATTACTGCTCCATTTAGTTTAAATACATTGTCTTTCAATTGGAACCATTAATTTTCATTTTCCTGACATCATCTTATATTACCCCTAAAAACGTGCTACTGCCTCTTTAAGGTTGCCGTCAATTTAAAGCCGTCTCTTGTAAGCGATAGGTCCTTTGTTTACACCATTGCTTTCCATCTGTTCTTGTCTCTACAACAGGTTTTCAGCAAAGCAACCTTCTTCAAACACAACAAAAATGATCATCTTAAAGTATCACATCACCTGTATCTGACGACGTCCAAGTGTAAGACATCTATAAAGTGTGAAGTAGATTGTCTATGTACCCCTTACTGTGTCCTTGCTGATCTAGATTCTGGAAACTTGTACAAAAAGGGTCAGGTACATGGGTTCAAGGTTCATATGATTAGAAATTATGTCGAATCTCAAAGGAACCAGTTTGATGAACTAGTTCCTGAACCAAAGAATGTTGGGTGTTTCCTGATGGTTTCGAACAAAGGAGGCAGAAAAGCCAGGGACGTCATTAAAGGAATATTCCAATGCAAAATGAAATTCGTGCTAATTAAAGAATATTTATTTCATAAGCCTTCATTATTTTCAAATAATTTTTAGGTATTCGGTGAAGCCCATAATAAAAATTTGAAATCTGAATTTCTACTATTTAACCGGCCTCACGGGCGCCGCCATTTTGCAGTCTCGATTAGCAAACGAGAGCGAGATTTGGGGCGCGTCAAACACCACGAAATTAGGAGACGCCGTTAGATTCAATAGTGGGCGATGACGGCCCGTCAAACATAAGACTACAACAACTGGCACGACTTCAGTCGAGACGTGCCGGGTCCAGAATTATCAACTTCCATGATACCCCAAGCAATAAAAAAACATTCCTGACCAGCAGACTGTTGCAAAACCCCAGTACAGGTTGGAAAAGATCTCCAAACTTCGGACGCCTCAAGGTTAGAACACTGACATTTTAAAATAATTTTCAAAGCTTAAAAAACAATGCATTAAGTTGAAATCAAGTTTAAAATGACCTTGCTGAAAAAAGTACATTTGTAAAAATAAATCTTATGTAACAGAATATTTTTTTAAAATCAGTATACCACTACAAAAAAAATAATTAGGCTCAATGACCGGACAAGTCGAAGCGAATCCTAAAAAGCGAACCCGCGATGATTGTTCGTAATCAAAATTATCTTGTATATATCAACCAAAACACCATTGATTGATTAGAAAGAGGGCAAATTTTACATTTGGTGGATTTTTATTGTCTAAGTTATTTTCGTGTTTTATATTATATAAATCATGGCTTGTTTGAGGACGAAAACATTTTTATTGATTTAGGTGTCGCCGGTACGAAACTAATTTTGATTACGAATCACTGAGGCACACATTATGTATGCAAATTAATAGTCGGAATGATCATGATTGTTGTTATGATCACTTACCATCAAAGAGTGTGTTCTTGTAAGGAATGGTGTTTTGAATAATTTTTAAAGTATATCCATTCATAGGTAAGGATTAAAAATATACTCACATAATTTCTTTATATTATCGAGTGCTTTATATCTAATTTGCGATGATGCAGCTGAATAATTCATATGGTGAACAAACTTTTTTGAGGTCTTTTCTAATAATATATCTTTTTAATAAATAAAATTATTCAACTATGATTTTTTTATTGAACAAAAGGGTATATCTTAATGATCTGCACAAATTATCACAGCATGTGTCTTTTAACCCGATAAAAACGTTTTGCAAATTAGTAGATTCAGCTAATATACTTTATTTTTGTTATTTGTTGAAAATGAATAATTTTTGTTTTAGATTTGAAGGATTATACAACGATTGAAACACGACAACAACTAGTTTTCGTTTCCAGACCGACACGAGGCTTTGTGAAATCAACAGATCAAACATGTGAACGACTACCATATAAACAAGCCATTGTGACTAGGAGAAAATAAAATGTCATTCAAAATATAATTTCTTCGTTTTTGAAGGACATAAAAAATATTATGTAAACGTCTTAGTGATAGATAGTATGTATACAACAGGTGAATTATTGATATACACGGGCTTGTATTAGATTTCAATTTTTGGTTAATAGGAGTATTTATGCAGTCGGAATATGGGAACATATTTCAAATACTTTATGCAAGCCCATATTTTAATCAGAAAAAATACTACGCACAAGACAAGATATAGGGTAAACTGACCCACAGGGGGTACTCGACTGTACAGGTAAAGCGGAAGTTGCACCTCTGCAACGTCCAATTCCTCACTGTACAGTGAAAACAAAACAACCCCGACTCCACGTTCACGGTTAGTTCTAGTAATATTCACCTTCTGAGAGTTGAAACGTGTAAAATATAAAACGTTTAAGTATTTCTCTACATATTTATTAAGGCATAATTACGATAATGTTTCAATTCTTGTCATACTTGCCCATTTCAAGTGACTGCCCGTTCGAAGCTAATGTAGCGATCGCGAAATTGACTGTTTAACTCATGTTGCGGACTATGTATAGGTCATTTGAAGATTGTTGTAACTTATACAGTAAAATAATGCGTATTCAAAGGCCCATGTGGTGTATCAATGCTTATTTCATTACATTTAAAGAGAAACAAGACAAAATATAGACTGTACGCCCTGATGGACGTTGCACCGGCACTGTACGGGGAGTTACATATAATAACAGTTATACTGTACGGGGAGTTGGTACGTTATGATACATGTCCCCAATACATTAAGGCGCTTGCAAAATTCTGCCCCCTCCCCCCCCCCCCCCCCCCCCCCCCCCAACTTTTGAACCGCTCCTACGCCTGAGAGCTAGTTTTACTAAATCGCAAACGAATATAATTTGTAAATTTTGATCCAAACGATTGATGTTGTCGTGCTAACTAGCTAATAGGCTACTATATTATACTGGTTTTATTCAGTATTTTTGCTTTCTCACACTTTTCTATGTACTACTATAACAAATAACACACTGCCTCAGACCTTGGTTAGTTTGTCCTCTACACTCTTGGTGTGAACTTTAACTATGCAGATCTACCGCACTAAAATGAAGCATAAAACTGATTGTGAACCGCACAGGTTCTGATTGTTCATTGTGAACATTTTTCGAGGGTTATTTTACTTTGAGAATTTTAGTTTGAAAACTTTTACAGATAGAAATTTAATCGTTGATGTTTTGTGAAGCAGATGTAATGAGTAGACAGAACAAAATATCAACAAGTCAGGATAATTTTTTTCTGTCCATGACCGGTCCTTGAATATTGCGATTTTTGGAAAATCCTCATTTTTGGAACATTTCAAAATTCCACAGTTTCTTTATTAAGTAAGATATCTTTAAATTAATTGCATTTTTACATGCGCTATTCCAAGCACAACCTTTGCTATGTTGCACTTTATCATGAAAATGTTGATAATTAAGGAGCTAGAGGGATCAACATGAAGTAGGGGTCTAAAACTAATCAAATTTCAGTGTTTTCAACAAAGTTCCAAAGTTCATTACTCCATTACTATTTAAGTTATCAAAACAAAACATACATCACCCGAAACTATTATGCATGTAAGTTCTGAACAGTGATTGATTGATTGCGTTGGTGTTTAGTGCCGCTTGAGCAATATTACAGCCATTAGTGGCGTGTGGATTTAAATGCAATCCTTATTTTATAAACATATGACAGTTCTCGGTTACTCTGTAAATGCGCAACTTCCCGTACAGTCAGCATCCGTGACAGTCGCAACGTCCCTTCAGCGTACAGTTTAATTTTATTCGAAATATTTGGCCGAAACAGTCAGAAATACTTGATTGGGCATTTATATAACGATATCCACATTCTATCAACATATGAAAGGTTAATTTGAATGACTCCGTTCATCTAAATTGCTGTGATTGGCAAATTTAAACATATTTTCGTTAGGCTTTCGAACGCGATCTCAAGGACAGCTGAAAATCATCATTATGCAGAGACCGAAGTTATGTTACATTATAAATGCAGTAGTTTACAAAGCAGTAAAGCTTCATCGGTCCACCAAGACAGTTTAAATCTGTTATAAACAACGTATTAACTAGAAGTAACCGTGAACGTGGAGTCGGGGTTGTTTTGTTTTCACTGTACAGTGAGGAATTGGACGTTGCAGAGGTGCAACTTCCGCTTTACCTGTACAGTCGAGTACCCCCTGTGTGACCGACGCTCTGACAGTGTTTCGATCCAAAACATTTCAACAATTGTTGTCAAATATTATCTGAAGAAAATAAGTTTAGGCAAACTGTGTTATTAACAATAAAGATTTCTACATATTTATGGCCAAAATTTGCAAAAAGGTTTTAGATTACAGCCGTGACGGGTAAAGATACGCACTTTCACAAAAGTAAACCTAGTAATTGCACATTAAGTGTTATATTGTAAATTTTTGTTGTTTTCACATCTTTTTGAAATTTTTGAAGATAATAAGAGGTTTCAGATTGCTGTAAAGGAGTAAAATGTTGAACAGCGACACAAAACAGTGATATGTTTGTTCAAACCGACAAAATTCCTAACAAATTTATAGTCTTCAAATATTTTCTCTTCTCCCAGATCAAATGTCAATGGAAACCAATTCATTGATCCTACAATCCATTTGTCATTTCTTGAACTTATTAAAACATTTTTAAATCTATAAATATTATAAAATTGAAAATGTTAGGTGTATTGAAAACCTGCCTGCGTATCTTTAGCCTACCTTTCCGGACCTTCCCGAAATAGGGGGTAGTCGTTAGAAAGCTTATTCTACATTAGAATTGTGAACTCAACTATAAACTTTCACATGGACATTTGGGTTTTCTTAAATATCGTGCATTTTCCTGAAATGACTGATCATTTATCTCTTAGGTGCGTATCTTTACCTGTCAGCATTGTACCTGAAAATAACGGTTTTATTTATGAATAGCAACCCGCCCTAGGTTCGGAGAGTTTGCCCTGTAACTTCGGACAGTACCATTAGCTCGTATGCACACAGGTTTAAATTTTATCAAAATGGTTCATATGATCACCAAGCATGCATTTAGTCATCTATGTATAACAGTATAGCAGTTTTTCGCAAACATGATGGTAAAATTCGGGCAGCTCTACATTATCTGAGCTTTGAACAAACATTTACATAAAAACAAATCCAACATCGTTTTGAACTTTTGATAAAAAGAAATTAAGGTCTAAATATATATTCCTTTTTAAAAAGCGTAAAAGAGCAGCGCAGACAAAGGAAAACGTCAGTTTGTTTTGCAAACTCTACTGCACATACAAGCTCCTTGCACCGAATATCTGGTATTTGAAGGACGCCATTTTTACCGGGAACATGGCTGCGCCCGTGTCGAGCGAAAGTGGCAATTTCTGAGTCATATCTGCAAGTAACTAATCAACCAAAACGTTTAATAATTTGTGAGAACGATCTTTGATACTCAATCTACTATTAGAAAAAAAACTAATTCGCACTGGAATATTCCTTTAAAGCGTCATGGAAATCAAATACTACAGAGAAGACAGGAATCACCGTGACATATACTGTCAATTCTATTGCTTATGAAAGAAAATCAAACACTCTTTTCTGGTCTAAACATAGCGGGATATATAAACAAGTCATAGAGTCTAATTGGAAAAGAAAAACATTTTCTGTGGAAAACAATGCCCCTAGTTTAAATATATACTATGAAAATATGTTTTACCGTGTCTACAGGCAAGGAATGAGTTTTGTTTATACTCGAATAAATTCAGACTTTGAAATGTAAACGATATGCTCGATTCTGATTGGATCTTACAAGGTCATGTGATCGGTATACATTTCAATGAACCCTAAATCGCAGGTTATATAAAATAACTTTCAGAAAATGAAGTTTATACGATATCGTGCCGGAACTACATTTCTCGGGGATTCCCCTGATCTTACAGCCACATTCCAGCCTGACCCCAGTCTTGATGGTCATCACTGAGACTCACTTTTTGCAAATATTATTTTTCTGTTTATTAGCAACACTCGCCCTAATAATCTGTTTTTGATGTTTGAAGAATAAACATTAAGTTGTAAATAAATAAAGTTGTACATGTTCATCTCCAGTCACAGAAATGAGGATAGTGGGCAAAGTTAAACAATGTAATGTACATCATTTCAAAAGCATGAGTTGAGCTCCATTCTGAATGACCTGACTTGCGACAACACAGTTTCAAGGCACCCCATTCCATACACAACAAATTAATAGTGTCGTGGCGCGCTCTGTACAGACAGTTTCGAGGCCCCCGATGATCAAAACGATGTTGCCGTGTTTGAAAACATGTACTCGTCATTGTCAATGACAGTGTCTAACATAGGCGGGCCTGCAATTGGCATTATTTCTCGAGGGACTTTAAATAACTTTATGTTTACATTCATTGTGAAACAAACAACCCTACTTTCCCAAGCACGTCGAGCTTTTAGACTAAAAAGCTATTGACATGATAATAACAAAGAAAAAGTTGATGAAACGGCGATGGTTGATTTTTAAGTGATCCCGTTTGCGATCACGCTCCTCGCTAGCAACATTTCCGGTGTACGGTTATACACAGTGTTAGTTCTTTTAAACAGACATTTATCATATTCCCTAGCCGTCTTGATGACCAATGCCACTTCATTTGTTATGGGTACCTCATTCATTGAGGGCATGGTGAGGTTATAAGATTCTACTTTTTCGAATTACCCAAAAGAAATTAATTAAAAAAACTGCAATTAAAGGAAAAGGGAAGGCTAAAGATGATTGATTTAAGATTTGAGATTGGCAACAAACCACGATTTAAGGAAACAAGCAAGGACTATCTCTCCGTGGAAATTTTAAGCTGTACTTACACCTAATGCAACCATTCACAAATGGCTTAAAACCTTACACAGTTTGATTTGTCGTAATTTCTTAAATCTTGCATCAATTAATTTTGGTAGTTCACGTTCAAACCATTTGTTGAAAAAGGTTAAACCTTGAGTACAATTATACCTGCAAACAGAACAATCTCAACAAGTCTTTATTAACAGGTCTTTAAATATTTCCGCCAATGCCGAATGAACCAATACGGTACATATACAGAACGTCATAGTGTGCATTTGGGTCGTTTGTATTGAACGAGTAGATGTCATGGACGCGGAGGAACAACGAGTTCGAAGAACATGACATCTTCGAGTTATTATATACTCTCTTTTTAACCTTTTTAAAAGTAATTTTGAGTTGCTTAAAAAATCCGAGACGTCGCACTGCGCATTGATACATAATGCAAAGAAGGCGATTACCTATGACACGCTCGACTGATGATTTGATACCTCAATTATCTGTTTATTTTCTCATTACTTTGCGTAGTTAAACGTAGGAGGCAATTTTATCAAGTGTGAAAACTAAATACAGTGATAAAAGTTTATCCTTAGTTATTATTTATAAAGTTCTGAATATGATAAACGTAAGTTCAGGATTCCGAGCGACGGGATCCTTTCAAACGACGTCACCATGGAAATGACGTCATAATCGTTGAAGGCTATGACGTCATAAGGGCCCAGTGTCGTTGGCGATTTAACTGGTTCCCTGTTGGACTTGCGCAGCCAGCTAAACGCGCTAAGCTGGCTGCGCAAGTCCAACAGGGAACCAGTTAAATCGCCAACGACACTTTAGCGTAGACAGGAGCCCAGTCTAGTTGGCGATGTTCTCGGAGTTTTGTTTAGGATATCCTTTTTTTATAGTGTTTTGCAGTTTCTTTACTGACGATAACACTAGTTTCTCACTATATCATTCTTCAATATCATATTGAAAAGGAGGTTTGTTACCAATGCAGTTGAGATACGTCAAATCCGGTGTTCTAATTAGGAAAATGATTGTTACGTACGGAAAATTCCGAGAATTGCCGAAGCTGAAAAAAAGTAGAACCGGCAGGCGTGCAATACGGATTCTGGAGTGCAATACGGAATTTGAAGACGTATTCCGTATTGTACCCTTGTATTACTATCATAAGATTACATGAGTATATAATAAATGCAAATGTATCATGCTGAAAAACAATTTAAGAAATGTCATAACAAACTTGAAGTTAAATACATGTACATAATTTAATCATCATTATATCAATAGATGTTACGTTACTGCGGCCTCAGATATTCATGTAGATATTTCATGAGCTTAAATCAAAATGAAGTAGAAACAATCGCTGAAACTCACAAACCAATCATTTTACTGTGACAGTCAAGAATAACAAGGATCCTAATTATCCTAATTCATTTTCAAAGCTTATGTCTTAATTACCCTTAAATGTTTTGACATTTCTTCTTGTATGACTAAACTTAAAGTACCGTATTCTACGTAACAAGCGCCCTCCCCTATAATTATAATAAATAAAAAAATATATATAAACGCCCTCTTACGGTGATTTTAACTAAAAATCATTAAGCTCCCCCTTTTCAGGCATACCTTGCAAGACAAATCTATGAAATTTTACATAAAAAATGCTTTGAAGACTTGATTTCAGTCCTCCTCTTTAATGACGGTAATTGGACTTGTAACTTATGTTACAAGACTATATGCAGATCGAGAATATACAAACATTTTTATCATTTGACTAAATGATAAAGACACTTTAATAAGCACCCCCCCCCCCCCCCCCCCCCCCCCCGCCTTTCCAATTTTGGCGCTTAATAGGTCGAATACGGTATAAGAAATTCTCTTTACAGAAATTCCATCTTTAAAAGATAACCGCTTGTTTTATGTAGTATTAGTAAACTTTCACTCTGAAACAATGTGGAAAGAATAAATCTTGCAGAAACATTTCGACTAATGAGAAGTTATTTCAAATTCTTAATTGTATAAATAATGTCAAAGCTATATTCAAAAGGAAAAAATTTAACATACTAATACTAGTAACTGCCAGTTTATTGTAGATTTATTCAACAACTCGAATATATATTTTAAGTCATCAAATAAATAAAATGTAACTGATGTTTTGACGTTGATATGGCCGGTAGTAAGTTGAGCTATTAGTTCAGTTAGCATAGTTACAACAAATAACATTGCATATTTTATTCTACTGTGATTTACCAATGATAGTGGGGACTATTTCAAATGTAGGAATTCAAAAATTATCTTTGTCAAAATGTCAAGCGTTTTCCCTGGATATCCAGACTAATGAGAAGGTTACCTATTTCAAATTCTAAATTGTAAAATAATGTCATAGTTAGGAAACTTTGGAAAATGGTAAAACTAAAAACTTATGATTTCATTAAAATGACAATGAAGGATATTCAAGTATTTGGAGAAACTACATAAACATTAACTAAGAATTGAGTTTCAAACAAGCATATTAAAGAAAAGCAATTTGATAGAAAGTAAAACTCTTCTTTGTATTGATTGACAATCAATGTTAAGTACAAATATCATGTGGTACATGTTCACTGTTGCTTGCAGATTTAAATTTTCTCCTGCGAGTGAGGGCTACACATTGTGTCATGTCGCTCAACATTATTTTCTTTCTGTTCCTGTCTGCACAGGCAGTGTTCAGCAAAACATCCAGCTCCAAATACAGGAAAGATGAACCTTTCAATCTTCTACAAGACTTGTATGATGCCATGCCAAAGTGTAACGTAGACAAAAACTTGTTTGAAAAGGCTAAAGCACATATCCTCAACACTCAACCTCAAGGAAGTTATGTAGAATCTCAAGAGGTCAAATTTGAAGAACGTGACCCTGAAACAAAACTTCAACCTAAAGGAAGTCATGTTAAATCTCAAGATGACGACCTTGAAGAACATGGCCCTGAAACAAGAACAAAACCTAAAGGAAGTTATGTGGAATCTGATGATGACAATCTTGTGACACATGGCCCTGAAACTAAGCCTCAACCTCGAGAGAACAATCTTAAAGAACATGAACCTGAAACAAGGACTCAACCTAAATGGAGTCATGTTGAATCTCAAGAGAACAATCTTGAAACACATGGCCCTGAAACAAAGCCTCAACCTATAGGAAGTTATGTTGGATCTCAAGATGACGACCTTGAAGAACATGGCCCTGAAACAAAGCCTCAACCTATAGGAAGTCATGTTGGATCTCAAGCTGACATACTTGAAGAACATGACCCCGAAACAAAGCCTCAACTAAAAGGAAGTCATGTTGGATCTCAAGAGGACGATCCTGAAGAACATGACCCTGAAACAAGGGCTAAACCTAAAGGAAGTCACGATGGATCTCAAAAGACCAATCTTGAAACACATGATCTTGAAACAAAGAAAATTGAATCTTTTCTAATGGTCTCGGGTGGTTTCATATCACACAGAACCAGAGACGTTTATAAAGTGTCTATGAAATCAAATACAACAGAGAAGACAGGAATAATGGTGAAAAATGTACTTTCTATTTCATATGACCGTAAATCTAACCTATTTTTCTGGTCACAAAGCAACGGAATATTTAAACAATTATTATGTCCTAACTCGGTTAAGAAAAGGATTTCATCTCAAACAAAAGCATATGATTTAAATGTATCCCATGAAAAATTGTTTTACCGTGTCTACTTACGTCGACGTTCTTGTATTTTTAGTCAAGATCACACAAGAAAAGAAAAGGATCTCTGGCTTACTTTGCTTTCTAAAATAAATGTTTTTGTAATAAATGAAGATATAGGATGTTGGGCGGAGAATCATAGAGGAGAATCAATCGTCTGTGTTGAGATGTCCACCAAAAGGAAGATCTATAATCAAGAGCAGCCACATTCAAGACATGTTTATGATTTGGCTCTCCTTAGGACATTGGACTTTGGAATGCTTGTATACTTAGAGAGCGGAAAAGGAAACAAATGTGGCATCAACATAGTTGAAATAACTGCCAAAGGAGAATTTGGAAATCCAAATACTGTAAGTTATGTAAATAAAGGAAGGAAAATAAAAGTAAAGTCTGGTCTTCTGGTCTTCTCGGAATGTTGGAACAACAAGGTTGAAATTTGGGAGATGAGTCAAAATGGAAGTCTTGGAAGGAAAACCTTTACTACTCGCTACCCTGGTCCATCTAACGCCTTAACAGTCCGTGTTGAACTTCTCTGAAAATAATGCTGAGTGTTAATTTCATTGAAATGAAATGAACGATGTATATCTTATGAAACGAACAATGATTTTGATGTTACCGTTTACCTATTTTTTGAAGATAATAAAGATTAAAATTATGTCTAGTCTTCTTATCTCCAATTTTTTTAGCAACAAACTTTTTGGCTATCTTTGCGATTTGATCCCAATTTTGCTTTCCGAAATTAAAAGCTCTAATTTAAGAAACCACATTGAAATAATCGAATTTACAGGCAAACTGCTTACTTCGCTAAATCGTATTTAGCTGATACAATACATGTATGTAATGCTTTGTAATTCTAAAGACTTTATTCTATTACCGAATTAAAAAATGTAATCAATAAAATCGAAAAATAACCATTTTCTTTCCTAAACTATTGTACTCGATCTTGTGAAATTGTTCACTGTCACCTCAGATTCATACTCTTCCTACAGAGGCAGATCAAGTCATGAAAGTCTCTGTTCTTATTCGCAGAGAATGCTGGGTAGAATGGGAGACGCCTGATTGGAGACAATCAAAGTTAGTTGTACAATCAACGATGCTGTTCTAAAATCATCATTTTGGCTACTGAATCATGACAAAAGCATTGTGATATGAACCACCATTTCCATGCGAGAAGCCTTGTCATCTGATATAGAAATTATATTCTGGTGCATTTTTTTCCCGCCAGGGGAAACTGCCGGAACCCACGGGTTTCGGCGTAATACAACAGAGGCTGTCTCAACATTTCATGACTTGATCTGCCTCTGTGGGGATTGAATGTCTCAGATAAATACAAGTGACAACAGTCCGTGCTGCTAATGTGGATATAAGACTGAAAACATCTGCACTATTTATTCCTTTGTCCACGGTCATGGCGTCACTCTATTGTCTTAATAGTTACTGCTCTTTGATTAACCCGGGTGTCAGGTTTTCAATCTGTTAGTAATAATAGAGTCTTTTCAAATGTTCCTAGAATGACAAATCTAAAACCTCTCAAATTTGAAGATATACTTTGGAAGGTCGCGATAGGAACATGCGACCCTCGGTATGAAAACTCAGCGCTTTAGCTACTGCGTTATGGAGGGCCGTAATGTACCTTTGACGTCGAATTAAGTATTTTATTGATGATTAAAACATGTAAATATGATTTTATGATAAATAAGATTTTCTACCGAGTGATGTATTTCTATTATTAATAGCTAGATTTCACTACGAACCGCATACTAGTATGATAATGGGACTTTAACACATGTCACATTTGCTTGTCTGAGAGCAAACATTATGGCCAACAAAAAGCATCGGACACATGCAATATGTCAATGATAATGTATCATCGTATGCGCTCAAAACACCTAAAGCTAATTTTCCTATTCTAAAATGTATACCTCACATCGGCATATTGCAAATGTGTTAAAATATGCCTCTTTATATGAGAATGTCTGGAGTGTTGTTGAAAACGCCGCATCAGTAATAGTTACCGACTGAGATCGAGGTGTTCAAGTTAGATAAACCCTCGAGCACGTGAATCATGAACGCCGAGGCCGTAAGACCGAGGTGTTCATGAATCATGTGTGCGAGGAGTATCCACCTTGAACCCGAGGTCTGGGTTAGTAATTATTTTATACATTAGCTCAAAGCTATATCAATCCAATTTCAGCATGACATCATTTTTGATAATGCGGAAATCAATTCTTTCATAATATAAAGAGAAGGTGAAACATTGACTCTTTTTGAAGAAACAATGTCCATTGCGAGTAACTGATTGTGGCATTGGCATGAGCCTCTCGTGCTGCACGTGCAATCCTAGCGGAACCGTACAAGCAACCACAATAGGTTGTATACCATTCTTTTACAACATCTCATACAAAACGTTAATTTAATATGCATTAATATTGTTAAATATATATTATCATTATATCAAGAATAATTCACGGTAATGTAAACTTAATCATGGGATCATGAATAACATCCTGTGTTTTCAACTGACATCCATGGTCTAATGGATAATGAAATCAACAACTCACAGGTTAAACCCATGATTGGAGTGCAAAATTTGTAAATGTCTTGTAATGGAAAATTGCAGTTTAAGTGACAGTATTTGATTTGCAAAGCAAACTTTGAACTTACATCAATTTCGGAAATCAAATTACATTCTTTCAGTATCGGCTGTTCATCACGAACATCCACTTTGTCTGATGAGATGAACACCTTTGTCATCGACCTCAGCGTTCACGTGCGCGGGGTTCATCTAACTTGAACGCCTCGGTCTCAGTCGGTAACTTTTACATAGCGTACCTCTCTTACTCACAATAATGTTTTCGGTTCCGTCCGTTGTTCTGTAATTCAGTAACGCTTTCGTTTCCGGACCATATCTCGAAAACCGTTCAATATTTTTTACAAAACTTGGTTAGATCTAGTTGTGGACTGGTGCCTTTTGCTATTTTGGATAGTCTGATTTAGTATATTTTTTTCTGGTTTCCATGGCAACAGTTTGAACTTGGTGCATATAGGGGTTAGGGTCCGTTTCTGGGCCATATCTCAAAAACTGTTCTATTGTTTTACAAAACTTGGTATCTGGTTAGACCTAATGATAAAGTGGTGCCTTTTGCTATATTGGTTATTCTGATTTATTTATTTTTCCGGTGTCCATGGAAACAGTTTGAACTTAGTGCATATGGAGGGTAGGGTCTGTTTCCGGGCCATATCTCAAAAACTGTTCAATATTTTTTTACAAAACTTGGTATCTGGTTAGACCTAATGATAAAGTGGTGCCTTTTGGTATTTTGGTTATTCTGATTTATTTATTTTTCTGGTTTCCATGGAAAGAGTTTTAGCGCATATGGAGGGTAGGGTCTGTTTCCGGGCCATATCTTCAAAACCTTTCAATATTTTTTTACAAAACTTGCTATTTGGTTAGACTTAATGGTGGTGTGGTGCCTTTAGCTATTTTTTTCTGGTTTCCATGGAAGCAATTTGGAAGCTTAGTGCATTTAGGGGATAGGATCTGTTTCCGGACCTTAACTCACAAACTATTCAATATTTTTTTATACAAAATCTTGTATGAGGTTAGATCTAGTTTTGATGTATCGCCTTTTGCTATTTTGGATATTCTGAATTTTTGACTTTTTGATGGTTTTCATGGCAACAATTAAAACATAGTGCATTTGGGGAGAATGTCCATTTCCAAGCTATAGCTCAAAAACTGTTAATTACTTAACTTGGTACGTAGTAGGAGTAGAGGAGTGATGCCTTTTGCCTTTTTGGGTTTTGTTTGGTTTTCATGGAAACAATTTGAACTTAATACATATGGGGGTTAGGGTCATTTTCTGATTAAAAGTTTGTACGGGGGACATCACAGTGCATCAAATGAACATATTTCTAGCATTATTACAGAAAGAAAGCCCTGAACACTATTGCGGATAAGCATTGTGGTGAAACCCGCAAGCATCGGTTGGAACAAGCATACAATTGGTAGCGTAATTCCGTGTAGCATTGCATCAAAACCTGACTGAGCAGAACAGTTCTTTTCTGTAAAGTTGCCGGGCCTTTTCGGGATTAAATTTCATATTAAATTGACTTATTAAATATCATTTTATTACACGAATCGCTATTTACATGTATGTCAAATCCAAGTCAACAATAAACTATTGTGAAATCATCGAAATAGTTCATTAGTACACTCAGAATTACAAACGAACAAATAATATAAAATCACTGGTAGATGAACTGACAAGAAACAACGTATGCAATATGAATATATCTGGTTTCTTTACCGGTAAAAATACATTACGAAATAATAACAACACAAACACATCGACAGAGGCAATGAGATTTGAGTAGATTCTATTGGGTAAAAGTGTTTTAACCAATAGCATTTTTAAGCCTAGACTGACGACCAAAGTCTTTTAAATAAGAAGAATCCAAGATACTTGAATTGTCCTTTTCTGCTCCTTGATCGTATTGCTTGGCTTGAGACTGAAACAGACAAACATAATCTTTCTTTCAGTTTGAATTTGCAGTGGCAATTAAAAACGACAGCGTACAATCAGTAGCTCCAATCAATCAATCAATCAATCAATTCGTGTATTACAACTTATCAAAAAGGAAAAGTCCAAACCAAAATTCCTATCATTAAGTTGAAATTTGCAGTCACAATCAAAAGAGCGTAGAATCTGTATAACTCAACTGTGAAAATTTAAAGCTCCAAACCAAAGTTATCAGTCATCCTATAAGGTACTAGTAAAACCACTCACCTGACGATGGACAGCACATACCGACCCCGCCGAGAGTCCTGCATTCCTTTCCTGGTGGACACTTGTCATCGTCACAGCCCATTGGATGATACTTGTGCACGTCGAGACCCCTTACTTCCGGTATGGTTTCACAATCAAGGTCTCGGGCCGCGTTCAGCATTATGAAATCTGGCATCAGTTGGTCTAGCCCTGAACGAGGTTTGGTAGCAGCCTTTGGCAACATGAGAGCTTGAGATAGTTGCTGGTTTGCTAGAGCTCTCTGTCTCTTTGCAATAAGCTGCAGATAGGACTTCCGCCCGAGTGTCCTGGACTTGGCAACAGAATCATCAGTGTAGCTCTTGATCGCCCATTGCTCCAGACGTGAAGGGTTATAGGTCAGTGGTGGAGAGCTGAACCCAGGAAGAGTTTGTCCAATTGTGTTCATTTGCTGAGTCAAACCAGTGGAATGATGGGACGGTTTAGCTGCTCCCAACAGTTGTTGATTGGTTGCTTGTTGAAGAGGAGGGAGAAAGAATTTGGATCCTGGTTGTAAAGCTTGCGGGGATTGTGGAGAGATAGCTTGAGGTACCTGAATCATTTGTAAAATGTTGTTTGGCAGCAGCGGCGGACGACCATTGGTGACCTGTGGTGATGTTCTTGTAGGTTGTGCAGCTCTGAATGGCAGATATTTGGAGGGAGGTCTGCCTCCTGCAGATAATGTTTGTGCTTTATATTTTGGCAGTGGTTGTGTTCCTGTTTTCAAAGGTTGTGCAGCAGCAGATGTTGAAATTGTTTGAGTCATAGCTGACAGAGAGCCTGGATAAAGTTTACCAGCAACATTTGGATTCTGTACTGGAAGCCTGTCTGACAATGGATTGGCAGCCATTGATATTGCTTGCACAGATTGTCCTGAAGGTCTTGTCTGTGGTTGATTTGGAGCTATCAGTAGAGAAGTCTGAGGTTGAGTTAAAATTCGGGGTTGATTCATAGTCTGACGTTGAGTCACAGTTCGGAGTTGATTCATAGTCAGGGGTTGATTCATAGTCTGGGGTTGATTCATAGTCTGGGGTTGATTCATAGTCTGGGGTTGATTCAAAGCCCGGGGTTGATTCATAGTCTGGAGTTGATTCATAGTCTGGGGTTGATTCACAGTCAGGGGTTGATTCATAGTCTGGGGTTGATTCATAATCTGTGGTTGATTCATAGTCTGGGGTTGATTCATAATCTGTGGTTGATTCATAGTCTGGGGTTGAGTCACAGTTCGGGGTTGATTCATAGTCCGGGGTTGATTCAAAGTCTGGGGTTGATTCATAGTCTGGGGTTGAGCAGCACCAACAGGTAATTGTGGAGGTCCTGATATCTGATTGAACATCTGTGATGCAGAGGGTGTCTGGTTTAGTCCCGAGGATGTCTGCTTTAGTCCTAAGGGTATCACTGGGGACAGAGGTGGTAAGTCAAACGTTTGGCTTAGTTGAATTTGTGATGTCTTGCCTTTTGTTCCGACTTCATTTATTTGAGTATTAATTGGAGCAGTTGCTTGAAGAGGTAGAAGTTTCGGCCAGGAAACTGTGCTACCCTGAACACCGCTAGATGAACCAACTCCAGTTACAGGATAATTTGTTGGAGCTGTTTCTTGAAGGGGCAAAAGTTTAGGGCCGGATAGGGGACGAACTTGAACCCATTGTGGTAAACCAGGCATCAAATTATTAGTTGGAGCCGCTGCTTGAAGAGACATACGTTTGGGTCCGGGCTTTGGAACAGTTTCAAACCCTGTTATCTGTCTTTGTGTTTCAAATCCATTTGTAATAGTGTTCCCTTGAGGCAGAGGTTGTGAGTTTGAAGCTGGATTTGAAGAAAGTCCTGACAATGGACCTGGAGCTCCGAGTCCAGATGTGAGGATGTTGCCTGAAGCTGAATACTGTGTATAGGACGAGCCAGAGGTACCTGGAGTATGTTGACCAGGCTGGTTGTAATGTTGTCTCATGAACTGGTTGAAGGGGTCACGGGCAACAACTCCTGAAAGGCAATTTCATCTTGTTCTAAGGTTACTACATACAGCGAAATAGCAATGTGCCAACAATTACCATACATTCTGGTTATTATTTCAAATAATGATTATAGTCTTGTGTTACATTTCAAATTACAGTTGTTCCCAAATGATTTGTTCACATGTATTTGGAAAGTGAGATCTCGTTAGTTAGAGTTTTATAAGAGAAACAAGGAAATGTTTTACCCCTATAGCATAAATGTAGTAGAGCATGACATCCAATATTTGCTTACATTTTTGTTTTCTTTGCATTTATGGTAATAATTATTTTAAAATTAAAAGAAACGTGAAACAATGAAATATTTTACCCCTATAGCATAAATGTAGTAAAGCATGACATTCATTAGTTTCGTACAGTCCCTTATTTTTACATTTACAGTTATCATTATGTTATGAATAAAACGAAAAGAAATGTTATTTGAAGATAACGGAACCTCTGTTATCCTACCTTGAAGTATAAGCCCAAGAAGGATAAGTTGATAAGACATCTTCCGGATCAAATAGAGATGTAATGAGTTCTGAGTTGATTCTAGAGGGATGGCTTTATATACTAAACGGACTGGGCATATAAAACAGTCATTCCATTTATTAACCAAAATCATTACTCGTCTATGTCCGATGTATGTCACTGTTTTTGTAATTTAATCACACAACGTATGACAGATTCTATTACTTTACATCTGTGAAAGATCATTATTCATGGTGATAAGGTCAAGTATATACTTTTTGTACTTATCAACATGTATCTCTTTCTTTAGTTGGTAGTAGATTTTATTTCGCTTTCATCTATCAATATCAAACATAATATAATTTCTGAACTAGTATAAAACTGTAAAGGCTACAGTAAATATATGTTAATATAAAACTATTGTTTAAGGGACTTCTTTCGTCCATCTGAGGAAATGATGTAATTGATGATAAACTACTATTTCTAAACGAGAAGACGAAATTGATGTACAATTTATACTCGAGTAGTTAAAATATGTCCCAATTGCTAAATATTATCATGCATTGGCTTAATTATGATATACCTCTACGCACCTTAAGTTTTCTCACATGTAAATGTATCTTAGTGCAAATAACGTGTAAATTGTGTTTCGTTTGCCCTGACAAAGGATCACAATTGTTGTGTACAAAAAACAAAGAAATTGTGGAATCATCTGGACACCTGTTAAGTATTTCGAAATATTGCATGGTTGAATAGGCAGATTGGGTTATACTTTTAAAATTCCTATTCCTAACGTTGCGTAAGCGGAAAGGAATAAATATAACCAAGATATTATGCTTTTGACACTTATGAATAATTTTGTACTTCAGTGATCTGCCAAAATTGTTATGATTAACTGTAAGGTATTGCAAATGAATATGATAAATGTAAATGTAAATGTAAATGAATGTACACTCAGCATTTTCCGTTCCGTTTCAAAATGCAAGGATACCTCAAATACATATAAACTTATATGGTATGTTCACTAGAATATGCAGGTGAGTGAACAAACTTAAAGTACTCATGAACAGCTGTAGCCCTACAGTTATGTCACCCGTACCCATATCTAAGCCCTTAAAAGGTACAGTCTTATCGGGGTATTTATTGTGGAAACTAAACATATATAATTATGTTAGTACATGATTTTAACAAAACCAAGTTGTTACTAAGGACTTTTTTCATTGACATTTTAAAAATTGATCCAGGACAGTACGAATTTCGTTTTACAAAAAATACCTCGATAGGACCGTCCCTTTAAAATGAAAACAATTCGCTGTAAGCCTTTAAAGAGGGCGTACCTGCACCAATATTCACGATGGAGGATATCAAATTGATACTGCAGGTTCTTTTGTTAACATGGTTTTTGTATACGTTATTTAGTTGTTGGTTTTCATTTTTCTATTTACTGTAGATTCAATTTTGTGTTTCTATTCTGTAGGCTAAACTAACTATACATAGTTTGAAAACTGATAACAGATTTACTATTTGCCATCCAAAACTTTAAAATGTGACATACAGTATTGACTTGTTATATTTTGCATTATTGTGAGGTCCCGATGATAAGATTAAAATATTCAAACAACGTGTCTTTTGTGACGGCGTGAATATCAATATCACCACCGAAATGTTTAAAGGGAAATTCCAGTAAGATTTAAGAGAATTCTAACAAAACTTTGAGCTTAGATTATAAACTCCGTACATCTTTGTGTGGTGGAGCAGCCATGGTTTGACTAGAATTGCTATAAAACGTAAATCATCGTTGTACCTACAGAGACCCAGTCGTAGGACAGATTATTCAACAAGCAACTACGACTAATATGAAGTTTTGTCTAGTATCATTAAAGATATGAATTAGTTATAAAACAAAACAGAAAACAATAAATGTTTTTTCACAATCGAGAAAGAGTATAATATCTTGTCGTGTGTGCGTTGTTTTTATCTGATAAAACATTGTGCTAAATAAATGTTTATCTAAAATATGTTGCTGTATTCGGACTCTATAAATACCCCCTTTTTACTAAGATTAAATCTTAAAAGAAAAGAAAACTTTTCTTTGAAATGTTATATAAACACATGCATGTCAATGATTTTCCTGTTGTATACATACTGTCTACCACTAGGACTTTGTATTTTCTTTCCTTTTTTTGTGTTTGAACACTGACATTTTTTTTAGAATTTTGCTACGCTACGGAAACAATAGATAAGGTTGAAATATAGTGTAAAATGACTTTGCTCAAGTAAGTTAATTTGCCTGAACGGGAACGGGAACGTAGTGGTAGAGTGTCCGCTAGTCACCCGCGAGATCGGGGTTCGATTCCCGGTGGCGTCATACCAAAAGACGATAAAAGGTGGGAGTTGTTGCTCAGCATTGTAAAGGCAGAACAACGCATTAACTGGCGCTGCACTGTGGCTGCCGGGTGCCGGGTGCCACAGGCACAAAAAGAATTCCCCATGTACTTGTACTTAGGACAATAAAGTGATATCATTATTATATTATTATTATAAACTAAATGTAACAGAATTTTTTTTGGTATTAATTATACCACTCCAAAAAAAATTGATTAGACCTACTAACTGGATCTTGTCCAAGCAAACCTTAAAAAGTGAATCCGCGATGATGGTGGTAGGTTCGTAATGAAAAGGAAATTGTTTATATCAATCAAAACATGATTGTTTGATTAGAAAGATTGCATTTTCTTTGTTGACATGGACCTCTTATTGTGTCATTCCTATATCACGAGTATACTAAAACGATCAGTAATTAATTGTGTTTTGAAGGCAAACTAAAAAAAATAATTTGAGATTCTTGTAGAATTTTGTTATTTCTATCTGCTTCCAAATGTTTGTTATTTCTTACTGCTTCCAAATGACTGATAAATGACTTTACATATATTTATATGAGCGTTTCAACCTTTTAAAATATTTTCTTTCTGAAATAAAAATTCCAATGAAAAATGAAAAAGAACCTTTTCAAACAATGATAATGTATATAAAACACAAAATCTGCAATAAAAAGTCAAAGTTGGGCAATTAAGTTTGCCAAAAGCAATAGATAGTACGTTTTTGAGTAAACGTCATTATTTGTACTTACCGTCGACGACTCACCGTAGCCCATTGATTGCCTATCAATTATCTCTCGACCCATAACACAGAAAAAACAACACGGGAGTTACCTGCATATCCCCGCCGCGCCACCTATGGTCACGTGACCAAAACCTCATTCCAACCTACCTGGAGCCAGTGAACGCTAGAGCGAACCTACTCGTAGGAGGGGAGGCATGGGTGGGAAATAAAAATTGGTGAGTCGTCGACGGTAAGTACAAATAATGACGTTTACTCAAAAACGTACTATTATTTAACGTACTATACCGTCTCCGACTCACCGTAGCCCCGACTACCACAGAGGGTGGAGGGCTGCGAGAGCGAGGCGGCAGGAGAGCAGTTACTCCCCCCACTACGTCTAACTAATGGCGGGTGCCCAGGTGCCCTGCTAAGGAGGGAAGCCCGCCCCAAACCGGAAGAAAGAACAAATGAGACACGGAGGTGCGATGCGAAGTTCATTTAATTAGAACAACAGAACGCAAAAAGGACCTATGCAGTGCGGTGCTGAGCGAACACCCATGGCCCCATGGTCTCCCGTGGACAATTCTCGTAGGTAGTGGTAGCGAACACAATGCCGGACTTCCAGAACCAGCCCGACATGATGTCTGCTACGGCGATGTTGCTGGAAAAGCCATAGTGGCCGAGATCGCCCTGATCTCAAGAGGGTTAGCAGGAGCCGGCGGGGCTAGCTCCTTGGCTTAAAAAGCCGCAGGTAGACCCCCAGGAGGCGTTTGTCCATCTCCTTCGTGCTCTGCTGTGAGTGAGATAGAACCAGTCTCCTCTTCCCCTGGCGGAGAGAACGCGTACACTCTGCGTAAATTCGAAGAGCTCGGACCAGACAGAGGAACCTACTTCCCTCGTCCGAGGGGGAGACTGCACCTGAGAGGGCGGGGATGTGGAACACCCTGCCCCGTTTGACCGACCCCTGGTTCTTGCATACGAAAACCGGTGCGAGTCCCAGCGTGTCCATACCCCTATCCCTCGCTCAACCCGGAGCAAATCGGCCTGAAGAGCGTGCAGCTCTGAGACCCTGGCGGCCGAAGCCTTCGCCACCAGGAAACGGTCTTGACCGTCAATCGGAGAATGAAGGACTCTGTCAGGGACTCATAGATGTCCGAGCACAAATGCTCGAGGACAATTGCTAGGGCCCGCTCGGAAGGCCTAGGTTTGAGCCGCCCGTCCTCCTGACGGACGGTTCTGATCACCTCCTTAAGGACGGAGATGTCCACCGCAGGCCCGCTTACGTAAAAGACTGACATGATTGCCGCTAGGTGAGTGTTAATAGAGGGAGTCTAAGTCGCCTCTCCTCCCGGAGGTACATTAAGTACTCCGCCACCTGGGGAACCATCGCTATCTTGACGTCCGAGCCCTTAACCACACAGAATGTGACAAATGACCCCCACTGTACGTCATACAGCTTGCGGGTGGAGACACGCTGGGCAGAGGAACCCGCGGCCAGAAGGGAGCTAATAGGATTAGCAAGATCGACCTTGACACCTCGATCTTCGTCACCACTAGAGTGAGAAGCTTGGGGTGGGGGGAGGGGAACGTAACCGTCCATCTCCTCCCATTCACACGACAGAGCGTCTGAGCCCCACGCCCCGGGGACCGGAGACACATAGACCGGCAGTAGGTGGTTCAGCCGGGTCGCAAAGAGGTCTATGTGTGGTCTCCCGAAGTGCTGACACACTTGTTGGAACGCCTGGGGGAGGAGTTTCCATTCCGTGGACGGCGGTTTGTCCTGCCTGGAGGGAGCCCCCGGGATGTGCACCGCGCGAAATGACATGTGCAGCCTGTCTGTCAGGCGGAAGAGATCCAGTGCTAATTGGGGGATGGTAGTAGCCACGGTCGATCCTTGCTTGTTTATCCCCCAAGCCGCTGTCGAGCTGTCTGTGTGCACAAGTAGCACTTGTCCCCACAGCAGAGCGGACCAGTGATGGATCCCCATCTCCAGCTCGTTGATGACCCGCGTGTGCTGGGACAACGACCAGAGCACCGCCGTCTGTTCCGTTCCCAGGTGGGCCCCCCAAACCGTGCGTGGAAGCGTCCACGAAGAGATGTGCGGTCGCCGCGGGAGGTCTGAGTGGAACACCTGAGAAACGTTGCTTCCACCCTCCACCAGGCTAGGTGAGGGACGAGCCGCTGGGGGAGCGGGAAAGCATGTCTGCACACTTCATGCCTGACGTGAGGGTTAGAAACCCCTGAAGAGGTCTCGGAGCGGACCTGAGCTGAAGTGAGCCCTAAGTTTGGGTAAATTGTATACAACTCTTGTAGAGTTATCCTAAGAAATAGATGATAATCAACATCCTCAATAGATTTTCTCCGATAACCAAATACTTAATTAGTCTTGTTGTGTCACCGAAAGACATTGGGTTAAAGTTGTAACCCATCCCATGAATGTGAAGCTAATGTTACTTCGAGATAGTCTAGAACCAGTGAACCAACCTGGAGACAAACTTGTCCTACCCGCACACCCTGCACACAAAAAAACAAACTACCAAGCGACACGCGTCAATCACCTCTCCACTCAGGCGCTCCCCTGAGTAAAAGGAGTGAGAGACACAAGCGCGAGGGGAGCCAAGCACACAAGCGCACAATCATCCCAGACCAGCGGAGCGGTCAGAGCTCACCAACCAATCAGCGTCAATCACCTCTCTACTCAGGCGCTCCCCCTAGGGGGACGCTCCCCTGAGTAGAGAGTGAGAGACACGCCAACCAATCAGCGACAAGGCTTATTAAAATCTAAATATTTTAGATATTTAAATACGTACCTCAATTCCAAGGTGGACACGGCGAGTGAGAGCGCCTGGCGCGCCTCAACTCCTATCCCGTGACCCTGGGCGTCAAGGGCACCACCAAGCGACACGCGTCAATCTCCTCTCCACTCAGCCGCTCCCCCTAGAGGGAAGCTCCCCTGAGTTAAGAAGGAGAGACACGAGCTCGAGGGGCCGCCAGAACACCAAGTGCACGTCCAAGGAAGCGCCTACTCGATAGTAGACTCTAGGAAGCGCCAGCCACGCTCGAAGCGTGTGGTGCTACCCTAATCCGTGAATCCGAGCGTCAAGCGCACTCCCAAGCGACGCGCGTCAGTCCCCTCCCCGCTCAGGCGCTACCCCTAGAGGGAAGCTCCCCTGAGTTCAGAGTGAGAGACACGAGCGCCAGGGGGCGCCCAAGCGCACGTCCAATCAAGCGCCTACTCGATAGTAGACGGTAGGGAAGCGCACAGCCACGCGCAAAGCGTATGACGCTTGCCCAATCCGTGAACTTGACCGTCAAGCGCACAACCAAGCGACACGCATCAGTCCCCTCCTCCCTCAGGCGCTTCCCATGGAGGGAAGCTCCCCTGAGTTGAGAGCGAGAGACACGAGCGCGAGGGGGCGCCCAAGCGCACAAGCACACGTCCAAGTAAGCGCCTACTCGATAGGAGACTCTAGGAAAACGCCTGCCTAATCCGTGAACCTGAGCGTCAAGCGCACTACCAAGTGACACGCATCAGTCCCCTTCTCCCTCAGGCGCTTCCCATGGAGGCAAGCTCCCCTGAGTTGAGAGCGAGAGACATGAGCGCGAGGGGGCGCCCAAGCGCACAAGCACACGTCCAAGTAAGCGCCTACTCGATAGGAGACGCTAGGAAAACGCCTGCCTAATCCGTGAACCTGAGCGTCAAGCGCACTACCAAGCGACACGCATCAGTCCCCTCCTCCCTCAGGCGCTTCCCATGGAGGGAAGCTCCCCTGAGTTGAGAGCGAGAGACACGAGCGCGAGGGGGCGCCCAAGCGCACAAGCACACGTCCAAGTAAGCACCTACTCGCTAGCAGATGCCAGGGAAGCGCACCGCCACGCGCGAAGCGTGTGGCGCTTGCCCCATCCAACGACGGACCCGGGCGACGGTCCGTCCCTGCCACTGCAAACAGACATACAGGTTATTATTCAGTCTCACCTCATAAATACATATACATATGAAACAAATAAAACATACACACACATGAGCCACCCTCAACTAGGGTTAAGAGAGACTAATCATACAGGTAAATGTACAATGGTAATGCATAAGAATCTTCCTGTAAAAACAATGCACACAGCCGCTGTGTCAACAGAACACCTTCCAAGCACAGTATTTAACCCAGAAGGATTAAAGACCCGTAGGGAAGGCAGACAGACAAAAAATAAGGGGAAATTGAGAAAGAATTGAGTCGAGAAGTCCTGAACAAGTTAAAGGCTCAAACACACGGGGAGCGAGACAAGACACGTCTGAACACCACTGACTCTGTAAAGTGAATGAAACGTAGCCCCGTTCATCTGCCTCGCACTCCCTCGTATCTTCCGAGGTGACGAACCCCTCCGGTGGGGAGGGGGGTGTTGGTGAGGTGAAGGTGGACGAGGCCGACGGGTTCCCGGAGTTGCGAGCCCTACGCTTCGCACCTACCGCGTCCCTCTCGCTCTTCCTTAGAACCTGTAGATAGAGCTTCAAAGCTTCCGACGTGAGGGACTCACACTCTTCACACCTGTCTTGCAGGGAGTAAGCGGAAGTGCATGATCAACAGAGGGAACGGGGGTCAAGTGTTCCCTACTTCCTAAGTCCACATCGCCCACAGAACCCAGGGCATATCGCTGACGATGCCCTGGTCCGTCCGCGAGGAGAACGGGGGGCTCACTCACCAATGAACCAACAAGGTTGACCCGTCATTCACCAGACGGACCAAGACGGAGCGAAGCGGAGCAACCGCGTACCCAGACGGAGGACGGACCAGTCACCCACGTCCGTCACTCGCGAAACGGACTGGCGGAGTGAAGCGAAGCAGATGCGTACCAAGACGGAGGACGGACCAGTCACTCACGTCCGTCGCTCCCCAGACGGTGCAATTGGAGCGAGGCGAAGCCAACTGCGTACCAAGACGGAGGACAGACCAGTCACTCCCGTCCGTCGTTCGCTAGACGGACCAAGGCGGAGCGAAGCAAACGCGTACCAAGACGGGGAACGGACCAGTCACTCCCGTCCGTCACTCGCCAGACGGACCAAGGCGAAGCAAACGCGTACCAAGGCGGAGGACGGACCAGACACTCCCGTCCGTCACTCACCAGACGTACCAAGGCTGAGTGAAGCGAAGCAAACACGTACCAAGACGGAGGACGGACCAGTCACTCCCGTCCGCCACTCGCCAGACGAACGAAGGCGGAGTGAAGCGAGGCAAACGCGTACCAAGACGGAGGACGGAGCAGTCACTCCCATCCGCCACTCGCTAGACGAACGAAGGCGGAGTGAAGCGAGGCAAATGCGTACCAAGACGGAGGACGGACCAGTCACTCCCGTCCGTCACTCACCAGACGGACCAAGGCGAAGTGAAGCGAAGCCAACGCGTGTCAAGACAGATGACTGATCAGTCACTCCCGTCCGCCACTCGCCAGACGAACGAAGGCGGAGTGAAGCGAGGCAAACGCGTACCAAGACGGAGGACGGAGCAGTCACTCCCGTCCGCCCCTCGCTAGACAAACGAAGGCGGAGTGAAGCGAGGCAAACGCGTACCAAGACGGAGCACGTGACGATCCACTCACCCCAGCGGAGCGAACGGCCAAGCTGACACTGCTTGCACACGTCCCACACACGAAGCCGGAGGTCAAAGGTCAGACACCCGGAGGCGTGACCTACTTAACCGAGAAGCTTGAGCAGCACGTGCAACCCAAGCGGCACAACCTACCGCGTCCCTCTCGCTCTTCCTTAGAACCTGTAGATAGAGCTTCAAAGCTTCCGACGTGAGGGACTCACACTCTTCACACCTGTCTTGCAGGGAGTAAGCGGAAGTGCATGATCAACAGAGGGAACGGGGGTCAAGTGTTCCCTACTTCCTAAGTCCACATCGCCCACAGAACCCAGGGCATATCGCTGACGATGCCCTGGTCCGTCCGCGAGGAGAACGGGGGGCTCACTCACCAATGAACCAACAAGGTTGACCCGTCATTCACCAGACGGACCAAGACGGAGCGAAGCGGAGCAACCGCGTACCCAGACGGAGGACGGACCAGTCACCCACGTCCGTCACTCGCGAAACGGACTGGCGGAGTGAAGCGAAGCAGATGCGTACCAAGACGGAGGACGGACCAGTCACTCACGTCCGTCGCTCCCCAGACGGTGCAATTGGAGCGAGGCGAAGCCAACTGCGTACCAAGACGGAGGACGGACCAGTCACTCCCGTCCGTCGTTCGCTAGACGGACCAAGGCGGAGCGAAGCAAACGCGTACCAAGACGGGGAACGGACCAGTCACTCCCGTCCGTCACTCGCCAGACGGACCAAGGCGAAGCAAACGCGTACCAAGGCGGAGGACGGACCAGACACTCCCGTCCGTCACTCACCAGACGTACCAAGGCTGAGTGAAGCGAAGCAAACACGTACCAAGACGGAGGACGGACCAGTCACTCCCGTCCGCCACTCGCCAGACGAACGAAGGCGGAGTGAAGCGAGGCAAACGCGTACCAAGACGGAGGACGGAGCAGTCACTCCCATCCGCCACTCGCTAGACGAACGAAGGCGGAGTGAAGCGAGGCAAATGCGTACCAAGACGGAGGACGGACCAGTCACTCCCGTCCGTCACTCACCAGACGGACTAAGGCGAAGTGAAGCGAAGCCAACGCGTGTCAAGACAGATGACTGATCAGTCACTCCCGTCCGCCACTCGCCAGACGAACGAAGGCGGAGTGAAGCGAGGCAAACGCGTACCAAGACGGAGGACGGAGCAGTCACTCCCGTCCGCCCCTCGCTAGACAAACGAAGGCGGAGTGAAGCGAGGCAAACGCGTACCAAGACGGAGCACGTGACGATCCACTCACCCCAGCGGAGCGAACGGCCAAGCTGACACTGCTTGCACACGTCCCACACACGAAGCCGGAGGTCAAAGGTCAGACACCCGGAGGCGTGACCTACTTAACCGAGAAGCTTGAGCAGCACGTGCAACCCAAGCGGCACAACCCGAGCAGGGTCGCGCGATACTGAGTAGCCTGCCTGTACCACAGGCAGAAAACCCAACAACAACAACCTCCAAATGTGGCAAATTGGAAGGAGATCAGGAGGTAAGAGAAGATACTCTTACTCCCAAGGATCGAGAAAAAAGGTCTACAAACTTAAATACTTAGACAAGGCAAGATAACTTCGAGAGAGCTCAGAGACACAACCGATCACTGAGCGACAGGAAGTTTGAATGAGGTTTTGGTCACGTGACCATAGGTGGCGCGGCGGGGATATGCAGGTAACTCCCGTGTTGTTTTTTCTGTGTTATGGGTCGAGAGATAATTGATAGGCAATCAATGGGCTACGGTGAGTCGGAGACGGTATAGTACGTTAAATAATAAACATTCTGCTCAGCAAAACTGCAATACACTTTGGAAAAGATTTCCCAAATTCGGGCGTTACAAGGTTTGAACACTGACATTTTTTTTAGAATTTTGCTACGCTACAGAAACAATAGATAAGGTTGAAATATAGTGTAAAATGACTTTGCTCAAGTAAGTTAATTTGCCTGAACGGGAACGGGAACGTAACTCAGTGGTAGAGTGTCCGCTAGTCACCCGCGAGATCGGGGTTCGATTCCCGGTGGCGTCATACCAAAAGACGATAAAAGGTGGGAGTTGTTGCTCAGCATTGTAAAGGCAGAACAACGCATTAACTGGCGCTGCACTGTGGCTGCCGGGTGCCGGGTGCCACAGGCACAAAAAGAATTCCCCATGTACTTGTACTTAGGACAATAAAGTGATATCATTATTATATTATTATTATAAACTAAATGTAACAGAATTTTTTTTGGTATTAATTATACCACTCCAAAAAAAATTGATTAGACCTACTAACTGGATCTTGTCCAAGCAAACCTTAAAAAGTGAATCCGCGATGATGGTGGTAGGTTCGTAATGAAAAGGAAATTGTTTATATCAATCAAAACATGATTGTTTGATTAGAAAGATGGCATTTTCTTTGTTGACATGGACCTCTTATTGTGTCATTCCTATATCACGAGTATACTTAAACGATCAGTAATTAATTGTGTTTTGGATGATATCAAAGATCAATCAACTCATCAAATTATTGGAATGATGATGTTCAATATTGTTGCTATGTTCAGATACCATAAAGAGTATAATTATTTAAAAATATTATTTCTGCTTATCGATACGTCAACAAATTATAATTGAACTATGATATATCACGAGTATACTTAAACGATCAGTAATTAATTGTGTTTTGGATGATATCAAAGATCAATCAACGCATCAGTAAGGAATTAAAAATATACTCACAAATAGGCTTCATATCATCGAGTATTTCATATCTAATTTGCGATGATGTAGTTGAATAATTCATATGTTTGTTTGAAGTCTTTTCTTGTTATATCTTTTGAATAAATAGAATTATTCAATTATTTTAAGTATGAGTTTTTAATTCAATTCAACAGAAGGGTATGATTTTAATGATCTGCACAAATTATCACAACGTCTGCCTCTTATCAAATCAACAATATTTTGGTATTTATTTTTTTGTTTAACAATTGATATTTTCTTTTATAGATTTAAAAAAATATTATACAATGGTTGAAACACTTTCATGACAACAACCTTTTTTCTCTATTCAGACTGACAAAAGGCTTTTAAAATCGACAGATTGAACATGTGAAAGAGTACCAGAAAGCAATCATTGTAACTCAAAACAGGTAATGACAACTTCTGAACAAAAGTTTTATTACACTTTTCATTTATTCCTTATTCTTACCAGAATACTTTACAATCAATACTTTTGGAACTATATATTCAGAGATTACATCTGCGCAATGATTGTAAAATTTGACATTGTATCATGTTATTTACAAAAGATTATTAATTTTTCAAAAAAATAAAATTATAAAAAATGGCGATTTTAAGCTTCTGTCATATCCGTCTTTCTGATTGGCCGACTTGGTCACATGACAGCATTGACGTCAAGCAATGTCAACCCGTGTGAGTCACAAGAGGTTGATATAACAATCCAAGCACCTCTGGTGGCTAAAAATAGATTTGAGAATTACGTCTCCAACTCCGCACATCACATTTTATGCTGTTCATCAAGCAATAGGCATCGCTTTGTGACTGTGCTGAATTAGAGTTATGTCCCTTATATAATCAAGCATTAGTGTGATGTCCCTTACTTTCACAGAAGTAATGTACATTCAAGAAAATTTTGTTCATATAATAAAACAATTATAGACTTCACGTGTGTCACGATGCACTACTTTATGGGGGTCTGCGCACGTCGAATTCTTCCTTTGTAGTGCTTACAAACTCCATCCACTAATATTCTCCTCCGCCTGTTCAGTTTGTGGCATCATGAGCTTGAGAGGCGATACTGTATTATCAGTGGCAAGCTCGATTTCTCAAAGGAAAGCAACTCTAAATGAGTTCCCTTCCTCAAAGCTATAGTATTTAGTTACGTATTCACACGCGCACGGATACCTGCGGCGGGTATTGGTTTTTTTAAATGAATTTCAGCTGTTTATTGGATGTGACAGCTGAAATTATTCGTCTTGGCTTGTAAGTATAAATACTTTGTACCATTTGATTACTTGTGGTTAGAGAGTTATTGTTTTCATTACGTTTTCAAAGTAAATGTACCCCTCTCTTACATGTGAGCCCACATTTGAAAAAAGTTATATAACAAGGTAAATGTACCTCTCCCTAAAATGTGGGTCCACCTGTCTTCCTCTGTATATAGGTCTTAATTATGTGGGCCCACCTGTCTTCCTCTGTATATAGGTCTTAATTATGTGGGCCCACCTGTCTTCCTCTGTATATAGGTCTTAATTATGTGGGCCCACATTTAAAAAAATAAATATAATACAAGGTAAATATACCTCTTCCTTAAATGTGGGCCCACCTGTCTTCCTCTGTATATAGGTCTTAATTATGTGGGCCAACCTGTCTTCCTCTGTATATAGGTCTTAATTATGTGGGCCCACCTGTCTTCCTCTGTATATAGGTCTTCATTATGTGGGCCCACCTGTCTTCCTCTGTATATAGGTCTTAATTATGTGGGCCCACATTTAAAAAAATAAATATAATACAAGGTAAATATACCTCTTCCTTAAATGTGGACCCACCTGTCTTCCTCTGTATATAGGTCTTAATTATGTGGGCCCACATTTAAAAAAATAAATATAATACAAGGTAAATATACCTCTTCCTTAAATGTGGGCCCACCTGTCTTCCTCTGTATATAGGTCTTAATTATGTGGGCCCACATTTAAAAAAAAAAATATAATACAAGGTAAATATACCTCTTCCTTAAATGTGGGCCCACCTGTCTTCCACTGTATATAGGTCTTAATTATGTGGGCCCACCTGTCTTCCTCTGTATATAGGTCTTAATTATGTGGGCCCACATTTAAAAAAATAAATATAATACAAGGTAAATATACCTCTTCCTTAAATGTGGGCCCACCTGTCTTCCTCTGTATATAGGTCTTAATTATGTGGGCCCACATTTAAAAAAATAAATATAATACAAGGTAAATATACCTCTTCCTTAAATGTGGGCCCACCTGTCTTCCTCTGTATATAGGTCTTAATTATGTGGGCCCACATTTAAAAAAATAAATATAATACAAGGTAAATGTACCTTTCCCTAAATGTGGGCCCACCTGTCTCTCTCTGTATTATAGGTCTTAATTATGTTCGCCCACATTTTAAAAATTGGTGGTATTGCCAATATATCTAAGAAACAGAATTTAAATAGTAACGAATGCAAAGTAACATTTCAAGTATTTATTTACTGTAACAGATGCTGCAATAACAGTGCAATAACAAAGCAACAACAAAAAAATATCACATATCATATCACAATTGTACAGGAATACTATCCCATATGGATGGGAATTGCTTACAAATCTCAGGTAAACATGACAAGAAAAGATTCATAATATATATTAATATGCTACAAATAATTCATTTTCAGTCATTTTTAATCAATTTCAATGGATTTGAAAGGGTAAGAATAAAACAGTTCCCATCAAGGTTCACTACATAGTCATAGTCAAGGGATGGGAAAGGATCATGATAAGATAGTTTCCATCAAGGTGTCACATATATATAGTCATAGTCAAAGGGTAGGAAAGGATCATGATATAGATAGTTTCCATCAAGGTGGCACATACATAGTCACAGGGTCATGATAAAGATAGTTTCCATCAAGGTGCCACACACACACACCGACGATCACAACTCGTAGTAAAAAGTTTCATCTGATAGTAAGATTATGCTAACTTTTCCAACCTTTGACCTGACCCTCTGATTTCAGCCAATTGAAAGTGATCCCTGAACGAGGTTTGGTAGTATTTTGTGGCATCATGGGTGCTTGAGATAGTTGCTGGTGTGCTAGAGCTCTCTGTCTCTTTGCAATAAGCTGCAGATAGGACTTCCGCCCGAGTGTCCTGGTCTTGGCAACAGAATCATCAGTATAGCTCTTGATTACCCATTGCTCCAGACGTCAGTGGTGGCCTGATCTCAGGGAGAGTTTGTCCAATTGTGTTCATTTGCTGACTCAAAACGGGTGACGGTTTCGCTAAGTGGAATCATCAGTGTGCTCAAAACGTGAAGGATTATAGGTCAGAGAGCTAGACTCGGGAAGAGTTTGTCCAATTGTGTTCAGTTGCTGACTCAAACCAGTGGAATGATGGGACGGTTTAACTGCTCCCAACGGTTGTTGATTGGTTGCTTGTTGAAGAGGAATGAGAAATAATTTGGATCCTGATTTAAAAGCTTGCGGAGAGTTATCTATCTTAAACATTTTACCGCTTGTTGACATAATATTAATTAAATTTCACTGTGAATTAATGTGGAAAGAATAAATCTTGCAGAAACATTTCGACTTATGAGAAGGTAAGATATTTCAAATTCTTAATTGTATAACTAATGTCAAAGTTACATTCAAATAGAAAAATAAACATATTAATAAACGCCACTTTATTGTGTATATATTCAACAACTAAAATATATTTTTAATTCATTCAATAAATAAAATTCAAGTGATGTTTTGACGTTGGTATGAAAGTAACTAGATCTATTAGTTCAGTTATCATTATTAGGACGAATAATTTTATTCTACTGCGATTTACCAATGAGAGCGGTGACCATTTCAAATTTAGGAATTCAAAGAGACTCATATGAAGGTTAGCTATTTCAAATTCTTAATTGTAAAATAATGTCATAGTTATAAGAAACTTTGGAAAAAGGTGAAACTAAAAACTGATGATTTCATAAAAATGGCAATGAAGGAATACAAGTATTTGGAGAAACTACATAAACATTAACGAAGAATTGAGTTTCAAACAATCACAAAAAAGAAAAGCAATTTAATAGAATGTAAAATTCTTCTTTGTATTGAATGACAATCAATATTTGGTACAACTATCATGTGGTACATGTTCACTGTTGCTTGCAGATTTAAATTTTCTCCTGCCAGTGAGAGCTACACATTGTGTCATGTCGCTCAACATTATTTTCTTTCTGTTCCTATCTGCACAGGCAGTGTTCAGCAAGACATCCAGCTCCAAATACAGGAAATATGAACGTTTAAATCTTCCACAAGACTTGTATGATGCCATGCTAAAGTGTAACATAGACAAGAACTTGTTTGATAAGGCTAAAGCACATATCCTCAACACTCAACCTCAAGGAAGTTATGTAGAATCTCAAGAGGACAAATTTGAAGAACATGACCCTGAAACAAAGACACAGCCTCAAGGAAGTCATGTTGGATCTCAAGAGAAAGATCTTGAAGAACTAGACTCTGAAACAAAGACTCAGCCTGAAGCAACTCATGATGGATCTCAAAAGACCAATCTTGAAACACATGGTCCTGAAACAAAGAAAATTGAATCTTTTCTAATGGTCTCGGGTGGTTTCATATAAAGTGTCTATAAAATCAAATACAACAGAGAAGACAGGAAAAATGGTGAAAAATGTACTTTCTATTTCATATGACCGTAAATCTAACCTATTTTTCTGGTCACAAAGCAACGGAATATTTAAACAATTATTATGTCCTAACTCGGTTAAGAAAAGGATTTCATCTCAAACAAAAGCATATGATTTAAATGTATCCCATGAAAAATTGTTTTACCGTGTCTACTTACGTCGACGTTCTTGTATTTTTAGTCAAGATCACACAAGAAAAGAAAAGGATCTCTGGCTTTCTTTGCTTTCTAAAATAAATGTTTTTGTAATAAATGAAGATATAGGATGTTGGGCGGAGAATCATAGAGGAGAATCAATCGTCTGTGTTGAGATGTCCACCAAAAGGAAGATCTATAATCAAGAGCAGCCACATTCAAGACATGTTTATGATTTGGCTCTCCTTAGGACATTGGACTTTGGAATGCTTGTATACTTAGAGAGCGGAAAAGGAAACAAATGTGGCATCAACATAGTTGAAATAACTGCCAAAGGAGAATTTGGAAATCCAAATACTGTAAGTTATGTAAATAAAGGAAGGAAAATAAAAGTAAAGTCTGGTCTTCTGGTCTTCTCGGAATGTTGGAACAACAAGGTTGAAATTTGGGAGATGAGTCAAAATGGAAGTCTTGGAAGGAAAACCTTTACTACTCGCTACCCTGGTCCATCTAACGCCTTAACAGTCCGTGTTGAACTTCTCTGAAAATAATGCTGAGTGTTAATTTCATTGAAATGAAATGAACGATGTATATCTTATGAAACGAACAATGATTTTGATGTTACCGTTTACCTATTTTTGAAGATAATAAAGAGTAAAATTATGTCTAGTCTTCTTATCTCCAATTTTTTTTAGCAACAAACTTTTTTGCTATCTTTGCGATTTGATCCCAATTTTGCTTTCCGAAATTAAAAGCTCTAATTTAAGAAACCACATTGAAATAATCGAATTTACAGGCAAACTGCTTACTTCGCTAAATCGTATTTAGCTGATACAATACATGTATGTAATGCTTTGTAATTGTAAAGACTTTATTCTATTACCGAATTAAAAAATGTAATCAATAAAATCGAAAAATAACCATTTTCTTTCCTAAACTATTGTACTCGATCTTGTGAAATTGTTCACTGTCACCTCAGATTCATACTCTTCCTACAGAGGCAGATCAAGTCATGAAAGTCTCTGTTCTTATTCGCAGAGAATGCTGGGTAGAATGGGAGACGCCTGATTGGAGACAATCAAAGTTAGTTGTGCAATCAACGATGCTGTTCTAAAATCATCATTTTGGCTACTGAATCATGACAAAAGCATTGTGATATGAACCACCATTTCCATGCGAGAATCTTTGTCATTTGATAAAGAAATTATATTCTGGTACATTTTTTTCCCGCCAGGGGAAACTGCCGGGACCCACGGGTTTCGGCGTAATACAACAGAGGCTGTCTCAACATATATGTCTCAGATAAATACAAGTGACAACAGTCCGTGCTGCTAATGTGGATATAAGACTGAAAACATCTGCACTATTTATTCCTTTGTCCACGGTCATGGCGTCACTCTATTGTCTTAATAGTTACTGTTCTTTGATTAACCCGGGTGTCAGGTTTTTAATCTGTTAGTAATAATAGAGTCTTTTCAAATGTTCCTAGAATGACAAATCTAAAACCTCTCAAATTTGAAAATATACTTTGGAAGGTCGCGATAGGAACATGCGACCCTCCGTATGAAAACTCAGCGCTTTAGCTACTGCGTTATGGAAGGCACTAATGTACATTTGACGTCGAATTAAGTATTTTATTGATGATTAAAACATGTTAATATGATTTTATGATAAATAAGATTTTCTACCGAGTGATGTATTTCTATTATTAATAGCTAGATTTCACTACGAACCGCATGCTAGTATGATAATGGGGCTTTAACACATGTCACATTTGCTTGTCTGAGAGCAAACAATATGGCCAACAAAAAGCATCGGACACATGCAATATCTCAATGATATTATTACCCTTAAGATTAATTTCTCGAATTCTGATTGGTCAATAGCCAAAGCATACATACCCGTGAAGTCGGATTTGGCAGGGTGTACGAAGTGTACACCCCGTCAAATTTGTCACGTGATATACCAAACGGGTCATGCGGATGACCTTGACCTCAGGTGGAATGCGGAAGTAAAACGGCCGCTCGACTGAGAATTTCAGAATCAAAATTTACAATGACCAACATCAATTGAGAGATTCTAATGTTCTGTCATTGTGAATTTCCATTGTGTTATTACATTCATTCAATATGAACACATGTTTCTCTTTAATTATTTCATTTAACAACACTTTTAATTCGGATATTTTTAGTCACAGAGTTATCTCCCTTTATATAACTGCCGCTAGCTCCGTACCGCGACTCTTGATGTTCACACTGTGCTGAGCTTCGACCGCAGTCTAGTTATGACTTATTTTGGTCGAAAATGAGTAAACTGTGTTGAAATAAAAGATCTTAAGGGTAATAAATTCGTGACACGGCGTTTAGACAGGGTGTACGAGACTGTAAGACCCTTGTACATTCTGCATTTCCTTCGGCTCCGCCTCACATCGGCATATTGCGAATGTGTTCAAAAAGGCCATTTTTTATATGAGAATGTCTGGAGTGTTGTTGAAAACGCCGCATCAGTAATAGTTACCGACTGAGACCGAGGTGTTCAAGTTAGATAAACCCTCGAGCACGTGAATCATGAACACCGAGGCAGTTAGACCGAGGTGTTCATGAATCACGTGGGCGAGGGTTATCAAACTTGGACCCGAGGTCTGGGTCGGTAACTATTTTACACACTAGCACAACGCTATATCAATCCAATTTCAGCATGACATCATTTTTGATAAGGCGGAAATCCACATCTTTCTTACATATAAAGAGAATATGAAACATTGACCTTTCTTGATGAAACCATGTTCATATCAAGTAGCTGACTGTGACATTGGCATGAGCCTCTCGTGCTGCACGTGCGGAACCGTTCAAGCCTCCACAAGACATTGTATACACATTTATTTTTATAACAGCTTACGCAAAAAGTTAATTTATTATGGGTATAAACATTTGGTACAAATGATTATGTATAATCAATATATCAAGAATAATTCACGGTAATGTAAACTTAATCATGCGATCATAAATAACATCCTGTGTTTTTAACTGGCATCCATGGTCTAATGGATAATGAAATCAACAGGCCACAGCTTCAAACCCATGTTTGGAGTGCAAAATTTGGGCGAGGGTTCATCTAACTTGAACACCTCAGTCTCAGTCGGTAACTATTACTTACTACTCATACCTCGGGGGAACGATTATGACACGTTCACTTTCAAGGTCAAAGGTCAAGGTCACGAGATATGTATTCACTCTAAGAATTCCTTGTAAACGCGATAACTTGAAAAGTGTTTGTGCTATGAAGCTCTTACTTGGTATATATCATCCTTGGAAAAGTAAAATTTTTTGAAAAGGTTTCGTCTACAATCCGTCAAAGGTCAAGGTCACAGCAAGGTCATGACTCAAGCATGGTTTAGCGAAAATGCTTAATTTTAACTATGATCACTTTTAATCAATACATGATTGTTATACTCAATAAAAAGTGTTCAATTATTGTGTGACCTTGAAGGTCAAAGGTCAAGGTCATGAGATTTATGAGTTATTGCAATTCCTTGTAAACACAATAACTTGAAAAGTTTCTGTGCTATGAAGTTTAGATTTTGTATATATTATCTCTTGAGAAGTACAAAATTTTCAAAAAGATTTGGGTACTAACTGTCGAAGGTCAAGGTCACAGCAAGGTCAACATATATGGAGAAAATGGATTTATTTAATTTTTAACACTTTATTTCATTACAATAATGTTATACTCAATGAAATGTGTTCATTGATTGTGTGACCTTGAGTGTCAAAGGTCAAGGTCACGAGAAAATTCCCAATTTGGTGAGGCCTGTAAAGGGCGGAACAGGGTAAGGCGAAACCCCAAGTTACGGGGCTGCTCTGCTTTTGCGGTATCCCGCAAACGCTAATCTAGTTCCGTAACCCTTTTGTTTCCGGACCATATCTCGAAAACCGTTCAATATGTTTTTACAAAACTTGGTATGTGGTTAGATTTAGTGGTTGGCTGGTGCCTTTTACTATTTTGGACAGTCTGATTTAGTATATTTTTTTCTGATTTCCATGGAAACAGTTTGAACTTGGTGCATATAGGGGGTAGGGTTCGTTTCTGGGCCATATCTCAAAAACTGTTCAATATTTGTTTACAAAACTTGGTATCTGGTTAGACCAAATGATGAAGTGGTGCCTTTTGGTATTTTGGTTATTCTGATTTATTTATTTTTCTGGTTTCCATGGAAAGAGTTTTAGTGCATATGGAGGGTAGGGTCTGTTTCCGGGCCATATCTTCAAAACCTTTCAATATTTTTTACAAAACTTGCTATTTGGTTAGACTTAATGGTGGTGTGGTGCCTTGAGCTATTTTTTTTATTCTAGATTTTTAATTTGTTTCTGGTTTCCATGGAAGCAATTTGGAAGCTTAGTGCATTTAGGGGATAGGATCTGTTTCCGGACCTTAACTCACAAACTATTCAATTTTTTTAAATACAAAATCTGGTATGAGGTTAAATCTAGTTTTGATGTATCGCCTTTTGCTATTTTGGATATTCTGAATTTTTGACTTTTTGATGGTTTTCATGGCAACAATTAAAACATAGTGCATTTTGGGAGAATGTCCATTTCCAAGCTATATCTCAAAAACTGTTAATTACTTAACTTGGTACGTAGTAGGAGTAGATGAGTGATGCCTTTTGCTCCTTCGTTTTTCTGAATTTTGGGGGCTTTTTGGTTTTCATGGAAACAATTTGAACTTAATACATATGGGGGTTAGGGTCATTTTCTGATTAAAAGTTTGTACGGGGGACATCACAGTGCATCAAATGAACATATTTCTAGCATTATTACAGAAAGAAAGCCCTGAACACTATTGCGGATAAGCATTGTGGTGAAACCCGGAAGCATCGGTTGGAACAAGCAAACAATTGGTAGCGTAATTCAGTGTAGCATTGAATCAAAACCTGACTGAGCAGAACAGTTCTTTTCTTTAAGTTGCTGGGCCTTTTCGGGATAAGCGTACTGGGAGTTCAAATACAAATTTTTATTAATAACAACACTTTCATATTGACTTATTAAATATCATTTTATTACACGAATCGCTATATACATGTATGTCAAATCCAAGTCAACAATAAACTATTGTGAAATCATCGAAATAGTTCATAAGTACATTTAGAATTACAAACGAACAAATAATATAAAATCACTGGTAGATGAACTGACAAGAAGCAACGTATGCAATATGAATATATCTGGTCTCTTTACCGGTAAAAAATACATTACGAAATAATAACAACACAAACACATCGACAGAGGCAATTAGATTTGAGTAGATTCTATTGGGTAAAACTGTTGTTTCAATATTATCATATTTTCATTCCTACCCTTATAAAAAGGACTGTCGTAATTTTAATCATAAGAAGGTTACTAACAAGCTTATTGTAGATGGAAAGAACAAAGCATAGAATGATATATATTCACAGCACAAAACTGTAGACTAAAACTGCGGTAAAATCATATTAACAAGATAGAAATGAAAATTAAAAAACTTTTATATTACTGAAATAATGTTTTTACCAATAGCATTAAGCCTAGAATGACGACAAAAGTCTTTTAAATCAGAAGAATCCAAGATACTTGAATTGTCCTTTTCTGCTCCTTGATCGTATTGCTTTGCTTGAGACTGAAAAAGACAAACATTTGAGTTAGAAACATAATCTTTCGTTCAGTTTGAATTTAAAAACGACAGCGTACAATCAGTAGCTCCAATATCAATGAATCAATTCGTGTATTACAACTTATCAAAAAGGAAAAGTCCAAACAAGAATTCCTATCATTAAGTTGAAATTTGCAGTCACAATCAGGTGAGCGTAGAATCTGTATAACTGTGGAAATTTAAAGCTCCAAACCAAATTTATCAGTCATCCTTTAAGGTACTAGTAAAACCACTCACCTGAAGACGGACAGCACATACCGACCCCACGAAGAGTCCTGCATTCCTTCCCTGGTGGACACTGGTCATCGTCACAGCCCATTGGATGATACTTGTGCACGTCGAGACCCCTTACTTCCGGTATGGTTTCACAATCCAGGTCTCGGGCCGCATCCAGCGTTATGAAATCTGGCATCACTTGGTCTAGCCCTGAACGAGGTTTGGTAGCAGCCTTTGGCATCATGAGAGCTTGAGATAGTTGCTGGTTTACTAGAGCTCTCTGTCTCTTTGCAATAAGCTGAAGGTAGGACTTCCGCCCGAGTGTCCTGGACTTGGCAACAGAATCATCAGTGTAGCTCTTGATCGCCCATTGCTCCAGACGTGAAGGGTTATAGGTCAGAGGTGGAGAGCTGAACCCTGGAAGAGTTTGTCCAATTGTGTTCATTTGCTGACTCAAACCAGTTGAATGATGGGACGGTTTAGCTGCTCCCAACAGTTGTTGATTGGTTGCTTGTTGAAGAGGAGGGAGAAAGAATTTGGATCCTGATTGAAAGCTTGCGGGGATTGTGGAGAGATAGCTTGAGGTACGTGAATCATTTGTAAAATGCTGTTTGGCAGCAGCGGCGGACGACCATTGGTGACCTGTGGTGATGTTCTTGTAGGTTGTGCAGCTCTGAATGGCAGATATTTGGAGGGAGGTCTGCCTCCTGTAGACAATGTTTGTGCTTTATATTTTGGCAGTGTTTGTGTTCCTGTTTTCAAAGGTTGTGCAGCAGCAGATGTTGAAATTGTTTGAGTCATAACTGGCAGAGATCCTGAATAAAGTTTACCAGCAACATTTGGATTCTGTACCGGAAGTCTGTCTGGCAATTGATTAGCTGACCCTTAGATTGTTTGCACATATTGTCCTGAAGGTCTGGTCTGTGGTTGATTTGGGTGCATCAGCAGAGAAGTCTGAGGTTGAGTCAAAATTCGGGGTTGATTCATAGTCTGAGGTTGATTCATAGTCTGAGGTTGATTCATAGTCCGGGGTTGATTCATAGTCAGGGGTTGATTCATAGTCTGAGGTTGATTCATAGTCCGGGGTTGATTCATAGTCTGAGGTTGATTCATAGTCCGGGGTTGATTCATAGTCTGAGGTTGATTCATAGTCTGAGGTTGATTCATAGTCTGCGGTTGATTCATAGTCTGAGGTTGAGTCACAGTTCGGGGTTGATTCATAGTCCGGGGTTGATTCATAGTCTGAGGTTGATTCATAGTCCGGGGTTGATTCATAGTCAGGGGTTGATTCATAGTCCGGGGTTGATTCATAGTCTGAGGTTGATTCATAGTCTGAGGTTGAGTCACAGTTCGGGGTTGATTCATAGTCTGTGGTTGATTCATAGTCAGGAGTTGATTCATAGTCAGTGGTTGATTCATAGTCAGGGGTTGATTCATAGTCTGGGGTTGATTCATAGTCTGGGGTTGATTCATAGTCTGGGGTTGATTCATAGTCTGAGGTTGATTCATAGTCCGGGGTTGATTCATAGTCTGAGGTTGAGTCACAGTTCGGGGTTGAGTCACAGTTCGGGGATGATTCATAGTCCGGGGTTGATTTATAGTCTGGGGTTGATTCATAGTCTGGGGTTGAGCAGCACCAACAGGTAGTTGTGGAGGTCCTGACAGCTGATTGAACGTCTGTGATGCAGAGGGTGTCTGGTTTAATCCTGAGGATGTCTGCTTTAGTCCTAAGGGTATAACTGGAGACAGAGGTGATAAGCCAAAAGTTTGGCTTGGTTGAATTCGTGATGTCTTGCCTTTTGTTCCGACTTCATTTATTTGAGTATTAATTGGAGCAGTTGCTTGAAGAGGTAGAAGTTTCGGCCCGGAAACTGTGCTACCTTGAACACCGCTAGATGAACCAACTCCAGTTACAGGATAATTTGTTGGAGCTGTTTCTTGAAGAGGCATACGTTTAGGGCTGGATAAAGGACCAACTTGAACCCATTGAGGTAAACTTACTCCAGTGATCAAATTAGTAGTTGGAGCCGCTGCTTGAAGAGACATAAGTTTGGGTCCGGTCTTTGGAACAGTTTCAAACCCTGTTATCTGTCTTTGTGATTCATATCCATATGTAATAGTGTTCCCTTGGGGCAGAGGTTGTGAGTTTGAAGCTGGATTCGAAGAAAGTCCTGACAATGGACCTTGAGCTCCGAGTCCAGATGTGAGGATGTTGCCTGGAGCTGAATACTGTGTATAGGACGAGCCAGAGGTACCTGGAGTATGTTGACCAGGCTGGTTGTAATGTTGTCTCATGAACTGGTTGAACGGGTCAGGGGCAACAACTCCTGAAACGCAATGTCATCTTGTTGTGAGGGGAATACTTGTAGCAAAATGGTAAGGTGCCAACAATTACCATAAATTACAATTTGCGGTATTATTTCAAATAATGATTGATACGCTTGTGTAACATTTCAAATTACAGTTGTTCCCAAATGATTTGATCACATGTATTTAGAAAGTGAGATCTCGTTAGCTAAAGTTATTAAGCGAAACTAGGAAATGTTTTACCTCTATCGGGTAAATGTAGTAGAGCATGACATCTATTATTTTCGTACAGTCTCTTACTTTTACTCTTACAGTTATCATTATGTTATTAATATAACGAAAAGAAATGTTCTTTGAAAATTATGGAAGCTGTGTTATCATACCTTAAAGCATAAGCCCAAGAAGGATTTGAAACTACAGTTGTTCCCAAATGATTTGTTCAGACAATTAAGAAAGTGAGGTCTCGTTAGTTAAAGTTTTATAAGAGAAACAAGGAAATGTTTTACCTCTTAAAGGGGCAGTAGCACGTTTTTAGGGGGAATATAAGGTGATGTCAGGAAAATGAAAATAAATGGTTCCAATCTTTAGACAATGTATAAAAACTAAATGGAGCAGTAATAAATCAAATATACAATGTAAAGTTAAGCCATGCGATTCCTTTTCTTACACAAAATGAATTAAAGGTGTTCACACAAAAATGGCTGCCAATGGATTTTATGTGAATCCTCATACTTTGTTCTCTGACTACGGATAATTGGTTTGTGTTATGAGATTTATGATACTATCAAAGTAATACATTTAGCATTAACTTATAGTTATCAGTGAAAAATTGAAAATATAAAATTGTCAAAAAACGTGCTACTGCCCCTTTAAGCGTAAAGTTATTAAAGCATGACATCCATTATTTTCGTACAGTCTCTTATTTTTGCATTTACAGTAATAAATATTTTATGACAAAACGAAAGTAAATGGTTTGCGAAAGCCTCTGTTATCATACCCCTTGTTTTACCCCTATAGCTTAAATGTAGTAAAGCATGACATCTATTATTTTCGTACAGTCTCTTATTTTTGCATTTACAGTAATCAATATTTTATGACAAACCGAAAGTAAATGGTTTTCCTACCTTGAAGTATAAGCCCAAGAAGGATAAGTTGATAAGACATCTTCAGGATGAAATAGAGGTGTGTTGAGTTCTGAGTTGATTCTAGAGGGACGGCTATATATACTAAACTGACTGGGCATAAAACAGTCATTCCATTTATTAACCAAAATCATTAATTGTCTATGTCCGATGTATGTCACAATGTTTTTATGATTTAAACATACTACTTATGAGTGATTCTATTACTCTTCATCTATGAAAGATCATTATTCTTGATGATAAGGTCAGGTATAAACTTTTTGTACATGTGTCCATTTCTTTTGTTTGTAGTATGCTTTATTTCATAGGTCCATAAAGTGAGAAACTAGTATGAAACTGTAGAAGCTACAGTAAATACATAGTAATATATTGTTGTTTTAGAGGCATCTTTTGGCCATCTTAGGGAAAGATGTAATTGATAATCAACTACTACTTTCAGAACTAGAAGACGAAATCAATGTACAATATATACTCGAATAGTTTAATTATAGGCTTAATTATAATTTACAACTACGTACATTTGTTTGTTCATATTCCAGTCTATCTGCAAAGAACGTGTAATTTGGGTCACCAATTGTCTATGTTTAAAATAAACATTCCCAAATCAAATTTTGGGATCGCCTCGTTTCATGTGAACATTTCGAAATTTGGCGTGGTTAAATAGGCATATTTTTGAAATTCCGATTTTCTTAGATTCTCTTTAAAAAAACAGCTCAATAACATTGACCTAAGGAACAAAATATGGAACAAATATGACTCAGACCTTATGCTATTTATCACTTTGGAAGGATTGTGTAGAGAAAAATTAAAACAGTGTTTACGAATTTTTGTAAATCATTGGTCACTTCAAGGATTTGCCAAAATTGTTACGAACAACTGTAAGGTATTGAAAAAGAATATGACACGCAAAATGAATGTTAACGTGAGTGGTGAACTTTCAGCATCATCCGTTTCGTTTTCGATTTGAAAGTATGCCTTAAATACATATACAATTATATGATATTTTGACGCAGGTAAATAAACAAACTTAAGGGACTTCGCTGTAGTCGTACGCGTACACCTATCTCACCCGTATACTCGTATCTTAGATCTGAGATGAAACCAATTCGCTGTAAACTCTTTTTAGAAATTGTGACTGCACCAACATTCACGTTAGAGGATATCTGGATAATATTTCAGGTTCCTTTCTTAAACTGTCTTTGGTATACGTTATGTAAAGTTGGTGATTTTCAAGTTTCTTCAAACTGTTGATTTAATATTGTGTTTCTATACTGTTAGAATAAATGGCTGTATCATGATGTATTTTGAAACTGATAACAATAATAAAATATAAAAAAATTGTATGCATTAAGTGAAATTAGTTGTGAGATTTAAAACACTTTTCAGAGCAATAACTATAAATGACATCAGAACATGTGACGTATTACTACAACAACGTTTTACCTCTGAACTATTGGTCGCTTGGCTAGATATACAATGTACGAAATATACTCGGTTCTGTTACTTAAAGGGACAGTAGCACGTTTTTAGGGGGAATATAAGGTGATGTCAGGAAAATGAAAATAAATGGTTCCAATTGAAAGACAATGTATTCAAACTAAATGGAGCAGTAATAATTCAAATATATAATGTAAAGTTTAGCTATGCGATTCCTTTTTCTTACAGAAAATGAATAAAAGGTGTTCACAAAAAATGGCCGCCAATAAATTGTATGTGAATCGTCATACTTTGTCCTCTGACTATGGCTGATTGGCTTGTGTAATGAAATGTATGACACGATCAAAATAATACATTTAGCATTGACATACAATTATCAGTGAAAATTATCAAATATAAAATTATCAAAAAACGTGCTACTGCCCCTTTAATGCTGCAATGTTTCAAAAAAATTTGTGAATCTAAAGAACTATAACCAAGGACTTTAAAAGGGCACTAGCACGTTTTTTTGGGGATATTTTCATATTTTCAAGTTAACAAGATTTTCTTCAGGCTTTACATGTTCTATTACTACAACAAACGTTTTATCTCTGAACTATTTAGACAACTTCTAAATGTCTCTCTAAGAAGTCGACTTAGATCATCTGTTCGTGCACCCTGTCACTGTCCAATACTCCTACTCACTAATCTCATTAATCTTCTTGTCAACCCAGTATCAAATATCTCCTTATCACCTCTTATTGTACCATCGTTTTTGTCTTACACAAAATAAATTAATAGAGATATGAATATGATAAATGTATTATTCTTTTTATCAAATAGTAAGATTTTTTACTAATGAAAACTCAATCGCCAGGCAAAAGAAAGTACACACCACAGTTTGTTTTAATTTATTATTCTACTTAATATCTAAGTCATGTGATGTATCAAGTTATATAGCACGTTATAATAACACATATTTCCAGTAGTTTGGAAAAAAAATACAAATAATTTGGTGTCTGTTTAGATACAATGACTGTATTTGATGTTAACAGAGGTGCGAAATAAACTGAAGGACAAAAGTTAGTATAACGTTTTAAAAATTAAAATTTTGTAACATGGGTAGATTTTAAACATTGTAATTACGAAAACTAACTTTGCCTGGACTGAATGAATGTAAGCAAATGCACATGATTTCACTGCGCATAATCACGTGACTCCTAGCACGTGAAAATGGTAAAACAGCTCACCATGTAAAACATCCATGATGCACGTGCAAGAAATTGGTATAAATCGGGTCGATGTACGCTCTCAGATCCCAGTTACTGAAAGCACACGAAAGAATGCCCAAGTTGACACAAATTCAGAGAGAGCGAGCCATTGGAATGAGGGATATGGGAGCTTCTCAAGCCCACATTGCAAGAACTTTCAACTGTACCGCTGCAACAATCTGTAGGCTGTTTTCACGCTTAAGGCACACTGGTAGTACCCAGGACAGGCCAAGAAGTGGAAGACCACGTGTCACGACGCCCCCGGAGGACCGCTACATCCGGACTATACACCTCCGAAACCGGTTCGTAACAGCGACGGCAACTGTGGCAACGGCCCTAAATCATCGCATCAGTCGACGCACAGTGACCAGACGATTACGTGAAGCGGGTATAAAAGCTTCCTGCCAGATTGACTCGGGACTTCCCGCAACAACAAAACGTCAATGTTCTGCCTTGGCCAGCGTGCTCACCGGATATGAACCCAATCGAACACCTATGGGATCATCTGGATAGACGAATCCGACGTCGCCCGCAACACACGTTATTAACTCTTTTGACAACATTAACGCAACTTGTGAATTGTAAACATTGTCTGCAGATATTCAACTGTTTTTAAAAATGGGAAATTGTGACCCCTAGTGTGTTTACCATTCAATATATCCGGAACTTTAATCAGTACAGCCCTGAGTTTGTTGTTATTGTAATCCTAAATGATTGTTGATTATAATGTAGTAAAAAAATCATAAATATATTTTCATCTTGAGTTTGTTTTGAGTTGCTGAAATGATCATATACTAACTTCTGCCCGTCAGTTTAGAATTATTTACTATCACGACCCCTACCATGTTTAAAATGTTGTCTATATATGAAAAATTCACGTTTTTATCTACTCATAGAATATGTTTTCTTCGTTGATGGACATTTGTGTTATATCAAAATTAATTTCGGGACAATTTATTAACATTTAATTTAATTTTCGAAAAATATGATAACAATTTAACTCATTGAACGATAATTAAACTCTTGTTCTTATCAGTTTGAGAATACGAAATCAAAATCTCGAAATGTTTGTAATTGAAAATCTTACATATGATAAATTCATCTGAAGTGTGCACCTTCTTTCGCCTGTTAGTTTACATGAAGATATACCGTGATGAAGATACATGAATTCGGAAATATTCCCTTTCAGCTTGGCTTTAACTAACGAAGACGGTTTGAGGGGCAGTAGTATAGCACGTTTTTTTGATAATTTTATATTTTTAATATTTCACTGAAAATTGTAAGCTAATGCTAACTGGATGATTTTGACAATGTCAAAAATCTCATTACACAAGCCAATCATTCATAGTCAGAGGACAAAGTATGAAGATTCAAATTAAACCCTTTAGCGGCCATTTTGTGTGAACACCTTTTATTCAATTTGTGTAAGAAAAAGGAATCGCATGGCTAAACTTTACGTTATATGAATTATTACTGTTTCATTTAGTTTATATACATTGTCTTTCAATTGGAACTATTAATTTTCATATTCCTTACATCACCTTATATTCAATCCCTTTTGTTGTATAATGTATTTAGTATACTGTTATTGGATTGTTAGAAATATTCCATATTTCAATTCAAAAATAGAGAAATGTATATTATTACAAATATAGAGAACATTTTGCTAAGTCTAATATAGTGTCCCAACACAGCGTTTATTAATCAATCATGTCAATTATATGTTATAGACAACCCAGAAGTTGAACGAGAATTGGACAGCTATCATTCCTTACTGACCCGATGACTTAATATTCCTGTCAAAAATCAATTGTTTTATTGCACGTATTCGTGTTTCTTTTAACAAGAATGACTTTCGGTAAAATATATGTGATGCTTTTATAACAAGCTATAGCCATAAAAACACTGCTCTGCTCTTCAAGTTTAAACTTCCGACCTGCATAATTTTTTTATCGTTTTTTCGTTATATCATATTTAGCTCTCATATGTGCCAAAAACCTAAATTGATGTATCAAGTATCTATCAATATTCATTTCCAGAATTAGTCCAATCAGAAATCTTTGGAAATATGAAAGTAAATGTTAATTTACTAACTACTAACCTACTTACTTACTTATCGCTTGCTGTTTGTTTGTTTGTTTGTTTGCTTGCTTACTTACTGTACTGGCTTCAAACTAAGATAAATGTTGATCAGCAGCAAGGTCTGAATTAGTCCACTGCCCTGAGTTGTGCCTTGCGGGCGGAATTTTGGTAATTGTCTTTTGTACAATTTTCACGCCAGCCGTCCCTTAAAGGGGCAGTAGCACGTTTTTAGGGGGAATATGAGGTGATGTCAGGAATATGAAAATTAATAGTTCCAATTGAAAGACAATGTATTTAAACAAAATGGAGCAGTAATAATTCAAATATATAATATTAAGTTTAGTCATGCAATTCCTTTTTCTTAATGAAAATGAATTAAAGGTGTTCAAAAAAAATGGCCGCCAGTGGATTTTATTTGAATCTTCATACTTTGTCCTCTGACTATTACTGATTGGCTTGTGTAATGGGATTTTTGAAGCTATCAAAGTAATACATTTAGCATTAACGTACATTTATCAGTGAAAATTGTGAATCATAAAATTATCAAAAAACGTGCTACTGCCCCTTTAAGGATGTTCGCTCCTCAAATTTATAGTATTAAACTTTGTTTCTAACTTGTATTTTTTTTAAAGATCAAAGTATATGATTGAAAAACCAGCATTAAAAAATAGGGGGTAGTGTGGGTTTTTTCGAGATATGACGCCTGTAAGATAGTGGAGTGAAGTACAATTTTAACATGGAGGTCTATGGGAAAATGAGAAAAAAACTGCTTAAAATTTTAAAATACTACATTTCTAGTAATAAACTTTTTTTCCTTTTGTGATATGTTACAAAGTTCATGTTACCCTACCGAAATGAATGAAAAAATATATATGGTAGTGTGGGTTCTTTTAAGCTTTGACACAAAATGTACCTGAAAACCCCCCCTTTTTAGTCAAATTTAGGCCATTTATGCTGTTTAAGCACTTTTTAGAGGCTCTAAAGTCACATTTTCTTTATTTTATTTGTTTTTTAAAAGTATGTAGATGATGTAGAATATCATGAAGTAAATAAAGATGAGAAAAAATCTTTACTTAATCATATTTCATTTTTAAAGGTTAACAGTAAGGAGCGGACATCCTTAACATACCCAAAGGACTCACTTGAAATCAAGGAGCATAATCAGTAACATATGTACGACAAAACAGTCTAAGTAAACCTAGGCCTTTCTAGACTCAGTATAGGAGTGAAACGGATAATATTGAGGCTAGGTTTACTTTGACTGACGACAAAAGAAATCAGTGTTTACTAAGGACTAGCCCTTGACTTTATTTCCAAAAAATACGACATGATACAAAAATATGTACACAACCGAAAAAAATATATTTACATCAGATACATGCCAGTCTTGTTAGTGTCTACCTATAATGTTAAATCCCGTGGTGAACTTTATAACCATAAACTTATCTTAATGTGTCATGTTGACTCAAAACCTTTATATAAAGTTTCTAAATTGGCTTGGGTATTACAACAGAAGAACATTACCAATTCATACTCTATTTGAGATCATATTAAAATAGTTCTTACATTATCATCACGAAATGGTGTATTTCAGTAAAAGCTGTTTTACACTTTATAAAACTGTATCTCTGAATTTAAATACAATTGAATGACAGAACTTGTCGAAACAAATGTTCATTTACGCTTTGATAGTATAAACACATATTTGTTCTTTCATAATTCAAATTGAAAAACCAAGTTTAGAATAATCACTTTAGATTTTTCGAACAGGTGCATGTTGATGTCCGATAACTGTTCTTAAAAACACCCAGTATTTTTTTACGTCAATTACAGAATAACCGTCAGTGTATTTCGCTAGATGTAAAGTACGATCGCAGAACCTGACATTACACCTAAACATTAACCAAACAGGCTACAAACAATCATCGACACTCATCCATAGTCATCTATTTGATTACTAGTAATAAAAACAACACTATAATTGTGTTTAGGAATATGTTATATGTTTTTGCTGCTGCTGTTGATAAAACTGAGATCGTTGATACGATTGGCTGGCGAGGAGAGAGGCGTTCAGTTATCCAATCATGGACCTCCTCCTCTAGGATATCCAATGGGACGCTGCCTAGTCTTAGGACCACGTGATGGAACTCCCTGATGTTGAATTTGTTCCCTGAAGAAAATGAAAAAAAATGTAAATGTTTCAATCAATAAAACTTTTGAGGGAAGTTCAATCATTCATTCATGATACAAAACTATCTGTGTAATACGGTTGTAAATATAAACAGTACTAGTACTCTTCTTGATACTGGCTCTCTTTTGTACCAGTATCAAGTGTCCAGTATCTGACAACAATGTGTATATACGTCATTTGTTCAATACTGTAAATACCACGGAGAGGATGTTGACAACTTGTTCCAAATCCCATTTACGATCCATCCTGTCTCGGGGTACGAATGTTACGCTAACTGCACTAATCTGTACCCTAGGCTCAGAAGCTAGATTCGCTCGACTTGCGAAATAGCTAATCAAATCATTTTCTCGTTGAAATTTTATCGAGAAGGTGGCAAGAAAATGAGTTGATTGGCTATATACCAAGTCAGGCCGCGCGAGCAAATCTAGCTTCTGAGCCCAGGGTACATATTAGTGGAGTTAGCGTAACGTTCTACACGGAGACAGGATGTTTACGATCATGCCTGGTTAAGACTAGATAAGGCCAAAACTTTTTTTTATGTTTCTCGTCTTTAAAAACAGTCGAAAGTGATGCTTTTTTTTTACAAAAATGTTTTTGTCACTTAACATACTCTCTCCAATCAGGAATCTCCCATTCTTCCCCGCAAAATCGGTTACTAAGAACAGATCAATATTTCATGACGTGATTTGCCTCTGTGGGGCGAGAATGACAAAACCCTTTCTTCGTGTTTTATTGTAAGTTTTGTACGACTAAACCACCCCTTATGCACATATCTCTGGGTATAGCAACGAACCTCAAAGTATTTCCGCATGTTTAGATATTTGCCGACTTCGTACGACCTTGTGATGGTCAATCTCAATCTCGATCGTTTCTTCCAAAGGGAAGTAACTCTAACTTCACAATATAATAATTTAAGTTAACACACTACCTAGAAGTATTTCCGCTTCCTGTCGAAGTTTCTTGATCTTTATCTCGCCGACCTTGTAGGAGACCGCTTGACCAGGCCACGTGATGTAGCGATCTATCTCAGCCTCGATCTGACTCTGAGGGAAGTCGCTGTAGTTGGACAGGAAGCGGATAGCTCGCTCACGGGTCCATCTGGAAGTAGGTCAACAAATTTTGTTATATTTTAAAATCCTTTCACAATTTCAGCTTCTAAAGCAAGGAAATTTTGCCGTCGGTCAATATCAATAGCTTATTCAAGCCTCTTTGTAAGCATTGAAATAGTAATGTTGATAGCAACGCCCTCTCCGGCAATAAGTTTTAAACTTAAGAATTCTTTAAGGACTATCAAGTTAAGCCGCAGTGGGTTAAAGAGTTGGCAACGTAAAGTAAGGGAATGCTGCAAAACTTGAATGAATCAACTATTGTAAATGATTTTTTTTTTGTCACGATGCATGCATAAATATATCTTTCGCGTTTATCAATTTTTGTGATTATTTGCGTCTTTCCATGGTCATAGTCCATTTTGGCTATCTTTGGTAGCATTTTTGTGATTAGGAAGACAGCTGTTCTAGGAAATAAATAAGCTCTAACGATACCAAAGGCATGCATAGTTAAAAGTAGTAAATGCAAAATATATTTTATATAATACATCGCCAGGCAAAAGAAAGTACACACCACATTTCGTTTAAATTAACTTAATACATAAGAGACATGTGATGTATCAAGTTATGGCACGTTAACAATAACGTATTAACAACATAAAATAATGGGTGTCTGGTTAATGTTTTGTTAAAATATTTTAGTTAAATGTAGGTAGGTGTAAGAAATAGAATTTACTCAATCATGACCCCTACCATAAATATTGATAATATGTGAACAAAAGCACATAGAAATAAGACATGTCTTCCTTTCTGTGTTACATCAAAATTAATTTTGGAACAATAAACTTTCATTTAAAAAAAAAAAAGCACTCAAAGGTTCTCTTTGAACGATCATACAACTCTTCTTCTTCTCTCGTCATCAAAAACTAAAAAAATAAGTAACTGAAAATCTTAGAAATGATAAATTCAACTGAAGTGTGTACTTTCTTTTGCCTGTCAGTTTAGTTTAAATACGTACCCAAATGCATGGATGCCGGTGTCAACAACAAGTCGGCATGCCCTGAAGATTTCAGAACAGTACCTGCCGAAGCTGTAACATGAATGAACATTGGAGTAAAATAACATAAAATGATAAATAAAAACTTGCGACAATATGTGTTAATCTCAACACATAAACACTGTACTTCACTACAGTGCATAATTCAGTACACCGTGTAAGGAAAATGTTCGCACTGTGTACTACATTATGTACAGTTCTGTAGTATGAAATCTTGATATACACTGGTTGTAGTATTCTTTCTAGATATTTATTTATTTATTTATTTGTCATTTCACAAAATAGTTACATTTAAGTCAATAAACTTTAACTCCAGGTGTGTTAAAACCTATGTCTATAAGGACATTTATAAAGATTGGACTGGCCATGGTAATTAACGTACATACACAGTGGAGACTTAATAACTTAACAGATTGTTACTTTCTTACATTTTACAGTAATAGTAAAAACATCATAAGATGGATTCTTTTATCATGAATTTAGTCGTTACCAAGAACTAAATAAAGGAAACTAATTAATTGGGACATCGCTTTACTGTTGTGTGAAGTTTCGATAAAAATTATGTTTTATGGCAAAATGTAGTCAAATACTTAGACAGTTAAAAATAACAAAACCTCTTGATAAGAAAATCTAGAGTTTTCTTCTTGTTTATATTTAATGATAAAATCGATTTTGAGATCTTTTTTCAAAGACGGAATTAGTCTAGGATCTATGGTCTATACTTACAGATCATATGGAGACTCGTACAGACCCATTTCTTCACCTAGGTACTCGGCGTACAAGGCCCATCCCTGAAACATAATCATATTCACATACTGTACATAAGTTGGTGTAAAATGTGAACTTATGAACACCCCTATGAAAACGGTAACATAGCCGTTTTGGGGGTCTGATATCTGAGAAAAAGCGACGGATGAAAGCTCAGTGGTGAAGTGGTACTTTGTTTGTCTCTCATGCCAAAAACCCGGGTTTTAATCCAACAAGAGCCATACAAATTGTGTGACCTGTGCCAAATGCCGTGTCGTATCAAATAGAAGGCAATTCATCCACATTGCACTCAGTTCACCCAGCTGTACAAATGGGTACCTGAACAAGGGGGGAGTACGCGCGGAACACCGAACATACTATCCCTCAAGGGTAATAATACTCATGGCGTTTTGATCATGCTGTGTCATGGATATATGCGCGGTATAAGAAAGCTATTGTGATGAATGTAGGGCACTTCATCCACATAGGACTCAGTTCATCCGCTATATAAATTTGTACGTGAACATTAAATTAATGCTGTTGAAAAGTAATTGTCAACATTCGTTGTACAATGATCAAGGTGACTTATTGTTATGGAAACGTGGTCCGCAATTTAAAATGTATTTGTACATGTACATTACAATCAAATATCAGATAATTTATACTTATGTGAGCATCTTTGTTTCATAATGTACCCACCTCGGCATAAGCACTGTAGATGGGGAAATGGAATGGCACTGAGTAGAGTTTGCTGTTCATGGTTTTGAAACGGTACTCTGGGATGTTGTAGAGGGATGCGTACGCATCCTGGAAGTGGTGACCTGGATCCGTCTCGTGAAGGGCCAGGGGAAGCATCATGAAGGTCGACCTGTAAAAGCATTTTGAAATGTAGGTCACCGTTATTTTATCATCTTGCATTAAAGGGGAAAAGGGCTATGGATAAAGAAAAGTTTTGCATATATTTAACATGTAACATTATTGAATGACTCAGTGATCTTGGTATGTGTATATCTAAAGCTCATATCTTCACGTAACTACACATATCTTATCCAAAGCTGATGCAAAAGACGTCGGCTTGTGACATCCAAGTTTTGACATCAAAGCATATAGGATTCATAGATTTAACGAACTTAAACTTATGGATTGAATGGACGCTTCAGTGACTTCGAAATCGACCATGAGAACACTACATAGCGTGACGGAAACTTTGATCAAGAAACAATACTTTAAACCCTGAAAACTATAGTGTAGGCTTAAATGGTTTTTAAATACTTTAATAAACATCATATCTGAAAACATACCTTTTGTGCGGTTCCTTCAAGTTTGCGTAAAACACGTTTTGACCGTACGACCCCCATGGTCCATCAACATCGACCGGCACAATCCTGGAAAATAAGTATCCATGTTGTTTGTATTCACTGTATGGCCAGGGTTCATTTACACCAACATGCATTTTACTGTTGTTCTGTGTTGTTTTATTGTATTTCCAATTAAAAAATATGCTAGTAAAAGATGAAAATATGATCGCTATTTTGAGTATTTTCACTAAGTGAAAAAAAGCAATCACACTTTTTTTTCAATCTTTTTATCTTTTAATTTGGCATAGTATTCCGAAGTCAAATATCAGACAGAAACACAATTAACTTACTTAAAAGAAATTGTAAAACGAAAAGTGAAAACTATTTTAACTGTCCTGAATGTTAAACCAATATTCATTATTTAAGATAGTCACTTTAAAGGCACGTTTACGTTTTAGTGGGAATATAAGGTGATGTCAGGACAAAGAAAATAAATGGTTCCAAATGAAAGACAATGTATTTAAACTAAATGAAGCAGTAATAAAGAAAATATAATGTTAAGTTCAGCCAAGAGATTCCCTTTCTTACACAAAATGAATTAAAGGTGTTCACACAAAAAAGGCCGCAAATTGACTTTATGTGAATCTTTAATTTGTTCTCTGATTATGGATGATTGGTTTATGTAATGAAATATTTGACACAATCTAAACAATACATTTAGCATTAGTGTACAATTATCAGTGAAATGTTGAAAATATGAAATTTTCCAACTGCCCCTTTCAAATATCCTGATCCGCAACTACCTCTACAAGCAATTTGGTATACTACATTGTCATCTATTCGTTTGTATCTCATTCAACAAAGTTTCGAAATCAAATACAGTGTGAAGATTTTTATGTTATTTACGTTCATATAACCTTTAGTTTGTAAACTGCCAAGATAATTGAGAAATGAGACCATATACTTACGTTATGTGTGGGAGGGTGATGTTTCTGAACATAAACGACAGTCTGGGCTGAATCTTTTTTGAGATCATATACTTGTACTTTTCTAATAGTTGCTCCTGTAGAAAATAAAATATAATCGATTCTCACATACATTGATAAACATAATAGATCAGATCAATAAATAAAATAAAGTAATAAATAGTCATGTTCGTTTTAAATCGTATATATTTAATTCTTTTCGAAAACAATGAATAATAAATAGCAATTTCTTATTTACAGTACAACTCCATTTTTTCTTTGCAAATAATGTGAGTGCTCTTATTTCAGTGTATCCGACAATTTGTTTAAAGCGCTCGTAATTTTTCTTATACGAAGTGTCGTAAAATCATCCTTAAGATCTCAAATCACTTGCTTCCCGGTATGTTCCTTAAATTCTTATACACAAAGTAATCATTCAAATGGGTTTCTACATTTAAATGCTATTGATAAGTAAACGATTATAAGCGACTACAGTTTTACATATAATGTTAAATTCAACTCACCTTCGAATGATTATAAAACTTTGGAATGTATTTGACGTACTGAAAAAATGATTTGAGGTCTCCATGAAAGTCCACGCTAGCCATTACCTGAAAAAATTAAGGTTAATGATTATCTGATTGAAAATTAGTTGTTTGATATTTTCAGAGTGGAGCATTAAAAATGCATTTCAAAATATTATTTTTTGGAAAAAAGTAAATAAACAAGACATCAAACAGATATGTTTTAAATGTAACGATAAGGATAAATACGATATATCATCAACCTTAGAGAATTATGATGTCTCATATATTAAACAAAATAGTTTTTAAAAAATCTGCATTTCACTTAAATCTCTATACAAAGGACATTTATCTTCGAGATAACAGCATTGTGTCATTAATCATAATGATGTCACAAAGAAACTTAGAAAACCTATAAATGCTATGAAATGCTTTTACATAATTTGCAATAAAAGATATAAGATTTATCCGTGAAGTTTTTCATAGAATTGCAGTTTATGGAATCTAACGTAACATAAAAACACTGTCATTCCATGTATAATTGCCAATATAAGTAAACAGTTTTTGCTTTTTCGTGTTATCGTTCTGACAATTTTGTTTATATCCTCTATTTATCACACAGACGTTTTTTAAATTATAATGAAACGTTCGGTAATATATTTTTGTTAGTGGAGAAAACTGCCCTTAACATCTGTTTCAACGAAATCAGCCATCCATTGAAAACTATGACACGTGATTGGCGGAATCATATGCAGAGGTCAAAAGTCGACAACTGTCATTAATAAATCATCTCATTTCATGACAGACTGTGAAAAACGTAACTAAAGCTTCAAATAAATGCTGATTTATCTAACAAACACACTCAATGCTTGACCAACTCTTTGGTTTCTTCTGTTGGGGTATTCTTTTTTCTTGTTTATATATCATTTCTTGTTTCTGAAAAGATATTTGATTTCATATCGCAGACATTAAAGGGGCAGTAGCACGTTTTAGGGGGAATATAAGGTGATGTCAGGAAAATGAAAATAAATGTTTACAATCTAAAGACAATGTATCTAAACTAAATGAAGCTATAATGAATCAAAAAATAATATCAAGTTAAGTGATGCGATTCATTTTCTTACATAAAATGAATTAAAGGTGTTCACACAAAAATGGCTGCCAATGGATTTAATGGGAATCTTAATAATTTGTTCTCTGACTATGGATAATTGGTTTGTGTTATGAAATTTTTGACACTATCAAAGTAATACATTTAGCATTAACATACAATTATTAGTATAAAATTGTCAAAAAACGTGCTACTGCCCCTTTAACCTGTATTTTACATCCGAAGAATTAAGGAGAATTTTGATTGTGTTTCTCTAGTTTAACAAGAACCTAGTCATATTCAGAGTGCTGGCTATATTTCTAGTCTTAACACCAAAATGTTATTAACTGATACTACCCGAAAAAGTTCACTATCAAATGATGGAAAATTTGAAACTAAAACAGTGCTTCTTTATATAGGGCCAAGCATAAAACATTCATAGATCTTGAAAAAACACATAAAATTCGTAAAACTCGTAAGTGATTAGATGTCCTTGGAAAATGCTGAAAAATCCGCGTTTTACGTCTTTGGGATCAGTGATAAGTCTCTTTTCATATTTTAGGGACTCAATATAAGTTCACAAGCCTTCACAAAGTCATTTTTGAGCTACCTAAGATCGCCCTGAATTCTAAGAAAACACAGCACAGCGATTATCCCATGTCCAAAAGCACTATGTGCAAATGGGCCCAAGACAATTCCTTGTATATAATTAAAGGACATGATCGAAGGCGAGTTTTTTTACAGGAGCCGTATGAACTATTTGAATTTGAAAACTCAAAAGAAAAGCCTATGAAAACTATCCTTTATTGTGAAACAATATTTCATATTGAAATTATGTTCAAACGTATAAATAGTTCCCAATCTCGATTATTTGCAAACTGCCTTTTACAAAATAAAATTTCAACCGTTATTAAAAACTTCTCTGTAACAGTTTTGCAAAATTCTTTTGAAATATTCTTTAGTCAAGTAATCTCCTCAAACATAATAAAGTTCTAAAATCTTTTGCAAACCGGCGTTTAGGCATACGTTTTAAGTCGAAATATTTGTTAAAATGACTTAAAAGCTGTTCCTGACAGTAAAACATTCCACAAAAAACATTTGTGCTTCATGACTTTCTACACCCATAGTTTCCCCTTGTTTCTCAGTTTCCCAAACATGCAGACTGAACACTTCAGGAAAGTACACAATGCTATAGCATTACCGCCTGTATTGTTGCAAGATCGGACAGACTAGGTAAAACACACTTCGAGAGGAAGTAAAAACACATGTGCACATATGCGAATCATTATAAGGAAGACTTGGAATGTACACGGTAGATGACCAGCCAGTCTAGCCTTGATTCTAGTCTCTTCGAAGAACAGGACCCGCTTGCACATGACCTCATTAATTTTGTTGAACTAATTTTTAGAATGAGATATGGAAGGCCTTGTTCTGATGGACATCTGATTTGTTGATGTTTATCCAGTCCTTTTTTTCAATTAGCCCCCATAATGCTAAGGTGCTTACCCGATAGTTATACCATCGAGTCGAGATCTTCGTAGTGTCAGGGAGCTCTGTGCAAATTGGCTAAGGCCTCCTTTCACAAAATTTGCTAAGGTTAACCTTAACTTCTTACCATCAAAATTGCACTAATTTTACACTCACGGATTTGATTTTGGTGAAAAAGAGGCCGAGGTTGTTCTATATATTATCGATCAGAAGCTCCTGAAAGTGTTTTCATGACAACCTTTACAATCATTCTACTATGTGAGTGACAGAATATTATTAATTCAAAGATGGATTTGAAATACATCGTTATACATAAGTTGACATTTCTTCAAGGACTTATTTAGATCAGAAAAATGGACACTTAATAAACTTTATAAAATATGAATGGCTTAAACATCAACCCTGTCTGACACCAATTTGTAATATAATAGTTTTTCTAACACAATAATGAAAAACAATAGGTTCTAAAGATCCTATATTCCTTGATATAATACTCACTTAAAAATACTTGACTGTCCCTAACCGAAGACAAAATTTCAATTCCTCTCAATTTGAAATACTTTTAATGGTGATTTTTAGTCAGTCTAGCCATCAAGTCCAGATTGTCTGCACCTGTTTGCAATCAACGAAACACATGTTCGTGTATGTTTCTAACAGAACCCCAACATATCTTTGTCAAACCTTTCCTTTAGAATTACAATGTACATATGTGTACCGATGCCTTTCAACATTATCTTGCGCAGAAACGGCTGGACGCATGTGTTGAACATTGTATTATGTTGTATAATATCAAGGATAAATTTCAAAAGATCCCTATCAAGATGCTGCGTTTTTATTTTTTTATTTTTTTATCAGCGAAATATATTCATAAGAATTTAAATATGATTTTGATTTTTATATTCAAGATGATTTTTATATGGGTGCGGTAAGTGAAACATTAGAAGAAGCATCTATTGGTTTTATCTATCAAATTTTATTTGACTGTAATACTAAATATTTAATATACAAATTAAAGTTGGTTATTTCACTAGAACTTTATTAAATATATCGTATATAAGTAAATATGAATATATCATAACGCTGAATATACATAGAAATAAAGATTAAGCAGATAGTATACAGTCTACAGGATACATTATAATGTGAAAACACTTTTTCGGATTTTTGCACCTCACAACCATTTGGCATGTTATGAAACCGTTCAAAAATACTCCAGATCTTAAATCCAATTCACTAAAAAACTGAAAAATGTTGGAAACCATTCAAAATATCGCGTTAACAAGGATCCGGACGTACGGACGGACGCCGCTGAATACAATGTCCCCCGTTCCGCGTTGCGGCGGGGGACAATAAGAATGACAATTATCATGATTAAGATCAAGGTTTCTGAATAATTATCCACTTTGAAATCTTAAAATGATGTTCTTGTTTTTTTAGTCTGGCATACAGACCCTAGAGAAAATATTACATTGACGCCCAACCTAGTCTATAAAAGTATAGCAAGTCTAGATAACTGTGGATGGGCTCCCTTTTATAATTATACATTCAGTTTTTTTAAATATTGATATTTCAATATTGAAAACAAATACTTGTTAGTCTAATGTTTCATCGAAATGTCAAACAAAGGATTACTATTCATTTTGAATAATCAATCATATATCAACAGACATTAAATAGAAATCAGCTATAAAACAGATTATTGATAACTATGTTTTATTGAAAACAAAATAAATGCGATATTCCTCATGAAGAGAGGAGTATCTTAATTACTTGTCAGCGTAACAAAGTTTAAATTTCCTGCTGATATAAAATACTGATTCAAAACATCATCAAAATCGAAACTATGTTCATAAATTACCAATAAAAGAACGAAACATACAAGTGAAATAAAAATAGATAAGAAATATTTTTTCTGGAAACTCACATCTTCATTTGCAATATCTATTAACCATCTGTAGTTTACTTTGACAAACGAGGTTACAGTTTACCATTCCGTACTAAACCTTTCATTGACAGCATACAAAAAAATGACAGTTTTATCTGTGTAAACTGGGTATCACTTTCGTTGAATGTATATCTGAAATAGATCAACTATTTACCTGTTAACAAGCTTACCTTTGCAATCTTACCTGACAGGTAGAAACGCTACATGTACGGTTGATGTACGAGAAATGTAAGCGAGAAGGTAGGAAACCGTAAAGAAGTAGTTGTTGTGATATTTTTTAACCTAATTAGATGGCGAGATGTTAGAGTTTTTTGTCCTGTGTATGATTGGTAACGCCTCTGAATGATCCGAGTGTTCGTTACCGTTAATTGGAAAGCACGGTTCCTTTTTTATGCTGTAATTGAGTGAGAAGGTCTTGTTATACCGATGTTGTTATATTCTTTTCAGATATTAAAGGTAGGATTTTATGAAGAATTTACAGAACCCCAACATATCTCTCGACATTTACAAGGTTCATATGTGAACTGATACTTTTCAAAGTCATCTTGCGCAGATTCGGCTAGACGCATAAGTTGAACATTGCTTTCTGGTGTATAATATTTGTAAGAAGTTTTTTTAATACCTAATTTGTTACATTTCTATACAAATTTTATCTTTTTCTATCAATTTATGCAAGATTGTTATACGACTGTACAAAAAATAATTACCGAGTTTTTTCGAATACAACCCTAATTTCAAATACAACCAGGGCTTTGAATACGACCCTGGAATGATTTGGCTGACGTAGATACACAGATAGTTTTCGATTGTAAATGCGACTTTGCCTCAGAGAGAACCCGGGGTAGGGAATACTGGACGAAAAAAAACCATGGGGTTAATTTGCAGGTGTTACGGTAATCAATTACTTAAATTATATCTAAAAAATAACTGATGAATGAACCACGTCATAGGCAATTTTAAAAAAAACGACATGAAGATGTAGGAATTCTTTCTCCCAATTAACAGGTAAGATTCCAGCTTTTCATGCAGCACATATAAGAACGTGTGCATTTCGGTTTTTTGTAATTCTGATAAATGGCAGAACGACAGACACATTAATTATTCCCGTGAAACGCGTGAAACGGATATATTCTAACACAAGAAAAAAAATATGTTATCACCCTGTCGTGCACCACCGTCTTGTACTGGCAATAAAGTTATTCTGACAAAATAATTATGGTACTTAGGAACTGTAAAGAATGATTAAAACGTTACCAACAATCAAACTATAACGAACAATCTTAAATTCAAAATGTCATAGCTAAGCTTTGAGTATCTTCTCTGTGGATGGCTATCGTTCCCCAATTAGAAACAGTTGAACAATGTCATCAAAATCCTAAGGAGTCATTAAGCTCAATAATTTCTGTTCTGAAAGGTTATATCTTTTTTTAAATTGTTGAATATTTTTTAGAATAAATAATTCTGAATTTTTTTACTAGTAGTTGTACTAGCTCTTTAAACATTGCAAATGATATCAACTCAGTTAGAAAATTATCATCCCTAATAAGAATGACAAAGCTTGTAAACGTCATTCACGTAAAGGTTTTGTTTCCCTAAGATACATCAACGTTTACACAGATTTAAGAAACAAATTTACTCGAAGCCACAACAAATACTTGACAAAATCAGATAGACGCGTATAACACAAAACAGACTCTTATGTTTGAGCTGGGCAATATTGTTTAAATGTGCACAGATGCAAACCTCCCCACACGCACTCCACTATCTGGCTCTGATCAGCTCAGTTATAATATCTCGGGGCTATGTTTTGAGATCCGCGAGTTTTTATTTTCCAAATATGCTTCTTATGAAAGTCCCTCCCTCGGCGAAATGGTAAGAGGGTGGTCCAAGGATGGCCTCTGGTCACTTAGTCCAACTTGACCATATGTGTTTACCTCAGCCACATGTCTGACCAATACTTGAAGTATTTGAACTTTTAGAAGTCCCTATGGAACACCTGACAATGGGCTATCCCTAACCTTTGGTTCGATAGAATTAAGTGGGCTCATCTTGAATTGTATGGGGCACCGTTTCCCTTCAGAATCTGGAAACCGTAATTCACTTTGGCATAGTGGTAGGGCACTCGCTTTGGCTTTCGGTGCTGAGGTTCGAATCCAAGGTTTGGTATACAAGTTCTTGTTATAAAGAACGTGTTTGAAATGCAAATATAAAATGTGTTTGATGATGTGTTTATCCTTGTTTGTTACGCGAACCAGAGGCAATATAAACAGATATAGAACGTCACGGCAAGAACAAGATAAAAACGTAGAGTGGTACGTCAGGGATATCTTTTGAAGGTAAATTTCTTAACATATTTCACGAGAATAATTTTGCATGATAATAGGTTATGAGGCGTCGAAACCAGGTTGAATTAATTTTTTCATTTTGATCGGCAAACTCTTAAAGAAAAACTGGCATCGAAGTAAAGAAACATTGCGACAACATTCTTACATCCTGATGTGCACAAAAAGTGAAATTTCAAAAGCAAATTCCATTTCAGAAATATCCAAATCACTTGGTGTGTGAATTCCATGTAAAATTCAAATTAATTGAAAATACTCAAAAAATAAATAGGCTTCCACGATTCATGAATGTAGTTCCAGAAAAAAATCCATCTTGCCATAAATTCTTTATTTTATACATGTATGTCATATTGGCACTGACAAAACTGAAAATATGAAATATTGTCGTTAAGTGTTCTCGCTGACGAATCCCAGATTACCATTGCTCATTATAAGACAAAATTGCAGCCTTACCCGTTTCATTTGTCTTTCGATTCTGTCAACTTCTTTCACCCCAAGCTCAAAGATGTCTTCAGGGGAGATTTCATACCCGAGATACCACTTCAAGCATGCTCTGTAGAACTGGTTCCCGTTTGACAAGGAATGTACACCCTCCACTGGACGTGTCGCCTTCATGTAGTCCTGTAATCAATGTCATACAGAGTTAAAAGGTAACACAAATATACTGGTTTACCCTTTCTTAAAAATTGTCGGTGTAATTTTATTCTTGGTTACATTGCTATACCAGTGGTAACAATAGTTTTCATGTAATCCTGTTATCAAGGTTACAATGTCATACAGAGTTACATTTTCTATAAAAGTGTCGGTGTATTTGTTATTCCTAGCTATACCAGGGGTAACACTACCTAGGAGTGTTCATGTAATCCTGTAATTAAGGTTACAATGTCACACAGACTTACCTTTTCTATAAAAGTGTCGGTGTATTTGATATTCCTAGCTTTACCAAAAATGTTTCATGTAATCCTGTAATCAAAGTTACAAGGTCACGCAGCATTACTTTCTATAAAAGTGTCGGTGTATTTGTTCTTAGTTACATTGCTATACCAGGGGTAACACTACCAAGGAGTTTTCATGTAATCCTGTAATCAGGGTTACAATGTCATACAGAGTTACACTTTCTATAAAAGTGTCGGTGTATTTGATATTCCTAGCTATACCAGGGGTAACATTACCTAGAAGTTTTCATGTTATCCTGTAATCAAGGTTACAAGGTCACGCAGCATTACTTTCTATAAAAGTGTCGGTGTATTTGTTCTTGGCTACATTGCTATACAAGGGGTAACACTACCTAGGAGTTTCCATGTAATCCTGTGATCAGGGTTACAATGTCATACAGAGTTACATTTTCTATAAAAAGTGTCGGTGTATTTGATATTCCTAGTTACATTGCTATACCAGGTGTAACATTACCAAGATGTTTTCGTGTAATCATGTAACAAAAGTAACATTTGCATACATGCAGGGTTAGAATTTCTGAAAAAAGAGTCGGTGTACCTGTCTCTCTTGTATATATTGCTTTATTTGGTTATACTACCAGAAATGATTCATGTAGTCATGCAACGATGGTAACATTTGAGTACATGGTTACGCTTGCTATAAAAGTGTCGGTGTATGAGTATACCTAGTATTCAAGAAACGTTTCATCTAATCCTGTGACAAAGTTTCTGGAAAAGTGTCTCTGTAATTGTTTCTTGTGGTATACACCGCGAGTAACACTACTAGAAAGCTTTCATGTTGTCCTGTTACCAAGATAACATTGGCATTAAGGGAGGACTTTCTAAGTGTCTGTGTAATTGTTTACATTGTTTACATTGTTTACATTGTATACATTGCAATACAAGGGGTAACACTACTATTTCATGCAATCCTGTAACCATAGTACTAATGGTACATAAAAGTGTCGGTGTCATCTCTTGGCAAGTTGAAGCTTAAAAGAATATGGCGAGTATTTTATACAACGTCTGTTTCTTTTTATAGATAATAGGGAGAAACCATGAAACCGAGGATATGGTAAGGTTGTCGACCCTGAGAGGAAGGAAAATCCTGCGATTTCGTCGGCTCCAAAGTGCTGCCGTAAAATAGGATCAAGGAGCGACAGGAAGTGGGGTCGAGTCCCGCGGTCGTAACTGTGAACATTCTAACTATTCGTTTTGATTATAATACTTGTGTCAGGGTTTACAAGGACAATTGCAAGCCCCTAAGAAGGGGTTACAATGACAATTGTAAGCCCTGACAATAGGAATTACAATGATTGTAAACCCTCCCGGAGGAAAACACAAGTGTATACGTCCCTAAAAACAGGTGATACGATTAAGAAGACCCTCTAAACATCACATCATGTGGCTAGAAGGTTGATTATTGTCTTATATTACATGATCAACTTAACTCTAAGCCTTTTGAGAATTTATATTATCATGTTGGTAGCATTTATTTGTTACATTTCGGCGTTACTCTTTCAAGAAAAGTATCAATGTATTACGAACATAGATAGGAAAGAAACATAAGAAGGAAAAGTATCGTGTATACGAAATAGCATCAAAGGTAATACTGGTCATTAATACTAACTTTATCTAGTGAACTATAAATGTACTAGGACCAAAGGTAACCGTCCTACTTTTTATGTCAAACTATCTAGTAAAATAAGAGTAACTATATAACAACAATGATATTGTCAGCTGATAAATCTCGAAAACTATGAAATCACTGATTATTATGGAAACAGTAAATCTGAAGTCATGACATAAATTAAATTATATGTAACAATCAAGACAATTTGGACATATCATTCGCACTACTACACAGTTTGTTAGCGTGTGGACTTATTTAAACAAGTCAAATATAATATTAAAACATATCAAAATAGAAAATATTATGCTTTTACTAAGTATCTTTATCTTTTTATGCAAAAAGCAAAACTATATACTGTTTTCATCATCATGTGCACAATTATCCAAGAACAGCACTCAAACATGACATTTTGTGCAGTTGGGCGTGGTTCCTTTTTTCACTTTGTGTTGTATTAGATTTATAACAATATCATGTTTATGACATGAATTTTAGGAAAGATAAAAGATGAATTCTCGCATATCGAAATATGTAAAACCTTCTGTCCCGAGCATCAAAGACATCAAAACATTGAAGCTTTCGAACACTCATCCGTTGACGTTAATGGTTTGTCATGCTTGGTCACATTTTAAAGGTCTAAACCATTATCCAACCCTGCTGTCAAACAGTGATTATTTATTGCTAATGTCCACTTTCTATCTTTAAAAAGCGATAAAATCCAAGAATGTAATCCTGTAACAAATGCTATCGTACCATCCTAGGAAAAGATTTTTTTACAAACACATGCATTGTGTTCTAGTAGATCTGCTTAACGCCATACGTTTTTTGACATCTATGACTTCATTGACGTATTTGTCTTCTGATAAATTTTCTGTTTCAACTTCTACTTCTACTGATAATATAACTGTTAAATCGCTTCTAGTAGTGCTACAGGTGTTACTTATTCTACAATTATTATTCTATTGTCACTACTTAGACTGCTTTACGTACTCCTACTGCATCTTCTACTGCTACTATTGCTATTATTGCTACTATTGCTACTAATGCTATTATTGCTATTATTGCTATTATTGCTATTATTGCTACTATTGCTACTATTGCTATTATTGCTACTATTGCTACTAATGCTATTATTGCTATTATTGCTATTATTGCTACTTTTGCTACTATTGCTACTATTGCTACTATTGCTATTATTGCTACTATTGCTACTATTGCTATTATTGCTACTATTGCTACCATTGCTACCATTGCTATTATTGCTACTATTGCTATTATTGCTATTATTGCTATTATTGCTATTATTGCTACTATTGCTATTATTGCTATTATTGCTACTATTGCTACTATTGCTACTATTGCTACTATTGCTATTATTGCTACTAATGCTATTATTGCTACTATTGCTATTATTGCTATTATTGCTACTATTGCTACTATTGCTACTATTGCTATTATTGCTACTACTGCTACTACTGCTACTATTGCTATTATTGCTACTATTGCTATTATTGCTACTATTGCTACTATTGCTACTATTGCTATTATTGCTATTATTGCTACTATTGCTACTATTGCTATTATTGCTATTATTGCTATTATTGCTACTATTGCTGCTATTGCTACTATTGCTATTATTGCTACTAATGCTATTATTGCTACTATTGCTATTATTGCTAATATTGCTACTATTGCTACTATTGCTACTATTGCTATTATTGCTATTAATGCTACTATTGCTACTACAGCTATTATTGCTACTACTGCTATTATTGCTACTATTGCTATTATTGCTACTATTGCTACTATTGCTATTATTGCTATTATTGCTACTATTGCTACTATTGCTACTATTGCTATTATTGCATTTATTGCTACTATTGCTACTATTGCTACTATTGCTACTATTGCTATTATTGCTATTATTGCTATTATTGCTACTATTGCTACTATTACTATTATTGCTACTATTGCTTTTATTGCTATTGCTGCCACTGCAACTTCTTGTTACTGAGACTATCACCAACGATGCTCATATTTTTTTCATCGTTACTTGTCCATCTCGAACAATCTTTGATTAAGTTAAAATCATAATATGCTGCAAGTTGTATCATCAGTTTCCCTGAAATCCTTTGGCTCCTTTTTATTTTTCTATAAAGAAAGCTCTAATTGCATCATTCAAGACACCTAACAAACAGAGTTCATCTTCATTACACGGCCTTGTTTGAATAACGAGTCTTTTTATTTGATTTTAACGTTGATCGATCCATTCGATGGAGCTAACTTTAAAATGAGCCAAGAATATTTGATACCACAGAAAGAAAATCGGAAAAGTTGGAAAATAATCAATCATGAAGATCTTACAAATTCTCTGAGTGAACTAATTGCAGTCCTTATACAATGATACTCTACTTAAGTATGACATAATAGCGCTTCCGGTCATGCTGAAATGTCAAGTACCACTTCCGGTGTCTTTGAAACCCTGCCTCAAAGGGTAAGAACGATGCCAAAAATACGTGTTTTCTCCTATAGGGCTTCTTATAAGAGGGTATCATTGGCAGCGAGTGTGAGGGGGACTTGGTTTGACGTGTGGAGGGGTCAAAGGTGAAATTAGCTCCTTAGTATGTCACTCGAGGCTTGTTGTAAATCAAAATGGCGGACAGTCAGAAGTAGCTCGAGTATACAATGTTCTAGCTTTACAGGAGCCACCTGCCTCTGATACTCCAATGTCACGTGATCCATGTGAAGCAAATGACATCACTAGGTGATGATCAGATAATGTTACAGAAACATGAGTCATGAGTTACCGGTTGTAGAACTAGAAGAAGCGATGTTTACCGTTATAGTAGCGGAAACAAGGGATGTGATCATGGGTGCTACCAACAATAGTCTGTTATCCAGACACTAAAGTAACAAGATGTGTTTGTGAAACACGAATGCCCCCTGATGCATCCTGGTCGCTGTGTCAAGGTCAAGGTCACAAGGTCAAATGTCATGGTGTCATCTGAAAGGTCTCATCACAAGGGATCTATATGTCAAGTATCAAAGACCTAGCTCTGACCAATCAAAAGTTAAGACCAAGGTTAAAGTTTTTGTGGACAAACGGACAGACGGACGGACGGACGGACGGACGGACGGACAGACGGACAGGTGAAAAACAATACACCCCCGGAATCTCCGATTCGGGGGCATAAAATATTTAATTGATGACCAACCCAGTCTAGAAAAGTATAGCAAGTCTAGATTGCTCAGCTTTAGTTAAAGCATCTTCTGGGCTCCATTTTGTTATGATTCATGAATTGTTTGAAAATATTGTCAATATCGAAAAAAATACTTCTGAGACAAAATATTAGTCTACACCAGCAACGATGTAAGAAAGTGCAACCTGAGATATCGCCACCCCCCTCCCTTCAACCCCCACTACAATGAAAAAGATACAAATCAGATTCCCTACTGCAACTTACCATTTCGATAAAGTTGTGAAGCCTCCGGAAGGCGGAAGTGATACGAGGTAGAGTTTCTCGTGCCTTTACCAGGATAAGATCTCTGCGAATTAAGGGAGAAACATTAGAATCAACCTAAAATGTCGGATATTTGTAACTATAACCATTAGATTTTTCTGTTTCAATTGCTTAAAGCTAAAAATGTTGGACCAAATCGGAAATGATTTTATAAGACAGACAGGCAATCTTGATTAACAAGATCCGACAATATTTTGGAAAAAATATCGTTGAATAACAATGAGAGTGGTTTTTTTTTAACTGTGCTGTTTCACTTTTATGTTTCTAATAAAATGAGCCGAAAATATTTTTTTCTAAAAATTATGCAATCATATTTTGATTTTTTCATAAATGTTTAATATGCCTCATTGATCTGTTGAATCTGAGTTGTAATGATGGGTCACGCTTCGTCTTTACTTCTATGTAAAAGATCAGTCTTAAACCAATGCATGGTCAAATCAACCAATGGAAACATCACTACCAGAAGAAATAAGGGAACTCGGAAACTGATCTTGATCTTGAAAACGTGTCGATTTCTTTGAAGGTTAGTTGAACCCGACCCATAGAATTTGAAAAAAGATAATCGGAAGAAACGTTGTAGAAAAAAACATAATTTACCTGATTTCATCCGGAAGTTGACTCATCTCCAGAGCTGTTTGTAGAGGGAGAAGGAAATTCTCTTCTATTCGCCATGCCTTCAGAATGTCTGGAACCCTGTCCTGTAAGTATTTGTGAAAGATATCAAACACTGGATGATATAAATTACACAATTGCATGTATGAGGTACACTAGAAACAAAATAAGATATCAAATTCTAGAACGTTTCGAGAACGTTTCTGAAATGTTACCAGAACATATCTAAAAAAACATTCTGGTGCGTAAAATGAAAGTGTCAAGAAATTTCTATAAACTTAGTACTTTGTTTCTGGTTCAAGTGTACTTCATAATCATTTTTTCGCTATTCGACATGTCCTATCAGTATTTATTAAAAGAACATCACACGCCTACAATATATATATATAAGAAACAACTGTATGTATGAAATACGCTGCTTAACATTTCTTGCTGATCTCGATCTTCATTACCTGGTATTTGATTTGCTATCAAGAAAAACGACAAGTCTCTAATGTCAAAAATCTTATAAAAGTATACATCTGAGGATGCGCAGTATTATCGGTATATCGGTATTTTGCAATACAGAAACAAAGTGATATCTATTGGTACTTTTGAATATATAAATTTATCATACGTTTTAGAATACAGAATTGACCTTAAATTCTGAAATAAAACACAACAAATGCTTTTACAGAAGGTCATAAACAAAATTGGACTTTTGTTGTAAAATTAGAGCAAACGTTAATAAGGTCGTAACCAGTTAAGTAAAAATCTATCTTTCAAAATGCCGTCTGGTTAATGCTTTCTGTTCTGATGTGAAAAGAGCATACACAATATTTTGAATAGTACCAATATATAGCAAGATGCATTGCAATATAGTTCAATAAGGAAATGAGGAACGATACCACCCTTATTATGCATAGATATTGTATTAATGTATTCATATGAAAAAAAAAAGTTTTGGTCATGTATTCTAAAACCAGTAAAACTATTATAAAAAATATCTGAAGACCCCAAACACAACACAGACATAATTCTGTACATTGATTATAACGAATTTTGGAATACATTTTATCATTATTGAGTTTAAGTGTACCGCCTGTATAAACTAACCTACAATGGCAAAATTACGATATTTACAAAACTTACTATTGAAGCCCTGTGACTTGTCCTTTTTAGGTCAATAGCACGTCGCATTAGCGAGATCTGTTGGTCGATCTGAAAGAGAGTGAAATTGTGAATGAAACATGACAAAGTTCTGCAAATTCCAGATGGTACTTAACTAATAGACCATAACAATTGGATGTGGGTGGAAAAAATAATAGAAAGCTGTTTTTTCTGGAAACCTAATAAATATCATCCTCAAAAGTCAAAACAATGGCACAAACTTCTGAAAATTCCAGCTGGTGGTTTTTTCAAAATGGCCGCCATTTCCAATATGGCCGCCAGGGATTAGCTGAATCATTTAATAGCATGTTGTATATCAAACGAAAGCTTGTTTCATAACCTTTTCCCAAATTTATTTTTTAATCATGTAGAGAATAGTTGAAGTGAAATATTGATCAAAATGCTTGTAAAATATACCTTTATGTGTTTACAGTAAGTGAGCGACATTTTAAATGGCATCCCTTAGACAGGCTTGAACGCTCAATAATCTCAAGAAGAAGTCGGTTCATACTCAGGTTGTTTCATGCATGTTGAAATACTATTTTTTAGTTTAACCCTGGACAATCATCATTACATGGTGATTTTCAAACCTTTTAAAATACAAATTTATGAAGTTCATACATAACCATGGACATGTTTTTGAACCTTTCACTTTTGAATTTTTGAAAAGAAAAATATTCACATTTTTCTCCTTTTAAAGTCATTGTCTCAGTTTTGCAGGACAAAAGTTCATCATTTACATCGATCTTTCCTCTGATATCTGCAACCATTTTCATAGTTTTACGTGCACTTTGGTCCACTACATTGAATTTCACACTGCTATAACCTCATCCTGTCTACAGGGTACATAATGAAAGTGGAGCGTCAGTGAATACGTTGTACCCTCAGAAAGGATGCGATAACCTCCTCTTGTCAAAGCTTATTACACCTCTTCGCGAAAGTCGTGACGTAGAGCACATGAAATTTCACAGCTGATATACGCTGACATTGTTCATCATAATCTATTTCAAGCACGTAGCAGCAGTTTTAAAGGTGGTTGCCTCAATACGAAATGCATATGTAATAAGTAGAAGTTAGATCTGTAAGTGATTTGACTAAAAAGGGGGCACTTGTTTTGATCTACGGCCAGACTGCCGGCTAGCTGCGGTAAGCCGGTTTGACATGAAGTTGAAAACTTGCAAAAACTTTGTAAAATGTCAGGGTAAGATTGATGTGAGAGATGAAAAAGTTTGTTAATCGTGCAGAAATATTTTACTTTTAAAAATGAGAAATTTACTTTAATTACATTGTAGCACGTAATTGTTTTTCTTATGGAGATACATTCAACTCCCACATACAAAAATCAATCTTCGACGTAGATTGGATTGCAGAAAATAAAATGTCAACCCAAAAAAAATTAATTATTCAACAAAAGACAGGCACTTTTTGACCTAACAGAACATCTCTAGATGTGTGAGAGTTCCTTTAACTGACCAAAATCGCAATTACGAAAGATCAATATGAAATATAGAAAAATGATACATAAATAATATCAATATCGCAAGTCTTTCATCAACTCGATATCTTGTGCAGTAAAGGTCAAACATGCGGTTCAAAGGAAGAACAAGTCTTTGATCTGTAAGAAGAAATCACAGATCATGCAGCGAAGAATATCTGCGTCTGGTCGAGATCTATTGCCATAAACTGTTTGATCCAGTCAGAGCTTAATGGCTTATGTCACGCGTGGGTCTATAGTTATTCATGTCTGTCTATGGTACAGAAGGCTTATCGTGTTTATATGTCATGAATATTGCATAGCTCTGCAGATAATTTGGAAATTTATCTTGATACTTTGTCTATATGTGCTGAGAATGAGAGTTCTATTTTACAATGGTCCAAGACCTATGTCGGTTATGTTCTATTGTCACATGCAAATTTTCTTATTATTCCGTCAATGATTTATCATTAAATGTTTATTGGTCTTGGTTACGTAATGTCTTTTGTTTGGGTTTGACCTATGTAGATCGTTGTATACAGACACATGTACAATCAATCATCGTTTCTGTTTAGGATGTATCTTTGATACATGTATGTCTCATGTCCAGTCATAGGAACATGTAAGTTTTCTGGATAATCACTTTATTATTGTGAAAATTACGACGTTGCGATGTAAAAAGAGTAAGAATTTACATAGTTTATTTTCACAATAAAGAAGTTGTTGTCCAGACAAAATCTTGCGACATAACATTACCAGTTGTTATGTTTGGTAACTTCATTTTTTTATAACTTTGGAACTTACGTCAATTCAGACACATGCATTTTTAAAAACATTTATTATAAATATGTTTAAGATTTTCTTTAATGCAATTATGTTGTAACAGTTTTCCGCCTTATATCAATATATGTAACATTCACATGCAGCATTATCCTGTAATTCTGTTATGGATTTAACATATGTCAATTCGTGGTTATAGTTCAATTCAGATGTTACACAGGTTTACGATCTTTGTCTTATCTGTTAGCCATGCGCATTTTTCTAAACCTACTTTTAGAAAGTCATCAGTCCTAAATTATGCCAATTTCTATATTTTGGTTAAAGTAGATGCTGATATCATTTATGAAAAAAATCAGGATGTTTTGTTTTCTACATCAGAGTAAATTGATAAATCGAAAAGTACATGTAAGCATCTGAGTATATTTCAATGACACAATTGTATTATGAATTCAAAGTTTTAAAAGTCACTTTCTGAAAACAGATAAGATATGACTATGATATGAGGGAGCGAAACGTGAAAGATATGACTTGAACTTACTAGGTGTCCTAAAGATTTGTGAACGTCACAGGAATGTGTAACATTTTGTTTAGAGTATATTAACTTGCAATATGATCTTGTAAAGTCCAATTAATTACACCACATCGCACACAGAGAAATTTTTAAGGATTTCAAGGATGTCCTTTTGTCCAGATGTACAGACTGTTGTTGAAAAATTAAATGGTGTTGACCGGAAACGTCGTTAGAAATTATATAGGCTATAAAATACATAATAAATGTCTCGTATTATAATTCGAACAATTGAATGTTAGATGAATTGAGTCGAAACTACTTTTGGAAACCTGTCGAGGACAAAAGGGAATTGGATTTGATATTGATAGTTGGTATATTAAAAAAATATAATTTATATAAATTTCAAGTGCGGACATTGCTCCACATAAACTATGTACACATAAGAATATAGAAATTTTCTTTATTCAATCACTATATAGAATATTAGTATACCACACAATGTTCCTGTCAAAAAGTCAAATTTCAATGGGCGTTTCCCTTACCTGCGCGGGAAATGCTGCTAATCGTTTGAGGTATTTTTCAAAATCATCTTCTGTGTCAAAATTAGAATAAAACGTCCAATGGGTTCCTTTGGCCAAACCTTCCAGAAAGTTGACAGGATTCAAAGCTCCATAACTGTAAAGAAAAAAGTTTTAAAATATCAATTATTATTTAAAGTCTTGATGGGTAGACAGAGTTCAACATAATTATATGCTTGTGCTGATGAAATTTTCGGCGTCAGAACTAGAACATACATGTATATTCTAAAACGCAAAAAGTAATTATAAAAAAAAACTCATGTAAATTTATCAAGATTATATGTTCGAAACAACAATAATATCAGCGTTTATGTATCTAAAACGATTAAAGACTATAAAAGAGTTCTTTGCATTATTGTACGATTTTTCGTAAAAATATTAAAATTTACAAATTAACAAATTTGTCCTTAGGGACACACTTGATAATCATTTGATTTCATCAATAAAGTAAAACAAAAATCAACCTTTCTTTTGATTTAAGATACCTAAGGTACCAGCTCTTCAGACAAAAGCTACTTCCATGATCTTTATTCTTTCCCCCACAATATTTTTTTCTTAAAAGCGAAATAACCATTCGATATAACTTTACCTTTACTGTAACTACACGTGTCTAATTAATCAATCAATTACCGCTCTTTCATATGACAAAAAGGTCACTTTATATATTTTTCTAAATCATTATTTGTTTTTGTGCCAAGACGTGCTTGTTATCTACGTCGATACACAAACCTAGTGAAGCATTTAGACATTAAAAACGTGTTAGTTCCCTTACAGATGTTTGGAAACGTGCAGCAGTTTCATGTTCGCCGTCGGGAACAGTGAAGATAATATTTGGATAAAACACATGCATGATAATATTTTCTCATCATAAAATCAGAAACAGATGTTGTATTTTTTATATCAAACGTTTGATATTCTTACTGAACGTGGTTGTTACTACTGTTACTACAAGCAATGATTTAAGACTGTTTTATTCAGCTTCTGTGCTCGAGGGGAAATATGATGCGTCGTTTATTAATACTTCCATGAATATACCTCTTTTATCTACTGACGCTTCTACTGTAGATATGCTGCTATGGTTGTGATTCGTGTTGTTACTTCTATAATCCCACTTCTGCTATACTACTACTGTTACCACCACTACTACTACTGCTGCTGCTGCTGTTGTTGCTGCTACTACTACTACTGCTGCTGCTGCTGCTGTTGTTGCTGCTACTACTACTGCTGCTGCTGCTGCTATAATATGTGCCGGTACTACTACCACTACTACTACTATCACTACTCCTGCTGTTGCTACTACTACTACTATTACTATTACTATTACTATTACTATTACTATTACTATTACTATTACTATTACTATTACTATTACTATTACTATTACTACTACTACTACTACTACTACTACTACTACTACTTTGATGTGGATTCTGACTGACTTACAAGAAGATAATCTTATTTGAGAATCCTTGATGCCTTAACTATTTGTTTGGTTTACAACAATAGTTTTACGAAGTAGACACGAGTAGAGTAATTCTATCGATGAACAACTTCTTTATTGGACAGCATATGGTTTTAAAGCATATGGTGACAAATGAGGAGTGCAGCAATTTATACAGTTTAACGAGCTGTTAACTGTATCGTTAAAGACTTGATTCGTACAAGTCTATTAAACTTTATTTCACACAAATACTTGGTGCAGTGTGTTTTTGTGTTATACTTTACAGTGTACACGGTAGTTTACAATATTTAACTGTCAAAGTTGCTACATGTACATCTGAGTGTGTTTTGATTTTACTTGTGATTGAAAGAACTTCTTTAATATACAAAATGTGATATCTGTATCAATCCTTGTATCAATCCCTTTTTACATAAAAAAACTATTCTAAAAAACACAGACAATTTTGTTTGGATATACCGTAAATCCTTGAATAATCGCCTGCCTTGAATATATGCTTACCTTGAATTATCGCAGGGTTTAATTTAACCAACTTTTCAATATTACCTTTACTTTACTTCAGTTTAGTCTGATATTCACTGGAAATTATTTCATGTCATGATGTTTTTGTTGAATATTTCAATACTTCATTAACAAATCATAGATTTGAAATAAATAATCGCGATCGCCTGCCTCGTATAATTGCCCGGTCCAAACGATGTTTCAAATTAATAATCGCTCGGCTACTATTCATGGATTTACGGTATTTTCAAATCATGGCTTTGAAAAATATATACGCGTTGGTTAACCAAGAAATTAGTTCTAGATGTGGCTTTCAGAGTCAATTAGCGTGGAACCTATGGAAAACTACTTCCCTTCTACTAACAATAGAAATTCCGCGAATGGAGTTTTGAAACGCGACTTGTTTTCTTTACACCGTTGATACGCCAACGTTTCTTAAATCTCTTTCCATGCCGGAAATTTACAACATCTTGTTTTCTTACGTGGTATATTGTTTAAAATCTGAAACAATGGTCGCTGTTCTTTCAAAGAATCAACAAAGGCTATGATGGCTGGAAGTGTGCTTAACGTGTTTCCGATAGCTTCTAAATCAGGTGTAGTTGTAAGGAAAGCAGGATATTTTTGTCGCCACTACTTGTGTGGTAACGTTGTACGTTGATGGCGTATTTGAATTGGCTCTTGTAGAAAAGCGTTTGACCTTTTGACAAAGTGTCTTAACCTTTGAAACTTAGGATTACAAAGTGATTTTAAGATGTGAAAATTGTTTTGAGTGCTGAAAGTGAAAAGTTAGTTTGTTTTCCAGACCCTTAAGCAAAACTGAATCAAAGGAGACTTATTTAAATGTTGGCAAGTCTAGATGCCTCACCTTGAGGCATTGTTCGGGGCCCTTTTGAATGTTATTTAAAAAAAATTAAAATAATAAAATTAATCAAGAACTCTTTTTTTCAGGAGCTATACGTTAGCCCACTGAAAGGGTATAAAGTAAAAGTCTATTTTGATGGTATAGCAATATTTGCAATGTAAGAAAAACGAAATCCCGAGACGTCAACCTGAACTGTTTTCCAATTAAGTGAGATTTCAGTGATATCTCAGAATGCCGACAGTATATTGTCCTTTCATATCCTGTATCTATAAATATATTATCAAATGTTTATGTGTAAAAGGCATATGCAGATTTCAAATAAAAACACAACAGTCTAGATTGTGAAATAGAAAGTAATCTATTCTTCTTAAATGTTCTTCTTCTTAAATCCAAACGTCTTACTTTTTTTCTTAAGACAATAGATTCCATGAACATAAAATAACCAAAGTCATGTAAACATTTGACGATGCAAAAGGAAATAACAACGGTGGGGGCGACTCTTTATTTCAACCCTAGCTACACCGCCAGGTAAAAGAAAGTACACACTCCATTTGTTTAAATTTAATTACTAAGAGAGATGTGATGTAATAAGTTATGACATTTTACAGTAACAAATATTTGCAGCAGTTTGAATTAAACAATGGTTTCTAGTTAATATTTAATTAAAATGTCTTTGTTTAACGTAGGCAGGGGTAGGAAATATAATTTAAGCTATATCATGACCCCTTCCTTGTGTATGTTATGTTATCAATATGTGAAAAAAATGGCACTTGTACCGAAAGTGACATTGAATGTGACTACTTTGTTTTATGGACGTTTGTGTACAATCAAAATTAGTTTTTGAACAATGTATCTAAGAAATTTTTTGAAAAAACACTCTTAAAAGTATCCTTTTAACGATGATTTAACTCTTTTTTATCAGATTGAGAATACGACATTAAAAACTCGAAATATTTGTAATTGAAAATCTTACATAAGATAAATTCAATTAAAGAGTGTACTTTCTTTTGTCTGGCAGTTTATGTATTGTACACATCACGCAATAGGATGATTCAAAGACAAACATTGACACAACACGACTGATAGAGACGCAACTTGCGTGCAGTTTGTTCTTCTAATGTTTTCTTTTCTTCACAAATTCCTCTTTAGGTTTAGAGATAACATCTAATTCTCGTATTTCGGATAGAATTTCTATTTTCTTGACTCTGGGGTGGTCTTAGGAACAAATAGTAACCAAATTCCGTGTTGAATGACATCAGTGCTGTAAAATATAGTCGTTCTCCTACCTTGATTAATGATTTTCCTTCTCACCTTTACTTAAATAGGCTATCACTGCCAAGGAAAGACATTTTCTTCAGGAGAAATGCGATTACAATGTTAATAGACTAATTGACATAAATCGAACTCGACAAAATACTCTCATTCCTCATTTGTTAACAGTTCTTGTTGGCATAAGTTACTGAAGTTTTCTCAAATCAACTAAAAATTATACTGGTATGATACTGTTGGATAAAAATGAAAATTGAAATTTAGAAGAAAAAGTTATTGTTTGTTAAATACACACACACACATTTAACTTTAACTTTATCAAAACAGGTTCTAATCTTGAATTGTTCGTCCTATAGAATCCTTATCTAACAGCTTGTTCGTACTACATAATCCTTGTCTAACAGCTTGATCGTTCTATAGACTCCTTGTCGAACAGCTTGTTCGTTCTATAAAATCCTTGTCTATCAGCTTGTTCGTTCTATAGAGTCATCGTCTAACAGCCTCGGAAACTAAATATCTGTTAAGACACATGCAAGTCTACATTATTATAGCAAGTCCTTGAACACCTTTTGTTGGCTCTTTTATCTTTTATACTTAATACTTTTTTTCATTTTTTTTTAAATGAGGACAAATTTGGATAAATTGCAGATTATTAAATTCAGGCTTTTCAGTCATAAACAGAAACAAATTCTCATTAATAAACATTTAACATAACAAAACAATGCATGATCATGGTATACAGATGCAGCACTTCATTACAAATTCAGAAATGTGTGGAATATGTGTAAACGAGGTGTAAGCATTTCTTTTCGTAAACATTACAACAATTGCCCTCTTCGTGAATGCCTGTACATCATAATTAGCAGCCTAACAGTCTTGTTTGTAAATTCTCGACTTAGGATGGCATCTTTAATTAAGCTCAGGCTTGTTATCCTTGACTAATAGAAACAGGAAATTGTTTCCTTGTGTCTAACGATATAATTGGGGAAAAGGCTTTTCTGTATTTTGACATTCATATTTAATAGAGTTTCTTGTCAAACTGGACTTTAATTAATAGTTATATAAAATATATGTAGAAACACGTTAATTACTTATCTAAACCATAGGCTCATAATTTTAACTTGGTTACATTACAAGTTTCTATGGATGATTTGAGAATAATTTAGATAAAAATAGTAATATAATAAGTTTATAAGTATATATTTGTATTCTCCATAAGTCTATGAATTTGCTGATCGTTGGATAGTCAACGAAGCCAGCTGGCAGGTATTTTCTTCTTAGATGAAAGTATATAATACGTGTCAAGAGCATATGATATTCATAGAAAATGCATATATTCCTTATATATAGGCTTCCGGATTTTACGTAATTGTATCATAGTTTTGAAATGAGTTTGGAACAAGTTTTTTAGACACTATTGCACGAACATCAAAGGGACAGAAGCACGTTTTTAGGGGGAATATAAGGTGATGTCAGGAAAATGAAAATTAATGGTTCCAATTGAAAGACGATGTATTTAAACTAAATGGAGCAGTAATAATTCAAAATATAACGTAAAGTTTAGCCATGCGATTGCTTTTTCTTACACAAAATGAATTAAAGGTGTTCACACAAAATAGCCGCCAATGGATTTTATGTGAATCTTCATACTTTGTCCTCTAGCTATGGATGATTGGTTTGTGTAATGAGAATTTTGTCACTGTAAAAATAATACATTAAGCATTAACTTACAATTATCAATCAAAAATTTAAAATATAAAATTATCAAAAAACCTGCTACCGTCCCGTTAAGACTGGATAGGTTCAATGATTAAATGTCAATTGCTGTATTAGCTGAGTTCTTATTATTTGTGACTTTTAAAAATCTATTTTGAGGTTAAGTTGGGGGGTTTTAAAAAACAAAAAGTAATACTGAATATTAAGTAAGCATAAACAATTTAGAAAAGGCAATCATTGAAAAACTGATTTGTTTCCTATTCTTTTGCCGGTTTCGGTAAAACTTATGTAAAGTTACATTTTGGCTGACATTACAAAACCCCAATAATTTACGATTTTTCCCTTTTCGTAAACATGTTTAACCTTATTTTAAAAGAAGATGACATACATGTATTGCCATACTGTAAAGCCTATTTAGATATGATGAACATATTTCTTATTAAATATTTAAAGTATCCATTATCAAATTATCATTAAAATATCATATATTCAACAAATATAAATGTTATTAAATATGTATGCCTACTCTTATATCAAGTAAGGAACTTAATGAATTGTATTCTGATGAATCTCATGCTTTATTAACTTATATTGATGTAATGTAGGCCAGTAGACATTTACTTAATAAATTATTATCTGTCTTATGACGAATTACGGAAAATATTTTTGATTCCTAAAGTGTTAATACCTATTCCGTTCATCTACTAAACTACAAGAAGACTACCACTGTGATTTGTGAAATTTTGTTAATTCCTTTGTTTTCAAATGATTACATTTGTACGAAAAAAGATTGAACGAAAGAGCTTTGATTTCCTTTGTAAGGCAATATGTATGCTCGAAATAAATCAAAGTTCTTTCCTTTTTTGTTCTGGTATTTACATATCAGACTTAAGTCCACTTCGGAAAAGAAGCGATGTCGAAGGAGAAACTATCACATTTGGCTTAGCAGTTCCTAAGTAATGTGTCATTACAGTTAATTCAGAACGCAATGATAGGGATGAGACGCCAAACGATTTTGTATGAAATCGTAAGAAGAGAACAATATTTTGAAAGAAATACTTACTCTCGCCATCTGTAGCCCTCTATGAACGCTGACAGGTGTGACTTGAGGATCTTTAATTCTCGTCTGTCTTCAGGCGTCAAATATTTAAGCTCGTTGTCAAGGTTATTTGCCCGTCGAAGTATATCGACACAGTTATCCTGAAATGATAAAAGTAATTGATAAATACAGCTGCGTATCTTAAGTTTGTTCACTTACCTTCGTATTCTAGTGCAAATATCATGTAATTTGTAAAGTCTTTGAGACATCTTATCATTGTAAAAGCGAAACCGATAATGATGAAATTTCACTGCAAAAGTAAAGATTCAGTTTGCGTTGACATATTCGTATGTCATACCTAGCAGATAGCTGTAACAAATTTGGCAGGTCATTGAAGTGACCAGGGGTCAAAATTTCGAAAACACTGATTTCTATTTTGCTCTACAAAATCCTTCATAAGTGATCAATAGCTTAATATCTTATTCATTTGTGTTCCTTTGCGCTAATGCAACGTAACTTTGCTATTTTTCCCTACTAAGCTTACACGGATGATTTTAATCAAAATTTAAGAAAATCCGAATTTCACAAATATGACCCCATCTGTCTATTTAACAATGCCAAATATCGACAATCTGCACCAGTGACAAGACGATCCCGGAATATGGTTTGGGAATGGTTATTTTACACGTGGACAATTGGTGATCTTCTGTAAGTGGTCCTGGAGTTATTTTATGATGTCAAAACGAAACCCAAATTACATGATATTTGCACTAAGATCACAAGCAGGGGAACAAACTTATGGTATGCAGCTGTAGATTACCATTACCTAAAAAAGTGTGTGATGTTCGAACACAAACCAGGACCTAGAATGTCTAAGCTCTCTTAGTACTAAAATAGTCATTTTTAATGTATGGTACTTACGACTATCTTGGCACTAAGAGAGTTCGAAAATCAAAATTCAAACAAAAGACTATAAACTGTAGAAAGTTTATTCTTAACAACATGACATAAGAACCACCATAATATTCTGTATTTAAACATTCTGTAGTTCATTTAATGATCAATATGATCCAAATTTTGATTTTGGGCTGGTCAATTATCAAGGGAAATCTTGTAAAGCATATCGATATAATAATTTGAATTTTGTGATATTTTTCGAAATAAAAACTCCTTGAAGTGTTTTTAGTGGCATTCACGAAGTTTTCAGTGTTAGGTATGAAAGAAACGCGCAAAGAAGTTGTTTATCCATAAATATATTGTCTTATAAATCTCATAAACCAAAATGACACATCTGTTACAAATAGTTTATCAAAATTCCCTAGCATTGAAAATTGACAACAAAATTGTGTTTATATCCAATCAAATATTGTCTCGTTGATTTGTCCTGTGCGCGAATCGCCCAAGTTACTCGATATAAATAGAACTGTAGAAATATTTATTTTCCTGTAATACTTCGAACCACTAGTCCATGATTCTTAATCAAATCGACTCTTTTTTCCCTTTTGACTTATGCTTGTTTTATTTGTTTCTCAGAAAACAACCCTAAGCTCCTCAAAGCTGTTTGGTATTTATTTTTCTATTTTGACACAGAAATAACATGTTTTATGACTGGGAGCAAGATACGATAGATTCGATACTTTGATCCGCCCGAAAACACAGAATCCTTTAAACACCTGCGAGAATCATAAACAGGATATTTAAAGGTGTTCAACTCTCGCGAGATCTCGTAACATCTCGACCTTGCAACTTCCTTTGATGTCCGTCATTAACCACGCTGATCCCAGAATATATACCTCATCAGACTCGGAACCGTCTTAAGTACTTAAAGGGGCTGTTCTATCGAATTAAGTTTGGGTCGCCATTTTGTTTTTACATTACGTGAAATGATAAAAGAAAGGCGATTCTTAAATTGTTTTATGAAACATTAAGATCGGATGCAAATGTTAGACAACTAGCTTTCAGGTTATGACTCACACCAAATTTGGTTATTCTATCTTAGATGGTTTACGAGAAAAAATTCCCGCTTTAAAGACATCCTTGAACAGAGTACAAAAACACGGAACAAGTGCTGTAACTCCTTACAAAATAATTTGGCGGTTCTGATTTTCAAAGTCCATCAAGGTATCGATACCCAGAAAGACACACACCAAATATGGTAAATCCTTTTAAATGATTATGCTTGAGGATTGATTATAATCATGGTGAATGAAATTGATAAACGAAACTGGTAATGCTAAGGAGATGAAATTGCTAAAAATGATGATGTTTCTGTGTTGATTAAGATGAAGATCCATTATCTTGATGAAGATCATCAAAGTGATAATAACAAGATAATATAAAAGGCCTTTCATGTCGATATGTAAATTCAAAAAATATTCATAAACGTTACACTAATGAATACAGTCCAACTTACGTTAGCTATCTTAAAATACTTTTTCAAACCAAAATGAACATGTCTACGGACCGCTCATTCAACGCGTGGAGTAATTACTATCCCATCCTTTGCGTAATGCGTCGCTCTGTGTTATTTGAAGGGCAATAAAAAGGTTAGATATACACCCACAAAAACTCTTGACAGACACTCCATCTGCTGTGAATTTTATTTAGCGAAAAATAACTAGCTAACCAGGTGAAAGATTACAAAGTTTAACTCTGTTGTCGAACGTTTCGTCAATAGTAGAAAAACAGCCTGCCGTGAAAGGATGGGGCAAACGTTACTTGTATATGACTGAAACGAAAAGAAATACCTGTGAATTTTTTACCTATTTGGCAAATTGAAGAGATGAAATGGAATTTGATAGCTTGAAGCGATATGGCATCAAGTATTACCAGATGAAAGCGTGCTACGATGCCTTTAACTGGGAGAGAACATAATTATTTTTTAAACGATAATTTGTATTGATGGAGGTGATTTTGAATATCTATATGGCAATGAATAAAATTACCAACAGTGATGTTGACTTTGATATTTTATAATTAAACAATGTTTCACTTTTCATCAACTTTCTATCAGTTTGACGTGCGTTAATAGCTAAAATATTGCCCAAGCGGCGTGAAATTCCAACTCGCTCACTCACTTCTTCAAGTTTACTGTTATTGTGACAAAAAAGACTTGATATTCATGTGAAGTTTTTCTGTATAAACCCTAACAACCCGTACCTACTTTCGTTATGTGTTTGTCCACATGATTATAACCTGTTAGTTAAACTTGTATAACTGGCGAAGCTTGCATGTGCAGTCAGTTATACAAAAGCTTAACATATAAGTTAATGTTATGTTGGTCATTCTTCAATCACGATACAATATTGTCTATCTTTACACCTTGTGAATGAACAGTGATTACGACATGAAGTTAGTATTCACTCTCACTCCTTTCAAATTTCTCTTATTTGTATATTTTCATTTTGACTGCAAATGTTTTATCGAATGAATTCATAATGTAAAGAATAGAATGATTTCAACGCTTATCACAGTTACATCGTTTATTAAGTCTTTGTGCTGTTAAGACAGTTAGTGACAGCTTATTTGAGGACCGAGATTCGAACCCAGCAATTGACTCGTTTTGAAAAGGTACACGATTTTATACTTTTACAAATATTATTGTCCCAATATTATCAGCACTTCATCTGTGCACAATATAAGTATTCAAAGTTATCTCTGGGATCCATTAATATGTATCGAAACCCTCACCAAATTCAATAAAATAAGTCTTATGTATAATTATGTATATAATTATCTTATTTACAAGCATGAAGTACAAACCATTACCATATATCTAAATCCTCATCAAATTTCATAAAGAAGTCTTATGTATAATTGCATATATAAATATCATTTACAAGCATGAATTACAATTTGACAAATTAAAATAAAAAACTGTAAAAGAAATCAATGGCAACATAAATGTAATTCTTATCATTTTTTTTTTAATTTTTAAGTTTTTCCCATTTTACAAGTTGTGTCTCCGGTACATATATGTAGCATGTCTATATATACAGTCAACAACAACAACAACACAAAAATACATATTTGGTCATAATCATGAAACATGAAACAATCTTTAAACAAAACATGGCAAGTCGACCAGAATTTGTAGAAACTGTCGATTTTTTAGCTTATTATAGCAGAATATATTGTTAAATCATAATATTTATTTAGCTCCTCTTGCAAAAATTGTTAGGTTGGCATTCTTGATGACGATTTATGGTAAAAATAATTTTTTTAAATAGGATAAGTATTAAATTAAAACAAAAAACTGTAAAAGAAATCAATGCCACCATATATGTAATTCTTATCATTTTACTTAACCATATGGCCGGAAGTGCTTATCAAAATGAAATATAAGGGCTAAGTTGCTAAGGTGCGTGTGGTAATAAATGTTGATGTAGATTACTAAGTCTCTCCTCTTGTTATGATAAAGGTAACAGATGCACACACGCCGGCACAACTTGATCCTCTCACGCTAACTACCTGCATACTGCTTATCTTCCACAACAGTAACTGATCTGTACCTGACAGGTGAATCACCCCATTATGAACACACCTTTCTAGTGTCAATTATATACTGGCGTTAATAAGAAACACGTTTTATTAAACGTCGTCTGAAAAATTGATATTTCATAAATATTTTTGCATAATGATCGTGTTAGAGTTAATCATATGCTGGCATTTATAAGAAACATTAATATTTCGGTATGTGTAGTGAAAATGGGAAATCGTAAAAAGGCAGACCTTTTTATACATGTGACCTTGTGAGAGTTAATCGTATACTGGCATTAAAAAGAAACATGTCTCTGTTAAACGCCGTCTGAAAAAAATGGATATTTCGTAAAGCAGACCATTTTTGCATAATGATCTTGTTAGGGTTAATCATATGCTGGTATTTATAAGAAACATTTCTGTATGTGTAGTGAAAATGGGAAATCGTAACAAGGCAGACCTTTTTATGATTTGACCTTGTAAACGTTAATTATCCTACCTCATGTAGGAATCTCGATCTCTAAAAGGTTCACGTGACCCTGGATAACTACTGATGTCACCCTCTTGAGCGGGATGTTAAATTATTTATACCCCGCCATGAACCAATCACGTAAAAAGTGTGCAAATTGAATTTATTTATACCCCGCCATGAAAAAAGCGTGCAGATTGAGCTCCTTGAAAATTATGTTTCGTTGAATACATCGATGTTACCTTTGCTCAAATAATGTGTAGCTTTATGCAAACTAAAGTCAAAGTAATTGCAAGCTATATAAATGCAAAAAAACCCATACATGTATATTGCCATAATTAGCTTATTAATCTAAGATTTGGTGTTTAAAATGTTTCTCGTCGAAAAAAATGTCAATATTGTGTCACGGCTTTCTTGATCATTGCATATGAGAATCGGTTCACATTTATTCGAAATATCAGTATTCACTCACTGTTTCGTTGTTATTCTTGCAAGGAAAGTCGTTTAACATCGAAATTATGCTTCAGGAACTGTGTTCATAAAAAGAAATGTCTCTGACTAGGCGAGGCACTGACACGATTAATGATGTTGTTTTCAAAACAACACTTCCGGTTTGTTACCCTGACCTTTGTCATGTGCCTAAGCACTTTTTAACCTTTTTTAATATGCGTTGTGTTTAAACATTCGGTAAGATAAATTCGTTATAACATTGCTTAGCGGGTTACATAGGTATTAATTATTCCCTTGAAAGGTTTTATGCAACTCGCGTTCCGCTAAGCAATGTTATAACTTATATTATATACTGACGTAAATGATCTTGTTTGAGTTAATCATATGCTGGCATTTATAAGAAACCTTTTTGTATGTCTAGTGAAGATGGGATATCGTAAAAAGGCATACGTTGTAAGAATTAATTATATACTGACGTAAATAAGAAACACATCTGAAATAAGGGAAGCCCATCTATCTTAAGTCGTAAGTAAATTGAATATATTTTTTAACAGTTCATTATATTCTGACGTTAACAAGAGACTTACTATTTTGTGTATTAAATATGAAACGAGCCATGTATTCCTAACTTTGCCTTGTTAGAGTCAATCATATATACTGACGCAAATTAGAAAGTTTAACACCTCTTTATGTTATGTAAGATGCAATTACGGGAACTGTAGTCTTTTGTATGTGGTGGCCTTTACAGGGTTGATAATATACTGTCGCTAATTGGAACCACATTTACTATGTAAGTTAGCGTCATTTATAACATTGGGTATTTCTCTACGGCAGATTCATCTTTATTCTGCCAATTGTCAATAACATATACTCGAGTTGAGAAGAAAACAAATTAAAGTTATAAAACTGTATTGTTACTATAGCATTTTTTATAATGGTTTTTATCATCTACATTCATTCCAACAGTTATAATATTTTGTTTATGACGTCACCGGTAAACATCAAACTCCCGGTGTGACTACACGTGTATGGATCAAAGTGCATTGTGGGATCGTTCTACCAAAGCGAATTATACATGGGTATTCTATACTCGCACACTCGTTCGCCCTGTCAAAATATTTACCTCTTTTCTATCAAATAAATACTTTTATCGCCCCTCTTGTTATATGCAACGCTGTAAAGAGTTTCATTGACCAACCAAAGAAGTACATTATTGTCGTCTAGTCGAGAGTTTGTTAAGAGGATGAGCACGAGTAGTACAGACCAATCTACTCGACGAATGGATATTTAAGGGAGGGTAGCACATTTTTAAAATAAAAATAAATCTTCAAATTTTCCTTTTAAAAAATAGTATATGCGACAAATGTTATCTTCAGAAGCTCAAACATCCAATTACTTGACCCGATTATCCTTAAGTAGTAAAAGCAATTATCAGGTATAAAGTAAAAATCACTGGCGGCCATTTTTGTGTGAACACCTTGTGTATATGAGGTAGGGAGCTGGATTCACATTAAAAATAATTTAACATTGTAAGTTCAATTTAAAGGGGCAGTAGCACGTTTTTAGGGGGAATATAAGGTGATGTCAGGAAAATGAAAATTAATAGTTCCAATTAAAAGACAATGTATTCAAACTAAATTGAGCAGTAATAATTTAACTACATATTGTAAAGTTTAGACATGCGATTCCTTTTTCTTACACAAAATGGATAAAAGGTGTTCACACAAATTGACCGCCAATGGATTTTATGTAAATCTTCATACGTTGTCCTCTGACTATGGATGATTGGCTTGTGTAATGAGATTTTTGACACTGTCAAAATGATATGTTTAGCATTAACTAATACTTATCAGTGAGAATTTTAAAATATAAAATTATCAAAAAACGTGCTTCTGCCCCTTTAAAATTGCAAATTTAGATTGAAAACATTTTCTTTGCAATGGTAACATGTATTTTCGTTTTCGTGAGGTATTTGTATCTCAATGTTCGAAAGATGGTTATGGTTGATACGGAATTACCCCTTTGCCAATAAGATATAAATAATCTAGGTTTATAGTACGTTTATTCTCAGTCAATTGGGGTTGAAGAATCTTATAAATTGCTTTATTACCAATCAGTCTAACAGATGGACACTTGCTGGTGTTTTACAGTAAAACATAAGGAGATATCTCCGAGATAAAAGAGTTATTGGTTAGATTGTATCTGGTTATTAGCCTGAGAGCATCAGTGGTAAAAGGTTACTATTTGCCTCATAAAACTAAAATAAACCATACTTACATACTTATATATACAGAAGTGGTGTTTTCGTTTAAATCAAGAATTTCTCGTTGAATTTTTTTATTCAGAAATATTTTGGATAGTTTCGTACTGACCTTAATGCGTGAAGGTTTAGGCAGAATTCTTTTTCAACTAATTACATTAAAAAATAAAAGAAATTGGATCAATTATAATAATCTCTACATGAAATATGATATCATTCTTAAAGATCAACTTTGCAATAATTACATTTCCATCGTGTAAAAGTTATGAAGGAAAAGAATCATTTTGGAATTACCTTCTTATTTTTAACACGAAAATTGAGGAAGTTTACCATCCACAAAATCATTTCATTCGCCATTGAAACAAGAACATCACTCACAACTCATATAAACTAAACTTTATGTACCACTCGAAGTCTCGCTGGTTGTATCCCATATTGTCGAAAATTACGAAAGAATTTCAATGTTCACGTTTAAGCAAAGATGCAGTAGCCAATATAAGAAATCTTGTACCGTAAATCCTTGATTAATAGCCGGGCAATTATTTTTTTTCAAACGTCGTTTGGACCAGGCGATTATTCAAGGCAGGCGATTGTGTATTTCAGACCAATGATGTGATTGTGAAGTTTTGAAATATCCACATCAAAAATGTAATGACAGGAAATATTTATATAAAATATATTACATAAATTAATGTTTAAAATTGCACGAGAATGCCTATATGAAGTACAAAAGACAATATTGACAAGTTTGTTTACATTGTTAAATAAAACCCGGCGATTATTTAACGATTATTTATTAGAAAGACCGCTGCGACCAGGATATCTTTTAATGTAGGCGTTTATACAAGGCAGGCGATTTTTCAATGATTTACGGTATGTACGATTCGTAGAGTCAGGTTTTTAGTAAAGCTTTATTTTTGCTCGTTCTCATGAGGAGTTTGAACCGAGCCACTCCTGTGTTAATTTCCCTATAATGAGTTGAGTGAGTTTCTCTACTACAATGTTGAAGGGTCTTCCTTGGAATTCATGTAAAAAATTACCCATTGCTTAAATCAGGTAGTAACATGCACTTTAAGTGCTTCCCTTTCCACAAGATACACGTCACATTATATGCCTTGAAAATGACGTGACATGTGAAAATGAAATTCATAGACATTGGGTTCGCGAACATTGATTACGCAAAAGATGAGCCACAGGTATTTGAATAATTTGTAGGACAAGGGTATGTAAGAGCCATAGCCTTTATGGCACTATTCAAAAACCAAAATCCTGATTACATCACAATGCAGTGATGTCATGGACGTGATGACTTTTAAACCGCTTTTGAATGACTTCATAGATATTTATTTTCATCAAATGTATCATGTTTTAGACTAAATTTACAATCCCGAAAATTTTCATTTCCATCGTAAACAGTAGACTTAACATTTTTTATGACATTGTATAAACTGTTATACAGTGTGTATGAAAACATGCTAATGGCTTCTACAAATTTTCTGATAGTCTGTCAGAAAGAGATAAAAGTCAAATCAAGTCTATGACAAGCTCAATTTTGTTCTTCTGAAAATGAAGAAATCTCAGTCTCTCTTTCATTATATCTATTTCTTATTTCAAATATTACATTTATTGACCAAATTTCGTTTCAGAGTCCTAAGTGTTAGACTAATGTTCTGATAATAAAGGATGAGGTTCGAGCATAGGCCGACACGATGTTTTTTCTCCTTAACAAGATGATTATTCACTGAGAGTTCAGATCATTCAACGAGGGCAGAGTTCCAGAGATGCCCTGAAAGCGAAACGAGGCCGAAGCCAAATAACTGAGATTTTCTACACGTTGTTTGGTCTCTGCATCTGTCTCGTTTGTTGTAAGGGTAGTAGCTAGACTTGCTTTAAAGTGACACAGAGTATCTTTCTTAAAATTGTATATGGTTTTGATAAGCTACAAAATATCTTATATGCTAATTGAAGTTCATATTTCATCACTGGACTTGCAAATATATCCATTTATGCATAATATCTCTAAAATGTTTGATTTTATGGAAAAATCAAGAAAACATCTCAAATACGTTTAATATTCGAAATTAGGCATCCAATTAATCTACCTATTAGTTACAATACCTAATAAACACTATCGAATCGAATATATCTTCCTGTCAGCTTATGACAAGGTTTCAAAATTACGTTTAGCGAATTTGCGAGCGCCACTCGAGCCACATTGTCCGGTTTTCGATCAAAATCCCGACTTTGAATGGCCGTACTGATTGACCTTTAACTTGTTATTTTCAGTAACAGTTAGTGATTCCCGATGTTATAACATCGATTTCAAAATTTGACAATTGTGATCCTATCAACATACTCTGTGTCTCTTTAAAGGCACCAATCGATCGACTTTCATCCGCTATCTTGAAATGTTAGCTTTGCGAGAAAACAAATGTGCTGTATTATTCTTATTCATTTAAAAAATTTAGAAATAACTACTTGATTGATAGAAGAGGAGCATATTTATAAATAATTCATAATAAAAGTTATCAGTTACGACAGCATTTTGTCGTAGTAATGAATTCCACGATCGTAGCTTCAATGATTGGTTTAATTTCACGATGTTTTTATTTTTGTAATTTTGTCAAATTGTTAAATCTTTAATAACTGAAATGCTAACCTCACAAACATATTTGAAAAAAAGTATGAAATTATTATGTGAAAATCATATATAAGTGTAAACAGGAAATTCATTTGAATTTCGTTTCCACAAAAAATACCCCACTCGAATGGTCCCTTTAAGGGTATTGTTTGGAGTACAGTGTTGGGCGGGGTGGCAGTATCATCTAGTGTAGTAGCTTAGCGCAATGACTTTCATGAGCTATGAACGTCCTTGCTTAGTGTAAAAAGTTTACCAAATTGAAAAATCTGGCATGAAATATCATGCATGATCGTTAGACATGTATGTTATCATTTTGACTAAGATTCAAATGTTTCGACCGCGGGAACCTGGTCACATGACAAAAAATCCAAAATGGCCGCCAATTTTCTTGAAAACAACATTTTAACCATATTTCAAACAAACTATTTCATGATGACAAAAGAAGTAATTTCTTTCATAAGATCACTAAATTGTATCTTAAATAAAAAAATTATTTTGACACTAAGCTTCTCCACAGTATTACTGGTCGGCATACACTTGACCGAAATGACGAAAAAGTTCGTGATTGGAGTGCAAAATAAATTAGGCAAAAGTGACTGAATTCCAGGTTGTGTAAGTGTTAAATATGTACAAAAAATTGTAATATTATTTAATGTGACAGTATTAATATCCAAGAAGTTTTCTTCCTTATCAAGTTGTCAAATATAAATCAACAAAAATGTTAATCTTTAAAATGTATTAAAATATTTAAATGAACTAGGTTTTATTAGTGCTGAACCAGTTGAAATCTTAAAATAAAAACGTGGTGGTAAGTTTCAGCCCATTGGGTATCACTGAATCATTGTTTCTTCAGTCTGACGAGTCCAGATCAATGGACGAAACTAGTAACTCTAAGCAATAAGCACTTGCCCCTTAGGCGTTGTAAGGCCAATCCTGTCTTGCTTACAGTTGAAATCATAGTTGAGGTCAATTTGTCAAAAACGAACTGTCAGTATTTACAACTTTAAACAGGGAGGGGTTTTAACTATTGCATACATGTTTAACGGTAATGGTTATCCCTTTGTTAATAATGATGAAGGCAACATATTGATACAACTTTATACATGTGCAAAAGCGACGTATAAAGAAGTTGAATATCAATAAACTTTGCTTCATAATTCTATATTAGTTGATATACATAATTCAAATACCAAATTTAAACTCTAGAATGCCAATCAAAGAATTTTCGACTGATTGTCCTACCTTTCGACGTTTGAACGCCTCCAAAGTGTATGCTTCCAATACATCGTCGTATTCATGGTTACCAGAGAAGGTGGCATATTCCGGGTATTCACGCCATCTTTGACTATAGACTAATTGCTGGAGGTGCCGAAGTGTGAGTGCCGGGTGTTCTGAAAACAAAAATTTAAATTAATATAAGTTTGTTTTATAATAATTTAATAAATAAAGTCCGTAATGTTATGGTAATCATTATAAGTAAACCAGGCAATGTGATCGTGAGAGACTTCGCCTTTCCCAAAAAGAGGTATCATGCGAAAATAAAACTCGTTATTTAAGTCTCGTTTTATCCTTTTTTATGTGCCAACTCGTTGGTTTACTGCGGCTGAACTTGACTGCGTCTTCATAAATCATATTAAGGTTGGAATTCATTGCCGAAAAGGGCGCAGTACTCAAAACGCTTTTACAAAACATGCATTTACTTGAGTTATAACGTTGAAGTGGCATAGGTCATCTTTTGTGCAACGTTTAGAAAGGCAGGTTTACCTAAGCAAGTGTTTATAATTACTTTGTGAAAGGATTCCAAGGCATCATGACTATAACGAGATACAAGATATTCGTTCACAATTGATCAAAGTATGGGTATAATGATAATGATATAAACTAAAAGAATGTAAAACTAATCATCAATAGATATAATGTCCATTGCTAGTTTCATATACATGGATACTTTGTCAGATTCCGTTATTGTTTAAAAACAGAAAATATTGTTTAATAATAGAAAATATCTTTAACGAGAGATGTGAATGGCAAGCAAAATCTATTGTTAGTTCAAAAATCTATATAAGGCAAAACAAAGTTGAAAGACCTTCGTAACTAGTCATATGCTGAATGAACCTGTGTTCTCGAACATCTATTGTTAGTTCAAATATCTATAAAGGCAAAAGAAAGTTCAAAGAACTTTGTAACTAGTCATATGCTGAATGAACCTGTGTTCTCGAACATCTAATATTGTTAGTTTAAACATCTATAAAGGCAAAACAAAGTTCAAAGACCTTTGTAACTAGTCATATGCTGAATGGACCTGTGTTCTCGAACACATGTGCAGGTGTTCTCATAATGTTTATTAATGACAAGTCAAGTAAATTCCTATGACGATATGTACTGATTCACACTGTGCAAGTGCATGCAACGTGTGAAAAGTATTTACTTAATTAGAAATGCGTATGTCTTTTGCCAAGGCTGGAAGATCATGTAAGATTTTTGAATAAACAGATTGTTTAAATTGGCCTCGAGTCAATACGAGTAAAATAAGGACAATCTGATAAAGGCATTTCTTTGTAAGAGAACAGTTTGTAACATTTAGGCAAATAATTCAGTTCTGTTAAACAGATAAAACATTTTTATTAACGAATATTCTTGCATATTCACTTAACATTTGTTCTTTAAATAATCTTCTCTATAACAACAGTCACAGTCTCATCTCATGAAGGTCTCATAAACAAAGTAAAGTCCTCAAAAGTTCCGGTTAAAAGATTAAACCTTTTTGTCAAAGACTATTTTTGCATATGGTAATATTCGCAGCATCTCTAACATTTTCTTTAAAAATCTTCTCTATAACAACAATCACACTCTCATCTCATGAAGGTCTCATAAACAAAGTAAAGTCCTCAAAAGTTCCGGTTAATATTAAAAAACCTTTTTATTAACGAATATTCTTGCATATGGTAATATTCGCAGCATCTCTAACATTTTCTTTAAATAATCTGCTCTATAACAACAATCACACTTTCATCTCATGAATGTCTCATAAACTAAATAAAGTCCTAAAAAGTTCCGGTTGAATAATTAAACCTTTTTATTAACGAATATTCTAGCATATGGTCATATTCGCAGCATCTCTAACATTTTCACTTTGAATAAGGTTCTCTTTAACAACAATCACACTTTCATCTCATGAAGGTTTCATAAAACATTCAAATCTGTTAAATTTCACCAGTGACAATTAATTTTAAAATCGTTTAACTTCAAGTTATTTTTTCAACAAGACTCCACGAACTTTACAGTGTAGAGAGTATCACCTCAGAACATTAGAAGATAACGAACATGTTTTTGGCGCTGGGATCCGTCAGACGCCTTATTCATGTCAAGTGATTATCAGTTGTAAAGAAGTAGTATCTCTCTTTCTGTCTTCTCCCAAGAAGAGTTCATACCGGGGTTAGATTAAATACTTATCATATACTTATCGTTGTGTCGGGGATCGCTATAGGCTAAGATAAAACCGAAATACGGTAAATTCGGAGCTGTATTACATTGTGAGTTATGTTTTTATTTCAACACTTGATAATAAATTCTGGGGATGAATGGGAGACTGCAAATCTCTTTTTGAAAGATTATCAGCACCTTCTGAAATTTTCGGATATAAATCTTATTTATTCATCTTTGTGAAATGTGAAAGAACATGTCCGCATTATATGTTTGTTGGCGCTGTATTTAGGTTTAGATTTAGATTTGCTCTAGACGTTTTCCTAATTATTGAGTACCTTTAACATATAAAATATTCAACTGCCAAAAATATTAAAAAGGTCTGAGTTTCAATCTGATTTATGAACAATATAACAATGTTTATTATATATTATCATATTATATATTTATGTAGAAATAATTCTAAGAAGCTATTGTAACTTGTTTCTCACCCTTTTCTTCAAGAATAAAACATGATTAATCAAAATCAAATAGAAAATACAATTAAGACGCCCTAGCTTCCCTTGTAAAGTAACATACGTCTCCTTAACTGTGCCAGCTTTTCAGCGTGCTGAAACTTAGCTTTCCCTATATGATAGTCCACTAAGAAATCACCTTGATCTTACGTCTAGTCACTGAAGAAGGCGGTGTGCTCTTACCAAAGCAAATTTCTTAATGCAGCAAGCCTAAAATGAGCAAGAAAGATTCTCGAGTTATTCCTTAGGGAGCCATCAATAAGAGAAATATTAAGAACATTTTTATGAAACTCGTGAATGTTTTGGTATTAAAGGGGCAGTAGCACGTTTTTATGGGGAATATAAGGTGATGTCAGAAAAATGAAAATGAATGGTTCCAGTATATAGACAATGTATTGAAACTAAATGATGCAGACAAAAATCAAATATATAATGTGAAGTTCAGCCATGAGATTCCTTTTCTTACACAAAATGAATAAAAGGGGTTCACACAAAAATGGCTGCCAATGGAATTTATGAGAATCTTTATAATTTATTCTCTGACTATGGATGATTGGTTTGTGAAATAAGATTTTTGACACTATATGAGTAATGCATTTAGCATTAACTCACAATTATCAGTGAAACATTGAAAATATAAAATTGTCAAAAAACGTGCTACTGCCCCTTTAAACGGGCGAAGTTGAATACCGATATACCATTCACGAATTACATAAAGTTGTTATTAAACAGAACTGAGATTAGTTTTTATTTATTACTTGGCAAATTATATATCCAAAACTTTAAAGAAATTCGCCCATGTAGCCATATGGCTGCCGCCCGCTTATATTGTGACGTCATGCTTAACCATTATGTCTTATTTATGACGTCACACCTGATTACAAAATGTGTAAACTTTTTATACCCATTTAACAGCGATATCTTAAACGGGCAATAAAAATATTATGATACCGGTTTGGGTGGTTCTCTCTATGTGAAAAAAGAATAGTTTTCATCTCAGAATATACTGAGAAAATAAACCTATAAATCAAAGGTTAGAGTGATATATTGACGGCAGGGCGTTTCCTTTGACCGGCGCTTCAAGATTTTGACCGTACAATAACAACGTATGCTTTCTTTTCCAAATTTGTGTTCTAAGTTTCAGAGACTATAAACAATACGTATTCATCTGATATGTTTTCATGCGGGGAATCAAAATATTGTCAACATATCACATTTAGACGGTTCGTGGAGGGTTAGGAAGTTGGCAAACGAGAAATTTTATTTTGATGTACTTCGGTTTTTGAATAATAAATGATGGAGAAAATTCTAAAACCGAAGACTCAAAACTAGTCTATTATCCAGACCCTAAAGCAAAAAAAAAATGAATAAAGAGGCCTTCCTAAGTCTAGAAAATATTGGAAAGTCTAGATGCCTCTAGTATTGTTCAGGGCTGCTTATTTTATTTCTTTTCAAATAAATAATTAAAATATTGAAATTAGTAAAGAACTCTTTTTTCGGGGACTAAATGTTAGTCTAACTCAAAACTTTCTATTCGAAATGACAATAACATGTTTTATCATATATCTAACAATAATATGGGGTGTTTTGCATGTGTGATAGAGGCAAGGACACAGCATCCATATTGCCGCCCGGTCCGCAAATCCATATCAGCCATATGAAACCGGTCCGCAAATCCATATCAATATCAGGTTAGAGCTATCTCCCTTTGCAGTGTAACGTCATTTTCTGCATAGATGGTGAGTTGTGCGTTAACTTCACTCAAAACAATGTTGTTGACGCTTTAACTGTTAATTTTTTTAAAACATCAAAGGATTCAATATTCTAGTAATTTGAAAAGTTGAGCTGCTCACAGTATCTTTCTCAAACTTAACTCTTAAAAGCATGATCGTTTTAACTTCCATAGCTTTTTTTGATAAAATTGTTGTAGAAAAAAAAGTTTGATATGTGATAAAAAGGTTACAAAATGTCACTTTTCATATCATACCTAATATCAGCCCGAGACCCATATCAGCCCTCTGGCCTGCAATCCTCGGGCTGATATGGGGGTCTCGAGCTGATATTAGGTATGATATGAAAAGTGACATGTTATAACCTCTAATTATTATCTGAGATATAGAACTCTTCGAAAAAATATTAATAATTTATGGATCAAACGTCAGAAGTTGTGTGCACAGGGACTTGTATTGCTAATAAAAACTGTTCCTAGTAAGAATACTTGAATACGATAATCGCCTATTACTAATAATTCTTACTAGGAACAGTTTTTATTAGCAATACAAGTCCCTGTGGTTGTGTGCACTGTAAAATTTGGAAAACCATTTCATATTCATACTGGCTGCCCTTAACAAGGAAAATATATCAACATTTGACCTCTCGTGGTCATCTCGCGGAACTTCGTCAATCACCACGTGACATCTGTCCAAGATGGCGCCCATTGATGTGCGACCCAGAAACAAAAGTATGTATATATATCAGCACCACAGTCTTTTTGTGATAATTTACTGCTACAATAATGTGAAGAATGCTGATAACACTGATTAAGGGCAGTCTTCATTGGCGATGAGCTGTTTGAGGTATCACTTTTTTACCGTGCCCGCCCTGCTGAGGACTTTTGACTCTTGCTTTGATAACGTCTGTCATCGCCGTGGTAACATGACACGGCAGAGGCGCATTTCAGTGTTCGGAGTCAAGTGAAAACGGTGAATATGATATGTGGTCTCCCGTGAAAAAAAGACCCCACTGATGTGAAAAGAATTAGTTTCTATGATTTTCAAATACCAAAATACCATTTAAAAGGCAAAATTCTTTAACCAGATGTTTGATGTTTATTCTTTCACAATAGGAATTTTTAATCGTTTTGAAAACGACATGTCTTCGAAAATAAATATGTGCCATAAAAAGGTTTACGAATTTTATGGAATTGATGGCTGTGCTGAGACAATGAATTGTTTCCTTGCCTTTGAATAAAGTTTGTGTTGACATTTATTAGAAAATAAACGACTTTGAACTTTGATATTCCACATGACGTACGATTCTATTTCAAAAATAGTTTTTAAGGGTTATGACGTTCAAGCTCAACTTGACCTAACGAAGGACAGCAAATGAAGTTATAATAACATTGCTTAACTAAAACTACATAAATGTTATACTCGTCCAAATAAGCCGTCGCATTATCATAGAAATATATCCTTAAAACTTCGTACGACTTCAACAAGATGATTTTAAATCTAAATGTCAAACTTTAAAACGTTGATACAAACTCAATATTCAATATTATAGCTTCATATTGATCATTTGTAAGTTTGTTTTGTATTTAACTTGTTGTATTTACTTATTTTTAAACAAGTAAAATATAAATTCAAGAATTGCATGGAAGCACTCGTAAAATCACCACTTCAATAAAAATGAATTGATCAAACTAGATAATATATTTGAATAGAAACCTGAAACTTACAGGTTTGTCAAGAAGTTATTGGAAATGTACTTCGATCATTTACATGGCAGAGAATAAGTACAGATTTTGTCTACTCGCAGTGCTAATGTCATAAAACAATAGATTCACAAAAGCAAATAGATACAATAGCAAAACTGAAACTGGCTACATAAAATCTTAAAATATCATGTCCGAGTCTCCCTATCATCCTATTTAAAATAAAATCTAAAACAGCTTAACGACTTATCAACCTTCTCAGTGATTAAGATTTTCACTCAAATAGCAAAAAGGAAATGTAAACACATCAAATGCATCTTCGAGGAGAATATTTATGTTGCAAATAAACCTGTTAGAGAAAATCTGATGAGGAAATATATTTTATTTATTTGAGATATACCTTAGCATAAATAAGTCCTGTAGGGAAAATTTTGAAATATAAAATTTCGATAAAATGTGCTAGAGCACTTTAAAAATGACATTGAAACACCAAAACGATTTTAAAAGCACGGCCATGTAGAACATTTAAATCGTAATCAACCTGGTAGAGATAATTTTTTGTGGTATGCAACAAGCTTGTAGATGCTATCAGCCTGAAATAGCGCGAGAAACCAACCATTGAGCATTTACGTCAAAAACTCCTGGCACTGATACAACTGGAGTATACGCACAGGAAACACATGCTAAGTACGATGCATCGGAGCTTTCACGTGTTCATACAAGCGTGTACCCGCACACGTGTTTGCGCTAATCTGAAATCTTGAACATGCAAAAACATGGTTTTTATCCACAAAACGTCACTGAAATCATGATAGATTTTTTAGGAATCTATTTATCAAGTGTGAATTTGGAGTATTTGATTTCTGATTGATTTGTAAAATAGGTTTTCAATGTTCTTTATTTCGATTTTCAAAATGACTTAGTTGAGAACTTGAAACAAGGTTACACATTTAAACATACATACAATACATAGTATTACTAATTAAATGACTACTATTGGTTTTTATACAATATGTGCCTACAGCAAATTATATATAAGCTTGATGACTTTTTGAAATAAGTTTATCTCTTTATATGACAGATAAAACATAAGTTTAATGACTTAATAGAAAACGTAATGGGAAAAGTACATGTATAATATTTTCATATTTATAAATACATGTATGTAGACATGACATAATCCCAAATATTTTAAATAGAGAGATTATTACCAAAGGAAGTGTGTCATATGACTTCATGCAAAACGTGTGATATTTGTGTATTACCCGAGCGACAGCGAGGGTTTTACTCATATTTTCATGAAAAATTAAAAATGTCAAGAAAAGGGCCTGCTTCCCTACACTGACGTCGCGAACAAGGGTTATATGACGCTTCATGCGTAAATTTACCGGTAGTCGCTCGATCTACAACAATCATTGCTAGCCTAAAATAATATGCGCTCATGTACTCACACTGAAATCATGTCACTACTTATATTCCACCCTGTGGGTAATAAAAGACTTTTGTGTAAAAAATAAATACCCTTTAATATAAAAAAACGAGGAACTTTTAAAAACGTTTACAATGTAAACTTACTATGTCCTTGTTAATGTTCTAGGATCGATAAGCTTACCTTTAGGTAATCATTCAGTATTAGTTTATGCAAAATGCATCACCCCCAGATGCATTGATTATCTCATCACTCAATTATCAGTAACCAAAGAAGAAACTATCAAGCAAAAACTACTGGCGATCAATTTTGTGTTAACACCTTTTACTATTAGCTAATGGGAAATGGATTCGCATAGTTTAATCGAACATGGTACGTTTCATTTCAAAACTGCTTCTTTTGATTACAAAACACTATCTTAAACTTGATAACATTTAAACCCATGAAATAACAACTTAAAAACCATGCTACTTCCCCTTTAAATTACAACTCTCCAATGCACCGAATGAATATAAGCTTTCTATACACATGTATTGTATTGAACTGAATGTTGTACAATTTTGGTGTATATATATATATTATATTCATCTTTTTTTCTTAGCTCCAGTTTGCAGTCTTAGTATAATTCAATTCAGCAATTTTTATCTTTAAGGAAACAATGAACACCTTCTTCAACAAACGATAAGTTCAAATTGTTTACAGTGACTTAAGTATCGTAAAATATAGCAATTAACATCAATGTAAATATACCAGAAATAGTGCGTGGCATGTAATGAACACGTCTGTAGGAAATCACTGAAGACAATTCCAGATTTATTTAACTGTATAAACACATGTCAAACAGTATAAACAAAAATATTTTCGAAAAATAAACATGGGCGCCGAGGTCGAATATACCCTTTCAACGTAAGATAACATTGAAGGAAACACAGGAACCAAACAAGCCTGGAAATGATAGGACTTGACGGTTGACGTGTGTCATTCATCAGCAAGTAGATAAGGAGAGGATTTTGACACATAAGCAAAATATAAACTTAAATTTTCGGTGTCTGTTACCAATGTACGTGTTTGAATATCAAAAAGGCTTATAACCTAAATGGTGAAAAATAGCAAGTCACATATTTTTCATATATGCACATGTGCATGTGGACTTCTGCCAGGCAAACATATATTTACCATTTGTTTGGCATTTTGATATGTTTAGGTCATTAACTTATTCATGACGTCATTTTACTATGTCGTCGCAAGGGAAGATAGCCGTTTTCTGGCTTTTTGTACCAAATTCAATGTAAATTGATCGGTATTAAAGTAGGTCACGGTTTTCAGTTCACAATTCAAGTTTTCTTTAATCTTCATTCTTCAATATGTTGGGCGTTTTCATATTTCATCACGGCATTTAAAGAAATAATATCCTGGCACTATATTTCCGCTCACCAGAAATACCGACGCGTAGTTTGACAGTTCAATAAACCATGTTATCACATGCACGTGTAACGTGTAAATATAATAAATTCACAGCTTTCGCCATTTACGATGCTTTATTTATCTAGCGGGACATATGACTGAGCCAACAAACATTCTGACAAGTGGGAGCAATGATGTATTGATAGAAATGCTTATGCGAATATGTTAAAGGAGTGACAAGTGAAAGAGACGTTCTTGTTGTAGAAAAGTGTGTGTGAATACTGCTTTACATGTATTCTAGTCTACGTGAATTGTTTTTTTATATGAATTGTTTTGAATATTATGTAATTAGTTGTCATCACATTTCTGGAGAATTGTAATTATACAAAACAAATTTCCCTTTTGGGACAATAAAGATTATCTTATCTTATCTTAATACTGAAATACTGAAAACTGAAATACTGAAATACTGAAATACTGAAATGAAAATACATCTTAAATGTAGCTATTTGGTATTACAAATGAAAGAAGCCCACTTTTCAGAAACTGAACTGAAACTGCAGTGAACAAGACAAGTGAATGTAAACTTGCATTGGTCTATATATATATTTTGTTTTAGGGGCTGTTAAAGAGACTATATTGCAATACCCGAAGACTAAAATTAAGTCTCTGAAAAATAATTCTAAGAAACGATGTTTTTATTTATAATAGCAAGTGAGCCTTTGGGTTCACAGCAGATCTAGATTTGCTTTTCGAGAGGCTATCATTAATATATATAATGTAATATTATTAAGTACAGTCAATGTGTTCAACGAACGCTATTGTTCTTTACAATGTTGACGGTTTATCAACAAATACCCTGTTATCACTAAGTGACATAGCGTTTTATTCATTCAATCCAAACGTTAATTGCTTTGATTAATTCCTATATCCGTATATATATCAAACAAATAACCACGTGATCTCACTCCGCATGCGTTTATAATTCTATTTAGAGTGCACTTTAACAAATAATATCATTTTACACTCATATAATAAATTCATTTTCCGAAGCTAGAATGCTATAATTCTATCATCTGCATGAACTGAAAACAACGACTTTTCAATCGATTACATTTTCTTTCATGAACATCAGTTAAGCTACCTCGGACTATAAGTAGTCCATACCTCTTTACTATACAACTGTTGAGCGTACGTGTAAGATGCATAAAAAATAGTAGTCGGAATTACACCTAACGATGTTTATAGAAACGTCTTCGTCATTAAATTACACATGGATGTTTATCTGTTTGCTTAGAACACGTGTAACCCATTATCTAAGATACGGAGTACACGTGCTTTCTCTTTCATCTCTTAAATGCCCACTGCGCATGCTCATCACCATGCGCATAACTCGATCAATGCGCAAACTGGTTTCCACATGTTGCAAAAAGTAACATACATTTGGATGTCACTGAACGTGCTTCGGATGTGTTGCGAAGTTTTCCGAATGTTTTGCCTACCTCGGCGTCTTTCACGGTCTAGCAATAGCAGCTAATAACATGTTTTGGTTGAGTTATGAGGGCAATATGTATATATTAGCAATAAAAACTCTATTACATGCAGTTGTTTCTTTGAGGTATTGCGTGCATACATGGAAGCTATTTCAGCAATTGTTTTACGACGTATCACTACAGCAGGCTAGAACACTTTTCCTTGTTATATGCAACCTTACGTTTGTCGATATGTACTCTTGCATGGGCGGGGTGTTAGGGGGTGGGGGAGGGTTGCACCCCCCTCTCCAATTTTGGTTCGCTCATTCCCAATTTCAGTAGATGACCAGCTTTCCAACTTTTGCTTCATAACCCCCTACCCCAAATTCCAATGAGTCAGCTCCCTATCGATTTCTTTCTTATAACCCAGCCCCACCCGAAAAATTTCAAACGGTAACCCCTACCCCAAATTATATGGAAAATAAAGATAATTTCAATCGTCATTAGGATCAGCATGAGACTTTTTTTAGTTGAAAAGAAGCAATTCTCGATGTAACAGGTTTGGCATCCTGAGTCGCATTGATCCACTACAGGATTATGTAATTAAAGGAACTGGAGGTGGATAATTTATATAATTGATAAAATCTTCTAATTCCGGAAATTTCATTCAAACTTAGCCTTCAAATTCAAGCTTTCTTTCTAATGAGGAAAACATATCTAATTGGGTTTTCCAGACAGACTAAACAAAATTAAGACCATTTCGTCAACAAATGCCGATAACAGATTCCCACATGCATGCTAACGCCAGTAACATGCACGTCGCGGGCATGTTAACACACTGACATGCGACGTCATAAATTATTCCAAATTGTCTCTCTCCTGGCACTTTTAAAGTCTCTCCTCTGACACATCTAACATGGAAAGCCCACGAGTCTCATAAACATGCATAACGCGCATTGTGGAGAAGAGTTGAATATGCGTGTGATGCGCTAAACGAGTCCCAATAGGTCTACAGCAAGGTTATATTCTCCCTCCATTGTTTTTAATGGTTTGTGCTTGTAACATATAAGTAGAATGCGCGTGTGGTGCGTTTAACGACTCCCAAAAGGTCTACAGCAAGGTGATATTTTACCTCCATTGTTTTTATGATCTTGAAACATAAAACCAACTGACCCGAGGTCTGAGAATACACATTAACATATACTTGCTAAGAAATGACCTAACCAAAAGATGGCAAAGAACACGTTGGTGAGAAAGTTTGAGAGTGAGGGTTTGAGCCTAACAACCTCAGAATGGAAAGAATAAGCGGCAACGCAGTTTGTTAATTGAAAAATATGCAAAGCTGAATTGTTTTTCATCTCAGTCATTGTTGTAAAATATGGCACCCTTTTTATGTTTCTCTGTTTCCCCTTCTTTCCAGTTGTTTTTGTAAACTAGAATGATCGTTAGGTTTTCACAGTTGATAAAATCATTTATCATACATAAAGCAAATAATACCCAGTTTTTCTAGCTAGTTGTTTTTTTAAAACTAGAATGATTGTTAGGTTTTCACAGTTCACAAAAGCAATTACCATGATAAAGCTTTAATAATACCAAACATAGAAAATCAGTATTTACAAAATCACTTAAGCTTCATTACTAGATCATAATGTTAAAAACGTTTCTTTGTCAGACAACAATAAACAACAGTAAGAAAACATGACAACAGACAAGGAAATGAATCCATCAATAAATCAAACCAACGTTCACAAAGTCATGGTTTTCTCTTTAACGTATCAGCGCATTAAGTTTCATGCAGTAGACTCGAGACGCATGAAGACAGGTATATATGTCAAGGTGTGGGAACTTATATCAGACTCCAGTCAGAGAAAGATGATGTATTCATAGCTTCTGTTGTTCCAGTGATGGGTGAGCCTTGAACAAACACAGTAACGCCATTTGTGAAGATGGAATGCCATTAGTTAAAGCAGAAAGACGTTCTGAAGGTGTAAATGAGATGCAGTGAAAGCATGATGAAACTCGAAGGCTTCAGAAGGTTGTAAAACTGACATCATGCTGTATGATACATAGAGGATACTAAGCGATCTTCCATTTAATACTATTTTCGTCAAATAAGTTAAGAATTTTGTATAAAACGAGCGAAAGTGAGTTTGATACTAATTATTCACGAGTATACAAAGAATAGGAAGGGAGTTGAAGTTTGATAAACTTGAAAACTTCAAACGTTGTAAAATTGACATCAAGTTTATGATACTCTGCATATTATTCACTTATGGTTTCCGTTTTACCAAAATTGTTCTTTGTAACTGCCAGACGTTCAGGCGGTTGTAACTGAGATGTAGTGTAAGCATGTCGAAACTTGTAGGCTTCAAAAGGTTGCAAAAGTGACACACGTTTATAATTCGTGTATCTTGTTGTTTAGTCTGTCAACCAGAACTTAAATTCAGATAAAAGCCTACAAGAAGACTCGAGAGCTCAATTGATGATTAATTTTCAGCAACACAAGTATCTCGCTGGCTTCATTTTGGAATTTAGAACTACGTGTTGAGCAAACATTATTTCATGATAATTGAAACTACATTGTTAAAATTCATAAACAATTTCTTCTCATTATAGATGTCGATCATGTACAAATCATCTAAGAGACAATATAACCCAACAAATACATAACACTGAAATGATGCATTATCTTATATTACGAATGAATCATGTCCTATCATCTCAGATACATAACACAACAAATCAACTACGTCTATGTTGTAATGCTGAATATATGATGGAGTAACATTATCAAACCATGCTCAATTATTCAGGACATCGAACAGTAGTTAATGTTGAGGGTTTATTAGGTATCATTCACAAATCATGCCCAATTCGCCCTTATCATTAAGGACATCGAATTGTAGTTTCTATGAACGTTCATTAGGTATCATTCACAAATCATGCTCAATACGTCTACATCATTAAAGACATCGGTGTACTACCACACGATATTGCATAGGTATGCGAGACCGTATTGATTACGAAACCTCCGACCCTCACAGACGGATGTAATATGCAGACAGTCTGCAATCCCTTATATCTCCGAGGGGTGCTTATATCATGCAGGTGTCCCTACTGTATTCATACCTCATTCAGCATGGATCTTGCTTCTTGTTTGTATCAAATCTTACACAGTTCGTCCAACACCACCCCACCCAACCCCCGAGCCTCACTCGAATCCCCACTCCGTACCCTTTAATATAAATATCACACGCAGGCAAATTCAGCATGAAGTCTCTCTTTTGTACGTGCAAAACAAGTCATTTCTCTTCTAATGTCTTTGATGGATAATTCAGACCATAATCCCATAGAGCAACTACTTTAATCAGATGCATTACAATACTTTAATAATTTACATTTTAGGAGTCATCAACATCAACATTTTGATATGTTTGTGTCCTGTTAAATCAGATCCTTAACAACTTCCTTTTTAAGATTAATAAATCAAATAGGAATGTCTTTTCCGTTTTCTGAGGATATTCTGTAAAGCCATGTATGGAGCCAACATCTATAGTCGAACCTATGACTTACGCCACTGAGGGAACAAACCGAATTGCCGTATCATACAGGTCGTTGTTAAACCGAGGTCTGTCAAATGTGTAAGTGTTCAAACTTAATAACTTATTATCGATCCCTTTAGTTGCATCATCTTATGAAGTCAAAATTGAACGTATTACTAAATAACACATGTTTTTAGCAACAACATCAAAGTGAGAACAGGACACATCCAACATGTAAAGTATAACCTTTACATGTACATGGATATGATTAAAACATGTATTTCTGATATTCCACGTGCATTGTCTTCAAATGTCTACCACACCCAAACTGGATAACCAACATGTGAATACAACATCCCTTGAGAATAGGCAAACGTGTTTGGTTTCTTATGAAGTTCCTTTGTAAGGTGTGTAACATTTGGATGTCATTGAATGTAAAAAGTAAAGCGTACATAATGCATAGCAGAGGCTTTACAGAAGCTTCTTGAAGTCTTCACGTCCACCTTTTCGAAGAATTTTAAACAAACTTATTTTCAAAGATTACAAATGGTTTAATGTTTTAACTTAAGATTTGAGGATAATTGTTTCTTGTTTTAATTAATGTTTCAAATTTCTTAAACAATTCCTATCGACATATGGAATGATGGTATTCGAATGAAGTTTCCATAGGGACAAAACTAATCTAACAAGATCAGGCAGTCATATTCTTGAAGTACAGCTATCATAACGAGAGATACAATGTAGTCATCAGCTTATTTATTGACATTTTGTCGTGTCGAAAAGCCAAAATCATGTCAAAATATAGTCCATAACATGTCTTTAAATCACACAAGTTTCCTCATGATGTTAACCGATATAACGCCAACTTCTTTAATTACAGCTTTTAAAGGCTGAAATGGCTATATTTTAATAATTCTCCACGATCTATACCGGAATCACAGTCATGACCAGACCGTGGTAGTTGGTATAAAGACTGTTTCACTTCAAGGTATTTACGAGGGAAGTTATGGCTCAGGCTATGACGTAATAGCAATTGAAAGCCAGTGAATTCAGAAATGCTTGTGTGTCATAAATACCCGACATTCCATGAAGAGGGTGTGTAGTTCATGCCCTTGACTATGGGGTTGACGATGAGTGATTCTGGCATAATAGTGTACCGCATGTCCCATAATAAATTACGTGCCCATGGAGCATATACACATAAATTGGAACTACTTGTACATGTTGTGTAGGATAAAGCACCCAACGACACGTTATTTCGTAAACAACAATCTGTCACCTTCCCTTTACCAAACTTACCATTCAAAGGAACGAAACGTGAATGTCGGTTGACATTAAAAGAACAATTCGGGAACGGCATGCGGAATGGGCACATCGAATGCAGGCTAAAGTAAAAGACGATACAGAGAAGTTTTATGTTGTTATTCTGCTAGCTATAAGCCGATCTATTGACGTTTAGTGGTTCTGACTTAATAATGTGCTTATATGTCCTATGATAATGATGCGTGTTGACAGGTTGGCTACCAATTTACAAACCAAGTATTTTGTATGGATATGGATATGACCTGTGTCAGAACACAAAGCCAAAGGATCGACGTCGAAATCACTTGAATCTGACGAAGGAATGTTCTCTAAATAAGACAGAGTACATATACAGAGCAGTAGATACAAATTGACCGGAAGTGCAACAAGCATACCCAGCATTCCTTGTTGAATGTACGACTATGGATATTGCTGTTGCAGTGATTGCAGTGGCTTGCAGAATCCTGTGTTGACATTGGCTTTCTCATCACCTGAACAATAAATATTATCAAAGACCGCATAAAAACGTCATTTTACGGTTTTCAACTCTACTGATATCAATACATGTACGTAATCTCTTCTTAAGACGGGATAATGACATCAGACAAATTATATCTATTTTTGACAACCTTCCTTTCTGGATCTCATTGGAAGATTCAAGCCAGCGACCCAAACTTACGGGGCGAAGTCGCTGATTGGTTGGATTTGAATGACGTCACTGGTCAGATTGGCGACTCGATTAACGGAGCCCGATGAGATCTATACACTAACGTAGTGAAGCAATATTTGTCTTAATCTATTAAGATATGGATAAAGTAAACACGCGGTTTCTGACTTGGAACTTTTGAATATATTTTTCCGTAAAGACGGTATATTACCTATGTATATAGATATGCGGGTTATGAGAGTGATCTGATCGGCCCACTCCTGGCAAAAGTCTGTTGTTCCTACATTTGCAGTTCACATATGATATTATCGTGCTGGCATTTAGAAAAGGATGCTTCCTTGCTCTTTCATCTCGTGTATAGCTTAGAAATGATGAAAATCGGAAAACATAACAATATAATGTGTATGTTTACGTCCTAGGAAAAGTTTTATGTAGAGTAGTAGGATTAAATCTTTAATGTCATTGAAGTTAGTCATTAACAGTCATACATACAAACAAACTTTCATGGTTTTATTTGCAACACATGGTAAAATGATGAGTACTTATACAAAAAGAACAGTAAAATGTTCCAAAAGAAGTTTTAGTCCACTTTGAAATTTCGCAGACATATTTTGTTGAAATAGCTATAAAATTTAATGTAAGACAGTGTTTCAATGAGCTTAAAAAGAATTTAGATTCAATGGTCGTTTCGATTTATTATTCATCATTCATTAATAATTATTCATGTCATTAAGTTTATTTTGAAAGATCGGCAGGTCAATTAAAGGAGTCCCCAAGAATAAAATCCTCCATAATACTCACTGTGCATAACTTGCGTCAGTAACCGGCTTTTATTTGACTTAGAAACATTTAGTGTATGTTCTCAACATGACGTCCATACTTCATTGAGAATCTAACAAAGAATGCAATATTCGCCGTAGTAGCTATCGACTGAGGCGAGGTATCGCCTGGTAGAAGAAGAGTTGAACTACGTGAAGAATCTTAACAAGAATGTACCATCAACCATTATGACATACCATCAACCATTATTTTCGCTAATTTTCCAACTTCCAGGAATCATCATATCATATTGTCAGTCTTACTAACAAGCAATTATCTTTTCATGACTTTCACAAGAAAAACTTCGGACATGGCATAACGTTAATAAACCTCGCCAGTTACATGAAGACACACAGCCAGGAACTAGTCTGTTCTTTAAGACCATAAAGCGAATATTTAATCGATCACCAACCCAGTCTAGAAAAGTATAGCAAGTCTAGATCACTCAGTTTTCTGAAGTTAAAGCATCTTCTTGGTTCCATTTTGTTATATATATGAATTGTTTAAAAATATTGTCGATATTGAACAAAAATAATACTTCAGAGACAAAAATGTTAGTCTAGGCCAAGAATTATAAAGCAGCTTTATTGACAGGACCGACATACCATACTTACAATGTTTTATTTTATAGCACTCGCAGATCAAGTATTAAAGAAACTACTTTGAACTCCCAAGCGATCAAATGATAACCCAAGGTAAATCTTCAAAACACAAACCTTTGATTTCACATATTTTGACAGCATCGGCTTTCCATACCTCTTCCTGTGAAGACAACACTTAACACTGTATTAACACTATCACTACAGAGCCGTGCCAATATTTGTCTTCTAGGTGTGTTATGAGTCAATTTCACCTGGCTGTGTATTGACGTTCAGGTGGTTTGTTGATAATGATTGCAATCTGTCTCTTACATAACACCATGTACATTGCAAAACGTTTAACAATACGGGAAAATGTTAAATTTGATATCCAAAACATCTAAAAAATCTTTCTCATAAATGAAGGCCGAAAACGTCAGAAAATCTAAAAGATGCAATAAATTTGCAAAGCCATTCTAAAACGTTTCTATGCTATCATCACTAACGTCATTGCATGAAGAAGTCGGGAGACGTTGCGATTTTTACTAAATTGATACATGTAGTTGTTGGCTTTGATTAGCACACCATAACTCGGCAAAGTGGCTCTGAAATTCAACATAGCACTGCTACTTACTGTTTCTGTATGTAGAACATCTCTTTGGTCCAGATTTAGCATTTTTGCCACGCCCATGGTGGGATTCGAACCCTTTACCTCCCATAGAGAAAATTGCTAAAAAAAATACTGTGGTATTCCGGCCAACCTCTAAGAGAACTCCAAGCTCAGCTTTCGAGCGATGCATATCCTCACTTAAAAATGGCGTGAGTCTTGAAATCAAAGACATCAAAACCCTTTAAAGTAGGAAGACATCAAGAGTGAAGTTCAACTAAGAAAATACAAGGACGCTCGATAACCAAAGAGGAGAAAAAGTTATACATGTAAACTGAAGTTTTTCAAAATACGTGTTAACTTTCAAAAACAACTTTTAAGCGTTCAATGCAGATGTGTTGAGAATGTAAGACAAATAGCCGTCACGTAATATTCTTTAACATGCTTCAAAGTGTTCATGGGTCTTTAGTTCCATTGCCGGTTCTGCTTTGAAGCCATTACAGGCTTCGGTGCCGTTTTCGCTTTTGTGCGATCTCAATTTTGGAGTGCCTTTCCATCAAACTTGAACTTTAAGTGTTCTGCTCGAGCGAACCCGCCAGAAGTGTGCAATATATCTATTATCGCACACATTTGCTGCCAATAAATGGACATTACAACCCAAACCTGTCGACATCGGTGAAATATGACACTAAGCGATTTACCATCCATCATAATTCTTTGATGTTCGCCATTGCATGCACTCGCTCATATCTCTGACCACTGAACGGCTGTTCGAGGTTTCTCAAGGGAGGGAAGTATCAGTCATCACCACTGCATACCGCAAGAAAATATATGACATTTTGACACCATTATCTAAATTTAACTTTCGGTTTCCGTCTTGGAGTAGAAGATAAAAAATTAAACACACATGAAGCTATAAAAGGATGATGTATATCTAGATAGATATACGAGTGGTGGTTTATAAGAGGGAAATTGTTATTTCTTGTAAATTTTGGCCAGAATTTTCAGTCACATCGAGCGAAAAGGTTTATCATAAACAAAATATTTAAAAACAATTTAAAACCAAAATGGCCGCACCTTTTCGTAAATTAACCAAAGACACTTGATGATAAAATGCAAATATTAAACAAACAGTTTGGAAACCAAAGTAACATTTTAAGTAAAAAGTGAAAAATATGTCCAATTTTACGTAAATTATTAAATCGCTCAGGTGACCTAAGATCACTTTTTTAAAATAAATGATGATTATAATGATCAACGCCACGGTAAGGTCAGGTTTTAAAGTGCAAAAACTCTATTGTTTTATCTTATCGTTTATCTTCATTATTGTATATTTATATTTCCATGCTGAAAAAAGTATCGTAGAGTTTAAGCTGAGATTATGCTTATATGAAAAAGTCACTTAACACATGTAAAAACAACTATCTTATCTCGTGAACTATTAACGTATTGTAGATATGATATTAAATATGATTATTTATTGCATTAACATATCGACACGTGCACTTTCTCTCGCTGCTGCAGCATATGTGCAAAAAACGCGCCACTAACATTTTGTGAACCGGAAGTGCAAGCATATTTATCGCAAAGTTGAGAGCTCGGGTACCAGTTTAAAGGACACGTGACGTCAACTTGCAATATGCACACCGGAAATGCAGGGACGTAGATGTTTATATGTGATAGTTTGAGTCTCCACGTATGACATTATGTTTATCAACTTTTGTCAGTAATGCATTTCATAGATTTTATGAACAAATTACACGGCCGTTAGCTAATGCCAAACGTCAAAGTCCACATCATTTGCGTCAAATGGAATTATGGAAGGTCAGTCGTCAATCTCCGTCCGCGAGATAGAAAATCAAACAATTCTATGATTTCTAGTCTATATCTAGCAAATTGCCTGTGTATTATGTTGCTCCCTTGTTAATGCTTCGTATAATACTTTTACAGACAGAATCTCTTATAGAGATAACTAATGTTTTTCTCTTGTAACCTCTGTTGCTAGCGGAAACGTAACGCTCTGGTCAAGGAATAGAAATTACGTTTGATTGAAATGAAAAACATGGGAAATCACTCCTGAAAAAATAATTGCACGCTTCAGATTTTCAAACTCCATCAACGTACTACATCATGCAGGTAAAAGCCAAATGTAGTTATCCTAGCTTAGAAGGATCCCCTTATATATCCTCTTGAATTCGGACGTACGGACGCACGGATACACTTACGAACAGAAAGAAATCAAACCTACTTCCCTTCCCACTTCGTAGCGAGGGGTGATAAGTTATGCAACCAGTGAATTTTCAATCTGAGCATCAAAATTGATACCATAACCTTTCCGATGTTCAAATTATATTTAGTTGATATATGGTTCATTTTTTAAGACAGAAGTTAGCCCGAGTTCTTACGCAAGATCTGATTGGATTCTGTTATTATGGGTCAATCTGCTTATTTCCATTGCTGTTTTGAAAGAATGTCATAATGAAGCCAACTTGTAATAGAGGTTACATGGGAATATATGTGTTGAGTAGCCTCTGGAAAGAGAGACAGTGGTAAGAATGACCTTGTGTTGTAAAAGGAACACGATGAATGTCATAATGAAGCCAACTTGTAATATAGGTTACATGGGAATATATATGTTGAGTAGCCTCTGGAAAGAGAGACAGTGGTAAGAATGACCTTGTGTTGTAAAAGGAACACGATGAATGTCATAATGAAGCCAACTTGTAATATAGGTTACATGGGAATATATATGTTGAGTAGCCTCTGGAAAGAGAGACAGTGGTAAGAATGACCTTGTGTTGTAAAAGGAACACGATGAATGTCATAATGAAGCCAACTTGTAATATAGGTTACATGGGAATATATATGTTGAGTAGCCTCTGGAAAGAGAGACAGTGGTAAGAATGACCTTGTGTTGTAAAAGGAACACGATGAACCCACGATGGACCAAAAGTGGTGTAGTGGTTAGCATGCTGGCCTCTCACGCCGGAGACCCGGGTTCGAATCCCGGTGGAGACACCAAAAAATTGTGACTTGGGTCTCATCCTGTGTTGTGTCCCTGGGCAAGGCACTTCATCCACATTGCACTCAGTCCACCCAGCTGTTAAAATGGGTACCTGAAAATGGATGTACTGACCTACATGGTCGTGATTAGCGCTTAGTAGCAGCTGTGAAAGTACACTCCTTCGGGGTAATAATGTAGCGCTTTGAGCATGTCTTAGGACGTGGAAAAGGCGCAATATAAGTATGCACATTATTATTATTATTAACCCAAACTATAACTGGCATCTGCAATTACGTCTGAAGAAGTAATTTGTAGCATATTTCCACATGTCAGAACAGTTTAACCACACGAAGCGTTATTGTATTGGTTAAGCCAATCATAATGATGCTTCCATCAATAACATCGAACCTAGATAAGTTCTCCCAAGAGCCGGAGCACTGAACATGCAAAGGGAGATAACTGCTTGAGGTCTTGCAGCGTTAATGGATGATGTCAACTCAGACTGACAGCATTCAATATCATAGACAAGATTTCCGTTATTAAAGGAAAATAAGGGATTTGATCGATGCAACATGCTTGATTTGATAGGACTGAATACAGTCGGTGGCTAATGTTTCGCTGAGGAGATTATTTGTGTTAATCTTTGAGTATAAAATTGCAGTAAGGTAGTAACAGGAAGTGAGATGATGATCAAAGCGAAAAGTAACTTGTCAGCCAGACTGAATTTTACTCTCTGAAAGGTATATATCTATATCAACTATTTAGTAAAAAAAAAGAGAAATGAGCCCAATGTTCATTTTCAGAAACAACAATGATCTAGACTTGCTACAACAATGTACACTTTGTGGATCTTTATTGTTCTTGTTTTAGGGGCTGTTAAACAGACTAAATATCAGGGAAATTTCTTGTAACAGACTAACGGACGTTATCTTCAGCCTCATTAAAAGCAAAGATTCAGCGATATGGTTTAAACATATTTCTTTCAATAAAGAATTTGATTGGTAAAACAAGCTAAAATTCATGTCAAAACCGCTCCAAATCCAATACAAATTGTAGGATACATGTTCCATTACCAACATCCCCTAGACCCATTAAATGCTGTGATTTCCTACAATTTAGTATATTAAATATACTCAGGGGCAAAAGAAACGATACCAACTTTTCAAATGAGTACAAATCCAAATCCTGTCGTGAATTAAATACGACTACGAACCCTTGTGATAGGCACACAAGTTGTCTTATCTTGATTTTTAAACGACGGTTTTTGAAAAGTTTGTTTTTCTAAATCGTAAACAAATGTAGCTTTGAAATTAAAAACTTAGATCAGTTGTCTTATGACATGAAATAAACCTGTTTCAGTCGTAACTACTTCTCGTAGCTTAATCTATAATACATTCTATATGGTATCGTTTCTTTTGCCCCTGAGTGTATGTGACAAACGCCGTGTACGAAAAAGTTCCTTGCGGGTCTACGGGTGTTCTGTTATTGAGTGCAAACCATTCGATGCATAATTTAAACCACTTCAATCAATTACTTCTGAAATTAATAACTGATAAGAAGCTAGTTCTGGTACCACGTGAGCATATTTTCATATCATAAACAAGATTCCAAGTCATAATGATATCCCCGGAACATCAGGTTCCTGTCACGTGACTGCCAATAACGCCATCTAGCGGCTTGATTCCCAGCATGAAGGGGGCATAACTGCGACTGTTCCTAATCAACTCTTTAAGATCACAGCGGGGGTAATTCATTTCTTTGATAAAGTTTCATCTCGTGGCAGTTTTGGGCAGGTTTATGTCTATTTCACTTCCTCGAGGATTCAAGATATTACGTAATCGGTTGACAAGCACCTGGGATTGTTAACAATGTTTTAGTTAGCATATTTGATAAGAGAACTATGTTTATGCTTATGAATAAATTACTACTTAGCAGAAGATCAAACGGATTTCTGCTAACGTAATTTGAAATGTCATTGATTTAGCTACCGAGTAATGATTGAAAACAGGGGTAGTATAATAGAATTAAGTCTAATGTGGGTCAAAAGGTATTCGAACAAGAGTGCAAGCTACACATGCGTGACATGTGTATTTTACTTTCAAATGACATTATTATTGGGAAATATGACCCTGCGTTCAACCAAGACAGTGTCATAGCCATTCACTATTAACCATTTACACTTAACAGTTCATGCTAATATGTTGGGGTAAGATAACAATCATTCTTACTGGCTACTTCTGGGGGGATATCTCTTTAGATAAACAGGTAGAGTTTCTGACTCTCAATCCGGAGGTCACGAATCCCGCTGGTCGTGAAAATATTTTCATTCATGCTACACTTAATTCTTGCTATTTGTATTTATTTAACTTTTTATAACTTGACGGACTTTTAAAGGGTTTTGGCATTATTTTTCCATTCTGCAAAAGAATTTCAACATGAACTGTTTTCATTGTTCCTTTTGCTTTTCTTATTTGTCTACGCAAACAATATCTAGCATTTGATGGATTTGAAAATGTTTTTGGTATGATACCTATTCAATTTTGAACGGCAAGATATTGAGAAAGCAATTCAACATGAACTGTTTAAACTGTTTCTTTTGCTTTTTTTTATTTGTCTAAATAAACTATATCTAGCATTTGATGGATTTGAAGTACTGGCATCTGATGGATTTGAAAAGGGTATTATACCGATTCAATAACTAAACGAAAAGATAGTGCCATAGCAATTCAACATGAACTGTTCTGTTTTTATGCTTATTTCTTCGTATTCTTTGGTATTGAACATATTCATCCCTTGGTGGCATTGCCAAGGCTTTTGCAATTCAGTCCCATCGAAATTGAACATAATTTGCTTAGCCTATTTCTTACTCCTATATCTTGTTAATTGTTTTGTGAAACACAGGTTTATATTTCTTAAGGTTTTCTGTGCATTATCTTTTTCGTATTTACGCTGAATTGGTGATATAGCAATATCACATACAGTGTTTACACTGTTTCTTATGTTCGTGTTTCGTATTTATATAACACACTTGCACAAATGTATGGGGCCTTTGGTATACTATAGCTTTGTATAACACTGCCTACACTATACCATACTTATTCCATTCTAAACGGAAAGATAGTGCCAAAGGCATTCAACATAAACTGTTTACACTGTTTCTTACGCTTATTTCTTGTTATTTGTCTTGGTCAAGTAAAACATATAAAACGCTGGTTTTCATTTGTAAAACAATGCTAGTTGTAACGGAAGCAGTGTTAGGAAAGGCATGGAAATGTCAAACGGCCGACCAGGCACAGAGTTTTGTGGATTGAAGAAACATCTCTCTCGCCAAGAATAACACGCCATTGTTTATAAAGAATTATCCCAGGAACTTAACACAGTAATAGCGAGAGATATTACTTTCTTGATGACTACCAACTATTGCTCTCATTTATCAGACGAACCTCTGTTGGACATCGATGTACCTTGGTGCTAAAACTGTGAAGCAACCTTGGTGGTTTAACCGTTGACCTTGACATTGACCTTTGGATGAAATTCTTGGAAGGTTCAGGGATGATAAAGATGATTATCAGTGGTAATGATATTTCATTTGGCCGTGATACTTGACAGAGTGCTGATGTGCATTTCAGGCTCTCATATTCATCATTATTACAAGATATTTAAAATTTGATGATTTTAATTGACAGCTATCAACATATTTAAACTTTTGGAGAAGCCTAAGCCACGTTCTTTTCCTAAAAAATATAACAGTTGATTAACAAATTGTATAAACAATCATACGAAAATCAATCTGACATTCTCTAAATCACGTAAAGTGAGTATTACAAAATACATACTTAAACGAAAACGTTGAAACGAGAAACTAAACTCGATAAAAATGCAAAAAGGGACATCACTTAATAACTAAATCGATAGGATAAACGACAAACAAACATTCGATCAATCATAAGGAAGTTAGCTATTTTCTCTCACGTTATTATGAATTATTACCATAATCACGTAGTCAAAACATAGTTACAAGCACCAGATAAACCATCGACTCATTTACAGTGAAATTGTGGCTTTTTCCTGTAATTTAGAGACAAGTAGAATTCAATACATTTGGTCTAACGTTTTCTATCAAATGCGTTGAATAATTGATTCAATGCCAATTTTCATTTTCCCTAATACTCAGAGCACCAAAGTTACACTTGGCTGTCTGATATGATTGCATCATTAATAGCTTTTCGGTCGACGAATCATGTTACATTTCATTCAACATTTCACAACGCATGATAAAACGTCAGTGAGTTAAAGACATCTGAATATATTAAGTGTATTCTAAGAGAATTATCTTTTCACATGTATATCTGTCAATGTATATTTGTAATTTAATACATATGTTATTTAATCCGATTAGACAGAAAACCAAATAAGGCTCATTAGAAACGATCTTCTTACAAATAGAAAGAAATGCAACTCTTTAAAAACACAAGTTCATGTAGATCGTATACGCTGATGCTCCATGTTCGTAAGAGTGGAAAGTCGTTTACGCTTTACCCTGGGACAGGATAAAGTTTTCTATGTCTACTAACAGAAATCTTACGATGAAAGCATGGATTAACGCTACTCTCAACAAATACTTCTCTGAAATTGACAATTCTTTTTAAAAACCATTCTCACCCCACAGGGGCAGATCAAGTCACGAAATGTAGATACGATCTCTGTTCTATTACTCCGAGTTTGTGGGCTAGAATGGGAAATGCCTGATTGGAGGCAATCAAAGTTAGTTGTGCAATCAGCGACGCTGTTCTTGAATTATCAATTTGGCTACTGAATCATGGCAAAGGAATAGGGAGATGAATCACCCTTTACATGCGAGAAGCGTTGTCATTTGCTAAAATATCTAAATCGATTTTGGTGTAATTTTTTTCCGCCAGGGGAAACTACCGGAACCCGAGGATTTGGTCTTATTAGAACAGAGGTAGAATCAACATTTTAAGGCTTGATCTACCTCTGTGGGAAGAGAATGTTAAAAACATTTTATAAAAATATATTTCCTCAGATGAATGAGTGAGAATAGGGTGGAATTAAAAAGGATAATGAACGTCTTTGACGTAAAATTTGTAACTGTGAAGCACATAAACAATCTCATTGAAATATGATCAAAATCAACTTTTCAGAATTGCAGTTAGATGCGAGGGATAGTACGGATCTGAATTCAATGAGATTAGTTTATGATTCATTCATACCAAAACATTGCTGTCAAACACCAAAACCAAAAAACTCCGATTCCATCAGTACGACTAGAGACGAAGATAAACGTTGGTTTGTGTTTACCTCTCGTTAACGCTGCAATCATCACAAGATACCGCGGCTTTAGGTAATGTAACGCCAGATTGCTGATAAAGTATTTAGTCTACATTGAAAAACATCTCTGGTACGGTGGAGGCGCATCACCTGTGAGATAACAACTTTTAACACCTGTCATGAGGGGGAACAATCATTGGTTATGGGGGAAAGGGGTATCTTATGTACCTGAAGTAATTACCAGGTGATACCTTGCTTAATTGACCTTAACAAGCAATGGAAATGAAATTGTTTTTTTCGCTCGAGTTTGTCGAGGAGCAGTTATTGGTTTGGTTTTGTTCGCGGGATCCGGCTAGTGCTCTGGTGCTTATTGGAGGTCCGGCGCTTAAAATTTGAGTTTGTTTCAAATCGTTTTTTACATTGAATATGTGTGACAACGGAATAAACTATTTCTTCTTCTTCTGTGTTACAGGTTTACTTAAGGACATAAATTCAATGGGTAAGACCCGGCGCTATTAGAGGCTCGGCGCTTATTTTCTCAACTACCTTATTTGGTACCGGCGCTTATTTGAGGCTCGGCGCTTATTTTCTCAACTACCTTATTTGGGACCGGCGCTTATTTGAGGAAACACGGCACTTTGCTTCGATTGAAAGTGTTTTCCAGTGATTTGGTTAGATAATTGGTTCGCCTTACTTGACCCAATTCCTCGTATTGGTTATAAACTGTTGTCCTTTAATTGGTAACATTTATTCATTTTTTAATAACACCTTATTGTCCTGAAAATAACGTGCTAATATGCCTTAACTTAGGAAAAAATCACAATTCGAATGTTAGTGCCATCAATAACTCCAGTTTTATTATTTCCCAAATAAATATTCGTTTTTGGCAAAATATAATATTCAGAGGGTCAGAAGTCTCACAACTAAATCCGATTATCCGTAGTCGTAGAAGCAATAGTCAAGCATCATCCAAAAACTGATGACAGCCATTTTCGTGTAAACACCTTTTCATCGGGGTAGGAACTGAACTGCTACTGTTGATCAACAAGCATTGTATTACATTGTAACATACATTTTCGCTTTTTTAGATTAATTTATTGACACAAAAAAATGTGCTACTGTCCCTTGAAAGGGGGTCTCCAACTTCTGATTTTTAACTTCCAGTGTTTTATTAGCGAGGCCCTCTCCGACCCTCTCGGGGCCTCGCTAATAAAACACTGGAAGTTAAAAAAATAAAGGGGGTCTCCAACTTCTAATTTTTACAACAGTGTTTTATTAGCGAGGCCCTCTCCGACCCTCTCGGGGCCTCGCTAATAAATCACTGGAAGTTAAAAATTAGAAGTTGGAGACCCCCTTTAAGAGTGGTATCAATTGAAAAGCAATAGCTGCTGACTTGAAAGATCACGTTTCTTCATAAGTAACGACTTTTATTGTCTACATTTGTATATAAAAAAGATGTTGTAAATTCATGCAAATGTAGAACAAAATGGAAAATACAAATGTCAGTTTTCTGGCAGTTGTCTCGCTTTCTTCATCTCTTAACATGACATATATCTTCTTTGTTTTGTGAAGAAAAGTATCATAGCTTTTGAAACAATAGAATTTTTACGATTTCTTGTGGACTGGCAAAACAAAAATGTCTAGACAAGGTCTTGAAGAAGGTTTAAGAATTATTCGTTTTTGTCAAGGTAAGCAATATTGACTACAGTTATGATCTTTGTTTTTATCAAAGTGAAAAATAAGAAGCGTCTTGCACAAATGGTATATAAAGATCAAACAAAGAATAATATTTCATATAAAAACTTTGTTTTTCATATTCTTTTATCTGTAAAATCCAAACTTGAGTCCAAAAAGGTTACATTTGTAAACAAAACATTTGAGATTGGGTTACCTTTTATTTATTTGCTTTTGCGTCAGTAATCTTATCAGAGGATAAAGTATTTTTTCTGACGTTGAATTAAAAGTTTAGTTCTCCTGGTTTGGCCGTAATGTGCAACGGCAAATGTTTAAACCATATGCAATGATCCTTTATAAAACATATTTGTTGTGATAAAAGAAAAGAAAACAAACATGTAATCCAAAGACTATCCACTGTTTCAAACTAGAATATGTGCAAATGTTAAATCGTTTGGAAAAGATTATGAATCTAGACAAGTATAATGTCAGATTTTTGTATTAAGAATAACAGGATCTGGACAATAACTTCATTATTGTGAAAATCACAAACTGAGAATTTTTTTGTCAGAACTAAAGAATGTCAGCCAGACCCTGAAATAATATAAAAGCCAATAGGAAAGTCTATATGAAGATATCAGAGCTCGATTATTACTTGAAAATGAAGAAAACTTGACCATTTGATTCCAGTGCCTAAGTGTTAGACTATCAGAAGATCTGTTCTTCTGTTTTCCATATATATATGCCCTTCAAAGGCCCATGGTTGTATTAAGTATATATATATCTATATATATGAATACGCTATGCAAAACCCTTTATTATGTAAATCCATCATTTTTAAATTTAACCAGTTACTATCATCTTCATCTGGAAAATTACTTAACGATCTTTGTAGATATTTGTGTACGAGTTTTGAACTAAGGCAAAAACTGTTTAAACAGTAGGGGAGAATAGCAACATATCTAAATATGTTTTGTATGTCCAATATGCTTCGTATATTTATTTATGTTAAAAATTCATAACACGCTGGCCCTCATACGAATAAACGACTTGACTGATAACCTTAGAATATCATTTCAGAATCATCAAAATTATTTTGTTATATAATTAAATTCAATGTAACTTAAATGGTAATATTTTCATTCCTATGACGAACCTTTTCTCAATTATTGGCACCACGCCATCAGATTCTTGCGTTTGTAAATTCAATGTAACTTTTAAATGGTAATATTTTCATTCCTATGACGAACCGTTTCTCTATTATTGGCACAACGCCATCAGATTCTTGCGTTTGAAAAAGTGATTATATGAAAAACATAATCTGGGGCATAACCTCACAAACTGTTAAGCATATTGAACTGTTATAATCCCCGCGACGTGGGACTCGGGTAATTACTTAATAACACCACGGTACCGCTTGGGATAAACATGAGAAGAAACTATGAACCATGGTCGGTAATTGGTCGTGTCAAAAACGAACAAGGATTCTGCAGACTGACAGGTGCCGAGTTCGCCAGATTCCGACTTTTAATGAAACCTAACTGGGCTGGTCGTTAGCGAACACGTAAAGATGCAAAGACTTGCCTTGTTGATTTGTTACCTGTTTTCGTTATGTTAATTAAAGGGACAGTCCATTCGATGTATTTATACAAACAATGTTATACATGTATGTACACGATAGCAAAACAACCTAGTTGAAAGATGACATTGGGGATAATTTTTTGTCGATTAATGATTGACAAATTGAAGAAGAGCGTATATACATGTACAGTAAAAAACAACGACATTGAGAAGAATAACCTTTCGGATATCGTATCAACATATTTATGTGTCTTAGGTAGTTTGTGCCTTTAAGCGCAAAACCATTGCCACTTAATTATGCCATATAGTAACAATCGCTATAAAGTATTGGAACTATTCCAATAGACATAATCTTTAATTAAACGTCTAAAACGCCTAAATGTGTACATAAATTACTCATTATTTACTTTAAAAAGATGGAATTGATTATGAAATATAACTTATTATATTCAGTTCAACAATTATTCAAACATCAGTTCATTCAAGACAAATGTTAATAACAAATGGTAAGAGACTAACTGAAGTCGAGGCCGATTACGTCATTTTATCTTTTCAAACCGAGGAACATTTTCCTTAGGGTATTTGTGGATTCCACAGTGTTCCCTAAATATTTGCACGAGCCGACGAAGCCAATTTGTACAGAGTTAGCTCATCAATGTTTGTGGTCAAAGCAAAAACGAAAACCAGCAATAATATTGCCACTGCATCGCGCAAACACGCTTTGAAAACACCAAGCAGATAGCGGTGTGGATAAGTTGGTGCATTGGATTTTCAAGCGAAGTCACTTAAAGGGGAAGTAGCACGTTTTTTGATAATTTTATATTCTAAATGTTTCACTGATGATTGTAAGTTGATGCTAAATGAATTACTTTTACAGTGTCAAAAATCTCATTATACAAGACAATAATCCATAGTCAGAGGACAAAGAATGAAGATTCACATAAAATCCATTGGCGGCCATTTTATGTGAACACCTTTAATTTAATTTGTGTAAGAAAAATGAATCGCATGGCTAAACTATACGTTATATATTTGAATTATTACTGCTCCATTTAGTTTAAATACATTTTCTTTCAAATGGAATCATTAATTTTAATTTTCCTTACATCTCCTTATATTCCCCCTAAAACGTGCTACTGCCCCTTTAAAGGTACTATGACATGTATTTCTATCTCAAATGGCTATTCGATGCATTTGTACAGGGGACTCATCTTTGTGTGTGAATTTCAAGTTATTTGTTTTTTAAATGTTCATACGTCGTATGTGTATTCATTATACAAATACCATATTTGATTCGTTGGGTCACATTTTTTATCAAAACGATTCACACTTCTACAGATTAACTGAACTGAGTTCAACTTTATCACTCGTACGTCGTTGCATTTCTGGATTGAGTATGGTTTCATGGTGTTGTGTCGGGTTCTCTTATTTCAATGAGGTTTATGTATTTATACATAAACCATGTAATATATTCTTGAGGTGTCCCTAAAGATACTTCTCAATCAAAATGAATCTATGACATAAACTAATTTGAAGGTAATACATAACTACATAGCCATACCTCTACTGCTTTGTGAACATTTCGAATAGATTTCTTCAGCCCCAGTAATATCGATTAAAAATCCATTATCAAATTGAAAGTTGAAGTATCTTCGATGAAAAAGGTAATTTGAGCAGCATGGGATGATTAGGATAATTCTAAATTACCCAATGAATGACATCTTAATGACAGTAATGTCTTCAATATGTCAATTTCACTTCCATTCAGAAAGGTTCAATTACAATTTTAGACAAAACAAATACTTTATTGATAGAAAAATCATTAAATTAAGTATGCCATATCATATTCATTATTTTTACTCTTAAAAAGCAAAATTACGTTTATAACATGATTATAATTTTTTATCGGACAAGCCAAAACATTGTTTTCACAGCGTCATTATGCCTCTAAAACAAAATTAGTTTTTGCTTTTTTTATTTCTCCTAACTTGAAGATGTGCTCACCAATCAGTGTTTTCAAATGATAATCTCAAATCGACTTAAAGGGGCAGTAGCACGTTTTTAGAAGGAAAATAAGGTGATGTCAGGAAAATGAGAATTAATGGTTCACAATTGAAAGACACTGTCTTTAAACTAAATGGAGCAGTAATAATTCAAATATATATAACGTAAAGTTTAGCCATGCGATTCCTTTTTCTTACACAAAATGAATTAAAGGTGTTCTCACAAAATGGCCGCCAATGGATTTTATGTGAATCTTCATGCTTTGTCCTCTGACTATGGATGATTGAATTGTGTAATGAGATTTTTGACACTGTCAAAATAATACATTAACCATTAACTTACAATTAGCAGTGACAAATTTCAAATATAAAATTACCAAAAAACGTGCTACTGCCCCTTTAAAGGTTCAGTTAAAGTAAACATGTTTATTGTTTCTTATTCAATGTTGATACAATTAGTAAAACGTTGAAACCTATGATAAGGAGTCGTTCAAGCAATATTAATCATATCATTTGAATGAGTTCTAAAACAAATTGCGTAATTTCAAATTCAAAATCCTTGCCTTGAACGATATGGGTGGGAACAAGGGGTCTCCTTTCTGTGACCTTCGACCTTCCGCCTTCACAAGATACCATGTAGAGTTAAAAGATACCCTTCAAAGTCGGGCAACATGCATTTGATTTGTAAACATTTACGGGCGAAATCCTTCGCCATTATAAATACTCTCTCAAATTCCTTGCTCCAATTATACGTGTTCATGCTGTGGTAAATATCACTATAAACAAACTCTGCATCGAAATTCTCAGTTTACCGCGGGAGGTTTCCGTGCGGTGAACTTTGATAAAAAATGGTAAACATTGGTATTTGGCCATGAACAGTTTTTACCAACATGATTGTTACCTTCGACAACCATAGCATGTGTTCGACATTGTCTACCACTTGACTTTTATTGCCCGTTAATTCCCTATAACGTTTGCACATCTTCGTTTCGAGGTTTCAGATGTCAGGCATAGCAGTTCCGAATGTTTCGGCAAACCTCGGAGAAGTGGGTTTTCTGTGAATGTAAACTGACCTTATTTTGGAATGAGATCTGAAATTAAGACACAATTTGACTGTTTTCTTTGTATCTAGATCTTAGGCGTATTCTTTATATTTCTTTTAAAAATTACTTTTCTTTACTTTAAATGCATGTTTCGACAAAAGGTTCGTTATTTTCAACACGGTGTCAATTTCAGCCAAACACAATGCAATCGTTATGTAAACCTGAAACATTCAAATATAACTATTTACATTGACTGAACACGTCTATGTAGGCAATTCAGAAACTGCTGTCTTTTCTTAATGTCATGAAAAGAATTTCGGGATTCTTGTATGTATTTATTTGCTCAGTTGCAGAAACAGAATCAAGGATATTTCTGATTTGGTCTCTTGCTTAATTAACAGCTCAAAACGTTTAACAAAAGTCTTGTCAGAATCCAAAACAGAACGTTTACCAACCTCATCGTTAAAAGGTGAAAAGTTTAAGTAGGTTATGAAATAAGTCAAAAGATAAGAAAAACATAACTCAACGTATTCTGCAAAACGTGTTAATCACACACAATCATACGTTTCAGTGCACGAGAAAAACATGCACCCGTCATCACCATGACATAATGACAGGCAGCCGGTGTGCTAATTTCACGTGAAATTTACATGCACGTGCAGAGCATGATTGTTTATGTTCAACCGCATAATTGACAGCGTCTTAAAACGTACGTCAACGGACTTTCTGTATATAGGCTTTTAATAGCCTGAAATTAACGTTGACTTTTTAATTTCAAACATTAACAGTTGGGTTCTTTGGTACGATTCATTTAAACAGCTGTTCGTTGGAATTTGTTAATATCACAAATGATTAAGAGTTAAATATTATTGCATGCGTGTCTTACATGGGAAAGTTCATATCCGAATTTCGGTCACGTGTCTCCCAGTGTATATCAATTTAATTTATAAACAACTCTTACATTACTGTACATGGTGCGATTCTCGATCTAAGGTCTTGAAACTTATTTATATTTTTTAAATCAACATAAAAACATGTACATAATAAAAAACATTGAATTTACGTAAGAAAGTCAAAATAAGGACTAGCAAAAGAGGTGAAAACAATTTTCTTTGTATGTAGCATCTTAAACGGTTTTCGTGAGTGGTCATTGTTTAGACATCCTGAGAATGCATTCTGGATTTCGTTCGACATTTTATCTACCTTCCATCTTTGAAAACTCCTGTAAATATAGCCATGGACTAAAAGTACCGGGGTACAAGACGTGTTGAGTGAAATATAGGGGAATTAAGGTGCTACTTTGATCTGATAGTACAACCCTTCCTCGCAGACCGACAATTATCAGTCCGTTAACACCGGTTAATGCCGCACTTACAATACATGCAGTCAGAACGGACAACCAGATCCGGTGTTAACCTAAATATGATGATCCTAAAATCTGGATCGGTCAGAATCGCTAAGATTTTCCTTTCGGTGACATTTCTTAATGATGTAAAACATTAAAATAGTACACGATGTATTTGTTAAACACTGATGCTCCCGGAAATCAGTACATTGTAAATGTATATTCCCCAAAGGTCACCAGGGAAAACATTATGACCTCATCTGAAAGGTTTTATCATGATAGACGCACATGTGAAATATCAAAGGTCTATGTCTATCCAATTACAAGTTATGACCAAGGTTTAAGTTTTCAAAAATGCTTGCTGCGCCAAAGTCAAGGTCATAAGGTAAAAATTATGACCTAATCAGAAAGGTCTTATCATGATAGACGCACATGTGAAATATCAAGGCTTTACCCCTAAGCAATCAAAAGTTATGAGCAAGGTTAAAGTTTGTTTTGTGACAAACACACTGACAGGGCAAAAACAATATACTCCCGAAATCTCCGATTATGGGGCATGAACATTTTTCATAAATATTTTTTTGGTGATATTTTAGGTTACTGAAGTTCTGCAATACTTTATACTTGAATGACGTTTGTATTTCGTCGTTCGTGAGGAAAACATTAGACTGGATAGACTAAGGTGGTGGAAAATTCTTGATTTACTTGTAATTGACCTTAATATCGTATTGATATACATCATATTCATATATAAATGAAGAAAAATTGTTCACATTGTTTACTTCTTTGATTATTTTGATACCAAATTTAAGAATTTAACATATTTGTCGATAAATTTAATCGCAACCATTTGGTATAAAACAACAGTACTAGTCTAATGCAGTCTTCAAAATATGCATCATACATCTTCACGAATAACTTACAAAATGCACGCGATATATGGACCTTTGTCGTTCATTTTGACTGCTAATTTTCAGATAACGTAATGTTCATAAACATGCAAGTGTACATTTTCCCCATTCCTCATTTATTATTCCTTATTATCATAATACACGATTTACCTATCTTATACTTACAATACATATGATCCTCACAGAATCTGCTTACAATTAAGCGGAATTCAAGGCATGTTTCTAGATAAGATCTCAGTAACGAAGTACACTGGCTAGTATCACCTGCGTTTCACCATGCACTGATTACAATTATATATCTGGCGAATGAACGCTGAGTCCCCCAATTCCCCCTCAATATCAAAGAGAGGAGATCTGGATCCTATTTGCGAGTATCTCTGTTACAACATCAAGAACTCTACCACCCATTAACCTCTTAGCATTAGCCATTATACACAAGTCTTATCTGCACAAGGGTTAAATAGAGGCAACATGTTCTCGTATATATATATATATACACTGCACTATTTTGGATAATTTCTGACTTTAATACTAATCCTAAATTTCAATCCAAATAAATTTAGCTCAACAGTTTTGTACTACGTCCTACTAGCTGCTGTACTAAATCTATTTAGATTGCCTTAATTAGAATTTGATTGTCCAAGATCCTGGGAACATTAAAGTGGAAGTAGAAATTTTTTGGAAAATTTATCTTTCAAATTTCCCACAACTGATATAAGTTCATGTCATGTTAATAACTCAAAAATAATCCGATAATGCGTAGTTATATACGAAACTATCATGTAATAAGCGAAAATCAATGGCGGCCATTTGGTTAACACCCTTTATTCATTTGAGGTGAGAAAAGGATTCGTGTACCATCATTAACAAAATTAATTCATTGATAATACACTGTCTTGCAGTTAGTAACAAATATGCCGCTAACCTACTACAGATACAGACTACATTAGATATATTAAACGTGATATAAGTGTAAGCAAAGAATTAATCTAATAGGGTTCATATTCTCGAAACTTACTTTGTGTTAAGCTTACCTTACACCTTTGTTATATCGTTTTCTGGTGCCTTTTTCAGCTCGAAAAGAAAGTATGACACATAAATATAAGAAATATATTACGCTCTAGGTTTTCGCAAAGATGCGTTATGACATAAGTGATACCACAAACGTTTCACACAACACCAGAATTCTGGAAACAGTTGCTATTGATCTAGGAATCACACGAACCGATGCTTTCCGCAAGCTTCTGACAGCGGTCAATTTCTCGCTTGGTCGATGTCATATATATTCACACATAGAGAAACACGGATGAAGAACGCTGAAGGGGTTCGCAGACACATATCGGGGATCAGAGGCGAAACCGGTAGCTTGCTAGCGTTAGGAATTACTCGCTTGGTTAGTGTCTGTCTTGTGTTGTACAGCTTCCATGCTGTGAGGCTCTTGATGTTTAACTCAAGAACCTTTTTTTTTTCTTTTTTTTTTTAACTCAAGAACCTTGTCAGCCAGACTCTAAAATAAAATAAAAGCCTAAGCAAGTCTATAATAAGACTTGAGACCTCTGAAAATGAAGGAATATCAGTCTCCTTTTCATTATTATTATTTTTTTTTAAATTTTAGTTTTATTGAAAAAAAATCATTTCAGAGTCTAATTGTTAGACTATCAAGAACCTTAGTGTGCCACTAACTTGTGTCATCTAGACCCTAGAGCAAAAATATTCAATTGGCGACCAACCCAGTCTAGAAAAGTATAGCAAGTCTAGATCGCTCAGGTCAGAAGTTAAAGCATCTTCCGGGCTCCATTTGTTATAATACATGAATTTCTTTAAAAAGCATTTTAGAAGCAGGTTTGATAAAGAAGAACAAGTTCTGATGGACAATCAACTTCTTTATTGCATGAAATGTGACGTTTCGGTGTAGATACTAACACCGTTATCAAACGTCGCATTTCATGCAATAAAGAAGTTGATTATACATAAGAACGTGTTCTTCTTCAATACATATATCCGAATTATTTAAAAATGTTGTCAATAGTGAAAATAATACTTCTGAGACTATATTTTAGTCTAGCCACCCACGTTTTAGTCTTATGTTAGTATTACACAAGGCTCTTGATTAATGACTTTCTTGAATTTACCTCAGTTTTGAAGTCAATCTCATTTAAAATCTGCCAGAAACTACCACTATTGACAATTGTCTACTTTGATTGATATTATAATTACGATAGACTAAATTTTAGTCTCTGAAAATCTATCTAGTATGGAACCAATTACTATCAAAAGCGAATGGAGCCCACTGTTCTATTTGTTAGGATTTGAAGGAAGGTGATCTGAATACTATGGCATACCTTTAACCTATTTACGATCATTGAGAAAGACTTATATCGAAAACTTATATTGAAGTATGAAGTCTGCGTTTAAATGAAATAGCTTGTTCAGAACTCGTTTTTTTTTTGTTACCTTATTTATAAAAGAAATCATTACATTCGTTTACTTAACACGTATTTCTGAGTTTGACGGAATTATATTGTTACTTCCAAATAAACACATACGTAGAAAAGCACATAAACAATAACACTGGTCCAAGTCTAGTTTAAACAAGGTGCGATTATTCATCACTGATACATTGTCATTTGAAAACGGACAAAAACGTAAAATCAATAGTAAAATGGTCATTAAAGTGCATAACAGAAAAATAGTTTTTATTACACTAAAAGACAATTAATCCATTTGTGTAAAATATTAAAATGATAAATCGCTTATTAATAGAGGGATCTCAAAGAATCCTACTGTCAATGGAAAATTCATTTTTCAAAGCTGACCTTTGATCCTTCATAAATATAAAAAGATTGGTTCCTGAAATAAAACACCCACTTTCAGTCGTGTCCACAGAGACTTGTTTATAGCGGTTATGTCATTGTATTTTGTCACTTGTTTATCTCCAGATGATGAATGACGTCATCGGGTTGTCAGATATAAACACATTGTTCTAGCTTCCGGTTTGGCGTAGGTGTTAGTCAACATGACCTAAAAGACAATTGTTCAGTTCTAAACTTGTGAAAATATATGAACGTGTTTAATGTTCTGTGTCGATTCATTCATATGGTATATTCTTGGAACAATGGACGTGTCACTCAAAAAAGCACGCTTTTAAGTGTCCTTCAAGAAGATAAAACCGTTCTGTCCAAAACGCAATGAGCGCAACCGCAGCAGTGATAAGCAACCGTTTCCGCCTCACGTTGCTTCCGGTTTTCTCCTACAAGCGGTCATGTCGTATCGCTTAGTATTATACCAAAAAAAGAATCAATTAGATACGACCGGTGATTCTTTTAAGCAGTGATAATGATTGTTTTGTACAACAAGATGTTATTGGAAAGCAACCTGGCCGTGCTTGTCGCTTGCAATCTTACATTGTCAATTTCATTATTTTCACGTTCAATACTTTCAAAGGAAATTGTGTTAATTGATAAATGGTTTCTCTAGAGTGAATCGAAGCAAAACGGCGAATAAACAATCTTACTTAACAAGCAGGTATAAAATTTCTAACATATTCCGCGAAGTGTTCTTATTTTATGATATATGGATATTATGGTACAATGTACATTATTTTAATTCAGAAAGAAGTCAAAACCATTGGGTAGTAAACGCAGAATGTTAATAACGTATTTCTCGTAAGAATGACTGAAATGTCTCAGAAATAAAAAATATTGAATATTTGGTAAATCTGAAATCCTTCATTTCTTTATAATATCTTTTCTGAATTTCATTGAAGACAGTAAAGATTCTCAACAATATGATAGGGACTATATGCAACGGAAAAGATAAAATATTGATAATCGCATTGATATAATGAGAAAATATGCGCCAAGTGCTAGGTCAACTATTTTACTGTTTTATGGTGAAACAATTCATTAATAGACATAAGATCAACATTAGTTCCTCATTCGTACATTATTATCACAATATTGTCTACATGGCCAGAGGCCATTTATTATGGCTTGAGCCAATAAATGTTTCTGTCTGTGTCTTAATCTTCCTGTTAACCGTATTCCTGTCATTGATGTAAAAGATGATCTATTTACAAGTTTGAGTCTTGTGGCTATTGTTCAGGCGTATCAAGGAAGGATTTCAGAATTAATATGTTGTTTAATTGCTTTAATGGACCTTAAAGGGGCAGTAGAACGTTTTTTGGGGGAATCTAAGGTGATGTCAGGAAAATGAAAATTAATGGTTCCAATTGATAGACAATGTATTTCAACTAAATGAAGCAGTAATAATTGAAATATATAGCGTAAAGTTTAGCCATGCGATTCCTTTTTCTTACACAAAATGAATTAACACTGTGTTTAACCGTACACCGGAACTAGCGAGGTGTACGGCGGAGAAATGTTGCTAGCGAGGAGCCGAAATCGAAAGATAGGAAATATTTTACTTCATAAATTTCAAATAATCAACATCATGTGGTCATTTTAGCACACATACTTAGGAAAATGTATGTGCTTGTCATTCTGTATCCAAGGGACAGTAACAATGACAGTTGCGAGTCATGCTGTTGTTAGTAACATATTTGCTATCTCTGACTATGAACAGGATATGACATTAAATAGTTATGTCTCGGAAAGCTATTGAAATGATAATAACATAGAAAAAGTTGATGAAACGGCGTTGATTGCTTTTTAAGTGATCCCGTGTGCGATCACGCTCCTCGCTAGCAACATTTCTCCGCCGTACACCTCGCTAGTTCCGGTGTACGGTTATACACAGTGATTAAAGGTGTTCACAAAAAATGGCCGCCAATGGACTTTATGTGAATCTTCATAATTTGTCCTCTGACTATGGATGATTGGCTTGTGTAATGAGATTTTTGACACTGTCAAAATGATAAATTTAGTATTAACTTACATTTATCAGTGAAATATTTAAGATAAAAAATTATCAAAAACGTGCTACTGCCCCTTTGAGGGTAATGAATTGAAGAAAATATAAATCAGTCTAGGTACTCTGATTGCTTCAAGCGTGTCACCAAAGATCACTTCAGTATAGAAAGTGTTTATCTTAATACCATTACACAATCATGCACTAAGAAAAAACAATAAACTTGTGACCTATCACCATTACTGAAAATGAACATGGCACATGTATACGGAAACCTTTCTTGGAAAGATTACTTGGTATTCATATATTCATGGTTTTGCTTCGTATACCTCATCAGAAACTTAAATGGAAAGGCGGTGTTCTACTTAAACCAAACCCTATGAATTGGGTAACGTCATGCATTTAGAAATCCTTGTATTCATTTTAAGTTGTATAGGGGGTATTTAAGAAGTTGGAAATATCAAACAGACTTGGTGAGTATTATGGATCAATTGTTAGTATGTAAGTACATCAGTTGTCGCTTTTTTTACAAAACATGTTACACAAACTTTTGTTAGTAAACAGGACAAAAATCTCCAGTTGCATTAAGAGGAAACGTTGACGATGTATCAAAGTATAAACACGGCGTACACTTCCGGTCGCCATATTGAAATGTACAAGCACTGAGATCTCGTGAATTTAAATAACACGAGAATGCGCTGACAAGACATCAAAGCAACTGGGAACAGTGTAGTAGTAAGGATGCGCCATGACATAGTCCCCCAGTGAGAATAAATAAAGAGGCTTTTTATGGTTTCAATAAGTTTAAATAAGTTTTCTCTTCAGGTTTTGTCCTATTCGAAAAGTTTGAAATGTTTATTAGTCTTTCTAACATTAACATGTACATTGTGTTTGTTTAACAGGTTAAATACTGTAATTTCAACAAACATCATCTTGTTTTCATATATCTATGACACATTTACTTTCATATTTCATCCTTCAACATGTCAATAATAAATTGACTTTACATTGGAAACTTGCATCAAATAAAACTTCCCCATTTTCACATCTAATGATACTTAATATCTTGACATTTTTATTATGAGTTGTTTCATTTTTGCTTTCGGCATTGCAATACATTCATAAAAACCACTAAATTAACAGCTTTGATTACCGTGCACGTGATGTTATAAATTTCAAGGCGCGAGTTCTCTTGGGAGTAATTTGTTTGCCCTTCACCGCCCTGGGGAATATGAAACTGAGTATGAATTGAGGAAAAGAGAATTATTTAGCCTTAGGTCTTTCTTGTTACTTCTCAGTGGCCAACATAACTAATAAAACATAAAAATACCGAAAATAGATATTAATAATGACGATTCCAATGTCCCCCCCTAGGGGGTAATATTTATATACCCATTTGGGTAATATTTATATACCCCATTTGTCAGAAAAGAAATCAAATTTATAGTAGATAACGTAGAACGAATTTGTTTGTTTGAAAGATTCAATTAGAAAATGACAGTATTATAGGTTATTCAAGACAATTTTACAATCACATTTAAAACCCAAAATATTAGATGTAGGTGTTTTAATTGTATGAATGCATGACCATCTTTCTTTCATAGGGAGAAGCATCAAAACACTCAGATAAATATAAAATCTATTAAAAGCAAATAATAAGATACAAGTATGTATATTTGTTTGAAAGAGAATCAAATTCTCTTTCATATAAGTATCCACAAGAGGGGGTACTTCTCAAAACAGAATATTTTGTTCCCCCTCCCCCTCAAAATAAGGAGGTCGCGTCTTTCACCACACCGTATGCTTATAGACAGGGGAAGCAAAAACCAGCTGCCGAAAGTCTGGAGCGAGGGTGTCAGTCGCGTCCTATACGGAAGCTGAGTTTATATATTTGCCCACCAAAGGGATTCGAACCCGACTTGGTGTAAATATTCACCTTCCTTGATTGATACAGCATGGCAGTGACAAGGTGTTAGTAAACTCTACGGAAAATGAAAGCGTTTGATTGATCCGAATGTTAACAGTTTGTTTCTCTGTTAGAAACTCTTGGGTAAACCCTTCAATGAAATAGTTTTCTTATTTCAATCAATTTCAAATTAAACATATATAAGCATATCATGTTTTTTCATGTAAGTTTTATGTTTGCGATGTTAGATGTTGTTTCGTGTGCACGTGGCTGCAGGATACTCTCCGGGAAATTTCAATGGAATTAATTTCTCATTCCAAGGTTAAATAAAACAGATACATGTATGTATTTCGTGTTTTGTGTATCTAAGGGGTATTCTTGGAAAAAGTGAAAGTAGAAATAGAACTGTGAACATGTACACTACTCACATATTGACTTTAGAAAATGGATGGAACTGAAACAACAACCAAACCCAAAACATGAACCCAAACAAAAACAAGAACCAAATCCAAAATCAGGAACCAAATCAACAACAAGAACCAAATCCAAATTAAGAACCAAATCAACAACAAGAATCAAATGAAAATCAGGAACCAAATCCAAAACAAGAACCAAATGAAAATCAGGAACCAAACCAAAAACATGAATCAAATCAAAAACAGGAACCAATTCCAAATCAAGAACCAAATCCAAAATCAAGAACCAAATCCAAAACAAGAAGGAAATTGAGAACAAGAACCAGTGTCAATGGTCCTATGAAGTTCTTTCCATTGCATCGTAGCCACGATAATCCTGTTTCATGAATATGTATGAAAGAGGAGCCGTTATAATTCAGTTAAGGTCCCTCATAAAGCAAGTCTAGATTTTACATACAACAGGAAGAGCATATCATTTTATTCTTAAAAGGAACACTCCGAAGACTAAATTGATCCTACTTTAGCCTGAAATAAAGTCTATTTAAAACATCGCAGTAAAAAGGTTATGTAGTCATAAAAGAACATCTATTTATATATGGCGAGGGGTTTATGAGTGAGTGTAGAACTTAATTTCTTTATCAACGAAGGCTTAAGAGATTTACCGCAAGTCTAGGCAACGGGAATATTAATGGATTTTGTGGTCCCTTTAAAAAGCACCAAACTGCTTAAGAGAAGTAAATTGGTCATATTTATTTATGGCATGCACAATTAACTCTTTAGACAAATAAATCAATAAATTATCGTTTTTCCTGCAAATTGTCTGTTATTAGCATTAGGAAGCGAAATAGGGCATTACATAATCGAGGATAAATCCTTTCTTGCCAAACAATAACTCTAGAGTTTGCATTTAAGAAACACTAAGTTCTGAAAAAACAATTTAAAAATATTTAAACTTAAAATTTTAAAGTAAAAAAACCCCAAGAACCTCTACCATATCTTACTCTGAGGCAAAAGTATTGAACGATCTAGTCGGTTTGACTTCCTTTAGAATTTCTGTAGAAGTTGTAATAAGGGTTTTGAAATTTGCTGATTTCGTTAACATCTGGTGATTTTATCATGATTTGATTTGCATTGTCAAAGACCATGGTGAAAGTATCGTAAACAAAATGTGACAGCTTTCCTCATATAATGGAAATAACAATTCATGGTAATAAGAAAACCAGACGGGATTAAATGAGATTTTTGCTTCTGTTGTTAAAGGGTAACGCATGTATGAAAGGTTGGTGTATGGCAATGAACTACGACGGGTCCATATGGTTTGGGATATATCTTGATGAGAACTTTTACTCACTTTATATCTAGATGTCCTTTTCACATGGTATTGCCGCCTCAATGCAATGTAACAAAAATGAGTTTATGTTTGTCAATGAATTATGTTTTGAAAATAAATACTTTTTATCAAACGTTCATTAGACAAATGTTTTCAAGGTCATTTTGCTTTGCATACACTACCAGATATATCAATTTATTGAAAATCAGTTGCATGATTCGTTCACCTTGTATTTGGTCAAATACGCTTAATGTTAACCCTTGACAAAAGATCCATATTTCAATATTGTTATATTGGCGTTTACCGTTTGAAATGAAAACTTTTCTTTCATATTTGACAAACTATTACTTAAGTAAAATGGAAGAAAATATAACAAAATTTTATAAATTTACCTAATTTTAACAGTACCATAAGCATTTTCCGGGCTTTTTCTTTTCTCAGGTTAAATGTTAGTAACACCCTGTGCATATTCTATGTTCCTTTTCATTCACAGAGAAGAAAATTAATGTTAGTCACAGACACGTGCAAATTCAATGTCTTTTCACTATGAGAGAAGAACATTAATGTTAGGCACAGATAAATACTCATCTTAGTTATCATAATATCAAAAGCTGTCCACTTAGATGTAGTATAAAAGGTTTAGACGGTAGCTAATTTGTTTGATGTAAAGAGAGTAAACAGTGGTTAACGACGCCAAGGTGAGGGGGCTTTAATCTTTGCATCACCCGGAGACTGGAGTCTCGACCCCCCGTCCCGACCCCCTGCCGGGGACAAGTATTCCCACAGGGGGTGGGGTATTGTCAGGGGTATCATGTTTGTATCTGGTCTTCTTGCAAGCCAGCCATTGCAAGGAGCTGCGTAGGGATACAAGTAGTCTTTCTAGACTATCATTTAGTCCCTGAAAAAAGAGTTCTTTACTAATTTTATTATTTGAGTTTTTATTTAAAAAGAAATAAAAAGGAGCCCTGACAATACTTAATTTCAGCTGAGGTATCTAGACTTGCCAACATTATCTAGACTGGAAAGGCTTCTTTAATTTTAATCTTTAACAAGTAGTCTTCACGCAGACCCTGAAACAAATCTATAGCCCTATATTCAAGTCTATGTTATTGTTGCAAGTATAGATCACAGCATTTTCTTAACAACTTCAGTGGGCTCTTTTCAATTGTAATAGCATCTTCCTACGCAGAGCCTAAAAGGCCAGTTTCCAAACTGTCATTTTATGCCTTGCTGCAGAGACTTTCTGTTCTGTGCTGCTATAGTGCCCCTACAGGCTAGAGAGCAAGCACAGAAAACTCAAGGTTATGCAGCAAGGCATAAAAGTGACAGTTTGGAAACTAGCGTTTTAGGTTTTGCGTAGGAAGATGTTGTAATAGTAAATAGCAGCATAGACTAACATATAGTCCCAGAATTTGTTTTTATGACTAATGTGACAATATGTAGTCCGCTTGTCCTGCTAACATACTACTGTCACTGTGGATAAGATAGAAGTAAAACAGTGGTGTTCAACTGCAATATTATGGACAGGACCACTTTGGCGAGACACAAACGAGAGTTGAAATAATTGACGTTCAAAGAGCTAGGTACATCTCCATAAGGGGCTAGATTAGAGTATCGGGGAGAAAGGGCAACTGGTCCGGTACATCAGAACAGATACATGTTTAGGATGAAATGGGACCGTATCCCCACAACCCCCTACCTCTGACCCCCGTCACGCACAAGTATTCTCGCAGTAGGGGTAGGGGAGGGGGATCATTTAGTAGCATGTTTATTAGTAGGTATGTCTGTGTAAAGGGGACTAAGGTCAGTCCTTTAGAATGTATGAGAAACTAGAACATGTTGAGCTGATTAAACTAAAATTTGAAGATATTCAAAATAATTATTTTTTATTCCGGTATTCATGGTACAAAGGTGTATTAGGCACAGTAGCATATCAGGATTACAACAATGTACAGGAAATTAACAAGAATACTCATTCATTCACCACATATATTCAAAATAATAAGTAACTTTATTTATATCATTTATGAGGCTTTAAGTCTATGCAGCATTAGGCCCGAGACTATATTATAAACGATTCCTAGGAGATGGTATGTTGAGTTAGTCTTATTGGACTTATACAAAGAAAAATTTGGCCAATAAAACTAAAATTCGAAAAAAAAAAGAATTTTATCATATTTCTAGAAAGTTATGGATCGAGAGTTTTTCGTGGGTTGGAATCGAGGTGATTGAGTAACACAAACATCCTCATTTCGCTTATAAATACACCCAAATTGGATTAGATACTATTACTCTCTTTTTCCGGTCTTTGAACGTGGGATGTAGAAGAAATGAGGAAGTTGTAAACATTGATGTTGTAAGCGTATTCATCGCGGTACATTAGCCAAGTCCCAGGGGTGTACTCAGTACCTTGGTGGTCCCACTGGGGAGGAGCGAGGGGGTGGTTACGGGAGGGGGAGAGTTTGAGGGGCTTCGAGGAGGTAGGGGGCATGTTCCTAAGGTAGATTGAGTCACGTTACATTTCTCATCATTTACTATAATTAACTAAGTGCTATTAGCAGAAGGCTATGTTAAGAGTCTGAGATATTACTAAAAACAGATCAATAGGTTGATGTATATGTCTAGACATTCACTCAGGTAATGACAAATACATCTCAAAACGACGTTTCATTTTATATAATAGGATCATCGGAGTAAAATTTAAATCTAGATTTGATATGAGGTTCATATTGTTTGGTCAGAATAACACAGCGTTCTGATTATTAGACTACAGTATGTTACATGTAATGAACTCCAATAGTATTCGTCATACAATGTAATTGATTTGTGAATTGGCTTTTTTGTACCCCGAAGTTGCCGTTTTAAACACCTTGCTACTTGTAGAGAAGGTATCGTTACAAGTCTCAGCTACCGTCCTACAAGCTTGTCCTGTTATAAATAGGTAAATATAATAGAAAAAAGGTTGACGCGTACGATATAGTAAGGCGATTGGGCTTGGTCCAAAACATTATCTTCTTCGCTAAGCGTATCTGATAAATAATTGGGGTGACGGAAGTCGGGGGATAGTCTGTCTAACAGTCCCTATAACTTAGCAAATTTTGTAAAATCATAATGCAAACTGTAAAATCTTCCGGCTAATCACTTATCTGCTTGTATGATGCATTTACTGTCATGTTGTACCTCATATGCCGAGGATATCGGCCTGAGCGTAATAAAGTTCTGTTCTGTTCTGACCGAACAAAATATCTTTAAAGACCAACGCAAATCTAAATTATTGTAGCAAGTCTAGTTCACTGATGTTTCAGGAAATGAACAACTTCATTGGGCTCCTTTCTCATTTTGTATTCAATAGTTTAAATTTATTATGTTTTTATTTCAGAGACTGACATTAAGTTTAGGGAATTAGAGAGTGGACAGGAACATGGTAATTGTATTGAAATACCTTTCTCTGCCTCTGCATTCATTCACCCTATCTCTCATCTCTTCCTTCATTCATGGGTTAACTATGTTGATACGTAATATAGACCCCCTTCAAGGAGGGTAATAGAAATGTCTCACCAATTACTTCAACTGTCCTCAGACAAATTTCGTTTAAGAATGGCGATATTCAAGTTACATTATCATAGTTAAGATCTCAGGAGGACATACCAACGATATACGTTAATCAAAGTCCACTTAGTATGAAATAGATATACCTATCAGGGATATGATAGACTAACATTTAGTCTCAGAAGTATTTTACCATTTTGACAATATTATAAAACAATTCATGTATTATAACGAAAAGGAATTCAGAAGATGTTGATGTTTCTAAACTAAGTAATCTAGACTTGATATAGGTTTCTTGACTGGGTTCGTCAATTGAATATTTTTGCTTTAGGGTCTGGAAGACAGACTAGGGATAAAATTGACAATATCACATTTCAGAAACTAAAACTCCTTAACATTCCCCTTATTATAACTGTCAGGAGGAAATTCTATCTCAGATACCCCCGAATATTGACCATTTAAACATATAACTTCTATTGTATGTGCCCAACATGTGTCTGTAGTATATAGGGTAGTTGATAACTTCACATCTCTGTAAAGTATTTCTTTGGTTATAAGGACAAATTGATCTGAGCTGCTACAGTGTTTTCTTTTGTATATGTCCCACTATCCCCGTCTGTAGAATATAGATAGTTGATATTTTCACATTTCTGTACGTTTATTTATATAAATGGCTGAGAAAAGTTACTATCAGAGATTTCTTCGTTAGATTGACAATTTGGTCTTGAATAAGGGTTTCTTGACTTACCCGTCTATAGAAGAAATTGTCGTTGACTATTTCCCATTTCTAGATCTGTATTGTATGCTCTCACAAGATGTTTTATCACAGACTTCGTAATATAGGTATGTTGGCCCTATAGCTCTTTAGTGTATCCCACTTGACATGTTAAACAGTATACTCTTACATGATAGGGAGCAATTTCCATAAGAGATTTTTTCGGAATATTGACATTTTTGGTCTATAGCAGTAACAGTGTATTACCAACGAGTCAGTCTATAAAGAATTTATGCTAAGGTGCACGACTAGTTGTCATTAATTCATGTTTTAGAGAATCGTTTTGATTCAGATTCGGAATATTGACATGTGTATTCCCTTAATGCCCCTCTAATAGAATTTATGCTAAGGTTGACGACTAGTTTACATGTCAGTAATTCATGTTTGAGAAAATCGTTACAGTCAGAATCGGAACATTGGCATTTTGGCCCTTTAGCTCTTACAATGTATTCCCAATGTGCCCCTCTATAGAGAATGTATCCTTAGGTAATGTATCCTAGTTTACATGTCAGTAATTCATGTTGTGTGAGAATCGTTTCAGTTGATATCAGAATATTGACATTTTGGGCCCATTGCTACAGAAGTATATTGCTTATACATATAATACCAAGTAGCTAAATTCCCTTATGTTCTGACATGATATTGAACCGTTTGAGTAAGAAGTCTCTTCGGAATATTGGTATTTTGGGTTTTAGCCTCCTTCATTGTCTGATTATAATGTAGTTCACTATTTCACATTTAAGTCATGTATATTTTTCACATCTCTTTTGAAGTTCACCATTTGGACCCTTTATATATATCAAACTTGGTGTATGTAGAATATAAGTATGCTTTCCCGTTCAGAATTGTGTTTGTATATATACCCCATATGTAAAAGAACATTACTATCACCAATTCTCCCAACTATTGATATTTGGTCCTATAGCCCCCGAAGTGAATTCCCCTCTTGCCTGTCTATAGAATATTAGGATAAGAATAGAATATTGAAGCATAGCGGACTCCTATTGAGCGTAGGTTATATGGGTACAGCACGTAATCACTCTTGGTGTATACAACACATGTTGTAGTGTAAACGTTTACATGTACAATTAACGGTTCCAGAATGGGTAAAAAGGGGGACTTACCTCGCGTTAGATCTGCTCCAACCGTCAACACAGATAGTAAAAGTGTCACTAGTCCAAAAGAGAACAATTCGGCATACATGTTTCTCGTGTGAGTTTTAACAACACTAAGGCATGATACCGTTTACACATCATTGTAACAACATGCTGTCTCGACTAATGTCCGAGGGGCGGAGCTAAGAGCACGTGCCGGCTGTCAATCAAACTCCCGACCAATCAAAAACGGCGACACGAAGTAAAAGTACGACTGGCTCTGAGAAAGCTCACAGTAGTGTGTAACGTTTGAGGAAATACGAAGTATCTAAAATTAGATCCTGCGAGACGAAATCTGCGTTAAAGACACACGTGCATCTGTTTCTGTGCACGTTCATGTTTTCTATTATTGATTTTGACAGTAACATAGGGAAAGATTCTCGCCACGCGCGATGGCAAGGAATAAACAAAGCGAGCTATGCTTTGTGATTCTCTAACTTGGAATCTGACCTCGTATTATTGCTTAAAAGAGTTTTCGTTTTTCAGTATCTAGTTAAACATGATTTATGTTTGCTTGTATATTTTTACCGTGTTTAAAAGGATTTCTGTTTCTTGTTTACTTTTCTCTCGTTTTGTTTATTTGAACGACAGATACACAGTTCACACTTATCAAAAACAAAATGTTTTTCTTCATATCATTTGGTTGCCTTTTTAATTTTAACTCCTTTAACAAGGTTGTTTGTATCATGATTCATAGCAGTCTCCTTTTAGAAAACAAACACTTTCTTATTTGAGTAGTTCACACATTTAACTGAGTATGTTACTTGTTGACATTAAAGGTACTATTTTAAATTATTTGTATCAGATATGTTAAAGGAGGTAAAATATAAAAAACATTACACATTATTCCCATATAAATTCAACTGATAACGAAGGCAGATTCATACGAGAAAAAATTACGTAATCCTAAAATGGGAATAATAAACTGATTAATTTTTCACATATGGTTATTTAATATTAATCATTCTTCAAACCGTCAGTAGCAAATATTTGAAAAAAGTGTGTTACCTGGCAAGTAAACAGTGAAATGACAGAGCGGTTAGACTGTAAGACTGCAATGCACATATTGTAATAGTCTGTCATCCAGACCCCTTAATTGTTTAAGCGCCTAGGCAAGTCTACAACAAGACTCTGAGCTCAGTCACACATCTCAGAGGCTCTTTTTTATTATATTTTTATTCTTTCAAATTTGGAAATTTTACGAAATATTCATTTCAGAGTCTAAATGTTAGAAATATTGTAACTGTCATTGTAGATTTTGTCACCAAACGAAACACTATAAGCAGCTAAGGAATAGTGAAATAGTCCCTTTGTTAAATACACACTATGTACGTTGTTATGCCCTACTCTTTGGGTGATGCCGCGCCGAGGCCGTGAGGCCGAGGTGTTCATGAATCACGTGCCTGCGGTTTCATTTAACTTTAACCCCCAGGTCGAGGTATGAACTATTTTAAACACTAGTTTTGATAACGCGGAAATCTTTCTTAAATATAAAAGGAAGGTGATTCAATCGGAGAAACAATGTCTATTTCAAGTAGCTGAGATTAGCACAAGCCTCTCGTGCTGCACGTGCACTTCGTGTGGAACCGTACAAGGTACCACAATAAATCGTATGCCCACTTTGATATGAAACAGCTTACATAAACTTAATTGTATATAGAGATTAATACCCAAGCAGAGATGTCATATTGTTTTTATAACACGAGTGACTGTAAAATTATATTTTCCCGAGCGAGAGCGAGGGAAATATCGTTTTACTGGCACGAGTGTTGTAAAAACAATATGAAATCTCGCGAGTGTGTTAAAATTCCTATTATTAGAATTTTCAAATCATTGTCAATGGTCAAACCAATCGTGTCAGCGCGTATAGATACATCTGTAATTCGGTCAGGGTTAACACGGTTGAGAGACTTATTGTGTAGCGCCAGTTACTGTGTCAAAGTCCGCTATATATGTCGGTGTACACGACTTTGCTCGTGCTGCACGCTTTTCACGTGCTGTCGGGAAGCACTCGGTCGAGTTAAAGCAAAAACGTCGTAGAGCTCGAGAAGTAGTCCCACATTCCGATGTCACGTGGTCTTCTTGACTAACCAATTGAATTACCGCTAGGGTTTATTACACATGTGCAACATATCGTTTTTATGTCATGATTTATTTCATCACCTTATCAATCCTTATCTACCCCTTTTTTATAGTGCTCTTTCTATACTATCTTACTATCTTATTCATCTAATCTTATCTTATCTTATCACTTTAAATGTTACATGTTCTCATGATCGCACATGTGTGATATAAATTGACAATTTTTATTAATAAAAGCATTCAAAATATGTATTTTGATGAACTTTATGAAATATTGACAAATGCGCGATTGTTTGGCTTCAAGTTCATCATTTAACTTTTTTGCATGTCAATTGATCATATTTAAACATATCTTGTTTAAATAAAGTTGTTTTGATGCAAAATGGTATTGTTTGTGAAAAATTATTTGATATGTAGGTCGCACGTGTCAAGTTATGTGTTAGTGTCGTGTGTTTGAAGTCAACTTCATTCACCTGACAATTAACACTGTTTATCTGAGTCACCGAGTCGAAATTTGAGATGTTGTTCAAATATCTGATAAAAAAGTAAAAACAGAGAATAACAATTTAATAAGACAGCTTGTATTCCAAGACGAGGTTTCATACAAATTAGATAAAGAGTGAGTTTCTGAAATAAAAGTTTTAGATCGAATATCTAATTTTAAAGAAGTATAGGAATGATATAAATCAATATTATAGCATTTGATATTGTTATAATTTGTTTACTTTTTATCAGAATCAGAGCATCAAATGTTGTTGTTTTTGTCGACCTTTACTTTAGATAAAATCAACAGATGAAGTTCTGAAACGAACGTAATATGTTCAGTAGTAATCAACGGTAAAACATTCCCCTACCTCAAATGAATAAAAGGTGTTCACACAAAAATGGCAATCATCAGTTTCTGCTTGGGAATTGGTATTTTTTTCTACGATTACATATGATCGAGGTAAGTTATAAGATGTTTGACCATCTCGAGATGACGCATTTACTGTTGAAAAAAATATAAGAAAACTTTAAAAAGCGTAGCCTAGTTAGATCTTGTTTTATGAAAATAAAAGCGTCTCGATGGGAGGTAATGGAACAGCTCTCTTTTGCAGATTAGTTGCTGAGTTTCTGATTGACTCGAACCGCGAACTTTTGATCCCAATTCAACAAGTATATAAATTATTAATTGTGCTAGATTTTCAATGAAAACAAGCATTTATCATATAAATGCCATTTGGAGATTAATATGTGATATTTTTTAAATTCATATAGTGAATTTCAAGTTCCTTTCAAAGCAAAAATGTATAAATGATAAAAATTACAGAGTGGCTCTTTAACACAAGCTCAATTCGTCTTTGCATATAGTACACTCTCGGATATGTTCACAATGTTCAGTTTTAGATAAACAACCTTTGCACGAACATATTACGACAAAACCGTTTGAAGCACAAATGGTTCAAAGATCAATTTGAATGTTAACGTTTCTTGAACTCCTAGTGAATGAAACATCTAAAATATCAAAATATATGTGTCCTTCAGTTTCAGACATTAGGTTTGGAACAATGCCGGAAGAAATAGACGGCTTTCACTTGTGAAAATATAATAAAATTGAGATTCGACCCTCGACCTTTTTAGATTTATATGGCCCTTCTTGAAGTCATTATCTACTGACACTAGCCCTCAACTCACATGTGGGCAGGTAACTCTTCCATATGTCTGTATTTATAAAACGGAATCTGACATTCGTCTTTAAGGTTTGTAACAGTACAATGGATTTCATTTTTCTAAAATTAAGCTGACATTTTCCCATCCCAGGAACAATCATTCTCTTCCATTCAAAGGCAGATCAAGTCATGAAACGTTGACCGAGCCTCTGTTCTTATCCGCCGAGTTTGTGGGATAGAATGGGAGATTGGAGGCAATTCTTTCAAAAACCCACTCTCTCCCAACAGGGCCAGATCAAGTCACGAAATGTAGATACGGCCTCTGTTCTATTACGCCGAGTTTGTGGGCTAGAATGGGAGATGCCTGATTGGAGGCAATCAAAGTTAGTTGTGTAATCAGCGACGCTGTTCTAAAATCATCATTTTGGCTACTGAATCATGGCAAAAGCATTGTGATGTGAACCACCCTTTCCTCTGTGGGGAGACAATGAGGAACAATATGGTCAAATTTGATATTCTGTTATGTATTATGTGTCTTTTTCTTCTTCTTTTTCTTCTTCTTCTTCTTCTTCTTCTTCTTCTTCTTCTTCTTTTTCTGTAACTACAACGTAACGATTTTGCGAATTCCCCCCTTATCACCTTGTCAAAGCATTAAAGAGCCACTCCGTGATTTTTATCACATTCTGTTTTTCTTTGATACGAATAAATGGAATAATTCATTCTATGAATTCAAAAGATCTTATATATTCATTCTAAAAATGACCTATAACATAAAAACCTTGTTTTCAATGACATTGTTAAAACAGCCATAAATATTCGCAAAAGTCAAATTCACACGTCCAACTTACATGAATACTAGTTACATAACCTATCAAACATGATCAACCTATAAATTTCATTCTGACTGGTTTTGTTAAGTTTCGAAAATTACGTTTGACTGATTGACAATGTCCGTCAATGTCCGGTTTTCTATCCTAATCACGGCTTCACATCTTCCATTGGTACTATACAATGTCGATTAGTTTTTACAAGATACTTTCTTGCAACGTTTGATACTTCTCGATGAAATGACGTTATTAATATTACAGCTTGTCATATGTGACACCCAACAACTCACGGAATTACTCTTCAAATTGTGTTGACAATTATAAACTTTGTATCTCTCACATGCAGGGAGAAAGTTTGTCTCCCTATCTCTTAATACCATTTGCAATAACTTCTCAAAATTGAAGTTTTAAATCGATTCCGCTATGAATACTGAAGAGTTTTTAAATGATGAACTTCTATGAAAAAGGCAGAGTATCTAAAATTGCAAATTTTAAGAATTTCTATCTATGATATCATTTTAGTATCCCTTGAAACCTCAATAATATAAACATGAATACTTCGGAACAGTCTATACAGACACTGCTACCATAAGAAATGAGTACCAGCCGATGCTCGCAGGTTTCACCGCAATCCATAGCAACAATGGTCGTGCAGGATTTCTCCCTGCAATAATACTAGCAGCCGCGATATAAGTGAAATACTCTTGAAAGCGAAGCTAAACCCCAGATCACCTCACCTCACCTCACCCCACCATAAGAAATGTCATCATTCGAAGGCACTAGAACTCGGATATTCCTACAAACACAAACTCATTTCGTCTTTTTCATGTACTATTTAGATGCAAAATGAACTACAAAGCCAAAGGCTCTTTTTCTAAATTTCATTACTCTTTTAAGAACGACTGAATATATACTGATATATAATAGAAAGTATTCAGAAAATGTTTCATTAGAAACGTCATCATATATATTCTTCATAACTTATAAAAATGTCATCTCTGCTTTTTACGTCCTAAAATACTCTCCCAAAATAGAAACACATATGATTTTTTTCAAAAAAAACTTTTTGCTTTTAAAACTTTTGCAGTAAAATCAAAATGTACGAAATTTCAATGGCAAAAAAGCGAAATTTCTATAGAATGAAATGTCTATGAATAAAATGTCTATAGAGCAAGATTTAGCCACCGCGAGAACACTGGTTTTAGTCATGTGTCCGTATTCTGTTATCAGCAACATAGCGTTGAAGTCAGTCTTATGTGTAGCTGTCGTTTTCAAGAATTCTTCGTAGCATCCCTTTGGTAAGGAATAGACAAGTTGATTGTGTCCTATTACCGCAATTCTCCCCACTCTTCCTACAATGCAATGATTAGTCGTTGGTTTGTCTTGAGCGTATTGTGACGTCGTACATGTTGATTTAGTTCACACCTTTGATGTTCTTTTTGGCTTGAACTCTAGTGTTTGAGAAATCATTTACGGATTATTTGCTTTTAAAAAGTTAGAGTTCTGAGCTGTCTGACGTTCTGTAAGTGAATTTAAATTATCATGCTTGACACACTCCCTTTGTCGATCCATATTCCGTAAGTGACGTTCATGGACGTTGTTGAAGTTGCGATTTGCTTCTCGGATGCTTTAGAATCACTAGTCTGTCATCCAGACCCTAAAGCAAAAAAAATTAATTGACGACCAACCCAGTCTAGAAAAGTATAGCAAGTCTAGATTGCTCAGCTTTAGGAAGTTAAAGCTTCTTCTGGTCTCCATTTTTGTTTATTATACATGAATTGTCTAAAATGTTGTCAATATTTAAAAAAATTCTTCTGAGACTAAATGTTAGTCTATAGAACCACCAAATAACAAGATCTTGTGTATTGGATATTGCATCTCTCACCATCCCACCGTATGGCTTGTAGCATCAAGTATCGACACGTTGTCGTTGCATAATGATCAAATAACAATGACGTTTTTGGATTAAATATAATATTTGTAGTGTATAATATGTTTTTACACCATCTAAAAATCAGCTATGCGTTTCCAGAGTTTTTGGGAAAGTGTAGTATTTTAGAAAACTTGAATGTAAAATTCAATGTAAGTATTCCCTTTAATGAAGACTTTTCTCAATACTGAACAAAATCCTGGAAGAAAGTCAATAGAGACTGTTACCACTAAAATGGCATCATTAACATTGGAAACTAAAATATTCATCATGAGTTATAAAAAACGTCACCTCTGCTCTTGATAGTCATTTGATCCCTAGCTCTAAATAGTAATTTGGAAATCTTTAACATCAAATTCAATATAAGAATTATTCTAATAATGACCAAGAACCTGGAAGAAAATCTATAGAGACTGTTACAATTAGAAATGTCATCATTAGCAGTGGAAACTAATTAAATATTCCCCCATGACTTATAAACACATCTCTGCTTTTTACGTGCTTAATAGTATTTTGTAAATATTTAATATCAAATTCAATATAAGAATTATTCCAATAATGACCAAGAGCCCAGAATAAAGTCTAAGAAGACTGTTACCACTAGAAATGTCATCAATGGCAGTATTGAGAGACTCAGATATTCCCAATAACAGACAACTCCTCTCCGCTCATTGATTTCTATAAATCTTCTCTGACGGATCCTTATTAAAATGTAAATACTTCTGGTTTCAGGAGGGGGCACCGGGCACGTTATGTTTGGGGTTGGCGGCGTTCGGAGATCGGGGATGTTTTAGGAGGGAATTATGCAGACGTTCTCTGTTTGTGTTCGGTCTCTCGAAGACTTGTGGTAATTCATATGTTTGAAAAGAAAATTGCGGGGCATTAAGAGAGGGTCCTGGTTTAGATGTGGAAATGCATCAAATCGATGGAACATGGTTTTCAGCTACCGTTCAACCTCGCTATAAGGCGATATGCAAGGAGTAGGTTGTTTGTTTGAGTGGTTGACTTTCGTTGGTTGTTTTAGATTAATATAAAGTGACTTTTGAAGAATGTTAAAATGGAAGTATTATTAGAGGAGCATAATGTATTATGAGATATCTGCTACTGATATTGAGTTTTAGATGTAACAATGGTTCAGGAATTTAGGATGAACGTTATAACGCTATATGCAAGAATGGGTATTTTGTTTGAATGATCATATATTGCAATAAAAGAGGGTCTCCAACGTACACGTTCATTAAGTTTGGCGTTCCTTGCTTCAACATTATACGGGGTGTCTTTTTAAGTACAAGTCATGTCTTGATTAGTCTGTCATTCACACTCCAGAGCATAAATATTCAATTGACGACCGACCCAGTCTACAAAAGTATAGAAAGTCTAGATCGCTCAGCTTTAGATAAAGTATCTTCTGGGCTCCTTTTTGTTTTATACATGAATTGTTTAAAGATGTTATCAATATTGACTCCTATATTGACAGTCTTGTTATATGTCGCTTTTTAGAGGATTTTTGGCTTTTATTTCAAATACCTACGTTTTGGGGTTATTTTAATTGTAGGACAGGTTGCTCATAATTTTAAGTGTATAAGATATTCTTTGACCCCTCTCAATTTATAACCATCCTCTAGATTCTTTGCTTACTCGCTTGTTTTTGGGGGGCTTTCGATATGAAATCACTGCTGTATATTTACTTATTTTTCATCCTTAAGCGAATTACGCTTACGGGTTACAGTTTCAAGTAACAAGTCTTTATTCAGGCTTCATACTCGGTCTTTGAAATATATGTTTTGAAATCAATTTAATAATTGGACATGAGCCTCGGAGAATCGGAAATAAAGACTGACTAAAATTGATATGAAGGGCTAAACCAAATATCAGATTTGGAAGATTTGCATTATTCACCGAGTGAAAAAACGCGTAAGCGTAAATCCACGACAAGGTTTCACACTGCTCTTACACATAATAATAATAATAGTGGGCATTTATAAAGCGCTATATCCATACACAAGGTGCATGCTCAAAGCGCATTGAAAATAAGAAAATTTAAGGTGATGAGATGAAATGCTATGAAATAAAGCCTAAAAGTAATACACATATTCTCAACAAATATCAGATTTTGTTTCATTGTATTATCATTTATGAACAATGTGACATCTCAATATTACGAATCAGCATGGTCCTTAAGTTATTTTGTTTAGGATATATTCAGAAAAATTTTCCTTATACAATACATCTGAATGTAAAATTTTGCATAAATTCAACAAACACGTCATTAAAATTCATTTAGAACTGTTATGCTAATTCTTACAACCTTGGTCAAGAATTACATATTCAAATTTCACGTATTACGTATAATGTTTTCAAACATGTTGTGTTAGGTCAGACATTATCACGAATTACGTGATATTATTTCTAACTTCTATGACAATGTGATCATCGTGGGGGGTGTTAAATACCGATAATGACCGGGGTCATATATCCGCAGGAGGTATTAAATCAGTTTGAATAGGTAGTGAAATTAGTTAAACAATAACGTAAATGAACAAAGATGTGATAATTAGTTTATCACTAGTGTAAATGTATATTGAATATTGTCATATATTTGACTCCAGTGAAGATTTTGTTATGAAAGTTATGGTTGTATTTATAATAAGCTATTCATAATAAGTAATAGCCTATATAGACCTCTCTAATTAGCTTATATACGCACTGGATAGTTGCACGTGTTAATGTAATTCTTCGCATTCATTTAAGAAAATTACAACTCATATCTAAATTCATATTTAGAGGAAAATTTAAGCGCGACTGCTGTTTTTAGTTACATTAAAAGTTCTGAAAGTAAGATGGTATCGATTTTGATTAGAATTTTGAATTTTAAATATCGACAAGTCAAAATAATATTATGATGTTTTCATAGTGAAAGTCAACCTCACTTAAAATACATCAAAATATCATTTTATTGATGTTTTATCACTTAGAAACGACTTTAAAGGTAATTAAATGAGAAGGCAGATTGTCCAATAAACACTCCCTATAAGTTTAAACCTTACGATTTTCTAAATATTCGTGAGTAAATCTTCATTAAAAAGTCTATATTTCATTTGGAAAGGTTAAAAGCTATAAAATGAAATGACGACCTATTTTTCGCCTCACCAGTGATCTCCACTCAAGATAAAATCAAACTCCATAACATCAATATGGAATTCATCTGCAAGTACATTACCAACGTAAGTTGTTTACAAAATATCCCCTTTATTCCACAAAAAATAAACAACATTGTAAGAGACACAATTGGTCTTGGTTATCTGCAGACAAACCATTCAATTATACATAGCCTTTTAACATTTTCCCTCTTTAAGTGCAAATGAAGATAAAATCGAACTTCCGAAAGCCTTCCGCTTGCAGATTTATTCCAACTGGAATGATCAAAGAGAGAAATTGACGAACAGTGGTGTATTGTGTTGAAACATGTGTCGTGTATTTCAGAGGTCACCAGAGGTCATGAGACATGCGCACTGATCACCTGGTAGACATAGCACGTTACTGTTCTAAATGATTGACAGACGTCCGATGCTTATTGCAAAGAGTCGTTCAATTAGTGCGGTTTTATGGAAAGTTTACCGTTATTTAAGCATACTCAGACGATAGTCTATCTACTAGACCCCAAGCTTATGGCTTTCGGGATTATATGGTATTTACAGTTTGGTCAATACTAAGAACGTGTGTATTTTTGTAGTGGCTGGATTGGAACTGTTTCTCCTAATTAGGCGTTGAGAATTGTTACAGATAGATGCGTATCTACGGCAGTAGGGTTGATAAAGTATCCAGACAAAGTATTAATAAATTCCAAATTTCAACCCTCAAGGCCATGTAAGAACAATCGCATAATGTTGCAAAATTGAAAGAGGAAAATTATTTATACTTTTCTTTTACAGACTACTCAAGTCATTTTCCCCACGTAATCTCTATCGCAAGTGGAGCTGAATTGGGACTAGAAATTCCAAATCATGACAAAATGCAATAAATGACGTGTTTTAAGCTTGGCATTTTACTGTACCCATGTCAGATAAACGACTGTGGTTCTTTTATCTGTGCGGTACTCACATGATTATTAAGACACCGAAGAAGTAACGATATCTGATTTGATATAAATAAGGACGTTTTGAAGGATCGCAAAATTTGGAACACTTGTCAAAGCGGTAACGTACAAAGAAAATACTCAAGTAGGGGAGACCAGGGCAAAGCGCGCCGTCGGGGCAAAGTGACCAAGCCTTATTTCTCCTTAACGATCGACAAATTGCGTGGTTTGTCATTATCAACCGATGAAAACAAGCGTTAAGAAACGTTGTTATCCACGTTTGCATCGTTAGATTGAGTTGTAGATTTACCATTGCAAAAAGTTTAGAAAACGTCATGTTTCTATAAGGAAAGAATCTGTCCGAATTCACATATTTCATAGAAACACAAAACGCAACATTGAACTCTAGTGTACTAATTAAACAAAAATATATCACCTATTCATTGAATTAGGAGTTTTGTAATTCATTGCTTAAATTATTTTCTATGATGCACATATCGAATGCTACCCTCAAAGGGGCAAAGTGAGCCGGGGGGAGCGCTTTGCCCCGAGTGATCTCAAATCTTTTTTATGGTCAACACTTTAGTGTCAGAGATGTTAATTATTTTTCTTAAGCAAATATCGTAAAATAGAATTGTAATTTTTATTCTATAATTTTCCTGTATTTATAAAAAAGTGATATTATCAATGAAGTATAAAAATTATATCATAGGATTTTTATTTCATTTGAAATCACGTATATTATATTTGATAATTTAGCATTAGTTTTGATATTTATTATATATTTCGTTTTATCCCTAAACAATTAAGAAGATATGCCGTATGGGCAAGTCCGACAGAGATCACATGTTTGTAAACTGTGAAATTTGTCTTTAAAACCAATCAATTTCTTTATTTCTTTCTTACTTTGATTGTTTTCTGATATTTTATGAGTTAAATTGTCAAGACTCTCATAGTTCTTAGTAATTCGTATATAGCAATCATGTAAGTAGTTGGTTGAGAACTTCCAAATTCTAGGTCCATGACATATACAAATTATTTTGTCGTTCTTTGCATACTGAGCCTTGGTTTTTATTATTTGCTTAAGTTTTTAAAGGGTGCCCGTGAGGTGCATGGCACTTTTTTGGATGGTAATGGCTTATTATAGGTATTTGACATATCACATTTTCCCATGGGCGCTTTGCCCCAAACTACGGGGCAAAGTGCACCGCCTTTGTCGAAATACATTTTCGTTTATATCTCTTTATGCAGACGTGGTAGGTTAAAAAACATTTGTCATACGATAGCTTATCTGACGAGAATTAGAGACATGCTGCAAGTTGCATCCCAAACATGTTGATGTGCCCAGAAAACACGCTAATATGTTAGGGGGCGCGCTTTGCCCTGGTCTCCCCTAATGCTCATTTGAACGACAACATAGACACCGTGCAGGTCCTATTTCACTAAGCTGCCTGAGAGCTAAGGGTACGTTTAGCCTACAGTTATAACAATGAGATACGATTACCCAGCTAAGGGAGGTTGGTAACTATTGGGACATCTGCATGGAAGTCCAGACCACGAAATACCTCATAAAATTGTTAATACAGAATGAAGCAAATCATCCCTCATATAACAAATTCCGTGTCGAGACAGGCTATTATCTGCCTGCGCAATAGTAGTATACATTTGGGTTCAAACATAGGTTACGATGATGTTTATGATCATAAAGTCACAACGTGGTTCCTAAGTCCTAACACGTCTATCCAAAGTGATCTATTGAGAGATCGACAGTCTAAATCCTAGTCTGTCTGCAAGCCTAAGCAAGTCTATAATATGACTTGAGAGCTCAATTTTAAGAAATTTCAGTCTCCTTTGCATCCTTTTTTTTCCAAATTTCAGATTTATTTAAAAAAAACAACATTTCAGAGTCTTATTGTTAGACTATCTAAATCCTAATCCGGCGCCATGAGTGGGTGTAAATAGGAGAATTTTATACAGTCTAGGTCCTCATTCAGCAAATCTAGATTGATAAAATAGACATAAAATTATATAAATGAAAAGGCAGTTATTTTATAAAAATATTTCATAGACTAAATTTTGACCAGAATCCTTATTGTTTTGGTTTTTATAGGTGACCTTTACCTATGGAATACGTCAAGCATAGTTTCCTTAAAGTGACGTTTGATTTTAATTGTTCAAACTAAGTACATGTTTATTCAAAATTTCCTTAATTAGTAAAATGATAAGATCCAAAGATTTAAATGATTGACATGAACGTGTGTTCAATGATGATCATTGGCAAAGGCCATATACATATTCATCGACACTAATAACATGAACAGAAGCAATATAGATAAAAACAATAATGTTTCACTCTTCTTCGAAGACAACATTACCTCCGGGATATATATCCACGGGGTACATTATTGGTGATCGCATGATCACCACAAGACATATTTGCAGTAGTTTGAACGAAATTTGTGGTGTATGGTTAATGTCAAAATATTTTTGTAACAGCAGGGAGGGGTAAATGTCAACCGACAACCATATTTAAAACGTTGTAAATGTGTGAAGAATAAGGCTTTCTGTTGATTTTAGCATAGAATATATATCGTTTATCTAAATCAGTCAGTTTTAGAGAACGACGTCAAACGACTCAATACATTAGATATTTGTATTTGAAATCATTCAAATGACAAAACCAACTGAGGTGTTATACTTTCTTTTGTATCTCAGTGTAAGAAAATGTATCACATAAAGCCGCCAAAATACATTGGTATATTTTGTCAGGTTGCATCTTTAAGTGCTGTATATGTTTTATTATTTCAATAAAGTGTGCACAAGTTGTCAAAAAGCCCTCTCCAGAAATGATGTGATTTTAAAAGAAGAACATTTACACTTACTTTCTATTGATGCGATGAAATAGCTATATTTGTTTCTAATCGATTTGCAATAATCAATTACGAATTGAGACAAATAAAGTTGTCCAAGGGCAGCCGAAAAGCGAGAAATTTGGTTTGCACAAAGCGGGGGAAAATGACTGTCGAAATGGGTGAACTTGGAATGTGTTCCTTTTTTTAGATAAACTGAAATACTGATAAACGAAAAACAAAGATTCAAATGTATACGTCATAAGTATATCTGCATCTCATTTATTTTGTATATACAATAAAGTAATTGATGTTGCATGCAACCTAACGGTTGCCGTTTTAGCTTTAAAGGGGCAGTAGCAAGTTTTTTAAAACTTTTATATTTTCAATTTTCACTGATAATTGTATGTTAATGCTAAAATGCTTTATTTTGATATAGTCAAAAATGTCATTACACAAACCAATCATTCATAGTAAGAGAACAAATTATTAAGATTCACATAAAGTCTATTGGCGGCCGTTGTTTTGTGCACACCTTTAATTTATTTTGTGTAAGAAAAAGGTATCGCTGAGCTGAGCTTTACATTATATTGGATTTATTTCGTCATTTTGTTTAAATACATTGTCTTTCAATTGGAGCCATTAATTTCATTTTCCTGATATCACCTTTTATTCCCCCTAAAAACGTGCTACTGCCCCTTTAAAGGCTATACGCATAGTCTAGCACTCAGACTGTAGTTAATGCTATTTTGACGTAATCAAAATCTCTTGTACAGAAAGTCTAGATTTGTCAAACAACTACATGGACAATTATGAAATAGAAATTTCTACTTTTTACTCATTTTCTACTTTTAATGAAACAATCTTTTGAGAAATTTTATTTTTCGGCGACTGAATATTAGGTTAGCTGTATGCACATTCTTATTTTTATGTCCTAATTCATGCGGATTTAATTGCATCCGTTTTTAAGATTAACATAATAACCGAATAACGTAGATGTTTTCCATATAACTTAATAGATAACCTATATATCGTTCATTACTTGACTACAGCACATACCGGTGTGCTTCAGCTCCTTTAAAGAGAGATCGAATGCTATATGCGTTAAGAAGGGAGGAGTTGTCTCCCCTAACAGATTTGCCCGCGGTTTCTCTCGAATGTCTTGTTTAGCCACTGTGTGGAATAAAAAATATACTCAGTTTGCCAAGGCAAATCTTGAAGTTTTCAATCTGATCACAAACTACGAAGAAAAATTGATCATCGCAATCTGCAGAGGGGAGAATTATATGAGTGATGAACATTTGCCCGTGGTGAAAGAATTTGGTCTGTAAAAATGCGTCTATACTGAACAGCAAAATTATAACATCATTCAAATACGATACAAAGTCATATACTGTTTTTTTGAAAGCTGTGTTCCAGATTGACAAGTTTATGAAAACAACTGCTACATTTACTTTGAACAATGTTTCTCTATTTTCTTTTGATTTTTTTTTCTGTCTTACTAACTGTAATGGCTGTTTTCTGAAATAGAGTGACAAAATTGGTATACGAAACGTCGATTGAATACCTTACCATCTGCAATGATTGGTTACATTTTTCTTCCAATAAGGTGCAAACAATTATTGAAAAAATAGTTGTTCTTGTAAATAATTTCTGAATTTCTCGTTTCTTTCCATGTCTTAAAGGGCTTAACCTGAATCCAAAACTTTGATCTTAATCATGTCCTCTAACCAATCGTGCATCCTTATTTTTTATATTGCATATATTATACAAGCCATGTATGTCTTCATTCGAGCATCGATCGTTTTAAAGAAAAATGATAAAACATTAGATAAAACAAATGTTGTTAAAATCCGTAATTTTATCGCAAACATTCCCTTTATTCCAGCCTTGTGGATACTCTATTCAAGAATATCTTAACTTTTTTGTACAATTATTAAAAGTAAGGCGTTTTTCGTTCACTTAATGTAAAAATAGAGCCATTGGCTCTGTAGCTCATCAGGCTTCATATCAATTTTGCTTAGGGCGTGGCAAATATGGGGCCACAGATTCACCAACTGTACAATTTAGATTCCTCCTTATCTAACTTAGGAGTCTATAAACAAGGTTTCAGCATTCTAAGCCCTTAAGTTTTTGGAGAAAAAGATGAAAATAGGTTAAAAGGGTGAGGCCCTTATGTGGGGGCACAGGCTATAAATTATAATCCTCATTAGTCAAGAAGTCCGCACTTTCTAGCACTTATGCTTCTGGAGAAGAAAATATGTGTTAAGGTCGTGGCCCTTTATATGGGCCACAGGGCTAACAAAGCTAGAAAATATAATCCCAACTAGTCAAGGAGTCTGCAAGCAAAGTTTCAGCTTTCTAAGCCTTATGCTTCTGGAGAAGAAGATGAAAATAGGTTTTGAGAGTGTGACCCGTGTGTCCCTAATTAGGGGCCACAGGGCCACCAAGGCTACAATTTATAATCCTTTCAGCTTTCTAGGCATTTTGCTTCTGGAGAAGTTGAAAATTCACCATGTCATGCCGTAAGCCCATCGAGCCTTTCAGGTCCGATGAGCTAAAAAGTCGAGGTAGCGGAACGAAAGCAAACACTCTGCTATCCTAATAAAATTCAGATATCCTTTTTCTGTTCGGCTTGTCTGTAGCTATTCCCCGATTTCTTCATAGTATGTCTATCGTTAATTTGGCACTGTGTGGGTAGAGAGAGTGAGTTATTGTTTTACGCCGCTTGGGCAATATTGCAGCCATTGGCGGCGTGGGTGGGTAGAACTCGAGTTGATGCTAATGTTTTGTTTGTAAAGCCATTTCAATGCCTGTCAAGTCAAGTTTTGAGAGAGTTTTTTGACAGTTAGCGGACAAACATTTCTTGATAAATTCATTTTGTTCTGTAACTCAAAAAGACTTAATTTCTTAGATGCTTTTTACTGTTATTTCTTGTGTAAAGTCATGACCCCCGGTTCGAAGATGGTGTTCTGTGGAGGTTAAAGTTGTAGTATATCAATAGATCTGCCTTATAACCATGTTAATTTCCAAAATGTCGCCCCTCGAATCTTTATTTTACAATGAAAGAGATGAATACTCGACCCTGGTTGATTTACCAGTAATATCAAAAGCGTTCCGTTTCAATTTGACTTGCTTTCAATATAACAGGTCTCTGATTTGCAAATATACTATGCTGGTGTATCTCCTTAATCTCAAACCCAGAAGAGGAAGTTTTTCAAATATTTCCTCGTATGGTAACGCCTTCAAACATTGTCATTTAACGCATCTTTACTGCCGATTTACTAAAAGTCTTTTTCTAGTCTTGGAAACCATGCAAACAGTTTGCGAATAAACATTGTTGTACTTGTGAATTGAAGAACTTGAGATATTTTCTCTGGGTAGATTTTCGTCCTTTTCTAGTCTTGGAGACCATGCACACAGTTGGCGTATGAAAGGTGTCGTAATTGTGAAGTAAATAACTTAAGATCTTTTCTCTCAGTAGATTGTGGTCCTTTTCTAGTCTTGAAGACCAAACACACAGTTGGCGTATGAAAGGTGTCGTCATTGTGAATTTCATAACTTAAGATCTTTTCTCTTAGTTGATTTTCGTCATTTTCTAGTCTTGGAGACCATACACACAGTTGGCTTATGAAAGGTGTCGTCATTGTGAATTAAATAATTTAAGATCTTTTCTCTTAGTAGATTGTAGTCCTTTTCTAGTCTTTGAGACCATGCACACAGTTTGCGTATGAAAATTGTTGTACTTGTGAATTGAGAAACTTGAGATATTTTCACTGGGTAGATTTTCGTCCTTTTCTAGTCTTGGAGACCAGACACAAAGTTGGCGTATGAAAGGTGTCGTACGTAATTGTGAATTAAATAACTTAAGATCTTTTCTCTTAGTAGATTGTGGTCCATTTCTAGTCTTTGAGACCAAAAACACAGTTGGCTTATGAAAGGTGTCGTCATTGTGAATTAAATAACTTAAGATCCTTTCTCTTAGTAGACTTTCTTCATTTTCTAGTCGTGGAGGACAAACACACAGTTTGCGTATGAAAGGTGTCGTACTTGTGAATTAAACAACTTCAGATCATTTATCTTGCTCAAATAGATCTTCTCGGGGTTTGCACTCAACACTTTATCTGTCTGTCCAGGGCTATCTACAAATAAAGACAATCAGACATTTTGCAAAACATGGTTTATTTCCTGCCGAATGCAGACAGATTGGTTTTTGTGAACACGTGACCGGAACAAAGCCTGAACAGGGACTACAGTGCGCAGACTCACACATGGGGGTCGTCTCTAAAATAATAATCTCATTTAAAAGTACGAAGTACTTTGAGACAGGCATAATTCAAATATAAACATAATCTTGGCGTACATTTTAAGGGTGAAGGGGCAAAATCTAATGGTTGACCATACTTTTCAATAATTCCATACTACTCACATGCTAATTGTGTACATTTGATTAAACCAAAGGGGAGACACTTTCTGAAACAAAAGACTAAACAAATCGTCTTCAAACATCTATAACTCCTTAAAAAAGATTTGAGGGACACTGACTCAATGGTTGTCATGATTATATTTTTGTTGTGTGTAAACAGTAATATTCTTGAAAACAGTGATTTTGGGCTAGATAAAAAAAAACAGCCAAATAGAATGATCATAATATTCTTGATGATTATTTTATCTGGCATTTCCTTTGTCAATTTGAAATGGTCAAAAACTACTAACTATAACACCTATCTCAATACATGCATCAGTATCCATTTGGTACTATCAAGCAGTCAATTAAATAACTGATGATTGAAAACAACATTCTAAATTTTCAGCTAATTCTTTTTACATACTTGAAAGGAATCAACATTTTGTTCAGGCATTCAAATTTCACTTTCATAACCCATTATTTCAGAAACAAAATCGAAATTGCCTTTTGATGGTATTTTCTGTGTATGACATAGACCCTATAACACTTCTTATTAAGCAACATACCAAATGTTAACAACTTCAAATCAACTGAAAACATGTTTTATAGACATTAATATTTAGAAAATTGCTGTATACCAAAAATGATTTGCAAAGACCATAATATAAGGGAAATTAATTAAAAGGATTTTTGATGGATTTACTTTTAACAGCAGTGTTCAAGGGATCGATTCATAAATGTAATTGTACAGAGGGAAGTTATACATGCGCATCTGATTTAAAATGTTGTGATATGCAAATGGAATGCCAATTACAATACAAATACATGATCATATTTTTGATACAAAAGAAAAAAAGATGTGAGTGACATTACATAATTCCCCATGTCATAAAATATCACATTTATACACAAGAGATTCTGTGAATTTTAATCTCCATCAATATGTGAACTGGTGAAATTTGATTAATCAATTTAACAATCGTTTATGGGAGCTAAGGAACAAGTAATTCTAAACCAAAATGCAATTTTTGTTAGTCATAACCATTGATGTTCATTATCCATTTAATCCTTGAATAAATAAGATACTGTATTCGTCCTATTAAGCGCCCCAGGCGCTTAGCTTTAAAAAATCCAAAGGGGGCGCTTATTAGGATACCCCAGAAAGGGGGGCGCTAATTAGGAATACGTTATAGACAAGCTAAACTAGCACTTGTCGGGATTCTGAACGAGAATGAAAGTAGGTCGATCGTTGAAATTCAGTGCAACTACACATTCACAGGCCCGGATAAATAAAAACTATTGGAAAAGCAGTAGAGTTAGGCCATTTTACGTATGAAGGGGAGGGGGGAGGGGGCGCTCTGTTATATGGAAATTTGTAATAGGGGGCGCTTATTAGGGAGGGGGCGCTTAATAGGACGAATACGGTAGTTGTCTATAAACAAACACTTTAAAACAATTCAACAAAGAAACATAAATCAGAATATGTTACGGTTTTTTGCATTAATGATTCCAGACATTAAAGCTGAAATGAAATTTCTTTGTCATAATCATACTTTTCAAAAGAAATATAGGAACATTTTCAAGATTTCCTTAAAACACATATTATGAGCAGTTCATTATGGTTAAAAGTAAATGAAGAAAGGTGGTCAAATATTTATTATTTTTTAAGAATATGCCCTCTCTGTAGTTCAGATGTTGAAAATTACTACCATAAGAAAGTGTACTACTTGAATGTTCCTTTACTTGTTTCGAGTAGTATACACAAGTCCCACTTTTACAAAATATTTATTTTTAAGAAGCGGCAATAAAACCAAAGAAATTTAACTAGAAAAAGAGACTCTCTTGTTTAATTATATCATACAAATGTACCAAAATACAAAACACCAATCCCATATTGCTAATTGTTAGTGAATACCTCTTAAAAATAGCAGGCAGATCTTGAAATAATATACATTGATAAGTAATGATTAATGATTTGAATATCCTACTAAGGCCTGTTCCACACCAAGTCCGATGTTTTGGACGCATGCGTTGATTAATGCGATTTGCCGTTCACACTAGATGCGTCAACATGCGTCCCATAAAAGTCCATATCTAGATTAGACCACGTATATTTGTGTTAAAACAACATGGTGACATAGCAATGTTGTTTGAAGAAGAGGAGGAAGAAAGAATGGATGTTAAAGGGGGTCTGCAACCTAGTTTGTGAAACCTAATTGACCATCGTTGATGGGAGCATCCAGACGGGTAAGGGATGTCACATAAAACAAACTTGGTACTGGCTTTCTGCTGTAAGCGATCAAAACCAAACAATTTGGTCCCTACCAAGCATTTTCGACTCTTACGGGGCCCTGCTAATAAAACTCTGGAAGTTAAAAATTCAGGGTTGCAGACCCCCTTTAAACCTTGTTTCAAGTGAGCTTAACAGTGATGCCACCGAGATGTTTGAAATTCCTATTCATACCCCTTTGTTCTAGGGAGAAGTTTCCTTTGAATTAATAGACAAGTTAAGACAGTATATTATTTATATGGATTATTCAAACAAAAACACGTACAGTTATGACCAGTCACAAAAGCAACGAAGTGGAAATTACCCTCAAAATATGACGTCATCAATGATTTCCCTTGCGTCGTCACATGCGATGGTTAAAATATAGGTAAATGATTTACTTCAATCGCAAGGCATTTCAAATTTGCACATAGTGTGAAAGCCCTATGATAAATTAACGGGAGTGCGTTTTTTTGACGCAATGCACGGAAAATCGGACGCAGTGTGGAATGGGCCTAACAAACCTGTACCATCTGTAAACAAAATATTGTTTTCGTCTCCCCTATTTATTGTCTACACTATATGGTGTAGTGCCCTCTCAAAGTTACATACAAAGATATCTGATAAAACTAGGTCAACGACATATTTACAAAATACTAAATATTCATTTTTATCATTTTAACATAAATAAACTCTTTGTCTATTACTACAACTATAGATATAATTGGATATACATTCTTAAAATTCAATATAATATATTTCTTATCAACACATATGATTATTTTAACTATAGATAAGTATCAAAATAAATACTTAAGACCTAACAATATATTCACTTTGCCATTTAATCTTGTTAAATGAAACCAAATACATTTTAATTATATATTTTTGAAATCCCTGAAACTCTTCATAAGCAAGGTGGTCTTTGCGCTTGATAATACTGCTCAAATAACCATGAATGATGTTCATGAAAATTCAGTAAAGAATCAACACAAAAAAAACATCGTAACAAATAAAATTATTTTACCTGTAAATTGAAAAAAAATTGACAAAATGTCTTAACATATATTACTTAGTGGATGATTATTTTCTTCTGACAATAAAATTCTAACAATATTAATTAACTGCAATTTAACAAAAAAGGCATTTTAAAAATTGCAAAATATCCAATGGTCCTTAATTTTATTGTTCAGTATATAATAAACCATAGACCTGTTACTGACTTTTCAAGCCAAATTGAATGATTTGTGAAATACAAATCCTGATATTCGATGAAAGCAAAATCGAGATTATAACATTTTATAGACTCTACAGAGGATAATAACATAGGCTCTCACTGGATTTCAAAACAAGGGATTAACATTTCATTGTTTAAACAGAATTGAAAAAAAAACCTTTTGATATTAAATTCACAGTTACCACAATCAATATATACACATCATATATTTATACAAAATAACAAATATTAATTTCTGAATAAAAAATCACATGCATTCAATGAACAAATTTGCATTACACATGATAATCTAATTCTTAGTCTTATACTAATTGGTTTACATCTATTTGTACATGAAATGTATATACATAGTTCACTATACAATATTAGTTAGACACAATTGAACATATCACATAGTAAAGAATACAGTCTTAAAGGCATCGTAGCATATTCCTTTTGATATTTATTTTGTTCATAATTTTGTATTTCTCCATCCAAAATACATTTTTTGACAAGTGATTATTTCATTCCTAAACTAGATTCTCTGAAGTGTATTTGTAGAATAAGTTGGTCTCTTTTGTGTAAACATCTGTAAATTATTGAAGTTTAATCCTGCTATAAATGATTATTATTTCACCATGTCATGCCTTTATTTCCTTACAAAATAGTGCTGAAGTGTCATACAAATGAAATTAATTTTCTACCATAAAAGGAATCAATGTTGTCACTACAGATGGTACCAATATTGCAATTATTGGAAAGATTTTGCTCAGAACTTAGGAAGTAACTTTTGGAACCAATAATGTTACCTTCAATGGATATTGTTACTATAAATCTTACAAATTTTATTACAGTAAGTGCAACCAATTTTGCTTTCGGGATAGGAAATTTTAGTACTAAAATAAACCAATTTCGCTACAAGATACGACAGCAATTTTGTTACAATAAGCGGAACCTATTTTGGGACAATAAATAAATCACTTTTTATTGCAACAATTTCCCCAACAAATAACTGATTAAGACACATTTTAGTAACTCACTTCTTGAAAATATGAACAAAATGAGATATTTTACACAGAGGTGTTGAGATTATGTGAGAAGAGATATTTGATTATTCCATGCAATAAAATATGAAAAAAGAAACAAATATACAAATATACAAACAAGGGACATAACAAGTTGATAGATATATATATATTCATAGATTGATATAGGGCAGAATTTTATTTTAAGTCTCTCTTAAACTTTGTTGACCACTAATTAAAGTGATCTCAAATACTTTCAATTTTAATAACTTTATTTTATCTGTCATAAAATTTGACATTTTGAAGTGATTGTCAACTAAAAAAAAATCTAAGAAATTAAATTCTGGCAACAAATAAACATTTTAACGATAAACAACAAAGACATGTATTTTGAGATACATTTCCAACAAACTGGTTTAGTGCAAAAAAGTTCATAAAAGAAGATTCATACAGATTATGCTGAAATATGTATACAATAAAAATATTCATTGAAAAACTTTGATAATGTTGGTAAAGAGTTATTGTAAATACAACAAAATACACCATTCTTATTCAAATACAGCATACAAAATGTTAATATTATCGATTCAAGTATATTCCCGTTTCCTTTACTGAAAGCATCACAGAATACAGCAGCTTTTGTGACGAAAATTATTTTTAATTTATAATGTCAAACACATACTCTTAAATTTTAACAAAAAGAGAACAAAGTTTCTCTTTGAAAGATTTTGGTGATTTAATTTGAATCATTCTAGTATCTACGTTGATAAATGGTCATCCACAGATTAATACCAGTGATTCTTACTGAACTGACAGAATAAAGTTCCTTTGTTACAAAACATGCATTTAATACATATTGATTAAGTTCAACTCCTCTTTTATTTTACTAACATTATGCCAAATGAATGATATTTTGGTCACAAAAAATAGCAACTGTCTTATACATGTGACAAATCTAAAGATGATATGTTCCATATACATTTATTTACTACAATCAATTTAACCTGGCCCAAAGTGTTTCATTGTCTGTAATGTTTCAAGAGTATGTTTGACCAAATCCCTTTGTCAGTTCAAAACAGTTTTTATTTTAACATAAATATCATAACTTAATCCTTATTTTGTCACAATATCCATAACTATACTAATAAGCATTTAATGGCAATATACAAGGAAAGTCGGGACTTCTTGAATACAAAATAATTTATAACTAATATTATTTCCAAAACACACACTGTATCACTTGGCATTGGGGTATGACAGGGAGAGGTAATTAGAGGTATTCTTTTCTCTTTCAAGACAAAAAACTTACATCTCTGTCAGCTGGGCAAAAGCCTTGTGGTTAACCATGTGAGTATTAGAAAAAGCTAAGTGGGAATATAGTTGAATCGATCATACAAGCTTTCAAAAGGTAATATTCACAACTTCTTCACATCAAAGCCCACTTGTGCAACAATTGTAAGCAAAGTCCACACAGTTTTAAAAAAACTTTCATAACTCAGCGTGGCAAACACATGAAGATTGGTACAATTAGACATCAACGTCCTTGTTCAATCATGGATTTCCTGTTTGCTGAAAGATATGGGCATGTTGGATTCGGGAGTTATCTCCCCTTGCTTTCATACCTTGTCACCAGTCGGCCCTGGCAAGTTCACTCTCATGTTCATTGGCTGACTGTTGTGTCCGAGTCCAAGATCGTACATTTCAGGTTCCTTCAACAAATAAAGTCATTTCAATATCATTTTGTAATCTTTACCTCTCCCTGCATATATACTTCTAAAGAGAATATAAAAAACACTCGGGTAGTATTTATCATTTGCATCAAGGTCTGCAGTTCATAATGAAACTATTTGTTAGAAGTTCGGTTCATAACCATGACCTAATTCATAGCTGACCTGGACTGCAGACAGGAAAATCTCTTTTTTTTGAAAATTTAACTTTTTTGTAATAAAGGAATTTTTCATCAGAAATATTTTTGGGGAAAATGTATTTATCAAGCTCTATCAAGTACTGCAAGTGGTGTTTTTATATATTTTCGGCATATACATAAAGCAGAGTTAAAAAATAGAGCCATTGGCTCTGTAGCTCATCAGGCTTCATCATCAATTATGCTGTAGAGTCAGGCCAATGTGATTCCCCCTTTGTAGAGGCCACAAGGGCACCAATCATAAAATTAAGTACCGATATATAGGCGACAAGTTTCAGTTTTCTAGGCCTTATACTTCAGGAGAAGAAGATGAAAATAGATTTGAAGGACGTTCCTGTTGCCTTTATTATCTTTACACAAAGTTTCAGCTTTCTAGGCCTTATGGTTCTGGAGAAGAAGATGAAAATAGGTTTTTAGGGTGTGGCCCCTGTGGCCCTTATTAGGGGTCACAGGGCCACCGAAGCTACAATTTATAATCCATACTAGCCAAGGAGTCTGTACACAAAGTTTCAGCTTTCTAGGCCTCATGGTTCTGGAGAAGAAGATGAAAATAGGTTTTAAGGGCATGGCATCTGTGGCCCTTATTAGGGGTCACAGGGCAACCAAAGCTACAATTTATAATCCTCACTAGCCAAGGAGTCTTTACACAAAGTTTCAGCTTTCTAGGCCTTATGGTTCTGGAGAAGAAGATGAAAATAGGTTTTTAGGGCGTGGCCCCTGTGGCCCTTATTAGGGGTCACAGGGCAACCAAAGCTACAATTTATAATCCTCACTAGCCAAGGAGTCTGTACACAAAGTTTCAGCTTTCTAGGCTTTATGCTTCTGGAGAAGAAGATAAAAATAGGTTTTTAGAGCATGGCCCCTGTGGCCCTTATTAGGGGTCACAGGGCAACCAAAGCTACAGTTTATAATCCTCACCAGCCAAGGAGTCTGTACACAAAGTTCCAGCTTTCTAGGCCTCATGGTTCTGGAGAAGAAGATGAAAATAGGCTTTTAGGGCGTGGCCCCTGTGGCCCTTATTAGGGGTCACATGGCCACCGAAGCTACCACCAAAGCTACAATTTATAATCCTCACTCTTCAAAGAGGCTATACACAAAGTTTCAGCTTTCTAGGCCTTATGGTTCTGGAGAAGAAGATGAAAATAGGTTTTTAGGGTGTGGCCCCTGTGGCCCTTATTAGGGGTCACAGGGCCACCGAAGCTACAATTTATAATCCATACTAGCCAAGGAGTCTGTACACAAAGTTTCAGCTTTCTAGGCCTCATGGTTCTGGAGAAGAAGATGAAAATAGGTCTTAAGGGCATGGCATCTGTGGCCCTTATTAGGGGTCACAGGGCAACCAAAGCTACAATTTATAATCCTCACTAGCCAAGGAGTCTTTACACAAAGTTTCAGCTTTCTAGGCCTTGTGCTTCTGGAGAAGAAGATGAAAATAGGTTTTTAAAGTGTGGCCCCTGTGGCCCTTTTTAGGGGTCACAGGGCCACCAAAGCTACAATTTATAATCCTCACTAGCCAAGGAGTCTGTACACAAAGTTTCAGCTTTCTAGGCCTTATGGTTCTGAAGAAGAAGTCGAAATTCCACAAAGTTTACGGACGGACGGACGGATGCCGGACACCATGCCATGCCATAAGCCCATTGGGCCTTACAGGCCAGATGAGCTAAAAATGAAAGTCTTATGATATCAGACAGTTTTGGTCAAAAACGATGCAGTCTTGTCTTAAGTGGGTTTTTTTGCATTGGGAATAATAGTCCTGACAGTGATGAAGACATTTAAAAAAAAACTTTTGGGTTTCTTTCCCATAATTTCATTTTTTTCAAAAAACATCTTTGAAGCTTAAACATCAGTAGCCCCATGTTATGGGTATGAACAAAACTTCAAATAAATAGGTTTTTTTAACTGCAAAGATACAAATTTTGAAAAGTAGTTGCAAATGATAAGTACAACCTTAGTGTTCCTAAAAATTATTTTTAATAGTATACATGAGTCTTTATTTGCCCTGACTAAACTTGCTGTTTACAAAATGTTTAAGAATTTTAAAGAAGGATTTATTTTGTCAAAGTAGGAATCTCTTGAACATGTATTCTTGACCAATCTTGAATCTACATTCAAATAGTGACATAATTTATCATTTTTGCCTATATTAACATTTTCAGACCATGTAATATGGAAATTAAGAATTTGTTAATGTTCTAGATAGAGACAATTATTGATTTTTCTGTCATCAAAATTAATTCTTATCATGATCTTAATGATTTTCATCAAATCAAACTCATGTTTTCATTATTAACTTTGATTCAATGAGTGATAATTATGGTAATTAAAAATCTGTCTCTGCTCCAATTACAGTAAATTCCTTACAGAAAAGTCAACAAAGGAGATTTTACTAATAATGTGTTAGATTTTTTTACTAAAGCTATACTTTTTTAATAAGTAAAGGAGTCTTAATCATAAAATGTATGTGATGTGCTGTGTTTAAAACATAACCTCTTTCAGTCTTTGTTGTAAGTTTAATAAATACTGAAAAATAATCAATATATTTGCATCAACATTTTGAGAAAAACAAATTATTATCCATTACCAAAAAGGCCATCACCATTTGAGAAAAACCAAAACCATAGAAGTGAACAAGAGAAAATTATGATTTATTATTTCTTTTATCATATCCATGATATTAATATTGTAATCATTTAAAAAAAATTAAGTTTGACATTAGATTTATAAGAATTATGTCTCACAATATTTACCAGAATCTGCAATTGTGTAGAATATGAATTGTGCACTATAGGTTATGATTGTGTTTTGGCAATGCATATATTTGAAAATGTGGAGATAAAAAAAATATATTCTTTGTGAATTTGACATGATGAAAAGCATGAAGTGAAAAAGAAAGATGGTTGGAAACAAAACATTTTTTTACATTTGATCTGAAAAAGACATGAAATATACATCGAAGAAAACAAAGAGAAGTTGTCTTAGATTGTGAAACTATGAAAATATTTGCTTTTGTGTCTATAAGATTTCAATCACGTTTGAAATTCACTTTACTTTAAAATCTAACTGAGAATTTTTTCTTCTTAGCTAATTTGAAAGGATTTCAAGACTTCAAGTGCTTGATTTGATTCCGGCAACATCATCTACACTGGAGAAGCATGCTGATATTTTCTTGATAGTCAAGCAGATTAAGGGTTAATATTTATATGTTCAAACAGACAAGATGCCTTCATACTGGTAATATTCAGTTATGTTCATCAAGACTTATCATGCTCATGAACAGATTAAATGCATTTCAAATTTATTAGTGGTCGATATAAAGAAACATATTTTCCAGTATCGGTTGATCAATTTTGTTCCTAATCATGTTACAAGTGAGCAGCCAAATCGATTGGATCACTATTGTAGTATTGTGATCACTATTGATGTAGCTTAAAATTATTTTGAATATTTATTTTTTATCAATTATGCTTAAATTTTGAATATATTGTAATGACAATAGCTTTGGAAAATTCCAGTTCAAACTTAACATAAAAGTTAATTTAAATAGGAATTCTAATCCTGAACCAAAACTTCCCTTTCAAGTGGAATTCTTTTGAAAATGTTATCTATAGGTAAAAGAAATTCACCTCTTCAAATCAAAGGATCTAATGCAAGATGACATGTATGATAAAATGAACACCATGTATTAATTAGGTGTACACCATGTATAAATTAGGTGTACAACATGTGTACACCATATATAAATAAATTATAATTATGCCATATATACATGAAATGTACACCATGTATAAATGGAATGTACACATGTAAAGATGAAATGTACACCATGTATAAATGAAAATACACACATTAAGGTGGAATGTACACCATGTATAAATGGAATGTACACCACATAAGATGAAATGTACACCATGTATAAATGAAATGTACACCACATCTAGATGAAATGTACACCATGTATAAATGGAATGTACACCACATATAGATGAAATGTACACCATGTATAAATGGAATGTACATCACATATCAATGAAATGTACATTATGTAAGATGTATAGATGAAATGTACACCATGTATAAATGGAATGTACACAACATATCAATGAAATGTACATTATGTAAGATGTATAGATGAAATGTACACCATGTATAAATGGAATGTACACAACATATCAATGAAATGTACACCATGTAGAAATGGAATCATACACAACATATAGATGAAATGTACATCATGTATAATGAAGTGAAGTCAATGACAACTATTCCACTAAAGCTAAGGCAAAACCAAAAGTGCAGAAAATGACTCATGCAGACTTAAACAAAATTTTATATTCTACCTCATGCGTCAACTTGTTGCTGTAAAAAAATACAACACAATAATTATACTGCACACTAAACATAAACAAATTACAAAAAGCAATTACAATATCAATCAAGAAAGCTTCAGACAGAGATTTTAAAAATCAATTAACATATCACAAATTCTCAGAAAATACCTTTTAAAAATCACAAAAATAGCACTTTTTAAAAAAAAAAATTCAAAAACAAATAATTTATTTTTTGGAATTGACAGATAGGCATCACAATCAATCATGCATCAATTCCAAAGAATTGATATAAATCAGGGTACATGTATACTACTCAAAAGAATATAAGCAACACTTGTATAGTGTCCCCTATACATGTACGGTACTTCGTTATACCTCAGCACATATACCCTATCTTACTGACATATGGGAATCAAATACTGCGACTGATGCAGTTTCTGTCTAGCGCTTTGATGTCAGAAACAAGGCTGGGGTTGAAAATGAAAATCAAAGGATGTCTGTTTCTGAAAAGCTTGGTGCACATATTTTTCTGAAAAATGTGATTAATTATTACAAAATTCCAAAGAAAATCAAATTTTCAAAACTTTAAAAATCAGTATAGCCCAATGTCAGGTATGCATGTGGATATATATATAAGGAACAAAACTTCAAACAAAAAACAATTCTTTGAGCTGCTGACATCAAAGTGTTTAAGTGCACATGATTTTACTACATGTATGTCCCTTAAATTCTTTTGATTAGTGTATTTAAAATCTTGTGATGAGGTTGTAACTTTGTTTTTTCTTTGATCATACTATCTGCAATATTATATGAATTCATGCACTGTTATAGTCAGACAATATATCTAGCACGGATCAAACCAACTCAGCTATCAGGACATTTGTAACAATGTTATATTTGGGATCACACTATCTTCAATAGAACAGATTCTTGTACTTTTTCGGGCCGAGTCCCATGCAGGATTCGAAACCCACACCCTCAGAGTCAGGCAACACCGCCAGTAATGACCATACCAACAGCTAACCAATTCGCCCGTTTCGCCATCCACAAAAATGGAGGTCCAACAAGCGGTAGTTACCGGGTAAGCTGTTGTTACATTCATTACCCCTCTGATAGATGTTAATTGGCACAGCTCCCAAAGCTGAATGTATAAGAGATAACAATGTAACAATGTTATCCCGCATGGGAGAATCTGTACTTTTCAAGATAGGGTGATCCCAAATATAACATTGTTACATTTGTTCACTATCTAAATGGCATTTATCTTTTATCAGGACATTTGTTCACAATCTGACTGCCATGTATATTGCTTTAAAAATGTGATAATCAAGTACTAACTTAATAGCTTAATGTAAATCATTATTTTTTTTATGTGTAATCATGTGGTAATTTCAATCATTCTTGATTTTTATTTGCACAAGATTCATATCATTTTTAGAGAAGAAGAATAATTCTGTTGATATCAAATTCTCATGCATTTTTTATCATCTTTATTCTATGTTTATTTGATAACCATTCCTTCAATTTCTGCCTTCATGCATGATTATTTTGAAGAATAATTATTTTTTTTAATAGTAATGGAAAATTTTATCTTGATAAAAATAACCATTTCAACCGTCTCTCTGTAGCATGTTATTAAGCTAAATAACTTAAAAACTCACAAAAATTTACATAAATACCGACAGTATTTTTAGATAAAAAACACAAACGGTTTTACACCAACAAATCTATTTGGTTAATGTATGTGAAGCTGCGTCTTACCTCAAATAAATAAAGGTGTTCACACAAAAAAAAGTTTTTGCATGATGCTTGATAACCTTTTTAATGACTACCGGTATATGGATACTGTTTGAATAATTCGCTGTTTGACAATTTGAAGATAATACATTTGTCTATATATAAATAATGAAATATATATATTCATAGATATAAATAGTAATACTGAAAAAAAATAGAGCCATTGGTTTCGTAGCTCATCAGGCTTCACATAAATTTTGCTTTAGGATATGACAATTGTGATTTCCCTTTGTATAGGGGCCACAGGGTCACCAAATGACACCAAGCCATAATCCAATCAGGCCTTTCAGGCTAGATGAGCTAAAACAATTAATTATTTAGGTAAGAAAAACATGCTTATGCCTTGCTTAAAATTTTCAAGACAGAACCCACATGCTGTTATCGGCATTTATAGGGACCATTTGAGCGAGGTATTTTTTGTGGAAACGAAATTCAGGAGGACTTTCCTGTTTACAATTATATATGATTTTTGCATGATAATTTCACACTTAATTTCAAATATGTTTGTGAGGTTAACATTTCAGTTGTTAAAGATTTAATAATATGACAAAGAATATAGCGTATCGCTCAAAAAAAAAAAATTCCTGAAATGAAGCCAATCATCGAAGCTACGATCGTGGAATTCATTACTACGGCAAAGTGCTGTCGCAACTTATAACTTTTATCATGAATTATTTGTAAATATGCTCCTCTTCTATCAATCAAGTCTTATTTCTTAATTTTGTTAATGAATTAGCATTATACAGCACATTTGTTTTCTCGCAATGCTGACATTTCAAAATGGCGGATGCAAGCCGATTGAATGGTGCCTTATATTGAGACACTTATGATGTTCATTCGTCAAGATCATCTACACTCTTAAAGGAGCAGTAGCACGTTTTTAGTTGGAATATAAGGTGATGTCATGAAAATGAAAATTAATGGTTCCAATTGAAAGACAATGTATTTAAACTAAATGGAGCAGTAACAATTCAAATATATAACTTAAAGTTTAGCCATGCGATTCCTTTTTCTTACACAAAATGAATTAAAGGTGTTCACAAAAAAAGCCGCCAATGGATTTTATGTGAATTTTCATACTTTGTCCTCTGACTATGGATGATTGGCTTGTGTAATGAGATTTCTGACACTGTCAAAATAATACATTTAGCATTAACTTGCAATTATCAATGGGAATTTTAAAATATAAAATTATCAAAAAACGTGCTACTGCCCCTTTAAGAGACAAAGATATATCTGGTATGATCAAGCATTCCTCTTATAGATTCATTCAAGGGTTAATCAAAACACAATATCAATGACGATATATCTTCAAATATCACTGCAAGTTGCTGTTATTGTTATTGTTAGTATCAAACAAAGCCAAACTGATGAAGTTTAGTGTTTTATGTTTTAGCACATTGTATGCAACTTACCTCATATATCAAATAACTGTTTAATGAAACAAGAAAATATGGTATGCCTCATATAATAAATTAATATATGTGTCAAATGATAAAGCTCTACATATGATTAATAACTGAAGTGTTTTTTATGCCTTATGTCAATTATGTATTGAAGGGAAAGAAGATAAAAGCAATTGTGGAAATGAAATAAAAATTATCATTTTTTATATTTTTATAACTTTATCGGGTAATTTAATTCTATCTTAGCAATGCTTCACTATTTATTTATTATTAACTCATGTTAACTTAGGATAGTAATACAAATGTGCAATACGGAAACATTTTCAAATTCAGTATTGCACGACTTTTCTGCTTTTTTCAAGCTTCAGCAATTCTCACAACTTTTCAGACGTAAGAATCATTTTCCTAATAAAAACATCAGAATTAATGTATCTCAATGCATTTGACATAAACCTACTTTTTAATATGATATTGAAGAACCACTTAGTGTTATCATTAGTAAAGAAACTGCAAAACATTTTGAAAAAGGTAATCGTAAACCAAATTCTGAGAACATCACTAGCAATACTTCGCCCCTATGACATAACCGACAACGATTCCCATGGTGACGTCATTTGAAAAAATGCTATTGATCGGAATCCTGAACTTTTTTCATATTCAAAACGTTATAAATAATTACTTTGGAATAACTATTATCACTTTATTTTGTTTTCACACTTGAGAAAATGCCTCTTACATTTAACTTTGCAAAGTAATAAGAAAAAAAATAAAATTGAGGTAACAAATCATTAGTCGAGCTTCTGAAGCAGATGTAAATGTATGGGACTGAAAATAGTGTTGGCACTTATAGAGCTGATTAATAGATCCACTGGCTCTGTAGCTCATCAGGCTTTCTATAATTCATCATACAAATGGTCACGGGGTTACCATATGAGTAGACACAAGTTTGCGATTGTGTCTCTGTTGACCTAATACAGAAATTATAACCCCAATTAGCAACGGAGTCTTTACAAAAAGTTTCAGTTTTCTTGGCCGTTTGCTTCTGGAGCAGAAGATGCATTGGAGTGATAATGATTGTGTAACAACTTTTTATATGAATTGTCACTCAATTTTCTAGGAACCATAACACATGTGGATCGATAGCAAGTTTCATTGAAGTACATCTTACAGTTTTTGAGTTCTATTCTGAAAATTAATACGAAGACAAGAACTGGCATTCATTTAAGGAGTTGTTCATTCATTCAATTTCCATTCTTTTCCTTATTCTGAATCAAAATGAATATCCTCAGTTGAAAAATCTCAAAATGGATGTCTCAACATGTTGACTGATCCAAATACCAATTTTTCTTTGAGCTAGATCTTGGAGTTCTGCTAGGGAAACAGAAATATTACTGAAGGACAGACGAACAGGAAAGCATGATAACTATATACATATATATCCCATGGTATTACATACCTAGGAATAATAATAAACAGATGGTGGAAAATCTGACAGTTAAAATACCAAACTAAAAGACAAAACTTATAGATATTTTTTATTTTTGTTTTCAGGAAATTAAACATATAATCATAATCACATGAAAACAATAGTATAAAATCACAATGTCAGATATGCCATTTTTTCAATAGTAAATATAACTAATGAATCTAAATATCCAAAATACTTGCACATACATAAATCAAACAACTATAAACAGAAATATATGATGATATAATTTGGTTTTTCTGCTCAACGTCTAACAACATCTCAATACCTTTAGCTTCCAAATTTCAGCCAGAAATGATTTAATAAATATTCTATGGACAGATGTCCAATAAAATTGTTAGGATGGGTCTCATACAACTTTTATTGCAAAATCATAATCATTAAAAAATTAATCATGAAATAATACAGCCATGAACCATAAAATTCCTGGGTCTACATTGTTAATTCACCCATTTTTATAATTGGATAAGCATGGCATAATGTGAGACAAAGGTTATGATAAGTACATGATATTAAAATTGGTATAGAATGTCTAATTGTTTATTTATCTTGCAGACTGTGAGGTAGTAAAATGAATACTTATGAACAACCTTATTCCTAATAGATCTGTATATCGTCACTCAATATTTCATTTCTTATTCCTAATCAACTTCAAATTCGAAATCAAGTTTTAATATTATTCTTAAACAACCTTAATAAAATTCATAATCATCTCGTATCTTATTCCTTACAATCATCTTAATCTAAATCTTTTAAAATTTTATTCTTAACAGATCCTAATCTTATTCTAAATCACCTTAAATCCACCTGAAAATGGCCCATTGTCAAAGATGTCTTTCCCAATCTAGTCTTGGCAAGACAACCAAAGTTAGGAAACAGATGTTCAGGTACAGTTTGAAAACAATAACTAAAACGACAAGAGACAGTCTAAATTAAATTGACAATGTTTTTCGGAATACTAGTTTCAAAATATTGACTGGGAATCAAACATGTATTACATCTTTGACCTTCATCTTCACAAGGTCTATAAGTTACTAACGTATAACCAACTCAAATGTTTTGTTTCAAGGTTAGCAAAGAACAAGATGTGTTTGTGAAACACGAATGCCCCCGGATGCATCCTGCTCGCTGTGTCAAGATCAAGGTCACAAGGTCAAATGTCATGGTGTCATCTGAAAGGTCTCATCACAACAAGGGATCCATATGTCAAGTATCAAAGAGCTAGCTCTGACCAATCAAAAGTTATGACCAAGGTTAAAGTTTTTGTGGAGAAACGGACAGACGGACGGACGGACGGAAAAGGTCAAATATCATGGTGTCATCTGAAAGGTCTCATCACAAGGGATACACATGTCAAGTATCAAAGACCTAGCACTGACAGTATAGAAACTATAGCCAAGGTTAAAGTTTTCGGAAAAGGCTCGCTGTGTCAAGGTCAAATGTCATGGGGTCATCTGAAAGGTCTCATCACAAGGGATCCATATGTCAAGTATCAAAGACCTAGCTCCGACCAATCAAAAGTTATGACCAAGGTTAAAGTTTTTGTGGACAAACGGACAGACAGACGGACAGACGGACAGACAGACAGACGGACAGACGGACAGGTGAAAAACAATATACCCCCGGAATCTCCGATTCGGGGGCATAAAAAATCTAGTTATTAGGGAGGTAATCACACTTTGACGTTCAAAATGCTGTAGGCTGCACTCATTAGGAGTTATCTGCTAATGATACCGAAAACTTTTGCCGGAATCTTTGGTTAGATAAGATTACATAAGAACTGAACATGTGACAAAAGGAGTAAGGTCAAACTGTGATGGAGAGGAAACCTCAATTGGATTGAGTTTGACCCCAGTAAATCAATATTTTGAATATTCCTTGGACCAGGGTCGGTTTTAATCAGACTGATCAACCAAAGTTAGGAAACAGAAGTTAGGAAATAGAAGTTAAGGTTCATTTTGATAAAATTAACAAAATGGCAAGGAGAAACAGAACATGAAGATTTTACAACCTTCCAGGCACAAAGACATACCCTCATTTGCAGATACAGTTCGAAATATGAAACCAAAGACACAAATAGCAAATTCTTATAAATCACACATTTACAGTACTGGTATACAGATTTGATATATAATAGTAAACATACCATTAAAATCAGGTTGTTTATCTTGGTTTCTAAATATTAATTTCGATTTTATTTCCATTTGTCATTTTCTTCAAATATGGATATGTCTCAAAATGTTTGAAAAAGTGCTTGAGATTTTTGAGTAAAAAAATGATAAAAAGAACAAACAGAAAGCTGAAGACTTCATACACACACTGTCAAGATCACATAAATATCACATCTAAATCAGATCATTTTTACATGAATAATATTACTTGCGAAAACATTTACATAAATAAATTTCAAAACAGTAAAAGGCACAAAAAACATTTTGATTTAACAACAACCTATTCAAACAAGCTACCCTTAACATTTTCCATTAAAAAAGAAACTAACATGTCTTGTTAATTCTTTTTATAAAGAATGGTTCATGATTTATTCAGTTGGAACCTGTCCAAAAGTCATTTTTGTTAGAATTGTGAACTGATTTCGACTTTTTAAATTTCTAATACTGAAAATTCGTCTCTTTTAGGGACTTTCAAAGCAACCATTTCTATAGAACTAACAAAATTATCACAATATCGATGTTTCACCCTTTGCAATGGTCAATTCTTTCCTTTTTACATACATTATTCAACAGGGGAGTGTATTTAATTAACATTGTGTAGTATTAAATTTCAAAGTACTTTAGAAAAAAAGAAATTCAATTTAGATAAATAAATTGGAAATAACAGTTTTCACTATCACAGAGAAATTTGAAATTTATAAATGTGTTAAAGAATCTTTGATGCATGACTAAGAGACAAAACATGAATCACTAACCTTGATTATTATAAATCATTGAAACGTCCCCTTTTATAAAGAATGGAATTGTTCATATATTATAATAAAAAGAGTCTATGAAAAGGTTTGCATATCAAAAGTAGAATAAAAAAGAATATCACAAGTTTTGATTGTTAATAAAAGATACTGTGAAACCTTTGTTGTGTTAAGAAAATATGTCAAAAGTCAGAAGCCCTCATAATTATAATAGGAAAATCACAATATGATGCTTCAACTATTATTTAGACACTGTAGCACAAAAACTTTAAATAAAAACTTTAGGAGTCAGTAAGGATGATCACTGAAACATGCAAATGTAACTAAAGACAATCCGATTCTTTCTCTTCATAAAACATGATTTCTACAATCATAACAAGTCCATTTCTCTAATTTGAATGATTAAAAGGTGTTAACACAAAAATGGCTTGATTTAGTTTTCCTAATACACGAAAGATTACTCTGCCACCAAAGATAATTGTTTTAATAAAGTATGTTCCATATTCGTAATAATATATATATAATTTGAGAAAATTTGAAGAACAAATTTTTTTGCTACAGTGCTCTTAAGTGGGTGAGCGATTATCCTTGAGAGCGGTTTGGGCAATATTTCAGCTATAAACAGTGGGTAAAGTGGCCTTAAAATATCTGTTTCAGTTGCATTGATATAAGTTCATAATTCAGATCTCAAAGTAATCACAAAGTAAGACCATTGAAACTGTCACTGGTTTCACATAAGTTCATTTAAGATTTATATCATCACAGATGGTCACACATCAAAGATATGTCCATGGATTTTCACAGCACAAGTTCAACAGTTCACAACATGAGATGTAATGTCCTCCGAAGGCCGACAGACAAACTTACTTGCCGTGAAAGCAAGCTACGGCGTGATTGGTCGGTCGTCGCTGACGTTATCTACAGCAAACACATCCATCTTCGGAAAAAACAAAAGAAACAAAAGATGGAAACCAAAGAAACCAACTTTCAAAACAAAAATGCCCAACCCAGAACGTTTACATGCATGGACAATCAAGACAAGAACCAATCTCCCCCACAAGGCAAACCTCATCCTTCACTGGCAAACTTGGGTCTTGCTGCATTGTGCATGAATTCTCATTTTGAGGTAATTGCGATCAGTGAGAGAAAACTTCTTTAGTACTCCCAGACATTTAAATAAATTATTTTTACAGACTTGAACTTGAAGTTTGATACCTAAATATCCATTCACAGTAGTTTTCCAAAACTCTTGTTTCAGTGTTTTGTAAAATCCTATGAAAATATAAGAGTCCAAAGGAGAGAAAAACAAGTTATTTTCACTGGTCCAAGTTAATTTTAAATGGATGTTTCTGGTACTAGCTATAGTAGTAATGAGCTGTAATCTCAGTGATTTTCGGTAAATGTACAATATTTATCTATCTTTTTTCATCTATGTATACCTTATGTCACAGTAAAATTCATAGAATAATTTTTAAAAGTATGTTGCTTGTCTTTCATGTGGACAGACTTATATGGATGTTTCAAACTACTATTCAAATGAATTCTTATACACAACTTTTATTGTTTCTTTTGAAAAGCATGTCCAAATACAGATTCCAGTGAATAGTTTATTGCCATATGCATAGCTGATAGAGACATAAGGTATAACTTGTTTCCAAATTTGTTTCAAATATACACATTTTTGTGTACTTTTATATGTAAAATGGCAATAAAAATTATATTTTGGCATTGCTTTCATAAGGCTTAGTTGAGATAAACTTTTTCATTTCAACATCTTAAGAATTTAATAAAGTTTAGTGATAAAGAAATAAAAGCCAAAAAAAACATTTTATTTGTATGTCATTGACTATTTAGGATGTTTCAGATTTGACTATCAAGTTCAGTTGCAGTAAGCAGAAGAGTTGGCACAGAAAGCTGAGAAATTAAGCAAGGCTTGTAGCCAGTGAAGAATAGTAAGTTTTGCCTTGCAGGAGAATGACCCAAAACCACACACTGAATTGACAAAGAACAAAGAATGAAAACTGAGTTTTAAGTTTCAAGTGAAAACTTATGTTAAAGAAATATAGGACATCTTAAAGTGTGACTTTTTATTTATAATCCTTTTGATTCGATTCAAATAATGCAAAATAGTTTGACAACTTGCACCTTTTCTTGAAATGGGTGGTTGTTTTGACTAAATAATCAAATGTTTTATCACGTCATAGTAGACAAGTTGCCAAAAATACGATGACTGCTAGTCTAAAGCAATGTGTAATAATGTACACATTTGACATTGGTTATATTTCATTATTTTGACGAGACATGGAACACTGAATCATAAAATGGTAACAAAGTCTAGATTTTAGATTTCATACTGACTAAGATCCATCCTTAAATACAAAAATCATTAATTCTCAAATGCTTGCAGAATAAGGGAGATAACTCTGCGATAACACTCACTAAATATAACGATTATCTCCCTTTACTAACTGATCATGCAAATGTCAGATTTTCCACCATCTGTTTGAAGCAAAGTTAATGTTAGTGATAAATAAGGGATTTTGATTAAGGATTAGCTAAATTTTAACATAAGTTAAGTTTGTTGCATGTGTGAATTATTATTTAGTCTCATAAAAATATGAGTTTGTAATTTTTTTGCAACTCAATGATTATGTGCGCTTAAAACAAGGCAAAAAAACAAACTTATTGAGTAAGTTATACTGTTTGTGGTCTAAAATCTTCTCATGCAAATTAGAAATTCATGTTCATATTTTAAATCTACTAAACACAAACAAGTTGACAAAACTGAAAAATAAAAACAGTCATCATGCATGTAAAAAAATCTTTGAATCTTTTTAAAACATATATACAATGTCCTTAAAATACAAATATGACTGGGCAGTAGGTTATTCTTCAGTGGATCGATGCAGTTCAACAATAACACCATAAACATCAGCATTAAAGTTTCTGACGAGCTCTGACTATACCCTGATAACTATTTAATAGCTCTTCTCATATCTAGCTAATAAAACAACAACAATCCTCGGCAGATAGAATAAAGGGCTCATTTTGTGTCTGACGTCAAATAACCACATTTTTCAGTGCCTGAAAAACGCACATGCCACTTATAGTCATGCATAACCTGTTAAAAAAGGCCATTTTGCCTAATAGGTATAAGGGCATTGTTGGAGCTACATGGGCAATCAAACCTCCACAAACCTAACCATGAATAACCACCTATTGGCGATACAAGTGTTTTGGTCTGAGAGGTATCAGGGTATTGTTGGAGCTACATGGGCAATCAAACCTCCACAAACCTAACCATGAATAACCACCTATTGGCGATACAAGTGTTTTGGTCTGAGAGGTATCAGGGCATTGTTGGAGCTACATGGCAATCAAGCCTCCACAAACCTATCCATGAATAACCACCTATTGGCGATACAAGGGTTTTGGTCTGAGAGGTATAAGGGTATTGTTGGAGCTACATGGCAATCAAGCCTCCACAAACCTATCCATGAATAACCACCTATTGGCGATACAAGGGTTTTGGTCTGAGAGGTATAAGGGCATTGTTGGAGCTACATGGCAATCAAGCCTCCACAAACCTATCCATGAATAACCACCTATTGGCGATACAAGGGTTTTGGTCTGAGAGGTATCAGGGCATTGTTGGAGCTACATGGCAATCAAGCCTCCACAAACCTATCCATGAATAACCACCTATTGGCGATACAAGGGTTTTGGTCTGAGAGGTATCAGGGCATTGTTGGAGCTACATGGCAATCAAGCCTCCACAAACCTATCCATGAATAACCACCTATTGGCGATACAAGTGTTTTGGTCTGAGAGGTATCAGGGCATTGTTGGAGCTACATGGCAATCAAGTTCCACAAACCTATCCATGAAAAACCACCTATTGGCGATACAAGGGTTTTGGTCTGAGAGGTATCAGGGCATTGTTGGAGCTACATGGCAATCAAGCCTCCACAAACCTATCCATGAATAACCACCTATTGGCGATACAAGGGTTTTGGTCTGAGAGGTATCAGGGCATTGTTGGAGCTACATGGCAATCAAGTTCCACAAACCTATCCATGAATAACCACCTATTGGCGATACAAGGGTTTTGGTCTGAGAGGTATCAGGGTATTGTTGGAGCTACATGGGCAATCAAGCCTCCACAAACCTATCCATGAATAACCACCTATTGGCGATACAAGGGTTTTGGTCTGAGAGGTATCAGGGTATTGTTGGAGCTACATGGCAATCAAGCCTCCACAAACCTATCCATGAATAACCACCTATTGGCGATACAAGGGTTTTGGTCTGAGAGGAATCAGGGTATTGTTGGAGCTACATGGGCAATCAAGCCTCCACAAACCTATCCATGAATAACAACCTATTGGCGATACAAGGGTTTTGGTCTGAGAGGTATCAGGGCATTGTTGGAGCAACATGGGCAATCAAACCTCCACAAACCTAACCATGAATAACCACCTATTGGCGATACAAGGGTTTTGGTCTGAGAGGTATCAGGGTATTGTTGGAGCTACATGGGCAATCAAACCTCCACAAACCTAACCATGAACAAGAAGACATAGTCATCAACATCCCCCGCCAGATTTGTTCTTATTTTAAATTAAGTAGGAACCTTCTCCTAAATACTCGAGTGTACTCAAAAATATCATGACACCAAACTATCACACACAAAATTTGATGATCCTATCTTAAACGGTTACTGAGAAAAATTGGCTCCTTTGAAGACACCTCGAACAGAGTCCCAAAAAAACGTAACAAGGGCAATAACTCCGGAAAATATATTTGCGCGGTTCTGATTTTCGAACTCCATCAGGGTATTGATATCCTGAAGGCACACATCAAATTTGATGATCCTATCTGTAACAGTTTCTGAGAAAAATTGGCTCCTTTAACTCGGACGCACGGACGCACGGACGGACGGAGCTCAAACCTATATCCCCCTTCCACTTTGTGGCGGGGGATAATAACCACCTATTTGCGATACAAGGCTTTTGCCCAATAGGTATCAGGGTATTGTTGGAGCTACATAGACAATCAAGCCTCCACAAACCTATCCATGAATAACCACCTATTGGCGATACAAGGGTTTTGGTCTGAGAGGTATCAGGGTATTGTTGGAGCTACATGGGCAATCAAGCCTCCACAAACCTATCCATAAATAGCCACCTATTGGCAATACAAGGGTTTTGGTCCGAAAGGTATCAGGGTATTGTTGGAGCTACATGGGCAATCAAGCCTCCACAAACCTAACCATGAATAGCCACCTATTGGCAATACAAGGGTTTTGGTCCAAGAGATATCAGGGTATGGTTGGAGTTACATGGGTAACTACAATATAACTGCAATTACTCTTCCACAAACCTAACCATAAATAACCACCTAATTGCAATGAGAGGCATTTGGTCTGAGAGATATCAGGGTTTTGTTAGAAGTTTATGGATAAAAAAACGCCAATGTAGTAGGATGCAATTACACCTCCTGAAATATATCCATGGATACCTATTCTCTGTCAGTGTATCGCAAATAAATGTAAGTCTTCTTTTAGATGTGCTTAAAAGTTGTCCAGATGAAGATTTTGAGTGTATGTAGATATGGTGTAAATACTAACACCATATATATCACACATTTGCTTGATAACAGCAAGTAAGTATCTACTGAAATGCCACACTCCTGCAATAAAGAAGTTGAAAATTCAATGAATTCTTCATTATGTTAATCTACAACAATACATTTTGATAAATAAAAACTACTAACCTGGACTGGAACTTTCCTGCTTGTGTCATTGTCATGGTTTGATGGCACAGACGATAATTCCGATTCTCCGATTGACAGTTGACTGTGGTCAATTATCATATCAGTGTCGGAGTCGTTATCTCGCCTCGTATCACCCTGCAAGTTACCATAGCAACCGTGTAAGAAAAAAACAAATATCAAGTCATAAAAAATAGAGACATTGGCTCTGTAGCTCATCAGGCTTCATCATCAATTATGCTGTAGAGTGTGGCAATGAGATTCCCCCTTTGTAGAGGCCACAGGGTCACCAATCATTAAAATTAAGTATATAGGCGACAAGTTTCAGTTTTCTAGGCTTTATACTTCAGGAGAAGAAGATGAAAATAGATTTGAAGGACGGTCCTGTTTCCTTTATTAGGGGCAACAGGGTCACAAAAGCTACAGTTCATAATCCTCACTAGTCAAGGAGTCTGTACACAAAGTTTCAGCTTTCTAGGCCTTATGCTTCTGGAGAAGAAGGTGAAAATAGGTTTTTAGGGCGTGGCCCCTGTGGCCCTTATTAGGGATCATAGGGCCACCAAAGCTACAATTTGTAATCCTCACTAACCAAGAAGTCTGTACACGAAGTTTCAGCTTCCTAGGTCTCATGGTTCTTGAGAAGAAGATGAAAATAGGTTTTAAGGGTGTGGCCCCTGTGGCCCTTATTAGGGGTCACAGGGCCACCAAAGCTACAATTTATAATCCTCACTAACCAAGAAGTCTGTACACAAAGTTTCAGCTTACTAGGCCTTATGTTTCTTGAGAAGAAGATGAAAATAGGTTTTTAGGGAGTGGCCCCTGTGGTCCTTATTAGGGGTCACAGGGCCACCAAAGCTACAATTTATGATCCTCACTAGCTAAGGAGTCTGTACACAAAGTTTCAGCTTCCTAGGTCTCATGGTTCTTGAGAAGAAGATAAAAATAGGTTTTTAGGGCGTGGCCCTTATTAGGGGTCATAGGGCCACCAAAGCTACAATTTATAATCCTAACTAGCCAAGGAGTCTGTACACAAAGTTTCAGCTTTCTAGGCCTTATGTTTCTTGAGAAGAAGATGAAAATAGGTTTTTAGGGCGTGGCCCCTGTGGCCCTTATTAGGGGTCACAGGGCCACCAAAGCTACAATTTATAATCCTAACTAGCCAAGGAGTCTGTACACAAAGTTTCAGCTTTCTAGGCCTTATGGTTCTGGAGAAGAAGTCGAAATTCCACAAAGTTTACGGACGGACGGATGGACGGACAGACGGACGGACGCCAGACACCATGCCATGCCATAAGCCCATCGGGCCTTACAGGCCAGATGAGCTAAAAAGATATTTTGTTAGTCATGATTTTTTTTTTTTTTTTAAATTTAAGATTTTTCATCACATCTCATTTTGATAATTAACTCAATAATGGAAGTGAAAATGCAACATTGATTGAAGAAACTGGGAATATTTGAATGTCATGCAAAATAATGCAAGAGCAGATGTTGAATGCAATCGTTAGAAACTAAGCCCCACCTACAAAGGGAGACAACTCGTGCAGCCCTTGCTGGGAGACATCGTTTAATCAAAATCTATATTACACACAAAATAATACATAAACATAACCTCAATTATTATTCTCAAATACATGAAGCAAATAAAAAAAATTTCCAATAATTTAATCTCAGGAAAATTCATTGTTAATGAAGAAAATGACTTACCTGGGATAACTGTTCCTCTGTTGTCAATAGTTTAGCTAGAGGCAGACAGCACTTGGGTAGAGTTTCTATTAGTGTTGGCCGACAATTTGTTAAAAGAGGCTTCATAATACTGAAAATTAAGAATGAAAACTTGTTACATTAATATCCTGACACATATGACATTATTTTTGATATTTTATAATTTTTTACTGTTTTATCAGTTTATACACAATATACAATGTTAAAAGTTTTTAAAAAAAAAAATGCAATGAAAATGCAGTTGCAAAAATAGTTTTTTCTTATAACTTTATTCATTTTTTTTTGTGTATACAAACTCAAACACATGATAATATAATATTAATTAGATTTAAACATATTAACATCGGCAACTTGGTACTTCACAGGAAATCGTAGAACAGATAGCATTTATTTTCTCAAATAGGAAGAAAGGTGCTAAAAAGGTTCAGTTGCATGAATCATGCCTGAATCCTCTTCAAAATTAACCAGTGTTACAGCATTATCAGAAAAGCAAACCTCTGTTTCAAAACAATCATTTCTGGAGCTATTGATAAAAACCATGATGCAATCAAAGTTAGTAGTGAAATCAGCAAAGCTGTTTCATCGTTAGAAAAAGTCATTTCCATATTCAAAAGGGAAAAAGAATTCATGAAATATGTAAAATTTGATTGAACAAGATGTGTTTGTGAAACACGAATGCCCCCAGATGCATCCTGCTCGCTGTGTCAAGGTCAAGGTCACAAGGTCAAATGTCATGGTGTCATCTGAAAGGTCTCATCACAAGGTATCCATATGTCAAGTATCAAGGAGCTAGCTCTGACCAATCAAAAGTTATGACCAAGGTTAAAGTTTTTGTGGACAAACGGACAGACAGACGGACAGACGGAAAAGGTCAAATATCATGGTGTCATCTGAAAGGTCTCATCACAAGGGATACACATGTCAAGTATCAAAGACCTAGCACTGATAGTATAGAAACTATAGCCAAGGTTAAAGTTTTCGGAAAAGGCTCGCTGTGTCAAGGTCAAGGTCACAAGGTCAAATGTCATGGTGTCATCTGAAAGGTCTCATCACAAGGGATCCATATGTCAAGTATCAAAGCTCTGACCAATCAAAAGTTATGACCAAGGTTAAAGTTTTTGTGGACAAACGGACAGACGAACAGACGGACAGGTGAAAAACAATATACCCCCGGAATCTCCGATTCGGGGGCATAAAAATGGTTAGGACTTGTTCAAAATGACAACAACCATGCTTTCAACACGAGAAGTGTTTTAATTGGCGAAAATGGTTAGGTTATGTAGCAAGTTTTTTGCCTCCAGGATAATCTGCCGAAAGCATGACTTGTGTATTTTAAATTTTATGATGGTGTAAGAGATAAATAAATGAACCCTACTCACACCATCCTGTCTCAATGGGATATAGCCAATCAAATCATTTCTCGCCACTATCTCGATAAAATTTAAAAGAGAAAATGGTTTGATTGGCTATATCCCAAGTCTGGCCGCGCAAGCGAATCTAGCTTCTGAGCCCAGGGTACAGATCAGTGGAGTTAGCGTAACATTCGTACCCTTAGACAGGTTGTACTCAAACTCTCAATAAAGAGACTCAATATGGTTGATACCACATTCCCCCATTTTTTTAATTTAAAACAATTTGCATGAAAATAAAATGAGAATCCCTCCTTTTTAATAAATGCTCTATAGAGCTTCCACTTCAAGTATGTTTTACAAGCAAAATTTCACTCACCACAAATCAAAGTTATACCACTTGGCAACCAGCCAGGCTTTCCCCGCAGTTCTGGGAGCCGGTGCATTTGGATCCACTGTTGTCGGATCAGGTTCCTAGATAGAGGAAAATACAAATATTAATAAAAATAAACCAACAAAATACAAATATTGTTAGGACTAAATCAACAACAAAAATTTATCAAACAATATATTTCAGAATAGGTTAAATTTTATTAAAAGCTAAAATTTCCTTAAAAGTCATCAAAAAGGTTAAGAATTAATTTTTTAAAAATTAATTAAATTTGAATTTTGATCAATCTTACAGAAACCATGAGTGTGAATGAAGAGTTAACAAAAAACATTTAACAATCAATAAGGAGAATAAGTATACACTTCAGGTTTATAGTGGGAAATATCTCTATCGTGTTACCACCATAAAATCAAACTAAGAAAACAACGGCAACAATATCAAATATATTTGACCATAAACAACCACTACCTATACGCAGGCATGCTTTTCAAAATGATTAAAACACTGGGTACCTGTTCACAAAGCTTTTTCATGTTCAACTTCTGAAACTTTACTTAAGGATTTTGAGGACAGAAAATAAATCTTTTCAAGGTTTGTTGCCCTTGAACCTTTTGGGGTTTTTTTTAATAGTTAATTAGCTCATATCGAGTACCATTTTAAAATATTGTAAATTGTTTTAAAATATTTGGGCAGACTCATGGCCAAAATCTATTTAACATAACCCTTGGAACTTATAATAATCATAGGTCTTTGCAAAAAAGCTGTTTGTAGAACAATGTCTAAACATGGCAATAAGGCTGTACAATTGCCGAAAAATGAGCCTTTATAATAAAAGGTAATATTTTTAAATCTTTGGGCGGACAATATATATATTTAACATAATCCTTTGCACTAATAATCATAGGTCTTTGCAATAAGGCTGATGGTAGTACAATCTCTAAACATGAAGTGAGGATCTGTATAATTGCTGCAAAAATGAGTTTTTATAACAAAAGTTAATATTTAACACTAAGAGAGCTTTGTGAATAGGTGCACAGTCTCTTAATCAGGTAATGCTAAAATAATTGAGAAAAGAGATGAGAGAATCACACCACAATATCAAGGTATAAAGATTGCAATCTGTGCCAAAATCATTTCAAACAAATTCAACAAACAGGCTGAGAGTAGGTCACTAGGACTCCATGCATTGAAGCAGTCAGCAACAACACTGTTAGAAGAACACATGTTAGCAATGTGCGGAGTTTGAGGTGACCTCCATTTGCAATTTTATTCAATGAAGGATTAATGCCCGAGACTCTTTGATACCGAAAGTCTTTATTTAATTTAGAAAAACTACTGTACTTCATATTTGGAATATATATTTTTGGAAATTGTTAAAACCTTTTTGAAATAAGTCTTAGGTGCATGTTTTAATAAAATGAAAAAAGGCTATATATCACTTAATGAAGGTTAAGTTTATTTGGAATTGTTAGTATGACTTGTAATATGGGAATATGATGATGAAAATGGCTTTGAGAACATTGGAAGAGAATTACTTCTTGAATTATTAAAAGGGCAAAACTTGATATATGCTAGCCTTAGGTTAAAGTAAAGAAAGCTATTTCATAGATTGTTAGTACGACCTATATATATTGGGAAAAATAAAAGGTAATGATGATGATGATGATGATGGTCTTGCAAATTGAAGGAGAACATATCAAGGTAGTGGTGATATGAGAACAAATCTTGATAACTTTGTTTTGATAAAACATTTTCTGAATGATGATGAATTCTACCCAACTATGATGTACTTTGAATTTAAATGATAACAAGTTTGGATGAACATGAAATTGTTTACAAACTTACCACAGAATGATTTCTATACAAATACAAAACTCACAAATAATTCAGCGACCAGAATGAAAAACATCCTCTCACCAAAAGGAAATAAACAACTTCATGAAAATCAACACCAAATAATAGATGAAGAAACAAAAAATACAAAAGAAATACTGTGCTCAAAAAACCTTTTCACGAAGAAATTTAATAACAGGGATAAACAAATATTTTCATATCATCAAAGAAATAAAAAAATAAAATTGTGCTTAAAATCTCTCCCTAAGATCCAAGGGGTAATAGATATCATACAATCAAAGATGGCTGCCATGCAAACAGAAATGGGTTATAGCAAAATCAGGATTCTCCTGAAACTGGATTGTTTAATCCCTGATTTAATAGAAGAAATGGCGCCTGTCTGAAGTATCAAGTACCTGCTCTAAAAGGGGAGAACCTTGAAGGGAATTGGCGTCTTCTGACTGGTACTGAAACAGCAAAGTCAAAGGTCAAATTCTATCGGCCATTTTGAAAGCCAACTGATCCGACCAATTTGAAATTGGTAAAAGTCATATACATTTGAGTTGGACAGTCTGTCATCCATTGCAAGTTGATTATTTCAGCCATGATGTTATCATCACATAGCAGACAAAGGATACATTTTGGTAGCTATTTTGTCAGCCATCTGATGCCACAGAAATCAAATTGGCAGAACTAATATACTTTGGAGTTGGGGAGCATATCCTGTCAGCCCATTTGCTATCTTGTACAGGATGCCAATTTTTTCAGCAACTTTTAATTCTCCAGTATCTTAGGGTCATTCTTTGCCCTGTTCTTTTCAGCTCATAGTAATTTTAGGTTTTCCAAGCATCTTACCAATATGTCATTTACTATTAATGCAAAACATTAGATAGAAGGTAAATTTGTGAGGATCTTACAGTCTAAGGGTCTTTTAGTGAACAAAAGTCTCCAAATGTAACTGAGAATATGGTTTTGCAACCAGTTATTTTATCTGGTAGGTTAGTTTACAAAATCTCCATAAAAAGGAAAGCTCAGTGCGAAATATATACGCCCAAGAGGTAAGATTATTTCCCTAGAAAATGAAAATAAGGGGGAAATATTTATCATACCCACTACATGGACCTATGTTGATTGTTTTGGTATAGGATTATCATTCAATGGTAGCAGTGTTTTTGTTTGTTTGAGGAGATTTTAAACTACATTTAAGGATTACAACTAAACTTGATATATAAATTGTTCTTCATTGAGACATATGTATATATCATGTTGTTTGACAATACAATTGTGGCAATTCTCTTTTTACCTAAATGTCTTCTCTGTCAAAAGACTCAATTGTGCAAAAAATATTAAACAAAGGAAAATAATCACATAATTCAAAACTGATAAAAAGGAACATATCAAAACCATATAAATAATGTCTGCCCTAATAATAAAACTGTTGATCCATCATACATTCATTCCTGAAAAAAAAAAGTCAGATGATGAATTCATTGAAGAAGCTTGAAATGATGACCTTCAAAGTCAAAGGTCACTGAAGTCATGGTGACCTTTAGCAATTCAGCAAAGTTATTGCACTTGAGAATATGAAGCGTGAAGGACAATGAAAAGTTCAAATTGACCTTTTGCAATTCAGTAAAGTCGAGGATATTGTGATGCCATGAATGACATGATGCAAAGGTCAAAGGTCAAGAAAATGATCACTGAAATGTAATCAACACGACCCTGTAATCATCAAGGGCATTCAAAGGTCAAGGTTGAACAAGTGTCAAGGTCGCAGGGACAAAGATGCAGAAGAAAGGATGCAGAATGGCAAAATCTTGCTGTTCTTAAGCAGAATAAATATAAATGGTAAGCTTGTAGCTCATAATGAAAATGTATTGGTGATGCAAATATAGTGAAATAAGTCACAAAAGAAGAAAAAATCTTTCAGCCTTGAAAGGGAATTACATGAAAATCAGCCAAAGGCTTTTAAAGGGCATATACATATACTTGGATTATTGGATAATGAAAACTCCTTAGTTAGATTATCCGAACTTAACCATGAACCAAACTTAACAGTTCTTGCTATAAATGATGACAGATGATGATGATGATGATGATGATGATGATGATGATGATGATGATGATGATGATGAAAGGCCTTAATAATCTTGTAAAAATTAATAGCAACAAACAAAATGCTATTATTAATTATAAAATGGAAGGAAAAAATAACAAGGCAAAAGTGAGCGCGGCTCACATACCCCCGCCTGTAGTTTGACCGCCTTCACGTAACATTAATTTGAAAATTTATGAAAATTACTTGTTGAATGATTATGACTTTGAACGCAATGATCTTGCAACTATTTCACTTCAAAACATCCCCGGCTATGTAGTTTTTGAATAAAATTCTGGGAACCCAGGCATTACCCCTAAAAGGCACAACAGCACTATACAGTCAAACCTTGTCTTGGTTACAGGTGAAAATCGTCCAGATAGCAAATCGTCTGGTTAACTGGGTCATTTTTCTTAAGGAATAAAGACACATTGTTTGAAAAATCTTTGTCTGTAATCCGAGGTTCGACTGTATACTTCCATACCAAATTTGAAGTGTGCAAGTCATTTAGTATTTATATATGCTCCGGAAACAACACAAAGTCCAAAAATTGGACCGTTTTTGGTGAAAATTAAAAGAATTATTCAGAACATTGAGCTGAAACCCCTAAAGCCACAACAGCACCATACAGGCTACTTCCATACCAAATGTGTAGTTTCTAAGTGGTATATTTTTTTAGTAATGCTCCTGAAACAAGACAAAGTCCAAAAATTGGACCGTTTTTGGTCAAAATTTCAAAAATTATTTGGACCATTGAGCTGAATCCCCTGAAAGGCACAACAGCACCATATAGGCTACTTCCATAACAAATTTGAAGTTTTTAAGTGGTATAGTTTTTCAGTTATGCTCCGGAAACAAGACAAAGTCCAAAAATAAGACCGTTTTTGGTCAAAATTTCAAAAATTATTTGGACCATTGAGCTGAAACCCCTAAAAGGCACCACAGCACCATATAGGCTACCTCCATACCAAATTTGAAGTTTCTAAGTGGTATAGTTTTTGAGTAATGCTCCGGAAACGATTTCGGACGGACGCACGGACGGACGGACGCACGGACGCACGGACGGACACGCGGAGCGCTATATACCCCCGACTACGTCGTAGCGGGGGTATAATAAAAATAAACAAACTCAAAGATTTGGTGCAGAATAATATAACAGAAAATTAATAATCAGAAACTGTAAGTTGTATATGAATAGTTTCAGCAAGATAAATAACATGTGTGTAAATGTTCCCCTATATTTGAAGATCAAACTTATGATATTTTTAAGATGAATACCAATGACAGCACTGTTTATTTTTGACACTATGTGAGAGAAAATGTCATAAAAAAGCATGAGGCCATTTTGAAAGATTAAAGTTAAAACTATGAAATGTTTAGCACTTGTAATGTTTAAGTTGTGATTCTTCTTTACCCATCCCTCGTAAGATGACGAAATATCTCATTGTGAATAAGAAATTAATTTGGCATTAAGTTTTTTTCAGATAAAAGTCGGGGGTACTAAGCTTCAAATCTTAACATATCACTGCATACCGTTTGTAAAACTTTGTACTTCAGCTCTTAAAGTCATATTACAATTTTAATTTCCCCATAAAAGTTTGATCATACAAACAAAGGGGGATAACTCTCAAGGAACAGTGAACAGCCTCCATAGATTTGCAAGGAGAAAGAGCTATATTGCAAGTACAGGGAGTGGAAGCAAAATCTTGCAAACAACATCCTTCGTCTCATAGAACATCTCAACTACTGAAGATTACTAGCATAACCTTTTATTGTTCGAGAACATCCTTATTACAGCAACCTCATTGGTTGCAGTCAAAGGTTCAGTTTCAGTTGCACTAGAAATGTTGTTGCAAACATTTTTAAGGCCTGTTGCTATTCAAGATACTACCCAGAAGAATTTTTTTGGAAATGAGGGAATATTATGTTGAAAGTTTTCCCAGATCTGAGAATAATAATCATTTTGCAAAATAATACATACATCATAACAATGGTAACATCTAAAAATCACTTGAGCTACCAAGGAAACATTAGATAAATTGATTTTGATCAGACAATTGAGTGTACATAGAGAGTTTTGAGTGACCAATGAGGTGACAGGGAAGCAAGGACCAAATTGGATTTGATTGGTCAATTTTGGAATGTCAAATTGAATTTTGATAGAGCTTAGAGCTTACCAATGTGACAAGGATAACAGACTAATAAATAGGTTTTGATTGGTCAAGTTGAGTGTTCTCGAAACTCTGGATCATTTGCCGAGACTAACAAACAGCAGATGCAGAGGGGGTGATGGGAACGAACCAGTCGAGGGACCGTGTCAACGTGGGACTGGGATGTAGGGTCAGAGGGACTGGACATTGTGCTGTACTGTCGCTGATTCTGCATCGCCTGGACACACGGACAGACAGACGGATAGATTATCCATACTCTTATTCATTATGTGAAGTTGAATTGTGAACAAGCTGTCTTGACATAGATAGCAACATTCATGTGGTAGAGATAGAGAAAGTAGTCAAACAGTTCAAAGATATTCTTATTTCTTAAAGTGACTGTCCTATTGGGTTTCAGTCATCCATCTTGGAAACACCCATTATGGATTTTCTTCTAATTTCATGAAAAAAGCTTGCTTTTTTTTAAATCATCCTTTAACTGATTTAGCTAGGAGTCATTTTGTTTTGAAAGTGTCTATCCACAAAGCTTCTACAATCACTGATAGCTTTCACAGCACTTGCAGAATTATGACAAAATCAGAGTAAGTACCTTACAGTATCTTAACAATGATGAACAAAGTTACAATTTTCAATTATATTAAATTCAAAATGTATCATTTGATTCATACATAGGACACATGCCTTCTTATCGCTACCAAGTGATCTCCACTGTACCAATGAGAATTCATTTCAAAATTCAGGATTTGGAAAATAGTCTGAATTATTTCATTTTAACTTTACATTTTAATCCTTCATACTGTGAACGGAAACAAGATGTGCAAATAAATTTCATCAAGCAATCATATCAACTTATTAAAAATTGTCTGACATTACTACAACCCAACACTTCGTTCAAAATTATTTGATCAATTTAGTAATGATTTACACAATGTTCCAACAGTCCTAAACTATACTCAAACTTAGAAAACGTAGATTTTAATCTGTACTCAACAAATCAAGTTAGGAAGATTTTTCATGTGGTATTTTAAACTTAATATCATATCATGATCAACGCAATGCTTTAATAATGAATGAGGTTGTACCTTACTTTCTTGTTAAGTATAACAATGAACTTTTAAGACAAATATCATTACTCTGTATTATTTACTGTATCAACTAATAGTTTGGTGCCAAAAGGTAACATGAATTTCCAAAGATCCATGGATCCCTGTGGTTCAAAATCAACCCCATATCTTTATCCTCAATGACCCTTAAAGGACATTAACTGACCCAATTCTTCTTGGCATTTTGACCTCCATTGACCCCCATATTTTGACCTCCATTGACCCCCATATTTTGACCTCCATATTTTGATATTCATCGACCCCCACATATTGACCTCCATTGACCCTTAGAGTAAGATCAGCCAGTACAGAGCCATACTCACAGTTCTGACAGATTCTGTTGCCATGTTGTTCATTTCAATATCTTCATCTACCCCAACTCTGTAAGAAAAGCAAACAGTTTTAGGAATGACACATGTTGAACAAGTTGAGTGACAGACACAACTAGGATATCTTTTTTGGACTCAATCAGTCATTGCCTTCAGGCCAGCCACTAGTAATTATTACTGAGATACCCTGTAAAGAGGACCTTGATACTGTTAATCTCTACAAGAATGAGATGTACATGCAATGCATGAAGACTTAAACATCTTCAACTTACCACTCCTTCTCAATCCCCTCCAATCCCTCCCGTTCTCTCCCTTATCCCTCTCTCTTACTTTCAACCCTCAATTCTTCTTCCCTCAAACCCCAACCTCCCCCCCCCCCCTTTTCCTCTAAACCTACTTCAGTCTCCCCCTCATGCTCTCCTAACCTCTTTATTCTCTCTCTAGCTTTTCCTTTCTCTCCTTATCTCTCTCTTTCTATCCCTCCCTTTTCTTCTTTCCTTTCCAGTCCCAATACCTCATTCTCCCTCTCTCTTCACACTCTCACTTACTCTCCCCTTCCTTGACATCTCACTATCTCTTCATGAAGGGCAGATAACTCTCACCTGATTTTGAGCCACTGTAACATGGGCGTGGTAAGCCCTCCACACAAGATGACGGTTGCCAGGACGATAATCATGGTGGCAGACAGTATGTACTGTCGGGATGTTGACTCTGTGTTGCGTATAGCCAGCGCAAACGCGATGGCCCCTCGTAGGCCTGAAACATGACATCATCATATGAATACCTTTTGTAAAATATGGTTCATGTATGTATACATATGAACACTCAACAATTTATTTACAAAACATTTATCAAGCATTAATGATACTCTAATTCATACATTAGAAAAACAAGATCCTTGTGCCTAAAATGTGTTCTTTACAAATCCCAATTGGAGGAATGTAGCAGCAGTGTTGTGCCTTGAGGTGGTCCTCGGGAAATTTGCCGACTCTTTGGCTAGATGTTCCCTAAAATTTTGAGAAATAGGTTCTTCTACCATTACAAAGGGTCCCAATAGCTCAGAAACAGCCAAAATGAACACCTCAGCTGTAGGGTTGGGTATTGCCAGAAAAAACGTATTGCGATATATTGCAATATTTGATGCTGTATTGTGATACGTATTGCAATATATTGCCAAACGTGCAAGTGAGTTTTTTGACTGTAACATTACTACAAAAAATAACAAATGGTCACTTGAATCATTCAATCATTATTCTGTTATCATATTCATGGAAACAAATTAAGTGAAAAGTGTTCAACAAACTTTTTCGGCCGCCAATCAAACAGCAATCAAAATGATTTATATCTTCGTTCATGACTAGGAAACATTCTTAAAACAATTAATATATGATAATAACAAGGAATTTCGAAAGGTTTTAATATATTTTATTATGTTACGGAAATTACCGAAGATTCTCATGGAAATTGCCGAACGTATCGACTGAACCGGTACTTGGACACTGTACTGCGATACGATATATTGAGTAGTTTGAATCGCAATATACCGGTATACTGGTTATATTGCCCACCCTTACTCAGCTGAACCTAGGAACAACATTGGTAGCAGATTCAACTAGCCATCAGTAATAAAATTAATAATCATGAATTATGTGTACTGATGTGAAGATTTCCCTTTTATGAAGATAAGGATTATTTTGGTAGTAGTAAAAACTTGACAGAAGAATGTCCAGAAACTTACCAGAAAACATCATCATATGCTGAAAGTTGTATCCTATCTTGTTCTTCCTGCCCAAGTTGAGGAGGAATGACAGAGGGTAAACATTGAGGAACCGACCCACGATAATGGCAAGCTGTGCTGAGTCAAGGAAATAAACATTCTCTTCACAGAAGCTTGCTAAGGTTGCAACTTGGAACATCAGGCAAATATGATCATATTTCACATTTGTCCCATGGTAAAAAATACTTTATCAAAACCCTTTACATGTTCCCTGTCATTCTTTCCTGCCTTACCTAGGTAACATTGATTGCCTTACCTAGGTAACAGTGATTGCCTTACCTAGGTAACAGTGATTGCCTTACCTAGGTAACATAAGGTAACAAACAGGACACATTTTTTTCACATACAAGCTGACATGAGGTTTTTACATCATTTTTAACAGTGATGCACTTATATCATGCTGGTAGTATTATTGCAGAGAGAAAGCCGCGACACTATTGTCACTTTGAATTGGAGTGAAATTGGGGTCAAATGTCACCCCTAGAAAGGATACAAAAGCTGCAAAAATGAAGCCTGCGTCCCACTGGATTCTCCGTTCATCGTATGTACAGATGGAAACACCAATATACAGGAACACAAAGTTCTCCGACAGGAAGTTAGTCAATTCAAACAACTGAAACAAACAAAGTTACTTAAATGTCCTACTGTATATTCATTAACAAAACATTCATTCACAATACATTGACAATTAAACCTTACAAAAAACATGCAGAGGAAAGCTTTCAGCGCATCAACAAATTTTAAAATTTCTTCTAAATGTCCTTCTTACAAGTCGAGGAGAGAACACATATTTCAAGAGAGAAGGTTACTCTAATTATTTTAGAAATTTTTCAATATGAAAATATTTCAAAAGATTTTGTTACCAGTATAATGAATGAGAAAGTGAATATTAAAAGCAAGGACTGTATTATTATATTGTTAGGTTTAGGAACCATACTTCAACAATCCCTTGTTGGATTCAAACACAACATCACCAGAACTGAATGTACAAAGTCTTGCTATACAACCACCAAACCTTGGCAATTTTTTATAATAAAATTTCATGTGAATAATTTAAGTATCTTTTAAGTCCTGTCACATAATTTGATTAAAATTAAGCCATATATGGGAGTTAATTCTGGAAAAATATGCAGACCACTAAAAATATATCTAGTTTTTCAATCTTACATATATTTCTAAATCCATCACTATACATCCACTGTACTTCTGCAAAGAGTACATAAACCTTAAGAAAATAAAGATATGCTAATAATTTAATAAATGTGATAATCTTATATCTAAAATATCGTTAATTACCTGTTTGGTCCTGTCTTTAGATTCTGGAGACAGATTGTTGTAGGTGTAGTGAGCTTGGGTGATGCCACAAAACAACACCGCAACAATACCTGAAAAAAATAATTTGACAATCAAAGCTTGACATTAAAATGGATCATCAGGCTCCTGGTAAGTATTAGAAGAGTTTATTCTCACTGAACAAAGGTTTTACAGTCATTTCTTCCCAAGTGACCTGTGTCACAAGGGGACCAATTTCGTTTGGTTTAAACAATTCATGCACTCAAGGTACAGAGGAATGGACAAACAGAGTTTCCTCGATATAATGTCTCATGTACAAAATTTGAAACGGATCAGATATTGTTCTCATGATGGAAATGACTAAGTTCAAAATATGGAATTTATTATAAAGATTAGAAATTAAGGAAATTGGTGTGAATCTGGCACTGCATCCCCTAGAAGACATGTGTAAAATTTAAAAACAATATGATAATTAGTTTTTCTGTAATAAGTCGGATGGACGGACAGACGGACGGAATTAATGGTATTACTAAGAACCCTCAAGGGTATGAAATTTTTTTGATACCAACTTTGGTGAATGGGTTTCAAATTTAGTGAATATCAAATCAAGAGATCCAGAGTTTGTGAAAAATCCTAACATAGAGTTCTGGTTATGTCCAAATTTGAAAGAAGATAGGATAATAAACGCTGTGGGTCGAAGGGTGTGGGAATAAATAAGCAATATTACCCATACGGGCGAGGATACACGAGTGGATATTATTTTGATATCCGCACATGTGCTTTTTAGTGATTCTCAACGTTGATTGGTCGGTTCCTAAGAGAATGAAAGACGATTGGTCGACGGAACTATTTTCACGTTTCATTGATAAATTGAACGTGTCGAACGTATGTCGATTAGGTTAAAAATAAAATCGTAGATCGATGAATATTACTGTACATCATATAACTTACAGGTTGATATTTAAACACAGTATTATTTTGAAACTATTCATCTACGTGTTGAATTTCATTGTGATCTCAAGATTGTGCTTTTTCCTAAGGTACAATAAACGCTGTATGTTTGTAAACAAACATGGCTGCCATCGAAAATTCATGAAATGTATCCAAGCACAAGAATTTCACTGATCCATAAGTAATTATTTACACCTAAAATCAATAGGGACTCAAATTTAATACATACATTCATGAAAGCAATAACCTTAACAAATCAACATACTCATTGTCGATCAGCCCTGGGAACAATCCTACCGTGATCACAAGCCGCATAGAGTTATCGTTCTTGACACCTGCGACGTGAATGAAAGTAACATCGAAAGAAACAAATGTTGTTCAAACTTCAGATTACTTGATTATCATGACATACAGACTTGTTTTGGTGCATTCTTTGTTAGTTTCTCTTAAAGATATTGCCACTTTTATCAATTATAGTTTCAAAAAATTGACAGGTTTTTGACATTTTCGTTACAACATTGTGCAGTCAACAACACATCGCAGTGGTAGTACGGCGTGACGACCGGCTGATTCAAATACATATTATCTTTGTCAAATAATGTTGTTTGTTAAGAGTTTTATGTGTGTTAATTTGTTCAAGGTTGAAAGGTATATTTTATCATTCAGGGACAATATTTTCGTCATTTTCGTATTGTTTTGAAACTGAACTAGATTCCGCTGCGTTGTCGACTAATTCACTCTGGAGATGTTCGGTTGGACACGTGTATGAATACTGATCAGCTGATTGGTATCACTTACTACAGCATTACTACGATTTCTCAATCGCATGTTTTCAGTCGTTTTTTAATTATATTTAATTACAAATGGGTAATATATAGAATAACCAACTCGGTACGAGTGATTACGGGATATCTGCCCTCGTCAAAATAATGTTCAGTCGCTCGCCAAGGCTCGCGACAGTGAACATTATTTCGACTCGGGCAGATATCCCGTAATCACTCGTATCTCGTTGGTTATTCTCTAAATAAACTTTGTGTACATATGACAAGCAACAATTGTTTGCCTGATAACTTGTCAAAACAGTGTCTTCATGATAGATCACCTAAACTCTCCACAGGGTCAAGGGAGATAACTCAATAATTTTCTTAGTATTTCTATACAAATTTGTAAAATAATTACATTTTTTAAGGTTTACTAGTCATCATGTATCATCAAAATATAATTCATAAGATAACTTATGCATAAAAGGTACTTACATCAATATTAAATCTTTTACTTAATAAAAAAATATGTACTTTTGTCAATCATGCAAATTTTAAGGTCTCTCTCCAACCAATTGACAAATTTGTATGTTATGAAGAAAACAGTTGATTAAAGTTATCTTTAAATAGCGTATTATTTGGCAACTTGCACTTGTGCCAGTTTGTTACAAACTCCACAACGCAAGTTAAATACAATTTTGAAAGTAAGAAGTAAATCTCGGGGCTTGGGATTTGTATAGTCAGGGGTTTAGCTGACCTGAAAGTGAGGATTCTAGATAGTACATTTCGTGACCCTGTTCGATATGAAGCTTGAAACTGAGCCTTGTGTGCATGCTAAACCTTCACTCTTACTGGGTCATGGCTAGTAGGAAGTAGTATGAAGTGACTTGTAGTAAGGACTAGTTACATTTTACAGAAAATATCATCATTTAAATTATTGGGCTAGCTGGATTATGAGTCTGAATGGCTACTAAGTACTGTGATCACACTTATTTCAATGTCAACAATGTGTTGAGGTCATTTCTACGATCAATGCGACGTCATTGCCATTGCTGAATCCCGATGCAACGATAGTATGACGTCAAAAGAAAACTCTCAAGTCAAGACTGTAAGTCAATCTCACCACATTTTTTACAACAGAGGCTAGAATAAACAGAAAAACTTTTGTTTTCAGTGTGATATCACTGTCCACCATCTTGTGATGGAATCAAGCCTATATATGGCTGACCCACACTGACAATACAAGCTTCATCTCGTCATTGATGAGAGATAAGTGGTATCACACTTAAAACAAAAGATATCCTCTATATGTCAACTTCCACAAAGAATAGCTCGAGAGAACTGTCTCTTCAAGTCTTAAGAACTAGTGCCTACCTGTGAGCCCAGCGACCTCCGCTGCCTGGAATGAACTGTAGGACATGAGAAAGAAGAGAGCAGTCTCCAACAGAGGGAAGTCTCCGATCTTTGTAAACTTGGTTATCTGCCCTTGGTCAAGGAAATGTGAACAAAGGTCATTTTACAACTTACGAATCAAGCATAACTTGAAAAGGCTTAATTTTCTGGGGATCCATATATCAACAACAGCTTATTCAAATTTTTCTATAGGTTATATACGTGTTGACCTTTTTATGATTTTACCATGAGCAAAATTGAAAATAATCATTCTCTATGAATGCTAAGTATTTTTATGGATATACAACTATGTTATTCTTTATGTAGGCAACGTTTTGACATAAATACTTATGTGGTTGTCAAGCTGTTTGACAACAACATTAGTATCTATATTCACATACATAAGAATAAAGAAGTTGTATATCCATAAATTATTGCTTCAAATGCCATTCAAGAAAATTAAGCATTCTCTATCTTACATACTTGAACTCTTCACATCTCTTTTGTAAATAAGTACATAATCAATAACCAAGACTAGAACCATTGGTTCTGTAGCTCATCGGCTATCGATCATTTATCATAGAAATAGTCCCAGGGTTCCAATATGAGGGGCACAGGGTCATCAACTCTCAATCAAAAGCCCAATCAGCTCAAGAGTCTGTACACAAAATTTCTAGTCTGACGAGCTAACGAAAGACTTTTAGCCTGATCTGAATAATGTAAACAAGGATACAACTGCCGTGGCACAGCCGAGGAAAGATCCAATAGCAAAGGCTCCCCCAAATATCCCGAGGAAGTTTCCTAAAGCCGAGAAGAACGCCTCTGCGCTGAATCCCTCACCTGACAGTTGGCCATACTTCTCCACAGATCTGGAGGAAAAACAATGAGAATTTAAAGATCATCTGATAAAACACAATAACATCAAGCTGTGGTTGTGAAACACTGATACATTGAATCTAAAAGCTATGACCTCAACTGAAAGGTCTTATCATGATAGATGTACATGTGAAATATCAAAGGTCTACCCAAGCAATCAAAAGTTATGAGCAGGGTTAAAGTTTTTTTTGACGGACAGGCAGACAGACCGACAGACAGACAATGGACAGGGCAAAACAATATATTCGCGGAATCTCTGATTAAGAGGCATTTCCTTATCTTGAGAGAAGAATGTTTAAGCCAAGACCCTACAGCTTATGAGATGAAAATAATGCTGGTTGCCATAATTATGGAAGAAAAAATAGTAGTCAATGATTACTAGCATATAAGCTCAGCTTGCAATAGCACATACTTGTGGTTCTGCAGGAAAGTTACATTTTAACGATAATGTGATAGTTTAAATATTTTGGCTATCAGATTTAGAATTGAAGTAGCTCAGATGGCTAGTACTGTGATAAGACTAAATTTAACTCCTGATATTGTTGTTGCAATCCTATACAAATATCTTCCTAATTGACTCATTTTGGGTCAAATCTATGATCTAATTGTATATGTTCTTACCCAGAGAGGACGATGGCGACTGCATCATTAAAGACACTTTCTCCAAACACAATAGCGTACAGATCAACATCTACATGAAGGTCGTGGAACAGTGCCAGTACCGTCACTGGAATAGAAACAAGAGTCATCAGAAGATGACATATCCAACTCGTCTCCAATAAATTCATGTGTCCATGGAAGCAGTTTTTGAGTTCTGCTCCGGAAACCAAATTCTAAGTTACGTTTCCATGGAAACCGCCAAAAAAATCTGAAGAAGTTGAAAATACCAAAAGACACATCTACATACTAAGTTACATTGTGCTAGGTCTAACAGTTTTTGAGTTCTGCTGTTAAAACGAAACAATTACGGACGGTAGGACAGACAGACAGGGTGATGACTATATCCACGGTATCACATATCGGTGGAATAACATTGAAAGTTGATATTCCTCAAAATACTATATATCTTTTTATCAATAAGACTTAGTTGTCTTGTTAAAAACTATGAACAATTATGCATAAGTATTAAAGGCCTCAAGATATGACACGACACTTTAACATATCAACCTCAACTGAAAAGAGAGCACTGATTACTGAAAACGGAATCTAAACCTGATCTATATTTCATGTACAGCTGAGATAAAATGTGCAAGAAAACTGGTACTAATCATGTTATTTGCTAACATTTGAGCTTGTGAACTACCTGGATCAGTTGCTGAGATGATGGCACCAAAGAAGAAACAATCGTTGAGTGAGAAGTTGATTGTCATCAGTCTCGTCAGGCCAAACATGATACCCCTGCAGAGAAAAACACACATTCATCATCAATATACATTATATAGTAATAGATATAATGTTGATATTAATATGGCGTCCTAAGACGTGCAAAAAGCACTTCTAACACCATTGCTCGAAAAGATTGTACTTTCACAGCTTTCTTAGCGCTAGTCGTAAAAACGTAGGTCAATGCATCCTGTTTTCAGGTACCTATTTTAACAACTGGGGGTGCTGAGTGCAATGTGGATGAAGTGCCTTGCCTAGGATGAAACTGAGGTGACAAATTTTAGGTGTCTTCATCGGGATTCGAACCCGGGTCTATGGAAAGAGAGGTCAGCATGCTAACCACTACACCACTGTGCTTAATTTGCAAATATTCTTGAATAGGAAATACATGAATGAGGTTAATATCATGATGGAAATCTTTTGTTTCTTCAATGTTCTCACATTTATCAATCACTATCAAAATATATATAGATACTTACCCAACTGCAAGGCAGGAGATTGTTGTGCCGATAAATGCAAACATTATGATGGCACCGAGATTCTTGAAAAAATGGCGCTGTCAAAAGAATTGATATATTTTAGCATCAAAATACATAACGCACTAAATGGGAAATATAGCTTAGAGATCAATTTTGCAATTGCATGGTTAACATTTCAGAAAATAATAAAGAAGCACAATAGAGTTTTCTTAACCTTTAATTATTATTTAGAATAAATGACATACTCTTTTCATACTGTAACCAGCTTCAAATATGATCAGTGGCAACATGACGTTGAAGAACAGCTCGGGTTCAAAGGTCACCTGAAATTGATGAAATATATGCATGATTTAGAATAGGTGGGAGTGTTTGGATTTTGCATGTTTTCAACAATATTTCAGTTATTCAATATGTGGATGTTGACATCTGAAAGAGCAGACAGATCTGAGTGAAACGTTTTGGGGAAGAGATTGATGAAAGGCAAAGAAAAGCAGCCCTTACAACGACTGAAATTTGGTCTTGGTTCTACCCGGTGACCTGTCCAGCTCGGGTGACCCTACCAGCATAGATGTCAGAGTCACTGATGCACCGAAACCACCACACCATGGAAAGGTATTGAGTCAAATAGTGGTGTATGATTAAGAAAAATATACTGTATATTTTAATCTATAAGACGTCCTTTTTCAGTCCAATAAATTGCTGCAAACTTTATATATCTCAGATATGAGGCGACCCCCTTCAAGCAGGTTGTGGAAACAGTAGACATGAAAGACAACTCATTGATAGAATTTTTAAGGGTAAATTTAGGCCAATAATCCTAAACTGAAATGTCATTTTCAATAAAGAAATTGATAAGTTACTTACGGTGTTTGTTATTTTACTCAATGATATGTCATGTTATTTTCATTACCAGCAAGGCTACAGTCAACAAACTGCCATCACTGTGTCATGATGTTTTGTCAATCTCATTCAAATCAGATCGAAACTACTCCTACGTCGCTACAAGAAACGTAGCGACGTAGGAGTAGTTTTGATCTGATTTGAATGAGATTGGATGTTTTGTGTTCATCATTTTCAGACTCATCTAGATATGTAAGCAAGCGATCAGTCAATTGTTAATGCTATATTTGTTACAAGCCTTTTCATTGGTTAAAAAAAATATCACTCACAGCTTTCTCCAGCATAGGTTCTGGGTTGCTGTCATCCATGTCCGTAATGTTGTAAATCTTGGTGTGTAAGATGGAGGCATTGTTTGGGTCCGTGTAGTTGATGTAGACAGACACCGGTGGATTGGAGGATGAGTACGACACGTTCGAGAGAAGCTTGCCCCAGATCTTGTTGGGATTTGGTGTAGGAGCATTTGTTTGGTTGGCGTAGATGAATTTGATTATGACACCAACAATCAGACCTGGAAATAATGAAGTTAAAGTGAATTGGGTTTATACAATGATTTTAAAGGCAATACTGTTAATCTGTGTCCAGAATTAGGGGTCATGACGCTGACAATTATACCTGGAAGAAAAAGAGGTTGTAATTTTGGTTATAGTTTCAATACATTCACAGACCAACGTTGTTAATTGGTGTTGTTCATATTAACTTCAAATTGGGAGTAGTGATTTCTAAGTAGGAACTCAAATTTTGGCAGCTTTGAAAATTTAACTTACACATAGAAGTACAGACAAGAGCCAAAAATAATAATAATTTGGCAGGGATTGGGAAAGGCAGAGGGCACTCAGCCATTTTGCCCCTTGTATGAAAAAAATCTTCCATCAAAGTTTTGAAATTGCAGAAATTGCAGAAAATACTAAAATGGTCCATTGTCAAAGATGTCCTCCCCAATCTTTGATTTAGTGTTTACTAGTCCTGCCTGTCATATTTGAAGGGGGGGTCATGATTAAATTTATGAACTAATAAGGTTATTCTTGAGCTACCAATATCAACAAGTTTTGTTATGGTTCAATAACCTAAAATTTTGCGCCGACACACCTCTATTTTGGTTGTAGGATACGGTAGGCATGTGATGTTGTTACCCAGTGTCTTCAACAGGCCAGCCAACTTAAAACGCCAGTAAAAGCCACCTGACTTATCTAACCCTTGCTTTCAACCCTTGACTTTACTGGTTTGATAACAGCGCCCTCTCCAGCAATAATTTGTCACATCTAGTTATCTCCCTTCGTTGATGCTCATCTTATGTCTGTGTCGGTTGACCTTGATTAATCAAGTTCCTCATATGTTTTCGGTGTAATAATCCTTGCACTGATTGAATAGATGTGAAATTAAGTAAAATATATCGATCTGTACTTTACAGACACTACTCTCTATCAACAACCTTGACGTGCCATGTTTTATTCATTCACGTGTTGTTTTACAACAGGCTTTTTGATTTGACTATGCTTTTCCCTTATAGTAAGCTGGATTGCAGGCATAGAAAAGTCAAGTGTCAGCAGCAAGGTTTAAATGAGACATTTTGGAAACTGACTTTTCAGCTTTGTGAGGAAGATCCAGGTGAGTAATAAATTCAAAATGTGATAGTATTAATTATTTAATCTAATAAAAAGGATTAAAATATCCAAGATGATACATGAATTGTTGGTGCAACCAATTTTTGGATAATTTCAACCAAGGTAACTTATCTAAGCCACACTAAATCGAACCCTGTAATGTTTGGCAATTCTGACCATACAGATAGGAAAAGGTGTAGGGTTGATAATGGTCGATTAATTGATGAATCAATATAAACTAATCACTGATGTAAATGAAAACAAAGCTTTTTAGGCAAAGTTTAGTTCTACTGTATAACAATCAAAACAGGAAACTGACTAGACTTTCTATTTTGAAACCTGTTAGGATTTAGTCATTGAATATGAAAGACAGAAACAGTTTTAAACATTACTATATCACATTTAATAAAGGAAATATTTCTTTTGTTCAAAGATCACAACCAAAAATAACTTGTATTGTGTCATGACATGAACATGACATGAACATGACATGAGATATCACTTACGAGAGGTGTCAAATTTCAATTAGAATATTATGTATACTTCACAGTGAACAATGTACTTAGTACTACTTACTATTGAGTGCATTTTAATGCATTGTATCATTATGAAAACTATCAAAATCAAAGAATGAATTTTTCTATTAATATCTACATCATTTTAGCAAAATTTATTTGGAACAGTCAATTTTGTTTGTTTTATACTGCTTTTCCCCTTGAAATCCTAATTGGGTGTCTTGAAAGTAACTGAAGAAGACAAGTTGTTTCAATGCTAAGATTGATTTCAATTTACTTTTGCTCGGGATGTGTATGTATTTTGGTTATGGTGATAAACATTTAGGCAGAACTCATAGAGGATATCTTTTGTTTTGAGTGTGATATCACTTATCTCTCATCGAGTGACGGGGTAGAGCCAATATTTTCACGAGTGGCGCAGCCACGAGTGAAAATATAGGCTTTACCCCGTCACGAGATGAGAGATAAGTGATATCACACTCAAAACAAAAGATATTCTGTTTATTATATGTCTCTGTGGTCGAAATTGTGGTAATTTACGTTCAAAAGGTCTGGACTCGAGAGTTTTCTGGCGACGTCATACCATTGTTGATCGTAACTTAGCGACGGCGATGACGTCCCGTTGATTGTAGAAGTGACGTCAAACCATTGTTCACATGACGTCATCCTCTTTGTGATATTTTCACTGACTTGAAAAAGTGATATCACACTCAGTGGCGAGAACAAATTTCTAGAACTGAGAAAACTCAGTCTCTCACCGCTTGTCATATAATAAATCTTATTCTTATTGTTGTATCAGGCCAACCCTTATGATTAAATTCTATCTTATGCACTTAGACATAATCAGATCTCAAAGATTCAAGGGTTAATTAATAGCTAATTGCACGAATAGAGCCGAATATGCCTGGCAAAATTGCAGTCAAATATAAATGTTTTGATAACAGACGATTGTGTTATATAGACTATGATTGAGGCTGCATAAGTGGAAATAACTTCTTTTGAGAGAGAGTTTCAGGTAAATGCAAATGCTTGAACAAACTACTAAAGAAAAATCTACATATTAATGCTCATTTGGTGGTTTTTCCTCTACCTGCTAGTAGAAACTGAAACATGGAAATAATCAATCAGCGTTTTGACAAAAGGAATTCAGGCGTATAAAATACACTTACAATAACAAGAGAGAAATTCACTGCAAATCAAAGTGCTGATCATTGCAAATTACAAATGCCAATCATCTGGATATAAGTGCATATTGAACATTCATAATCGACAAACCGCAAAATTATGCAAAACCTAATGCACACTTACCATAAATCATGGACAATCCTGTTTCGTGCACGAATCGAAACCTCCTGTGCTTGAACAACCATACTGTCAAAATTGTCAACATAAGAAGACCGAGCAACATAAGAATTGTTAGACTGTCTGTGGTGTGCTGTTCGGCGACAGTCTTTTCTTTTTGTAAATCAGAAGCCGCCGGCGACTCTGTTGCAGGTTTTACGTCGGCCATGACGAGAGACGCCAGGCAAAACACTGATCCTAAAACTGCTACGATACCGACGTCCGCCATGCTGAATTCACTCCCACTTGTCTACTTCCGGTTTCCATGACGCGATGCACCAATGTAATATTTTACTCCTTGGCACGCGGTGGTGACTCGCAAGTTATTAATTGATTTTATTTCGTAACCTTGTTTGTGATCAAATTGTATTTCTCAATGTTATTTGTAAAAATATATAATTTTCGCATTTCAATTTGTTCCCAACTATTTGTTCTGTAGATGATATTCTTTCTCATTAATTATTCAGTATATTCTCGATGGGTCCATATATATGGAAAGGTCAATGCGCTTTCAAAGATAAACGTTTAATGATTAATATTGCTTCGTTCAGATAAATCTATTCAGTAATGAGAAGAAGCATTTAAAAAAAAAATAGAAGTGATTTAAAATATTCAAAGACAGGCATATTATAACATAGGCCTATATCCCATTCATTAACAAATCTCAACGTTTAAGTTTAAAGTTTAATTCAAATATCCAATTCAGGTCTCTCAATATATCTAGTTCATTTTTCCTGGTTCACAAAATGAATTCATTTCCATCTTGGAGAGTATATATATATATATATGATGAAAAAAATACTTCAGACGACACTTGCTGTAGGTATCATTTTAAGATGACTGGATGCGTCGCATTTCGACTTGATAACAAGTCTTTTCAACAGTTGACTGTTCAGACTGTATAATATAAAACGGTATAATATATATATTCATTGTATACTAAACAATATGCTCTCTAGAAAGACAATGATAATTTATCATTTGACTTAGATTTATCTAAAATCGTGTCCCAAAAGAAAAGATATAATAGAGCCATTGGTCATCATATTTCTTAAAATAAATAATTCAAGGGAAATTTGGCTCTCCGTAATTAATTTTGAGCCAAAGGGTCACACATTTATGTCATACAGCTACCACTGTATACAAGTCTGGAATACCAGCTCGATATCTTTCCTCTGGAGAAGAAGACAAAACTAGCCTTCAAAGTTGTGGCCACATTAGGGGCAACAAAGTCAACAAGTCAACAACATATAATCCTCACCAAGGAAGGAGTTTGTAAACAATATTTTGGCTTTATATATCATCAATCCAGAAGAAACGGATTGATGTAAATAGGTTTTAGGGCGTGGCTTTATTAATAGTTCTGAGTGGTTACCATGTTTACTAAATCTACAGTTCTTGATCTCTATTGACCAAGGTACCAATGGTACCTAAGATTTGAGTTCTTTAGAACCTTTTTATCGTGAGAAGAAGTCGAAAGTTCTAATTGTTTATACTAGAGAGCTAGAGATGGGCGGACCTTTAGTAAATGTATGTCGAAAATGTATTAAAATTGTTCTAGATAAACTATACTTCTATAAAACAAATTGACACCGGTCCAGTCGGTTCGAACCTTCTTCTTTCTCCCTTGGATTCTTGCTTTAAAGGGGCAGTAGCACGTTTTTTTTTTTAAATTTATATTTTCAATTTTTCACTGATAATTTCAATGCTAAATGTATCAGTTTGATAGTGTCGAAAATCTCATTACAAAAACCAATCACCCATTGTCAATTTGTCAGAGAATTTTTTTAAAGATTCACTTAAAATCCATTTGCGGCCATTTTGGTGTGAACACCTTTAATTCATTTGTTCATCATCGGGCTGAGTTACATTATATATTGGATTTATCACTGCTTCATTTAGTTTAAATACATTGTCTTTCAATTGGAACCATTGATTTTCATTTTCCTGACATCACCTTATATTCCCCCTAAAAAAACGTGATTGAGATGTGAAATAAAAGGAGATATCCCCTAAGGACTTTTCAATAATCGCCACTGTAGCCTATATTCAGCCTTATCAACGTGTATAAACCATCATTCTGGAAATTCGATGATTCGTACAAAGGTTAACAAATGGATCAACTCGCCACATCTGTCAGTGTCGGTTCCAAAGGGAAGTGATAATGAACAACTCACCATACACAATGCACTCTCATCGTAATGAATAGAGCATTGTCCTTCAAAAAAGATCGATAATATATGGGAGACAAATGAGAAACTTTTTGGATCAACCCCAGTGTCATATGCTCGCCTCTCTGCGTAATTATCTTGGCATCATAACCTGTCGATGGCAAGGGGAGGGTTAACTTATCAAAACGTGATAAAATGGTATTGCAAAGACGTAGAAACGTCACATATCCTTTTAACGTATATTTTTGTATGTGTACAACGTAAACCGGTCTTGGCATGCAAAGGGTTAAATTTATGTGAATTTATACCTATTTCTAATGTAGTTTCAAAGCGAAAGTCATTGTTGGTGCTTTATTCTGTACATCACATAGCTTTGATTCAATAACAATATTTCATACTTGTTTTCTAATTTTCTATATTTCTTATTTCTCATGCAACTTTAGACTCAAATTAGTCTATGAAGTATATGAAATAAAAACTATACCTAATTCATTTCTATTGTTTTATTTCTTTGGCTTTTCATTTCATATGTATTTAATCTATCTAGACTTGTCGACCTAGACTGTATAAAGGCTCTTTTATAATACAAAGACAGAAGCAGGACTTATAACAGGTGTATGGATAGACTGCTTTATAGATAGCCTGCTCTCTATCATTCTTAGAAAAAAATACATTGCATAACCTCTTGTATGTGTTGGCAACACTGCATTACTCGGTATAATGTGTACACGAGGACGTTCGTTGTAACTGATAAGTCACGCATATGACATTTATTGTGAGGAGAGGGAAATTCAATCACAATGAGTTGTCAATTATATATATTTTTTATATTTAATGAATACATATGAACTTTTAACTATCGATTACTTCATAAGCAAATATCTATGCAATAACCTATGACAGCAATGACTATGACTACATTATGTATTCTATTTATTATATGATTTTTATTGAAACATGCAATTAAAATTACTTTAAAACTGACAAAATTTGTTCAAATAGCTGAAAGTAGTTCCGGCACCTGACCAGTGACGATATATTATATCGTCACTGGTCACAGTGAAAATATCATATATCGTCACTGTTGCCTGGTAGACAGTTTACTCACTGACAAAACCCAGTATGTCATCGCTGATCATATAATAAAATTGCTTATTATATTCAATGTACACTTTATCAAAAAAATATTTGCTGAAAATTTGATCCAATGATAAATGCAAGCAATGGGGAAATTTCAAGGTATGGCACTGTGTGAATGTTTGATAATCTGTTGTCAAAGTTTGATCATATGTTTTCATTGCTCAAGTTTTCCGGTGTACGGAAGGTTACGTTCATGTTTTACAGGGGATACGGATTGTGCAGCATACACTTGCTCTTTATTAGAACTTGTACTGTTTGGCATTAAAGAAAATATTGTTACAGATGATGTATCATTCTTTATTGGCCAAATTCTTTATTAACAAGTGTAAATTGGATGATTGTCAAATCCATATACCAAAGAGCATAATATGTATTTCATTAAGTCAAACTATAATGAATGTTATGTTACATGGCTTATCAGAACAGAACAGAACAGAACAGAAGAACAGAACAGAAGTTTATTTCTCATAATTCACATAGGTGACATAGAGAACAAGTTGAATAAATTGTACAATAAGTTATATGTTTTCAAAAAATAATTATATATACACATGATATCAACTTAATATGCACCATTCAATCAGCCTTTACTTTAAACATTAAAATAGTTCTTTTATATGCCTTGTCATCATATATTCATCATAGTGACGTTTGTGCGTATGCGTGTGTAGAAGTTGTGTTAATCAAGTGTATTTTGGTTATAACCCTGAATCCTCTTTATTGAATCTGAGGACAAGGAATCCTCCTGGTTCCTTATTCGGACTTGGAACAGAGATTCAGAAATATAAGATTACATTTTAACATAATGTATACTTTTGTCAGCAATACTCTCGCTGATGTATAATACACCAGCATTGCGTTCAGTGATGTTGTTACGGTTGGTATCCTTCTTTTAACATTGATAACGATAAATTTCGTGTTGCTGAATTCAAGACTGGTTTAATGTTTAACTGAAACGTCTTTATCCAGGTGTTAACAGATTTGAATAGAAAAACTATCAAAAAAGTACCCCGTGGTTTTACGTGTGTTTGTCAAAAGCCATGTCGCCATTTCTCCTTCAATAAGTTGCGCTTTATACAACAGAACGTTCACCATTGTTAAAATAAGAAGTGAAAGACTCAAAGTCTCCGTCCTTTCTGTGTAATTCCATCTATTGAGTCTTAAAGGGGCAGTAGCACGTTTTTTGAAAATTATATATTTTCATTTTTTCACTGATAATTGTATGTTAATGATAAATGTATTAATCTGATAGTGTCAAAAATCTCATTACACAAACCAATCATCCATAGTCAGAGAACAAATTATGAGGCTTCACATAAATTCCGTTGGCTGTTTTTTTATTTAATATCACTTTTGTTTAGTATGTCAATATTATGATAAATTAAGGCATGATATTCTCCCTTTAAACAATTGATGTTTACTACAAATACAAATACTGTTAATTGTTTGGCAAAATATATCGTTCTCGGTTTGAAATTGCGTGAAAAGTATTTTGAAACATTGCTCTATATATTTGAATACTATTGCATTTTATGGCGCTTGTACCACTTTATGAAATGTTATGATGTACTTGTATAATGAGCCTGTGGCCCCTCTACAAAAATAAACTCATTCTCATTCACTCATTGCATAACAAACAGAGAAACAGAGAAAAGTTGCTGAACTTGAAATTATAATAACTGTCAATATGTCAAAATAAAACTTCATGCTTATAACGCTCTATTTTCCATGGGAAAAATGCTCAAAGCGCAAGACAGAGAACATAGAAGTATCACGTATATATATACATGGATGAACGGACAAAATAGAAACAGATATGGCCATATAATTCATTTTCCTTGGATTGATAGAATGATTTACTCTTTTGCTAATCAGAAAGATGGGTCTTGAGTGAAGATTTGAAAGTCGAGAGTTCTGTACAATTACGATGATGTTATAGGTAGCTGTTACAGGCTGAAGAGGTTGCAAATTAAAAGACCCCTTCACCATGTCACAGTAGGCATAACAAGGAGACGTTTATCCTGGGAGCGGAGCGAGCGAGATGGGGAGTGCTGTATGAGGGTTTGAGCAAGGTACTGAGGGGCAGATGCAGCGAGACAGCGAAAAGTAAGACACAAAATTTTGAAAATCTTATTCCTTGGAACAGTCTGATTAAAACCTGCCTTATTCCGAGGAATAGCCTAACATATTTGAGGTGAATATAACTCTACGGAGATATGCAATCCTCTTCTCTAGGTCTGACCGCATCCCCGTTCCTTGCATGTTTTGAAATTTAATCCAAATTAATGTTTATTCATATTATAGACTGACTCTACTCTTGTTCACCTTCTGTTGTCTTTGTTCTATTAATGATTAATGATGTTTGAAAAGTTGTCCTCAAGCATTTTCTTGTGAATAAAATGTTTAAACCAAATTCTATATGCATTTAGTATTAAAATTTAAACCAACAAAATATTCAGAACAGGTGTTCAAAAGTGATTTTAATGAATGTTTTCTTGTTTACAAATGAAGTTTAGTAAACGATTGGTCGGTTCTGGGTCATTTTATGTACGCTTCAAAATCAGTCTTCCGCTGTGTGATAAATTTCCTTTAATGAATAAAATCGGCGCTAATCGGTGCATTCTGATTTCTAAAAGCCAAATGTAGATAAAAAGTCCTCTTTACGATCGAAAACCGGACCACGTATGCATAAAATCGTGTAAGGTAAGTTTGATTTTGTGCATTGGTGTATTTATTTATTGATTAAATAGGTACTTATAAGAAAAGCGATAAAGAAACATTACGTCTCACAGAAAACTCGTCCACTTCCTAGACTAACTACTTCAAGGTATATGCATTCCTACGGTATGTCCTATGTTCACCAAGTAGTACAGCTGGATCTAGTTTGGAAGATTTTTTTACGACATAAATGGAAGATAACCATAAAGCGCCATTAAAAGGACTGCTGGGCTGCAAACTCTTAAATGAACAGTAGCACGTTTTTTAACGGAAATATATGATGATGTCAGTTCCATTTCAAAGACAATGCATTTTAAATAAATGAAGCAGTAATACATCAAATATATTATGTGAAGTTCAGCTATGCGATTTCCTTTTCTTACACCAAATGAATTAATGATGTTCACACAAAAATGGCCGCCAATGGACTTTATGTGAATCTTTATCATTTGTTCTCCGACTATGGATGATTGGTTTGTGTAATGAAATTTTGAAGACTATCAAAATACGACATAACGACATATTTAATATAACATCATGAAACATAACCTTTTTAAGTTTGATTATAAAGACGAATTTATCTGTGAAAAATGTTTTTCACAGACTCTGTATCCAGAATATAGTTATCTCCAGGAGTGATGATAAATACAGGTGGCGGGATAGAAACTGATTATAAAGACGAATTTATCTGTGAAAAAATTTGAACTTTAGGAAGCTTCACATTTCCCAGAGGTCTAAAATGGCATTGCTAATCAAACGTTGAGTATTTTTAAATCTTTTGATTATTTGGACGTAATTGCAAGCATTGTAACCAGATAAAAGCCAACACAAATCACATGTACAATTGTAATTACATTGCGTATTTGGTCTACGAGCCTCGCAAAGTTTCTTTCATTAGACAATGTTACATTCTACTCAATGTGGTTATTTTATGGACGTTTCATTTTTCAGTTCTCAGACGAACTAAAGTTACATAGACCACAGACCACAGACCACAGACCACAGACCACTCAGCTTATTTAACTAGACTAACATTTAGTCTCAGAAGTATTTTTTTCAATATCATGTATTATAACAAAATGGAGCCCAGAAGATGCTTTAACCTAAAGCTGAGCAATCTAGACTTGCTATACTTTTCTAGACTTGGTCGGTAATCAATTAAATATTTTTGCTTTAGGGTCTGGATGACAGACTACTTACTTAACATTCCAGGTGATTAAAAAGTGTGCATCAGTTTGAAAGAATGAAAGCTCTTCCTCCTACTGAATTAACACGCTTGGTGACATACACTCAGGGGCAAAAGAAACGATACCATATATAACAAGCCTACCAGAGAAAAAGTCGAAAGAGAGTTGCATATCGAGTATTTCATTTTGCGCTGTCGCTCGTTTAAATTGCTGGTCGTCGCTTTAATGTTGCTATTTCGATGAATGTAGCTATTTTGTGATTGTATGTCGTTTTTTTATGTATACTTTTCATTGCTGTGAGTAGCGTTTCGACCTTTTTTGGTAGGCGAGTAAAATGCAAGATAGTTCAAGCCACGAGTGACAATGCAGAATGAAGCAGGAAAGCATAATGTTTCAATGCAGTCTACTGAACTAAGGTTTGTCTTTGTTTGTCAGAATGTCTTAATTAATGATACAAAGTCTATTTGAGTAGACGACTGCAAGGAAAATGAAAATAACGGGGTTTTTTTGCCGTTGTTTTTTGGCGTTATAACGAAAAGATGCGAACAAATAAGGTTCTCTATATATTGATTACATGCATACTATATTAATTGATTTTCTACATTTCAATTCAAAACATTCTTGCTTTAAAAACTATTTTGGACCCTAAATGTATTTGATGAGACAAAAATAAAGTACCACACTCTGATGAAGGTCACTTTGGGTTGTTTTTTTCACAAGGCATGTGCCTATCTCTGGTATATCTGTTGTCGCCTGACATGGTTTTGTTTTCTACTTGAAAAGTTGGCATCGTATATGCATGCATATGGTTATTCTTTGTTTCTTTTATCGTAATCTCGGCCTTTTTAAATGATTTATCATTTCTAGATAGAAACAAACTTTTAAAAAGTTGGAATTTCAAATGTGTCAATAGTTGTATATGTAAAAGCACAGTATGTTTATTTACTGGTGCTCAAATTACAAAGATAAGACGCTCCTTTCCGGGATTTTCAAAAGCAAGTCCCTTTGTCAAAAGAAATAGCATTCCCTTAATAGAAATTGTTACCGACGGTATACGTATTTCTTCAACCTGAAGAACATTATTTGTTTGCTGTCTTGTCAAAAGGAATAGCATTCCCTAAATAGACATTGTTACCGACGGTATTTCTTCAATATGAAGAACATTATTTGTTTGCTGTCTTGTCGAAAGTCTTATCCGCGATTTCATGTAATACGTTTTGGACACCTATAGGCGTTGCCCAAATCACATTCAATTCTGAAACATTTACCATTTTATGTGGAAGCAAGATTAAAGGGTAGGCTACATCCCTGTTTATACGTACTCAAGTTATATATATAATAATGATTATTTCACACTTATTTTTATATGAAGAGTAAAGTTTTTTCTACATTTTACAAGTGACAAATAATAGAATACATCACTGCGTCCTCTTGAATTTCGTTTCAACAAAAAAAAAATACCCCGGTAGGACTGTCGCTAAAGTTCAATACTCCTGAAAACAAGTCCATGTTTCCCAGAGTAAGCCCTGGCTTCCAGGCCACGTACGGGGCAAAATAGGACTCTGTCCTAAAGTGTTTTGTTATCTCCCGTGGGTCCGTATGAACAACAACAATCATTATGTAACAGTGATAATGTAGTAAAGTAAAATGTTGCTCTCCTGAATCATTCAACTACTGTAGCATATATATATCTAATGAGTTTTGTATTAAGGGTGTGCAATATTATCGTTGTATCGGTATATTGGGATACGGCAACACAACAATACGTATCGCAATACAATTTCAAATAACCAATATATTGATCAAAACTAAAAATGCACTTTCAGTATCCAAAAAAGTCAGAATTAGACATCAAAATCATTAAGGATACCAATATAATAACATATAATCAGTTAAATGTTCCAATTTTTTAAAACAAAACAAACCAAGCAAGTATTTGAGCAGGGTTGTTATCAGCATCATGCACAGTCTGTAGTGCTTATCAAACAATATATCATTTGGATACTACCCTTTACATAATCGACAAATAATATAGGCTATCATTCAGGTATAGATAATGATAAAAATAACATGTTTTATTATCTTTTTTTTCTAGTTTTCAAATTAAATGTGTTTATTTTTGCTTTAAAAAATATTGCAATACATATCCCAATACATTGCTTATATTTCGCAATATATCGCAATATAAAAATCAGGGCAATACACAGCCCTATTTGGTATTGCATTCAATTCTATCACTAAATAAGCTTTCCTGTCTTACAGTGAACATGTCAAAAATCCTATTTTCGGTAAAGAAGCCCTGGTAATAACATACATTAATAATAATATACATTCTATCAACTTCTAAAACTCATGGCCAACTCATAAGCAATTAAAACAATCTAACTCAATAATTTTTCTTGTAATAGTTGATATCTCTATATTCCAAATTATTACAATATCGTTTCTTGTAAATGGTTGATATTTATATATTCCAAATAATTAAAAATTAAAAATTGCCAAAAGGCCTTGTGAGGATGGAACCAACGTTATGATTCCACAACAACCAATGACCCCCTAGTAAGGTTTTTATGGTTGTGCAACAACAGTTACTTCCCTTTGACCGTTGTGGGCATTTTCATTGTCTTGAAGGTTAATCCCAAACACTCTCTTGTGCCAATGATAAGTGAGAAACATTCAGTACACTGAGTCCATATATCACGACTTCAGTAGATAAGTCACAAAATAGGGCAATTAAATGAAATTCGATACCATTTCCATATTTGTCAACCGGAAGTGACTTCACAAGACTTCCGGAAACCATGTTGGACTACATTTAATTTATTTTCCAAGGCATCAGCAAATTTTTTGACTGTCTCAAACTCATCTTTATGACAGGAAGGTTAGTAAATAATATCTTTTTTTCATATTTCAGTCTTTGATATTTTTTCAGCGCGATTATAGGCCTGAATTGCCATGAGCATGATACTTTTTTACTCTCCAATCATCCGGCATCGCACCTGCCGTGAAAATGGCCCAAAAAAAACAGAGGGAATACCCTGACCTAAAATGTTGCAACTTTGAGGAATAAAATATGTTACGTGCTTGGAAAGTGGCAATCCGATCATTGAGTAGTTGTAATCAGTTTTATGACAGTTTTCCGGCTTTTGAAGAGGAAAGTTCCGATTGTGAATAGTTTTGATGTTAGTCACTCCAAAGGGAGATAACTCCTGTTTGTTGACTTTATTAATTATGATTTATCATTGAAAAAAGATATAATCTTTATGGTATGAGGTTTCTAACTGATATATTTAAAAGGGACTTCGATAAGTATCTTCGATAAAAATTAATCATCAAATCATAAGTCTAATAATAAAAAGTTTCTTGTCACGGTAAACATCTAACTTCTTCATTCATACACTGATTAAATGCAATACTTTTCATTTATTTTTGCAATCAAGTCATGTATTTTTTTTACAATTTTCCAATTTAAAGCAGATAACATTTTTCGTTTTGAATTTGGTAACTTATGATCATGTAAACGGAAAGTAGCGCTCAGATTATCTTGGTTATATGCCAAACTCATGGTATTGTACCTTGATGTCACCCTGACATCTAATGATCCTGTATATCATTGCCAATGACATGTCACATGGCTGACAAAGGCTTATTTTCATCATGATGTAAGTGTTTCTCGTTAGTGAGTGAGAGACCGAAATAAACTCTCTCTCTGAGTCTCACTAACAAGAAACACTCATCATGATGTAAAGTAAATTGAAATTCTTTTTTTTAGTTATATAAAATCAGAAGAAATTACAAACAAATAAACCCAATTATATCAAGTGTTATTTCAATTTCATATACAATTAACAAAGGTGCAGATAAATTTAAGTTGGATAGTGTTTTTTCAAGGAAGGGGGAAATATATTTTCAAGCAACAAGTAAATAAACCTTTTAACAAGAAAACTTTTGGCAGGTGCGGTGTAAATTGAAACTCCTCTTCCATTTACTTACTCACTACTACTGGTAGGTAAAGCATTCCAGGCTCTGATACGAATCTACCTAGATACAATAGGAAGAGAATTGGTTAATTTGATCTGTGACTTTTCTTTACTTTTGTTGCTGTACTTAACCCTTTCACTGCCAGAGTCCAATGAGAATGCCGTAGATGAACTGTCCAAATTTTCTTTCCTTTTGTTGGAAACTGTAATAGTCTGAACATCAACTCACTAAAAATAACAAAAATCATATCAAGAGAATTGGAATTTTAATACAAAAGGATTATGGTAAGCAAAGAAATAAGTGCCTTGAAAATGACAGCATGCGGAGAGGAAAAAGGACACTTAATTGATTCCCCCCTAATCGAGAATTGGAACTTTAATACAAAAGGATTATGGTAAGCATAGAAATACGTGCCTTGAAAATGACAGCTTGCGGAGAGGAGAAAGGACACTTAATTGATTTCCCTCTATGAAGACCTCTAACCAATAATACTCCTCGGGAAAGGGATGGATGAAACTATAAATGCATGAGACAAACGCCATGCGGGCGCTGATGCAACATCTGAGAAAGTGAAAGGGAGCTAACTCTGTAGATACTAAAAGCCTGAACGATAAGGGAGGCCACTTGTGACTTACATGCGAAAATATATTTTAACAATCAAAATTTATTTTAACAATCAAAATGTGATTGCATTTTAACAATCAAAATGTATTTTAACAATCAAAATATATTATAACAATCAAAATATATTTTAACAATCAAAATATCTTTTAACAATCAAAATGTATTTTAACAATAAAAATATAAGTTGTTATCATACATTGAATCATTTATGCATCCACGCATCAAAATGTTCTGATCTTACATGATTTTAGCTCTCCTATAAGTTTTTGTTGGTATACTGGCCTCTTTCACTAGTGTCTAATCCAACAATCTCCCATTTTCAATTTCACATGCTGGTAATCCAAAACCTTACCTCTGATCAATCTCATTAAAATCAGTCCAACTTTGTGCAATTTTATATGAGATCTGCTAAAAAAGGTCTTGCAATGCATCACATTTTGGTATTTGGAGAAAATGTCATATTGGTTACAATTAAGATTTTTCTGTATTTGGCATCACTGTTCTGAAAAGGCTACTGTTTGAATAAGAGATTTAGCATGACATAAACTTATATCAACATTTCAAGATCACACTACTGATCTGCAAAGACTATAGCAAAAGAGATTAGCTTCATATTTATCTTATATCAACATTTCAAGATTTGGGAATTGAATCAAAATATGATTAAACAATAATACAGCTAGCCTCTGTTTAACCATTAGCAAGTTATGATCTGTTAATGTTGTTACTTGATGTTGTAGATTAAGGGAAAAATAATATAGATATGATTTTAAAATTTGATTACAAGAGCCTGATACTAAACTCAATACATACTTGCTGCACTTGGAGTAGTGTGTAAGTACCTTACTCTGAACTCTGCCTTGAGCCTTCCTATCGGTTTTCCGGTTCCCATGGCAACTTGATATCAAAGCCGTGTCTTCAAACTGTCAAGATGAAACATCCTAGTCTTCTAAAGACTTTACACCAGTCCCTGAAAGTAATAAATTGAAAGTCTTGTCAGGACAATTTATCATAAAGATGTCTATGTCAGAGACCAACACATGGCATACTCCCAAAAAATATTTACAAGTTTACTGTTTTGTGATTATTTTACACATCAAGAAAATGTAGTTTGATTCAAAATTCGCAGTTTTAACAGATATTTTTGAATAAGCATTGGTTAATGCAATGCAAATCTATTATGTCTCATATGATCAAAATTTAAAAACACTGAAAAGGAAGTATTTAGTTTTTCAAGTTTAATGAAAATGGAAAAGAAAATTGGTGAAGACTTGTTAAAGGAGCAGTAGTACATTTCCTTAGACTAATAAAAGGTTCTCACGAAATGAAAATGAATTTAAGCAATTGTAAAGAAAACGTTTTTTTTTATATTAAAAAATACAGGTAACAGTCCCCCCCCCCCCCCCCCCCCCCCCAAAAAAAAAAATGTAACATGAATAGTGATTCAAATCAATTATGTATGTCTCAATTGATCGTAAATTACTTAAAATTAGAAACACTGAAATGGCAGCATGCAGTTTTTGCTTGAAACACCTCCTTCTAGTATGGATAATTGAGTTGAGTAATGTGGTCCTTGACTTTCTAAAGATTATATTTTTGCATATTTTGATAAGCTTGGAATAATTTAAAGAATTATAGTCAATGTGCTTCAGGACATTTAAAGGAAACTAGACTTGAAAATATTTTCTAGATCTCTATCCTTAACTCAATGTTTGTACATTTACAAGCTACTGATGTTGATTTCAACAGGAAGTATGACTAAGGATGGTGGTATGATTGATATCGACATCAGTTGAGGGGATATGTATCACTATGACCACACCATTCAGGGGTCATCTCAAACTTTTTTTGCTATATTTTCTTTACTTAAAATTTACCTCTGGAAAACTATTTTCAAAAGTGGCTAATGTCTGTTATTTAATTCTGATTTTGTATTAACCTGTATTAATTAGTTTTCCTCCCAGTAATTTTCAAGAACGTTCCCAATTAATAGTTTAATTCAATGCTATTGAATCAACAGGCAAAAATGTCTGTTTTGGCAATTATAGTGATTGTAAAATATGTAATGTTGTATTTAAAAGCCAAATGTTCACACTAAGTGCTAATAATCCTATCCACATTTATTCCTGCCCTGCCCTGCCTTTTAAGTTTAACCCTTTCGCTTTTAGACGCCAGAAATCAGACTCAAAGAGTATATGTTAATTTTTGGTTACGTGTTGAAGGGTTAATTTACATGGATGAGGCTGCTGTAATGTTTCTATGGTAAAGAATTTAAACCAGATTTGACTTGTAAACAAAATGAAAGCTTAGACCAATTAATCCTGGATGCTAAAAATACTAGAATATTTGAATCTGAACACAGCTGTAAAAGGGTTTAGGGTAATTTTTGATTTGTTATGCAGACCAGAAACATTATTTTTGATATAAGTGATGAATTTCATTGATTGCTAGTCTTGCTACAGTTGAACCTTGTTATAAAGTCTCTGAACTTGACAGATGTGAGCGACATCCTTGTCTGGTTGGACTGTAATAAACTCCAGGGGAACATCTAACAGTCATCTCCATCTACTTGTTGATGGTTGTGTGTTTGGGTGAACCGTTTGAGCCGGAAACATCCTTCATCTCTTTGAAAAAGTCTTTTCTTCCAAAAAACATCCTGAAAATAAGATAAATGTGCTAAATTTATTCCCTTGAAATACTCTGGAGTTTTTAATTTGAGTTTGGTTCTGAAAACTTGAAAGTTACATCTCAGGAAATAGTTTCCGGCTAGTAAATATTTAGCCGAAACACAGCATCCTTGTGGAATCTTGTTGAACAAGCTTTGGTGTGGAATGATGGCTGGATGATATATGGTGACCAGTTCATTGATAACTAAATAACCAACATGCAGCAGACGCAAATCACAGAAGTCGAGTAAGGCGCATGATGAAATTATTATAATGATATATATTGTTTAGCTTGCATGTTAATTCTGGTTCCGTAAGCTTTAAGTTGAAGTCACTCCTTAAAGTGTCTCATAGATGTAATAGTGATTTGGTGTGTCAGTTGTGAGTAAGGGATTAAGTTTAGGTCAGTTTTGTTGGCAAATCACTTTGATGTAATTTCAGATTTTATCATGTTCATGATAACATGTATGCTCATTTCAAATGGCTGAAATACTACCAAAGCGGCATAAACTCCAACTTACTTATTTCATGACTTGATATAGAATTTGATAGTATTCTTGAAATCTTCAACCTATGAACAAGGATCATAATTGAATATTCTGTTACATTCTTACAGTGTTTCTCATTTATAAGTGATGTTTTAATTCAAAAATATTTAAAAATACTCAATAAACAGAAGACCAAATTTGTCAAAATCTCCTTAGGATGCATATATTAAATTCAAACAAGGTTCGATCCAGTCTTTCGTTTTCAGTCAGTTGAAAATTGATAAGTATCGTAAGTGAATTAATTTTTTTCTCACTGGTATGTAATACTGCCGCTAATGGCTGAAATATTGCCCAACCGGTGTTAAGCATTAACTCACTCACACGTAATATTCTATTTCTAACAAATGATACAATTCTTGCAAAATATATATCAATATTCAATTAAAGAAATTTGAGGAACTTAATACTTTAAATATAGATCTTGTTTCTTATTATTTCCTCAATGATGGGAGACTTGGAGAACTCTGTCTTCTTGTAAATCTTATCATTTCAAGATTAATATTTTGATTTATGGATAAGGTTTGGTTATTTTGTCTTACGAAGACTTGTACTCTTTTATTTGTACTAATTCAGATATAAAGTCTGGATGACGATCTTTTTGAAACAATATTGGATCAATCATTGCTGTTCAAATATGTGCAAACTCTAAATGCCCTTCAAAGAATTACCATAATGATGGATCCAAATGTTTTCATGAATTTTGATTTATTATTGACTTATTATGATAAAGTTGCTATTATCTAAAACATTTTCATTTAAATTTATTGGAGGCAAATTGAAAATAAGGTTTCATCATCTTGGAAAAACAAACAAGGGAAGTAACTCTGCTTATCCTAAAGCCATTGAAAAATCTTGCCAAAAAACACAATTCAAACCCTTTCACTCTCTGCTCAATAAGAATTAAAAACTATTTTCATGATGTTTATTAGTGTAAGAAACAATTTTATACCCATAATTTTTGCATAATTGTGTAATTGTTTTCAACAGTTTCATAATATTACATTGAAGATACAGTGTTACTGGTCTAGTGGATAATGATACAATTTATTATGCATTTTAATGTAACGACTTACAAGCATGAAATTTGGCAGTTAGGATGCTATATACATGCTCAGTGCTAGCTACACTTCAAATAGAATAGAAGTATAGAAGTAATTTATAGCTTTGACAATCATTTATAGTTAATGTGTCGTCAACGTGATATAGAGGTCAAATACATGTATGTTGTAAATCATGGTAACTCTGAATAATTGCTTCTTATAGTGTTTTGATGTCTTTTATCAGATATGATTTATGTCATTCTTCTCCCAATTTTTCGAGTGTCTTTTTTCTGGGTTTTTCAGTGAATCATATTTTACCTTCATAGTGGTTGAAATACAATAATAAGAACTTCAAAACAAAGAAGTATAGAAGTAATTTATTTCTCTGACAGTCGTTATCTTATGTTGTAAATGTGTCATCAACGTGAAATAGAGGTCAAATATGTTGTAAATCATATTACTCTGAATAATTGCTACCTATAGTGGTTGTCTATTATCAGATTAAATTTATGTCATTTTTCAGTGTCTCTTTGTGAATCATATTTTAGCTTCCTGAGTGGCTGAAATCTGAACTTTTAAACAAAAAATATGTCCAATGTGACTCAGGGCTTAGGATAAGCATATGATATTACTGCAGTAGCTTAAGTGTTTGACTGTGTTTGAAATTTACACACAAAAAAAAGTCTCCGAACTTGAAACACAAAAAAAAGTTACAAATAATTAAAAAAAACTATTCTTTGATATCATAACAAACAAAATGTTTTTAGAATTATGATTCTGTTATTAATATTTTAGTTACAAACAGTTAATTAATTAAAAGTTACAGATAGGTAAGCAATACTTTTAGCAATAAAGTACTCAAATGTTGTAAATTTTACAGAGAAAGTTGTTGTAAGGAAGATATTTGCATTTGATACCCAATTGAAAATAAATGAGAAAATGAAATAAATAGAGGATATCTTTTGTTTTGAGTGTTATATCACTTATCTCTTATCGAATGACGGGGTAGAGTGATATTACACTAAAAACAAAAGATATTCTGTTTATTATATGCCTCTGTGGTTGAAAATGTCCAAAAGAGCTTGACTCGAGAGTTTCTGGCGACGTCATAGTCATACCATTCTTGATCGTAACTTAGCAACGGCAATGACGTCGCGTTGATTGTAGAAGTGACGTCAAACCATTGTTCACATGACGTCATCCCCATTGTGATATTTTCACTGACTTGAAAAAGCGATATCACACTTAGTGGCGAGAACACTTTTCAAGAACTGAGAAAACTCAGTCTCTCATCGCTTGGCATATAATAATTAAGGATTGTATGAGAACATTTTCTATGAAAAATGCATTCTTGTCTAAGTATATTTTCAGGTGTGATGAAAATCTTTGCGATCATAAAATTTGCTTACATTGCCTTTTTGAAAAAAGCCTATTATGAATATTCAACACAAATGGAGTACCGTATTCGACGTATTAAGCGCCTTGGGCGGTTACAAATTGTAAAGAGGGGGCGCTTATCAAAATGGCTTAATCATTCAGAATGTTAAAATATTTGTATGTTCTTGATCTGCAAATAGTTTTATTGGGAAAATTACAAATCCAATTACCGTGATTATAGAGGAGGACCGAAATCAAGTCTTCTTGCTAATTTTTATGCAATATTTCATTAGTTTGACATGTAAGGTATGCCTAGAGAGGGGGCGCTGAATGGTTTTGGAGTAAATAGCACCATTAGGGGCGCTTATTACGTCGAATACGGTAAGTTTAGTGAAGTATTCATATGAAAGCAAAATCATTATGCTTATCTTACCTCATCTAAATCTCAACTAGTCAAATTGAGTCTATTTTGAGTCACTTTCAGGACAACCAATGCATAGAGCCCTCAACACATACAACTTATGCACAGAGCCATTATCACGATGATCAACGAGATGCTATCACAAACTGAAACTCTAATACTTGGGCCCTGGGGTGGGTGCTTTAATGAGGGAGAGAGAGGGATTAACCCTAGACTCAGAGTGTATTCACCTGTGGGTTACTATGTAAACTTTGGCCTTACTAATCCTTTTATAGCAGTGGTATTTATCATGAATTCTTCTCTCCGAGACTTGGTTGTGTTCTTTGAAAAATTTTTTACAAAAAAACTTTTTGATTTAAATTTTCTCCTTTTTTTAAAATGATGACGTTAGAAAAATGGTTTTAATGTTTATGTAGAATAGTGGTGTTTTACCTAGAGGGACCTATAGGAACTCTTCTAAATTTTGTCTTTCTGATCAATTGCCTTATGATGTTTTCCCAAGATTATTTCTTTCCCAATGATTTTGCTAAACTTGTTGTATTCAAGTCAGAAGTCAGTAGAATATGTCAGATTTCAAAACCTTTCTGCCTCTTTCCCAAAAGAAAAATATGAATACAATAGGGATTTTTGTGTTCTTTTAACTTTACAAAACAAATAGTCTAAAAATAGATGTAGATTTAGTATAAGGTAGCGTTTGTTGACAAGGATTTGAAAAAGTAAACCTTCAGAAAACATGCAATTACCCCTTTAAGAGAATGGGGGTTAGTCTAGACGAATCAGTATTCAGGAGACTGAAGACAGTCTAGCTAAGAACATTTGTCTAAAACACACCCTGTTTTAGTCTTCTGCATTGTCCTTTGTTTCTACGATAAACGATAACTACATGCTCATTGTTCTCTGTCTTTGTGATAAATGCAAGTCATTTATTTTGAGGTAAACTAGGTGGGCAAGACAACAATGATATGTGGATAGCTTTGACAACATTATCTATTCTAAAAACTAAATTATTTTGGCATATGTAGGTGCAAAAAAATGATAAAAAGCAACTTTATAAATTTATTTGTTTAGAACATGCATTCCTAATGTACACTTTGAATTGTGATCTGTACAAAATGATCACTTAAAAATTCTACATAAGAAATTGTGATCATGACATTAAATCATCATGCTGATGTAAAACTGATCATTCAAATTAATTATTGATTTAAATCATGATCAAGAAACTTATGTTAACTTTCATGTTTTATCAAGCCTAAACAAACAGAAAATCATATTCTAATATTTTCATTTTAGTTTTCATTTTAACCCTACACTGATAAGGTCATATAAAAAAAACATGAAATGATTGATTAATATGAAAAAGTAAATAAGAACTTACCTACTTTGAAATGATATCCTAGGTTAAAAAATCTGTCCTCTTCTCTGCATGATACCTGGCTCTATACTAATGCATTATCTATTGATTAAATGTCATATTGACATAGAAACAAAACAATTTTTCATTTTTCGACCAATCATAATATTTTTACTCACCACGTGTTGCATAACCTGTTCACTATGCCATCATGATCTTCATTAGTCGCAGATGGTCATGGCATATTGTCATGTTAATCTATTACACGACACCACCTAGACAGCAACAATAGAGAGAGAGAGACCTGTAGGGCTAGCTCGGGTCTGGGGCCAGGGTTTGAAAATTCTTTCTGGATACCCAACCTCTATACAAGATTATTTACAGTCCAAAGTGAGCACTCAAAGATAAAGTGATATTTACAAACTGAAATAGGCAGGCTAGAATGACAGGTAGTCTGAATTTGGGTCATGTTAGAAAAGAGGCGGGGCTTAGTGAAAAATCACTCATGCGACACACTGCTTGCTGGATTCACAGTTGAGGAATACACCTGGAACTTTGTGCTGAGTTAGTGTACTATAGTCTTGCTTTCATACTCTGTGATTCTGTGTACTGGATTTGGAACATTGCTGGTGTATATTGTTGAGTGAGCTGTTCAAGTTTGTTAATTATGTGAACTGTAAATTGTTGAATATGTGAACTGAGTTATCATACAGTGTTGTAAGGCTGTGTACTGCTGTTGGAACATATATGTTATTTTTGGGAGAGTATTCTTGGTTGCAAGGATTAACCAAAGGATTGCAGCAATAATTAGAAGCAGTTGTTGATTCTGATGTTAATTATTGGTTATGAAGAGGAGCATTCAGCTGTGAGATTAACTTGTGTTGTGTCAAGTTTTGGAAATTTCTGTACTAGTAGTAAATGACATTGGAGGAAGAAGTCACCCCTGCCATAACACCAAGACCATAAGTTTTCATCTTGTGGGTGTGAGGTGAAAAGGACTGGATTTATGAGACTCCTGCCACGCTTTTCTTGAAAAAAACTGACACCCTGACAGATTTTGTGTGTGGAAGGATACACAAACAGCAAAAGAAAAAAAAATCTTACAGAACTGATACAGTGACATATAATTTTATTTCCATGGATGGTTTGAAAGTCTGCATTTGAAAGAAACCTACAATTTGCAATTCGGATTTGTCTGCATGGATGATAAAAAAGATTGGAGATAGAAGTCACCCTTGCTTAAGCCCAATTTTATTTGAATTCACTTCAGTGGATGTTTTGAGCGGGTGAAGAACAAACATCAACATTGTTCAGGAGGGCGTATGAACTACCTGCATTACGTTGAAATACAAATAGTTCATAGAGCCCTCATTTCACTATCATTGTGCCCGAGAGAACCATCCTTTGTGTCCCTGGAGTCAAATATACTACCAGTATTTATCTTTCAATTTGCTGACAGTCTCTGAATAGATTTTATATATGGGATTTTTCAATACCAGAAATAGATTAACTGAATTTTTTTGTAGCCCGTGTTCAGGAAGTGGGAGCCATATTTTCAAGATTTGACCAAACAGGTGACATCTTCACTCAGGTAAAATTTACCTGCTGCGACATTTAGATTTGTTTACATTCGACTGTTCTAAGACGTGTAGGTTTGTGGGGTTGACGTGACTGGATTCTAACTCATCATGGCTGCAAAAACACTTCGTCTCCAGTCCTTGAATGAGAACACAGACAGTAACTTGTTCCAACGTCGACGGATTCACACGGATGAGAATGGAGTGGAAGCTGATCCTCTCGATAATGCTCTGGCAACTCTCGATTTCCTCAGATTTGACAGAGACAGGTATATCATGTTCAAAAGTATTTTTTCATATATCATATTTTTATAACAAGTTGATGATTATAGAATGTTGAAAGCAGAGCACTTTTCAAGAAAGGGAGGGTATTTCATTAAAACAAAGCCCAAAAGTCCGCAATATTTGTATTTGAATATTTTTGATACCTAGAAGGTATCAAATTACATATATCATCAGATTATAATGATTATTCTCGATACTATCATGATATATCCTTTTGACTCTCGTGTGAGTATTGTGAAAGTCCATTAATCCCTTCCCTGGTCAAGATATCTGCTTCAACCGTCTTCCTCAATACTGATCAAACATCCATTACTCACACGCTCCACTCACAGAAGGGGACTATTGCTTGTTATTTAAAGTCACTCACCTGTGAAAGTGAACTGGTAAAGATACAAAACATTCCTTGGGGCTGTTTGAAAACTATTTGTTGTGTGTATAGGGGATTAAACATGCGCCTAGACATCTCTTGTGGTAGTGGTAGCATTTGAAACTCGGACTGTTTTTTGATACTTATGGCCATTTTGGAAGAAAACTCTATGTTATCAGACAAGATCTTAGTAGATCTATTCTGGAGACTTACAGTCGAACAATGTTAATCATATTTATCAAGTTTAAAGTTTAAAAAAAAATTTATTGATATTGATGAAATCGTTCAAAACATTATGTGGGTGAAATGTTTCTCTTTTGTAGATAATTCACGGGCAAAATCGTGAATTGAAGTCACATACGGCACAATAAGGCAATAACACACAATAGGCACACATATACATTGAATGATATCTGTTTAGTTCTGCAAATGTATACTGAACCAGCCAGACTAAAACTTGATAAATTTTCCAAAATTTATCAATTTGATGGCTATGAATGAAAGCGCATATAACCTTTTTTAGACTTTTACTTTGAAAAGTGGTAAAGATCTCAGGAAAATGGAAATTTCAGATTCATAAAAAGTTAGAGGTGGGATGATAAATCAGTGTATTCGGGAATTATTTTACCTAATTTGATGATACACGACGTATCTTGATACTTTCTCTGTATCGTGATAATTTCTTTGTATTAATACATAACATTGACTACAGAATTAATTATTTTCCCTAAAAATCAGGGTATTTGTCAAAAGTTTTTTTGAAAAAAACTTGAAAAAAGCAAGTTGTGATAGGATATAAGATAACAAGATATGTGTCTTATCACAAGAGTCTATATCGTCACACTTCCAGTTAATAACTAGCTTCTTTGAAAGTAATCATCGTCTGATTTAAACAAGATTAAATATTTGATCATAAGAGATCGAGGAGTTTCTACTTTCTAAGGTATTAGTCCACATACCATTTCATTCATGTAGAACTTTTTCTATCTTGTTGATGTCTTAACCTAAGAGAAATATAAATAAACATATTTTTTAAGTCCAGCTAGATATAACAAGAGATGGATAAGTTATTCGATCATCCACAAATCATTATTCTGGGTGGCTGGTTTTCTTTCCAGGGAGACTATACCCCCCAACAAGTTGGAGATCCCACAACTATTTTATGGTGTCACAGAGCTTCCAAAGAAACTTGTAAATTCACGGATGAAAAGAAAATTTAGGAGCTTTCATTTCCATATTTGCCATAAAATATAGGGCAAGGGAGAGGCGTGTTTTAAATAATTGTTTAAAAATGTCATAAATTCACCTGGGCTAAGAATCCTTTTTGTTTTATTATGACCCAAGTTGTCAAGATTTTGTTGTACCACTCTCGGTGTGAATATTATCAAGGAGGTTATTTTAATGTGACAGGCTTTAACCCTTATCTTTAATCAGAGAAAGTTTTTCAAATAATTTACGGGTAATAAATGTATAAGGTAGAAATTGCTGATAATGCATAATGTTTTAAAGTTCATTTTTGTACTATTTGAAATTTGAATAAACCGGTTATTGAGTCTAAAACATTTCTACCTGTTTTCATATACCAAGAGAAAATATTTACTTAATATGATCTACATTTTGACAACAAATTTTGAATTGAAATGTTTTGAATGAGTTATCATGTTACAATAATCTCTGTTCGCTCTGCCGTGAAGATGTTATCAACTTTTTGTAGCAGTAAGGAAGACATACTGAGGGTGTTATCATCCTTTTATCATCCTTACGAAATTTCAACCCTCGGGATGTTCGGATTTCAGTGTCCTTTATGGTGAAACTCTATTCTCCTTTGTTGACTCGCTATGCAATGTTATAGAGCTCCTTTACAAAGTGTGGGCAGATTTAGGCGTGGAATCTGAAATATCTCAGTTCCTTTGCAGTCCTTTTCACACTTGCCTCATCTTATGAGCAGTGTCACACATTTTCGCATTTGAATTGGCGACATTTAGTATTATGTGATATGAGGACTTTATACTTTTATTGTCCATTGATGCATTGAAATAAGTGTTACTCTTTACAATTAACTTAATCAGTGAATAAAGAAAAATAAGAAATAAAACCTTATGAAGATGATATATGTAACTTAACCAGTTATATCAATTAGGAATTGTTAAAAATATAAGATAACAAAAACAGACCTGCTTCTGCCCCTTATCGAAAATTTAAATTGACACTGCGTGATGATGAAGTTACAAAACATCGGCAAATTTTCTTCGATAACATTTTTTTCAAGCTGGATAAATTTGTCATCGAACTAACTTTTTCCAAAAACTTTACGATTTTGACAGAAAATAATGATAGTCTTCCACTGCAATCATGTAAATTTTGATTTTAGTACATGACTTATCTGAAGAATAATTTTTCTCGACATCTCCTCTCGCTCATAGAAGCGTCACTGAGGATACATGATTCAAAACAGAGGACTTGTAAGCGCTACTGAGTGACAGGAGCTGTTATGTGGGCGCCTCAAAACGTCAATGTTTTGTAGAAGCAACTAATATTATGCGAATGTAGCTAGCAGTATGTAAAGGGTTAATGTGTGAAAGGGGTAATCATATGATTTTCATATCATATTTAATCATAACGCTATGACAAAGAAGCTCAAAGTTTAATGTTCAGGATCACAGATAAAACATTGGAGCTCGTGAACTTTGACAGGTTTCCAGGGATGTAATTTCATGATCGTCATTTAGTTTTTTTTCTTTACTTTTATTAAGTTGAATTGGTAATGTTAAAAATATCACTTTGATAAAGTTTAAAGGGCAGCATTTAAAAACAATAGTCAGTAATGTGTATTGATTATGAAACAATTAAATATTGAATAATTAAGGTTATGTTGAGAGGGATAACATAGATGGATAAGATAAGGGATAGTATCAATTTTTACAAAATTCAAACTTTTCAAAAATAAAAACTGTAAAAATTATTAAAATGTAACACTCCATATGCTTAATTCAATAGGGTGCTATTTATACATTTGATATCTTAATTTTATCACTCTACTCAATGTTTTATACTTCATAATGTCTTTGATATAATGCTTAAATATTGAAGATTGGGATGATCTTACACTTAGTTGAAAATATGAAATTACAAGTTAATATTTATTAAAAAATTTATTTGAAACTCAGAGCCTTCAAAATCTGCAAATAACTAGGGGATCTATAATAATATTTGAAAATTACATAGTCATCTTCTATACTGTTTGCCTAATCCCGTTAGCGTCATTCACAGATTGTGTTTGCGGCGTGGTTTGTTTGTTTACCTAAGTAATCTGGCTATCGTGAAGTTAAATAGTTCAACAACTTGATAGCATGTTGAGTGTTTTGCTATAGCATAATGGGGACATCATTAACCTGTAGTGTTCCTCTTTTTGCTGTTTATCTTACTTTGCCCCACCTGAAGAATGGGCAAGAACTAGCCCAGAAACGTGTGAAATAAATAAAGAAGTTGTCATCCATATTGCCTTGTATTAATGTGTACCATATATATTGTATCATTATATTTAGTAAGTGTAGGCTCATGAAAATGGAAATTTGTATATACTTTGCATTCGGGCATGTGGCCTATTGACAAATAAAGGACTTGATTTGGCCATATTTACAAGTCTGACCATCTCTCTGAAATGAAATTTTCAGTTGATCTAAAATTTGAAAAAAAATATTAAATGAATTAATTTAATAAAATGAAAAAGAGACTGAATTCAAGTCTTACAAAATGTATATAGGCTTTTATCTAAATATTTTAGGATACGGGATACAAACTCCATATTTCAATAGAAAAAAACATTACTAATGATTAGGAAATATTAATGATCTGAAGTCTCAAGATGCTGATTTGTTCAAAGTGTACAGACCCGTGCCAGTTATATTCGGACAGTGACGTTTTTTCCATAGACTTGCATGTTTAATTGGTGTAGCATAAATAATTTTCATGAAAAAGATTCTTGTTGTATTATGTTCAAACTTGGCATGTTGAATTTAAATCATCTCAGCTTGAAGTACATAATTTATGTTTTATTATCCTATTATTACTTATGTAACGTCGTCAGATTTACCGACTTATGTACAAAATTAAGAGACCTGTCCCATAGGTCCCCATTGTAAACTTGTTCACAAATACATGTATGTACAAAATTTGATTGAATTACTGTCATTCCTTAGACAGAAATTATGAGGTTGTAGTTTAGATGATTCGTCACAAATGGGCAAAAAATGAACAGAATCCGACGGAAGTTAAATTAGTGAAAATTATTTATGCTACACTAATTTAACATGCAAGCCTATGGAAATAATGTTACTGTCCGAATATAACTGGCACGGGTCTGTAGCTTTTACCTAGTTTATAACTCAAGCAGCATATAATGCCATATATATAAAGACGTATATATAATGTATATAATAATACCTTTTAGTAATATCAGTGAAATATGGATGTCAGTTAAATGGGTTGTGAAATAACTAGGGGATGGTTTTACTTTAATGTTCAAAACCATGGAACTCTACTAGTGCATTATGTGTGTTTGTTCAAGTGGATTGTAGTTTGCCAAATATAAAAACGGCTTTGCAATCCATTTTAATAGTATTTCAATGGGCCTGAGGTCTATTCATGTTGAGTCATTGAACCATCAAAACTAGTGAAAAGGGTTGTCAACTTTCAATGATTTAGACACGTGCTATTTTAAAAATTCATTTTAGAGTTTCATCATAATTCATTTTCTGTAATTGTAAGAAAAAGTTTAATGTATATTTAAGTAAAGCATATTTGAGCTCGATTTCATTGTAGCTTATCATAGACCTTTTGTGTCCATGCGTCCGTGTTTCCAGACTGTCCGAGTTAAAGGGGACTTATTTTCTGAGGAACTACTTAAAATATGGAAACCAAATTTGCTGTGCGTTCAGGGTATCAATACCTTGATGGAGTTCGAAACTCAAAAGCATGGAATTATTTTAATAGAGTGATTGCCCTTGTTCTACGTTTGAGGACTCTATTTGAGGGTTTCTTCAATTATCTCAGACTTAGCTGTATTCATGATAAGATAACGAAACTGCTGTGTGTCTTCAGGGTATCAATATCTTGATGGAGAAATTAAGAAGCTTGGAATTATTTATTATGGAGTTTTTGCCCTCGTTCTTTGTTTTGGACTCTGTTCAATGGTATCTTCATGGGGACAAGTTTTCACTGAAACTATTTAAGGCATGACAACCAAATTTGATGTGTTTCTTTTGGGTTTCAATAACTTGATGGAGTTAAAAAATCTGGAAATTTTCGGCACAATTTTGAAAACCAATTTGGCGAGGGATGTTGATGACTATGTCTTCTTGTTGTAACTATCATTTGATTGATATATGTAGGTTTTTGACCACTAAAGCATTCAAGAATTTACACAAGTCCCAATTCCAATTTTGTCCTGATGTTGATTATTTTTCTTTCAAATGCACTGGTCTCACAGTAACAAGATATGGAGGTTATCCAGCAAGATCCATGTCATGCAGACATTGATGGTTTAACTGACTTTACTGTTTTTAATTAAGCAAAGTATTTTGAGGATCTTGTTAAACAGTTTGAAAGTACAGTTCAGTCTGTTGTCGGGTATGAAATGGTGGAGTGAGAAGTTATTGAAATATTTTCTTCTGGGTAAGAGAACTTGCACTCTTGTTAAAATTTCTTGAATTTGTGAAAAATGGTTCAATTGTTCAATTTCTTTTCTTTGTTTTAGGATTTACATGTATACAATAAGGTTACATAATTTTGACTCTTGTGTTTGGGCCAGACTCAAATCAGACCCCAGTTCCTGAAATTCTTGTCTTTCAAAAGAAGTCATGTTACAAATGTTGTTCAGCCTAGAAATTGAACACATATGTACATTGGTAGAGGCAGGTGCTATGGGCCATTACGCACATCGGATGAAAAAATGAGCCATTCAGAAAAATTACAGTAAATTTTAGAAATGACCCATTGTCAAAGACGTCTTTGCCAATACCTGTATATATGAGGAATTGTCCATTGTCCTATGCAGGATATTTTTGCATCAGTGTTTTGACATGCTCATGTTGATCATCTTACTTCGATTATCAAGGATTGTCTAAACGTACTGATGACTATTCTTTGCCAAAAGTGTCTTTCCTGAAACCTCTTCCATTAACACTGTTACAATCAAAAGAGGTTTTATGTATGTAACACAGAAACTGTTTTTGAGGCCACAGCAGTTGTTCATGTTATTTTCAATTCATCAGAACTAAAAAGCCAGATAGGCATATGTCATGGCCTGTTGTTTTCTGCACCATCAAAGTTCAAATCTTGTCAGGATTTACATTGCACAAAGGAAATTTATACTTTGCCGATGATGCGCCCTCAAATAAGGATGTGGCAGGTATTTTCTTTCAAGTTTGATAAAACTTCCTTAACAATACAATTTTTCTAAGAGGCTGAAGTTTTCAGATATATATCTTCATGACATGGAGGCTCAAATTGTAAAATTGGCGCAGCCTGTTGCTTATGTGTAAACTGTTTTTCTCTTGTTTTCAGCAATAACATGTCGCTAGGCAACGCAGTGTGCCGTCGATGTGGCGATGGATTTTCCGCCACAGAGCAGATCGTCAACTCGAACGGCGAAGTCTGGCACACCCAATGTTTCGTGTGAGTATCCATGGTAACCGAACGTTGTAGTCTTGTAGAAGTAACAGGTTTTGGGCTAGAATATAGTCAATATGCTTTAGTTTATTGTCAGTATTCGTAGGTAACTGTAACCTGGTGATTCTTTGGTACCAGTTGTCATGGAGATGTACTGTTGTTATGCTACTACTGGTAACCATAGTGATGTGCTGTTGCTATGGTACCATTGGTAACCATAGTGATGTGCTTATTCCATGAGAGCGGTTGTAACCATAGAGATCTACTGTTGCCATAGTAGCAAGTAGGCTAGGTCAAAGATTTATGGTAGGTCTTTTGGCATTAACAAAATGTTTGTATCAATTCCGTTCTAAATATATATATATATAGCTTGCAATAGATATATATATCAAGATGTAAGTAACAATGATCTTTGGTTGGCTAGTTAACCAGTAGTTTAGATAACATAGATGTATGTATCCGATATAAATCTCACCTTACATAGAATCATCTGTATATTCGTCAAAACACTGGTAAAAATGTTATTCTTGTTTAGATTTAGTAGGTGTCACTGTAGTAGATGTATAAGTGTTGTCAAAAAGAATCAAGTTCTTGTTCGGTGTCTCTCTGTTATAAATACCATTTGTCACCCTCATTTCTCACTTTTGTGTCATTTTATTCGTCTACACCTGTTCACTTTTTCTTTAGAAATTATGAATAAATGTTAAAATGTTGCAGAAAATAAGCACAAATGACTAGAAGAATAGAATATGATTCGTATAGATTTGAAAATATCTCGGAGATAGACTCGTTAAGGACAAGTGTGACCTTTGACCTCTGCATACCTGAAAACAAGGATCTTTGTTTGTCTTTCTGGGTCATCAGTCGCCAAAAAAATGTTTTGTGTCATTTAGATAACTTTACTCAGTTAGTTGCTAGATACTGATATTTTGGCTGAACTTGCAAATTAGGTTTTCAAACTATTACTATGAAGTCCATTTAAGATAAATCTTTGATAAAGGGTTCAAAAACTCACTCTAAAATCTAAATCACTTTGGAAACGGGGTCAGCAGACCTGAATTCAAAGCTGGATCTTGAAGTATAGCTAATGAGTGTAAACATATCTTCAGAAGACCCCATTCCTCCCTCCCATTCTATTATGTAATTCCAGAATAGAAGGAGTTTATGGATGATTGACTTCTTTCTTGTAGAAAGTAGCGAAGTTTCTGTATAGATCCTTTTACTTCTTTCTTGTAGGAAGTCCCGACATTTTAGTATAGATCCTTTTACAGTTTTCAAGGATCCATACCAAAACGTTGCTTCTTTCTACAATAAGGGTGGTAATCCATAAACTCCTTGTATTCTTGATATTCCCCAAAATGCCTCTAAAACAATATTATGTAACTCGTTGAAATTTCATTTCTGGTTTAATGCTGCAATCCCAATCACGCCCCACCTCGGCCGACCCCACTCCCCTACCCCAATCATCACTGAGTACCTTACACAGAATATTATGTGTACAGGTATAGCGTGTGAAGGTGCTTATAGCTACAAGGTTCGTTATCAGTATCTATATCAGATCATAGCTCACTTGGTGCCCCAAAGCCTGGTGATTATCTGGCCGGATATATGATACAAGAATGTTGCTTGTGAAGTGATATACACTTGGAATGTCAACATGTGTATCTACCAAACATTGCTGGTATACTATCGTGTATGACAAACAAATCAAGTACTTTTGACTCAGGATGTATTCAAATTGAAATTTGGAACAGTTATTCACTTCATGTTGACTTTTGGATGTTGTTGACTTTCTTTTTGGATTAAATGGGGAAAAAAAGTAGTGGTTGATGGTTAAAATCCTGGAAATTTCAAAACAAATCACATTGAAGATTTAAATATATATAATCCCCAAACTTGATTTTTATGGCTTGATGTTATCAAAACATGCATATGTTATTGAGTATCCAAATAAAACATGCCCTTTGCAATAAACTCCAAATTTTTTACTGTCATCTTTTGAAAAAAAAACCCAAATTTAAGCTTATGAATTTAAAAATGGCACCAGTGAAAACTCTAAAGGGATTTTCTTTGCAATTGGCTCAAAATTCACGTCATGGTCTAACCTTTACCCCAAGGTTAAATAGCTTAGGTCAAAGGTCACCAAACGCTGTCCATAAAATAGACACATGTCCAGCGCCAGCTACATTAAATCCTCTTATATCTGACGGAGTGACAGGTATTGTTGTATGAATCTTTACACTATGGCCAGACCGTCCTTGGCAGAAACATAACCCTCACCTCGATATTTGATATCACCCTAGAAAAGGAGGAAAATATTGCCCATTTAGGATGATATAAGGACGCCCCTCTGCCACTCCCACTTTTATATGATTTATCACTGTGACCTGGCATCTTATAGTCAGCGGTAAAAGGGGCAGTAGCATATTTTAATTTTTGTTCTATTTCTTCATGTATTTCACATTGATGGTATTAAATCAAAGGCAAGTTGATTAGTATATGGTGAATTAGAAGTGTCAAATGCCTATTATTTTAGCAAACTTAAGAGAATTCTTAATGCCTAAAAAAATCAAACTATAATCTCTTAACTTGATAAAACATCTTACTTTTGTTCAGTTATTTTGCTTTGAATAACAGGATCTTCAAAAAACATCAAAATAATGATTATTATTATAATTTATTATCATAATTATTAATCTACAATTCTTGCCAGAATAAAAAAAATATGGATCAACTCAACAATGAGGTACTAAACGTTAATAAAAACTAAACACTTTTTGCCCTCCTTAGCTTGATTTTTTATAATCAGACGTCAGATATAAGACTTAAGATAAATTTCTAGGTTGAAGACAGATATATTTATAATTTCATTGTCATTCATGAGTATGTTTCCCATTAAGATTTCATTTACGTTTACAGTAACTTGCACAAAACTGTAATTGTGTATGCATTTCATAAATTGTGTTTGATGTTTATTCTATATCATAGGTAATATCTTGTTGTTAAATAATTGCACATCAGGTTTGTAACCTTCACTATTATTGCTACGCCCAAGGCATGAAATGTTGTAAATGACAATAATAACAATAATCATAGAAGAAGCAGTTAATAAAGATTAATTGATGATTGGAGAGTGTTCATTAACCTTTGCAACCATGATTATTTTCATGATAATAGTACAGTAGATTAACAAGCATTGATGAAAACCATGATAATTAGTCTTTTGACTTAGATATAATTGTTTTTGCTTCATGATAATTCAAGATTTATGTATGAAATATAACCCTCTGGCTGTACAAATGTTTATGCAAGTTAGCTAGAACATCAATGTTGTGACTAACATTAAAGAATCATTTATGAACAAAATATCGAGAAATGGTAATTAGGGAAAGCTTAGATTCACTCTGATCAAAATTGACTGTATTCCAAAGAATAAGTTTCAAATTTACCATTTTGAGGTTTCCCTCCACTAGGTCTCACCACAGCCTCGATGGTTGCATGTTTTGACTAGCAGGGGAAACAATCGAACAGATCATATATTGCATTTAAATGAAAGCTAGGGGCGATCATGTTGAAAGCAGGTTCACAGGAGTTACCTGCCCCTGGCTACTGACACCAGGCTTTTGACCTTGACCTTGTGATGTTTATCTGAGCTTACAGCAGAACATGTGGCCTACCAGACTGTTTTAAGACCTAATGGAGAGGAAACTTCTTGATGGGATAAGTTCGTATCTCGATGCCTTGAGCTTTTATTCCTTGGAACACGGTTGATTTTAGTCAGCCTGAATATAGATTCAAAATAACAGATTTGAAGAGAGCATTTTTTGTGATGGTCACAATACCCTTTTTAAAAATCTTCTTAATAGCCAATGATATTTAAAACTTTTGACTCAGTTTCAATACCTTAAGATATGAATTTCAAATCATGAAATCTCTCTCAAATGTCAACATGATAGAAGTTATGCACACTAAAAAATATGTCAGGAATATTAGAAAATGCATGGTCATGCGTTTCAAACTGATTGATCCGCTAGCCTACAAATCTTGATGATCGAGACGGTGTCTACTGTCTACACATTCAATTTTTTCGATGCGTGACAATTTTGAATTTGAAAAAGTTTTTAAAGCAAAGACAATGAATTCAGCTATTGTCCAAGTAATTCATTGTCATGCAGCTGTCACGTATGAAGTGAATAAGAGTTATCTGTTGCATCAAAATCATCGTTACGTATTCAATAACATGTGTTGCATGCTAAACAGAAATGTCAGTCATGAAACTAACTGAAGCGATGAATAGATATTGTATAGGTGATGCATCGAATAGATCGGATTAAATAGACCTTTTGAAAATAATTTTTTTGGGTGAAATATTTGGTCTCAAAGTGAAAGAAATTTAAAATCCTATCAGTTTTATGTGACTAGGGTATGATGAAATTTTGTCATTGTCAGGCAGAGATCCCTCCTGGAAATCTTTGTTTATCAACGCAAATATTATTTTTCTGAACACATCCATATTTATTATTATGAAAATCATATTCAATGCACTCTTGTTAAATCTAACCAGTATGGTAGGTTGTGAGGTTCATTAAATTTTAAGATTTGTTTTATTTACTGTCATTCAGTGCTGGTTGTAGAAAAAGGTTTCTTAGCCCCCCCCCCCCCCCCCCCTTTTGGGGGAATTTTAAGAAAGGATGAACCCTCTTCCCTTTCAATAAGTGAATCCCCTTCAAATTCTCTGATCCTACACTGCTTATATCTCCAGATTTTAGTTACTCCCCATTTAAATATAGAGCACTATTATCTATAGATCCATCCAACTTTTCAACAGGAAGAAGGTGACACAAGTCTTTGTTCTTATTCTGCCAACCAGCAACAAGATGACTATAGGCCTCAGATACCATCAATAGCTTAGCTTGCGTCAACAACACAGGGTTTGATAATGTTTACCAGCATTACGAGACACTTGATTGTGCAATATGATACCATGGGCAAACAAATTATTCATATTCAATAAATACATTGTTTCCATGGTTACGGTTATGGTTTCATTAATATAAAGAATACAAATTTTGTTATGCGTTTTTATTCGAACAATATGGACTCATAATCATTTGTTGTTTGATAATAACATTGTCCGAGAGATTAATTATTAATGTCAATAATTCCTTGTACTTTGTGTTAGTTTTGATCCCATCAGAAAGTAGACAATATATCTCGTCAAGCAAAGTTGAAATTGATATTTTCATGAATGGCACATCCAGGGGTGTGAACATAAATTTCTGCTTCACTTGATAATTCAGATGTTCTATTTATCATATTTCTCCAAAAAATACAAAATTCTTTTATATGACTTATTTTATGGAATGAGTATGTCAACAAATTACTTCATGTCGACAAGTCAAATTGAAGTTTTCACATGTTATTTCACTCAGTGAAAATACTGATCATCACTAATCATTATTTAAATTCATTTGTGATATAGTAAAGTTAGTTTTTATTGGTTTTTAAGACAAAATACACATTGCTTTTTAGCATAAAAGATTAAAGTTTGTGTCATACTATGGCCAAACTCACCAAAACTATTTATTAGAATGTGTCCAGATATGATATACTTTTAGAGAAAGTTTGAAATAAATCTCATCATCATCAAATCAACATCATCATCATCAACATCATCATCATCTCAGACACTATATTATTTAGTCTATACACGAATTTGTAAAGTTGATAACATTCATCAAAATAACTTTAGTTTACACAAGATTGTAAATAATGCTTCAATAATTTTGCTTTAATAATGCTGATTGTTGGAATGTTCTAGGTTCATTTGATAACAGCAAACTAAACAGCATGTTAACCTCTTAACTCTAGGCATGGCACTTCACTGCATGGAGTTTGTCCTCTTAGTTATCTCCCTTTGATTGCTTCAATGACCTTGAACTTGAATGCCAATTAACACTAAAAGCATGTGAATGTTGTAACTAGCCTAATAATATTACATATCGGGGCTGCTTCAATGATTAATATCTCACTTCATCATGGGCTGCAATATATGATTAATATCTTTCGCACCATCACCCATTTCATGACTCCTAACAGCAACGGGACATCGGAGCCACAGAATAGCGGTGGACCGGTGTGCTGTAAGTGTGGGGAGGACATTGACCATCAGGATCAAATGGTCAACTACCATGGCCAGGTTTGGCACCCACAGTGCTTTGTGTAAGTACCACAGTGGATAGGATCCCAACACATGGGATAGTAAGGTATTTGTGGTGGATAGTGGGTATTTTTGTTGGAAAGTGGGGTATTTGTGGTGGATAGTGGGTATTTTTGTTGGGAAGTGGGGTATTTGTGTTGGGAAGTGGGGTATTTGTTTTGGATAGTGGGTATTTTTGTTGGGAAGTGGGTTGGGGTATTTGTGTTGGATAGTGGGTATTTTTGTTGGGAAGTATTTATACTTGTTTGATAGTGGGGTATACTTGTTGGATAGTGGGGTATAACTGTTGAACAGTGGTGTTTTTCTTGCTCTATAGGATTTTATACAATCATTACCAAATGGTCATGGTCTATGGCAATGTTTAGCACCCACAGTGCATTGAACAAGTAGCACAGGCACACAGGAAAGGGTGGGAGTTGATAATTATGAGTTTGGAATGTGAAACCAGAACGGTGTCAAAAAAGTTGGATTTCAGAACTGTTACTCTCTTTTTGAATCTATCTAATAATCTATCTTTCACATAATAACAGTTTTCCTATTCTATAAAATGAGCTAACAAATTCATGATGAATTTATCACAAAATTAACATCATTTCAGTCATAAGTTTCAAACATGAATTAGTTTCATCAAGGGTAAATTCATATATATTTATATGTATTTGTTCATATTACTGGTATGTTTAAACAATATATTCACATTTAATAAGCAGCATTTCCATGTTACGTAAGCAGCAGTTTTGATGTTAGATATAGAGAGTGCTATAAATATTTAGTGATATATAGTTTTGTATTTATTTAGATATTTCATGTTAGATATTTTTGTTTGGTGCTGGTATATATATATATATATATATATATTCAAGTCATGGCTTTGCTTCTCATCTTGCTGCGCTCACGCTGTTTATCAATATCATTGTTTCTTGTTGGTTGTTGCACTTAGTCATCCATTTTACTTTTTGTCATCTTAAAATCATCTGCACTTGTATTTGTTGTCTTTAGACAAATGTTTCATAGAGATAGAAATATTTGTGACCAATTTACACAATCAATTAAACTTTAAATTTAAAATGGTATAAGATATGAAAATTTATGATTACCAGTATTTATGATAATCGAATTCATAAACTCAAATCAGTTTGTCTTTTAGCAGCCTTTTTATGTACGGTAATGGTTCAACAACACTTCGTATATTTTATTTTCATTATAATAATTGTGAAATTATTTCCTCACCAGATGTGCCCAGTGCTTTCAGCCTTTTCCTGAAGGGATCTTTTATGAGGTAATAATTATTTTTTGTCAAGAATTCCATTTACCTTATTGACATGTGGATTGGGTATAATCTCTTTATTCTAGATATTAATTTTAGAAATGCTGAAGAGGTGTTTCAGCAAAGCTTTTGCAACAACTGATAATTTCTTTGAGAGGCATTTTAGAAGTTGGAATGACAATAATGCAGAGCATCCAAGATCCAGATGAAATACTCTTGAAAGTGGCGTTAAACCCCAAATCATCTTATAGCACCTCTTGCCGTTTAGCAGGTTTTTGTGCTGTTTTGGGGATTGAGGTTAAATGATATCTCTTGTTACCAAAAAAGGATCGTGTTAAATCAAAAGGTTTTGTTTTGTAATATTTGATTTCTAAAATATTTTCTCCTGTTTCAGTTCGAAGGCCGGAAGTACTGCGAGCATGACTTCCATGTTCTCTTCGCTCCGTGTTGTGGGAGCTGTGGTGAGTTTAAGTCCCTTGATCTCCTGATTGTTATCTCAGCATTTGCCTCATAAAAGTACTCAAAGCTTCACAGAATCCTTGATTAGGTCAAACTGTGTACACAATTAAAGGCATATTCTAACAATGAAAAAAATGGAGATGTTTCATACCAGTCTAAGTAAACCTAGCCTCAATAATACCTGTGTCACTCCGATATTGAGTCTAGCGAGATGTAATAACGGGTCGCTGACACCAACCGCTGCTACATCTCGCTAGACTCAATATCGGAGTGAAACGAGTATGATTGAGGCTAGGTTTACCTCGACTGGTTTCATACTGTTTGTTCATCAAATTCAAAAACATAGAAGTGTTTTCAGAATACATTGAAATTTTAAAGCTTGTGGATAGGACGTTTATTCAAAGCCTTGATAGGGCGTTTATTCAAAGCCTTGATAGGGCGTTTATTCAAAGCCTTGGACCACAGCAGATTTGAACCAGACAGCATTCGGCATTGTCTCCTTAATATTTCACCGTGTATTTTCAGGGGAGTTCATCATCGGACGTGTGATCAAGGCTATGAACAATAGCTGGCACCCTGACTGTTTCCGTTGTCAACTCTGTACTGGGCCTCTCGCCGACGCAGGGTTCGTGAAGAACGCAAATCGTGCTCTGTGCCGCGAGTGCAATGCCAAGGAAAAAGCCAAAGGCATGGGGAAATATGTGTGTCATAAATGCCAGTAAGTAGCTCAAATACACCTACAGATCTCTGGACATCTAAGGATCTGGTTGATTTAATTTTCTGTATTTAACAAAAATATTAATGCGTTTTAAGAGGAATTTTTTTGAAAATCTATTCTTGTTAAAAAAAATCCAAATTGTTGCCACACTTTATTTTCATTGTGTTATCTCAATACTCATTTGATAATGCGTAGTTGTATAAGAAACTTTCAAGTATCTAAATTCGTTTACAGGTAATTTAATATTTTCAATTTAGAATGATCTTCATTCCGAGATCATATTAATAAACAGTCCTTAAACTTGATCACTTTCATAGACTTCTTTCTTTAACATACATGTAAATATATTCAATGAACACATCAGTATCCCTGTTTAGCTCCCTGATAAGGCATGTGAGACTGTCACATATTTTGTCTACACTGGTAATAAGCTGATACCAACAGACAGAGGCTATGAGTACATGCATGCAAGATTCATACAAACTGCATTTAAGATACTGAATCTGAGTCTGAATCTGTATCAACATTATTTCAAATTATTTTCACCATAACTATGCTAAAGAAATACCTTGTCATTATGGTGTGGCTACTAGAAGAGAACTGCATGAAAAGTAATGTCCGCATACAGACAGTTTTATAAAAAAATATGATTATTATGTCTGATCAATTCTCAGGGTGTGGACAAAATGAGGTCCATTCTGTCTCAAAAGAGGAATATTTTACCTTTGTGTATGTAGTCCCCCAGGAGTTATCTCCCTTACACCTGATGACTCCTCACTGAGGAAAAAGCCATGTGCAAAGTACAAACACAGTTTCATGATCTTGGCTATCATATCATAATCTTAAATATCAAATTTATTGAATATATGCTATATGCTACCTATCTCAGGTATAGGCCGACCCCCCTCTTTGACCCCCTAATTTCTGGTGTCAAATTCTCGGCTTAAACCCGGTCATATACGGTAGGTACTGAGGAACTCAAAGATATCTGCTTGGACTCAAAAATAACTTGTGGTATCGGTATGTCATGCTTGTAGATTTATCACTGTATCGTATTTCAAACTAAATATTCATTGATATATATCATTGGATATTAATTATTTAAATGATATTATTTCAGCTCTATTATTGACGAGGGACACATCAAGTTCAAAGGAGAAGCGTATCATCCCTACCACTTCAACTGCCACTCCTGCGGGTATGTTTATCTTTAAGTTGTCAACTCAAGTCATCAACTCAATATCCATCCTGCTTTATCAGTGTATATGTCTTAACAACATTTTGTTGTTCCTTAAATATTAGCTGGGTGATTATTATTTCAAACTTTGTTTTGTCCGGGCAATTATACAAGACATGCGATTATTCGAGGCAGGCGATTATTTATTTCAGAGCCATGATCTTATCATGAAGTATTGAATTTTTCAACAAAAAATCATTACAGCCAATATTTTCTTGTGAATATCAGGCACTTTATGTTTATTCATCAGAATGCCTGAAAGAAGTATAATAAGACAAATATGACAAGTTAGTTTACATTGTTAAATCAAACCTGGAGGTTAATCAAGGCAGGCGATTATTTATTTTAAAGAGGGCTGCGACTCGGCGATTATTTAAGCTAGGCGTTTATTCAAGGCAGGCAATTTTTCAAGGATTTACGGTACCCTGATATGCACTGGGTCACATGAACCTTGATATGATGATCTGTAAATGTAATTTTTAACTTCTTGAAATCTGGCCCGGGGATGTTGATGACTGTGTTGTTGATCTTTAATATTGTTTTGTAGACAAGAGCTGCAGTCTGACGCCCGAGAGAAGAGCGAGGAGTTGTACTGTCTCCGTTGCCATGACAAGATGGGTATACCGATCTGTGGAGCCTGCAGGTTGGTCCACCATTAGTCATTTAGCTCCATGTCTGTGTGTCCGTAAGTGAGTCGGAAATCCTTTCTGAATAACAACTTGGTAACTGTGAATTTTAAATCTGGTATGGATATTACCGATGGTGTGCTTATGTGCCTTTTAGGGGTCACAAATTCATAATATTGAAATGGTTAGAAAATTTACAGAAAACATAAAGCTCTGTTTATCTGTGTGTCTGTACCGTTCGTGAGTCTGAAATCCTTTCTGGAGAACAACTTGGTAACTGTGAATTAGAAATCCATGGTGTGCTTATGTGCCTTTTAGGGGTTACAATTTCATGACGTCGAATTGTATTAAAATTTTGACACACTTCATTTTGAAAACTGTGTAACTCAGAAACTTAAGAGTCTGGTATGGAGTCTGTACATAACTTATATATGGAGCTGTTGAACCTAGTAATTACAACTTGACAGAACAAAAGTATTTTAAATTATGGCTTTAAAATGACCATTTTGTGAGCAGAATTAAAACTTCTTTGAAACTTTAGATCTGATATATGTGTTCTGTTTTGGGGTTTAATATATGAATAAAATAAAAATAATATTTGCTGCTTGAATCTTTGTTATAATAATTCTTGAACAGTATATTTTTATTGTGGCTATGTAAATTGTATGTAAAATGCATAAAACAAGTTTGTCTCTTCTGCAGACGGCCGATCGAGGAAAGAGTTGTCCATGCGTTGGGCAAGTCATGGCATGTAGAGGTAAGAGAATTAATTTCTGAACTGTCAGCTGTGTGATTTAAAAAGCAACTTAGTGAACCAAAGCCTTGACCAAAAATCTTTGGAATTTCAAAGACGTCAAGTTTATAAGTGATGATTATAATCTTGATCCTCATATTTTGTCATGCAATGTTTTGAACAGATAAGGAAACTTATGGCTTATTGCATAAGAGTACTCTTATTCTTGGGAACTTATCACATTGTTTTGTGCATAGCTAATTAAACTGCCATCGTTTATGTTAAGCAACAGTGGTCGCGTCTCGCACGTTTTGTGTGTTAACCTCATTGCTTGTTAAAATAAGATTTGTAAGGTGAATTCCTGCCTTACACTGCGGTGAGGTGAGCAACATGTGGTGTCGTATTTGGCAAGTGACTTTATTAAAAAATTCCACTGTTCACCAAACAAGAAATAGTTCCTTGCATGCAGCTGTTGATGTAGAGACCGTATGGCGACATATACGTCAGCTTATGTCAGTCTCGACCAGGGTAATAACAGTGCCTTGAGCATGCCCTTGTTTATGGAAATTTTCTCCTTTTAAGTATCCAATAATTGTAGTAAGTAGTGGATGAAAATTTGCTCCATAAATAAACCCAAATATCTAAATCCTGTAGTTCCTTTCAAGCAGTTGTTTTTGTAGTGACTAGGGTAATAAGGTTTTGTCATGTACTTGTTTAGGAAATGTTCTCTTTATTAGTATCTAATAATCTGAGTAAGTAGTGGAAGAAAATGTGCTCCATGAATAAATTCAAATATCTAAATCCTAAGTTCCCTGCAAGCAGTTGTTTTTGTAATGACCCTAAGCGACAAATGTGTCAGCTTGGGTTACATCGGGGTAATAATGTTGTGTCATGCACTTGTTTAGGAAATGCTCTCTTTATTAGTATCTAATAATCTGAGTAAGTAGTGGATTGAAATGTGCTTTAAAGAAATATCCAAATGTCTTAATCCTGAACACGATTTATTGTTTCAGCATTTCGTGTGTGCCAAATGTGAGAAGCCGTTCCTAGGAACACGACATTATGAGAAGAAAGGTTTAGCCTACTGCGAGCTTCACTATCATCAGGTGGGTAGAACATTTCAGTAGAAAATTGATTCTTCTCTTTCTCACTGGTATGTTATACAAAAGGATATAGTCATAGACCTTTCTGCTGTCATTTTGAACTTCTTTCACAGAATATAGTCATCTTCCTACGCAAAGCCTTTAAGGCCAGTTTCCGAACTGTCAGTTTTATGCCTTGCTGCAGACTCTTGCGTTTTCTGTGGTTGCTGTCTAGCTTACTATGAGAGAAAACAATATTCGAATCAGAAAGTAACTGAAGGTTGCTAACAGTCGCCTGTAGGGGCGCTGATATCAGCACAGAAACTCAATTAAATTACACTTGTGACGTCATCCTATTGTTCTCTCGCTCCATTATCTTTAAGTAATGGAGCGTTGTATTTTACATCAAGTTTTTCACTCCAAATTTAAATTTTTTAAATATTTCAAGTTATGTTTTTGAAAAGGCATGAAGTTGAGTGTAATTTAAGTCGGTTAATATCCTCGTAACTCTCCATTCCTAAAAAAATAATGAGCCTCGGGGCCCTGGGGCCCTCGGCTCCATTATTTTTTACTCGGACATTAACCTATACGGATCGGCAGCAAGGCATGAAAAATGAGAGTTTGGAAACTCGCTTTTTAGGCTTTGCGTAGGAAGAAGATTCCTAATGGGCAGTCATCAATTACTGATTTCTTAACTTAATTATTAATTATTAATTGTAATCTAAATAAATCAATCTGTCTGACTTAATTCATTTTTAACTGAAATATATGAATATTGTGTGATGATTTCTTAATTTATTGTGCGGAAATTATTCTTCAAACCATGTGAAGCATAACTTTATCAATTTTATAATTTTATCTTGTAACTTGATTTAAAATATTTTCATTCCTCCATATTTCAGCTGTTTGGAAACATCTGTTTTGTGTGCAACAATATCATCAATGGAGATGGTAAATATATATTTATATATATATTTAAGATAAAAAAGTGTCTGATATGAAATCAAATTATAATAGTATCAACATGAGAGAACATTGAACTACAGTTTAATCTCAGAAACTGATTACGATACTTATCTCTTAGGATAAAAGAGGCAGTAGCATGTTTTTTTGACAATTTCATATTTTCAAATTTTCACTGGTAATTGTACGTTTATGATAAATGTATTATTTTGATAGTGTCAAAAATCTCATAATACAAACCCATGCTCAGAGAACAAATTATAAAGATTTACATTAAATCCATTGGCGGCCATTTTTGTGTGGTCACCTTTGATTCATTTTGTGTAGGAAAGAGGATTCGCATGACTGAACATTATATATATTTGATTTATTGCTGCTTCATATAGTTTAAAAACATTGTCTTAGAATTGGAACCATTCATTTTCATTTTCCTGACTTCACTTTATTTCCCCCCTATACACGTTCTGTTGCCCCTTTATGACTGTTTGAAGTATGCGGGCCATTACTGTCTTTTAAATACTTGCTGGTATTTCAACCTAAGTCATGATCATGGTGCTCATGTATGTTTACAATATGTGTGAGGTCCGTGGTTCGAATCCCGCCAGGGGCTCGGCAACTTTGTCTGCAGTAGAGAACTGTTCTACACGCAGTCAGGTTTGGGTGCAATGCTACACTGAATTTCAGCGCAGTTCCACCCATGGTTCGCTAGTTCCAGTCGATGCTCGCAGGTTTTACCACAATACATAGTCACAATAGTGTTGCAAGCTTTCTCCCTGCAATAATACTAGCAGCAGCGATATGAGTGAAATACTTGAAAGCGGCGATAAACCCCACATCACCTCACCTCACCTCACATTATGTGTACAAACTGATGTATAATGGGCCTGTGGCCCTTTTACTTAAATAAACTCTCTTTCATAAGTTACCAAAGGGCTATCTTAGAATATGTTTATGATTTGACAAATATCTACACTTTGCATTTTCTTGTTTCCAGTGTTCAGTGCCTTCAACAAGGCCTGGTGTGTCAACCATTTTGCCTGCTCCATCTGCGATAGGAAGATGAGTCAAAAGTAAGATTCTTTACTTTCTTTAAGAATGATTATTTACTGGAGTACCTGAAGAATGTTCACTTTATCCACCAGAGTATATTGTTTAATTGCTTACCCTTTTATGTGGTAGCCTTCCTAAACTAGAGGCTGCATAGTTTGAATTTGTTGGTATCTTTATCGCGGTCTCATGCAAGTCATTGTGAATTCTTCAAGAGTTGTACCCCTCGACTAAATTGGACATCCTTTTGGCAAATTAAGAATTCACACTTTTGAATTATTTGAAGTTCTTGGCTGTTGACATCAATGAATATTCAGCTTGAATTTCTTTGTAAAGTTTAATGTCACTATTTGAACCAAAGAGTTTTGTTCGATATTCTTAAGTGATGACATTTTTGGACAAGAGACAAGGTTTTAAGGAAGGTTTGAGAAGACTTCCATGTGACTTGTTAGAGGTATGTCTTTTAAATTGGCTCGTTTGTTTCCAGAACAAAATTCTTCGAGTTTGACCTCAAGCCTGTTTGCAAGTTCTGCTACGACCATTTCCCAGGTGAACTCAAAAAGAGGCTCAAAAAGGCCTATGATGAGGCAGCAAAGAAATGAACAAAGAGGGAAATAGACAGGATTGTTCTAGTCTTCCTGTCTCTATTGGAGGTAACTCCTTCATCAAGGGAGGTAACTCTCTACAAGGGAGATAACTCACTTCAAGGGAGGTAACTCACTACTAGAGAGATAACTTACTTCAAGGAAGGTTACTCTACAAAGGTGATAGCTCACTTCAAGGGAGATAACTCTTACTGCAAGGGAGGTAACTCTTTTCAAGGGAGACAACTGTTCAGAAATTACTTTCCAGGGAGACCTCCTGTTCTCAGAGAAGAATAACATCAGGCTTTATTCTTTAAAAATATGTAGATCTAAGAATTCTTACAAATTATAAATGTTCAGCACTTGAAATTTGTTGTTCAAAGCCTCTCGTTTTGAAGATTTTAGAACTGCATATGTTTTGAGAATATGTCTTTGTTTGCATGCATGCTCTATACTGATAATGAATTTATCTCAAGCATTGTTAAACTACTGATGTGAAAATTAGCATTGTTGTCATAATATATTGAACATAGTCAAGCTAGCTTTGAGAGCAAGTGTTATAGAAAAGAGACGGATCTGACTGTTTTGTTGTCGATCCGAGTTTGTTTGGAAATGTTTTTGAACAACATTGATGAGAATTGTTAGTGTCTTCATGTAAAGTGGTTGTTACCCCTGTGACCCCTCGACTATACCTGTAGGTGCTAATATGTTGATGTTACATTCGTAACTTCTCAATATAGTCAGATTAGTTGCTGTAGAATGCAGAGAAAAACCAAAGACATTTTTGTATTTGGTACTTTTCTATGGATCGCCAAAACTTATTTCCAGCTATAGTAGTATTTTATAGAAAATTAGTTCCTTTCCAATTAAGATTGAGACATGAAAAAAACATTAATGAATTTTTCATTGTTTATGAGATAATGTCTTCCCAAAACAATTTCAGGGATAGAAATGAGTAGAAATCTAAAATGTTCATGGGTATTATATTCCTTTTCCTATATCATGATTAAACCATTAACCAGTCATTTTTAAGGAAAAGTTATTTCATATTTTGGTGCTATTCTACTCCTATTTTCTCGCCAAACATACGGAGCAAGTCATTGCCATATATTTCTAAAATTGAATATAGAGAAGATGGGCTTGTTGGTCATAGAAGTATTCGGCTTCTAGAGGGTTAATTTGTTAAAGAAAAGGTCCTAGAAAGTTTGTGTTTCCTCAGTAAAGTGAACCAGTAAATAAATGATTTGAAAATATTTGAAAATTTCTAAGAAATCCAAACTGCCTGTTGTCCTTTTCAATGAGGCTTTGTCATCTCTGTTTTACTAAAAATGTTTGAATGATAAAGGTAGATTGAAAATTCCTTAATAAAACATGAGTTCAATACCATATAATAAAAACTTATTGCATCTAAAAACAGAATCTTAGTAGTTGACCTTCTATCCAACTTTACCACAAAACATGCATGCTTTAGAGACAGATTGACAATTTTTCTCAAATACCCAATAAATGCATTTTCCCCCACTGAAAAAAATCATTGGCACATGTGTGTTCTTAAACAAACTTTTCTTGATAATTTTTTTAAAGCAATAAAAGCATCAACAGATATGATGAAATCACGTTTGAAAATTTTGGGTACAATTTCTTATGTTTCAATTTTCATTCATATCCTGTTCAAGATTTCATTGCATTTGGAAAACAATTCAAATCATTTTCACACAAATTTTCAAATCAGTTTTTAAAAAAATTTTATTTGAAAAATAATAATTAATTAGTGCCTTTTTTCCAAACTATACAAGTATATTGTGATATTTAATCCCTCCATTGAATTGACTTGTATGCATGACAAAATAAACCAGGAAATTCAATGTTACCTTTTAATCATAGATTTAATGTCTTGATTTGATTTTATCATAGATAGTATTTGCTGTTCATCTTTTATGAAAAAGATCTTTTTTGTTAGCTACCTCACATATTGTCTCAAAAGTATGTTATCTGCAAAGAAGGCCACTCAAAAGGTAAATATATGTTAATTTTAATAAAATGATAAAATAATAATTATCTTTGATATTGACATATTTTCAAAGAAATTTGAAATATGTTGAAACTTTTAAAATAGATTAGAGATAAATCAACATTTTCAAAGATATTCTACTCTTTTGATTAACATTTCTTGAAAATTGAAATTGAAAACTGTTTGGACACACAAGGGCATTGGAGCTAAGGTCAGAGTTCAAAATCATTTTCATGATCTAGATGAAATATGTTTTTATACTTTTAACAATAAATTTTCTTGTTATGATATTAGAAATGAATTATGTTATTGGAACATATATTGAAAAATGAAGGTGTATCTTTACATCCTGTTTATTGAAGTCATAAATGTAGTAAACTTAACCAAAATCATGTAACCTTTCTGTGGTACTGTATTAAGTGTGGTGTTATATAGTGAATAGTTGTAGATATCTTTATTTTATATAATTTGATGTTCTTTAAATATAAACAGGGGAAACATGGGTCTATTACTGACAATATGAAATATTCTATGCATGCAATTTGTTTACCTTGCGTATCAAATCGAATCTTTTAAAAAATTAGCGCTCTACAAGTGTTTCTATAGATAGATAGATAGAAAAAACATAACATTTTGATATTTAATGTTTAGAAACAAACAGCTTTGCTTCGAAACCCAAATGTAAAATGACTTTTGGTAACATTGAATTTTTAAAAACAAACATAAATCATTGAAAATGGAATATAAAAAGAGTTTTTGAAAAATTTAAAATTTTAAAGCATACCATTAATCATTGAAAACGGAATATAAAAAGACTTTTGAAATTGTTATTCATTATTATTGGAGCAGAGTCTTAGAATACAATTTATATTGATTGTAATTTAGCCATGTTTTTCCTGGGTTTTCTTTATTTATCTTGTACAACTGCCTTCAACTATGCATGGCTTCTAAATAAAATGGGCTGTTTACTCCAAACTGTTTTTTGTTGTCACTTAAGAATAAAGAAATATTCCAGGAGAGAAATTGTGTACCAACAAAGGCTCTGAAGTCATAATTTAAGTGGAGCAGTTCCTGATTGCAATATGCAATATCAGCAGTTCCAAACTCTCTATTTCTGTAACTATTTGCAAGCCCTGGCAAAAGCCCTCTTTTTGATATATTGAAATATATCACATATTTTTATTTCTTGAACGCTCTCCTGTCCCTGTTATAAATGGAAATGAATCACACATAAAATCTTCCTTTAATCATTCAAGTGGTAGGTTTAAGAGAACCTACGAAATCAGCTCATTTTGTCATGCCGTGGCGCATTGGGTTTAGCGTGCAGTAATACATAGGTTTTGAGTTCAAACCCCTCTATGGCCAAAAACATTTGCATCTTAGTATTTGACTTTGGAGTTTTCAAAAGACTTAGTTATTTTGTACATTGATATGGATATTTGAACAAGGAGGTAATGGGATTGGAGGGCCTTGTAAGCCAAGGTAATGAATGGCTTGGAGGGCTTTGTAAGCGATAATAAGGCCCTCCTGCCCGGGTATTATCTTGGCATAAACAGCCCTCCTGTTCACAGCTAGGATCTTCGGCGGGGATAAAAACTCACTTACAAATGTGTTAACACATTCGTGAGGCATATAAATGGGAAGAAATCACTTCATCATTGTAACAATTTTCAGCGGACCAGACTGTGAATTTGATTTTCTGAGGAAATCAAGTTTAAAGTTTATGGGTGAAATATTGCACAAGCGGTGTTAAACAGCAATTCACTCACTCATTAACTGATGTTCAAAGCCATAATTTGGGAGATTTCACTGAATTTCTTAGAACCCTTACTCACTCGAAACACAATTTAATAAAAACTAGGAAGCGCACATAAAATGACATTTGGGAGATAATTTGTAACGCGACAATTCTATGATTTCACCAATCTAATCTGGCATAAAGCGGAAGGACAGATAACTCAATCTTTAATTCTTGGAGATCACTTATTTGGATTAGTAAAATGTTCTCATCGCAAGGTATAATTTGCACCTGATCTAATCAATGGCTACTTAATGACTTGCAGCAGACTTATATTTTCAGTTTTTGTAAACTAAAAATTCTCAAAAACGATATTTTTTAAATATAAGAAAGGAGCCTCAGAGAATTGGTTAATTCATCAAGATCTAGACTTGCTTTTACATAGGTTTTATCCTACCTCATGTAAGAATCTCGATCTCTGATATGTCCACGTGACCCTGGATAAATATTGATATCACCCTCTAAAGCGGGGTGATAAATTATTTATACCCTTGCACATAAAAAGCATGAAAAAAGCGTGCAGCGTCTTGAAATATACAATGTATGTTACCTCGAACACATGATCAAGCTGGTTACTTTTGATCAACCGATATGTAGCTTTTAACAAACTATAGTCAAAGGCAGTTAACGTTTTTCTTTATCTTCATATTATATGCGTTTTGTTTAAACATTCGGTTAGATAAATTTGTTATACCATTTAGCATGTTAAGAGGCGGGGTAATGGGGAGATATCACCCCGCCTCCGAATGGTAGAACTTATATTGTTAATGTAAAAATATATTTAACTATAGTATGAGTGTTAGACTTGACTTGCAGTATATAAATGACACCAACTTTCCATTCCTCACTTCAGCTAAACTTGATAGTTCCTTCATATGTAGGTAGCAACCTCTTGCTGAAATCATTAATTAATATCATTACTGTAAGAATTCCAAAAACAAGCTTGAGTTATCAAATATTAGAGTTACACCTTGCAGAAATTGGATTGAAAGGAGAATTATCCTCTAATTGATACAAAATTGGGGTTATATATTGCAGAAATTGGATTGAAATGGGTATAATACATATTGATACAATATCCGCTGCAAGTTAATTATGTTTGAAAATGACAGTTGGTCAATTTGGTTTTCTCTTTACTGTCAAATACAAGTATATAGATAGTACCTATTTGATGACTTGATCTTTCAGATAAACTAACCTCTTCAGAAAATACAATCAGCGGTCTTATCACTGATAAAAATGATTGACAGATTGGAAATTATAGACCCATATTCAAAGTGTAGTGAAGTTCAATATTTTTAAGAGTATTTTTACTGTATTCTTTGGTTTTTTTGTCAGGTGGCTACTCGTTGCCGCTCAAGTTGATACGCATCAGACGCAATTGCGGTAACTGCGGTAAATCCTACACGCATAATGATGACGTCACTTACTTAAAAGCTGTGGCACTTTTGCAGAGGGACATATACTTTGGAAGTCGAATTATGTATTTTATTGTTGATAAAAACAGGAAGAAGTGATATCAAACTTTTGACGAAAGATGTTTCTACTGAGAGATGTATTTATTTTCTCAATAGCTAAATTTCACTAAGAAACGCATGCAACTATAGAGCTCAAAATAATATAAGGCATAATTCATATTGTCTGTATATCGTATTGCAGATACTACTTTAGTGTTCATGTTATCAGATATATCATCACGAGTACAAACCGTGACTTAAAATGTGCAAGTAAAGTTGATAAAAATGATCAAAGTTTGAGTAAGTATAAGTTACATTTCACCGCATATACTGTGTTACAATCTACCGCACGTTTTGTTAACGTTTTACCGCGCCCCCTATTACAATTAACCGCATCAAACGATATTTCATTTTACCGCTTTTTGGGGATTTACCGCAGCATAACATTTTACCGCGTTTTATTACAATTTACAGCAGTTATTTGATCTTACCGCATATATTACTTTTTACGCCTTAAAACAAAAAAAACCCCATTATTTGGACCAAATAACGTGAATATCCATTGTTCCCGAAAAGCCTACTTCAACAGTTCAACTCACCGCACATTATCACGTAATAAGCAATGAAAGTTCAGCTGATAAACAAGTAGGACTTCACATACCTGTAGCACGTACGTACATATATACTTACTTATCACAGGTACAGCTGATGACCCCACCACTTGAACTTGACCTCTTGGGGTCAACGACTCTTGAAGATAAAGATTGTCAACTTCACCTAGACGCTGTCAACTTCATCATAACGTTGTCAATCTATCTAACGCCATATTACCGTTATCGTTATTAAAATAATTACATATCCTACTTACCCCCCACTTAACAGGGGCGTCCGATACATCTGATGATGTTGTCCTTGAAAACTGTGTAATCAAACTACCGTTTTTGGTCATTCAAAAGCGCTATGAATACAAGAAACCAAGAAATGCAGATCATTGGAAACCAACATTTTCAATTTCTCGAACTCGACTTAATAAAAATAATTATTCATTTGTATAGCACCTTTTTCCAACTTAAAGCTGCTCAATGGCGCTGAACCAGAGAAATATTAAATAATATATGCGTCTCTAAACAGGAACGTTTTTAGAGAGCTCTTGAAGGTGGTTTGAGAGATTGCTGTTTTAAGTTAAAATGGTAAACTGTTTCACAGTATGGGGGCTATTTTCGAGAATGTACGATCAGCAAGTTAGCACAATATAATACAGTTATGCGCTCTAAAAAAGTGTTACAAAGAACGAATGCACATGACTGAGTATTCTTTGTTTTTGAGTGACCAGAAAACATCTTATCAAACTATCCATGGAAATTCAATGTTTTCATTTACTGCAGAGTTGCTTTAACCTTATCGGAGACATGATGTTCACTTATTGTACAGCCGATCTATCCCAAACCTCATTGACACCAAATGTCATTTACTGTAAGGTTACTTCCCCCAGCGCTTTTTTAACACCCGGGTTTTTTTATTACACAATTTCCTTTTCGTAGCGCTTAGTATTTTCTGCAAAATTGGGCGGATTGAAACGCTTAATTCATATATTCAGTAGCCATTCCAGCATTTATTCGGAGTTTATTAGAGGAAATACGGCAGAGAGAACGAGCATATGGGGTGATGTATATCACGCAACTGGAATTGTTATTAAGTAATGAAGTGTTTTGACATGTGTCTGATCTGATCTACATTTTAGATTACAATAATAGCTGGTAAAGGAGAGAGTGCAAAATTTGATTCACTTAAATCTAAATCGAGCCCTGAGAAATCATAATATTATTCAACACCATAATAAACATTTTGTACTGTTCGTTTTGTTTGGACTAATTGCCCTTTTCCTGTTATTTAGTTGATCCCTTAAAGATACATCTATTTTTCATAAATTGTCTTCATTTTTTACGTGCAAAATACTTTTTATGCTTATATAAATCAAAACATATAAGTCAGCTTTAAAGTCATCCTTAAATTACGACAATAAATTGTTAAAGGGGCAGAAGATCGTTTTAGTTTTCACTGAAAATTGTACGTTAATGTTAAATGTCATTACACAAACCAATCATCCGTAGTCAGTGAACAAATCATATAAATGCAACTGTATGCCTGTAAGCCTTCATTGCTTGACAACGGTCCAAAGAGCTGTGTCGAAACGTCGCTTAACATGAATAAAGACGTTGTCATCTTTGAAAGATATATGTTTACCAAAAGTGTCTTTAGGACGAAATGTCAACGTTTCTAATTTCGATCAAACAATACGTTACAAACTTAATTTTTTTAAAAACATTAACAATCTTTATCTGTTTAAAAATATGTTTATGTAAAACACACAAGATAACAAATTAAGTTCGTCAATGAATATCTACTCTTGTGTTCTCAAAAAGATTTAATATCCACGTTATTAAAACACTTTGAATAATAACACCATATTTCAAACATAATTCAAGGGTATACAAAAGGAAAAGGGCTGCGTCATGCGCACTTGTGAAAAGTACTCAAAACTACGGTCATTGCCTTTGCTTCTTTTATGACCTCAGAACGTTTAAATAACGACTAACAAATATTTCACGTACGCGGGAACCCGATATCGTTAGTAAAATATAGATTAAACGTAGGTTAAACGTATGACATGACACGATACAGCATAGAAAGGGTAGCTCTTTTTATCAACGTTGTACGTGCATTTTTTGTACTATAAGGACTACCTGTGTTCACGTATCTAATACCTATCTATATTGATTATTAGCAAAATGAGACCTTCTCATAAAACACATATTAAAGGGGAAGTAGCACGTTTTTAAAAAAATATATCTTCATTTTTCACTAATAATTGTACGTTAATAATACATGTATTACTTTGATACTGTCAAAAATCTCATTCCACAAACCAATCATCCATAGTCAGAGAACAAATTATAAGATATACAAAAGATCCATTGGCAACCATTTTTGTGTGAACACCTTTAATTCATTTTTTGTAAGAAAAGGAATCGCATGGCTGAACTTTACATTATATATTTCATTTATTACTGTTTCATTTAGATTAAATACATTGTCAATTGGAACAAATTATTTTCATTTTACTGATATCACTTAACATTCTCAGTAAAACGTGCTACTGCCCCTTTAAAACCTTAGATATGTTAGTAGAATGTTGCTTTACTTAAATGTACATTAAGCATTCATGTACTATACTGTAACTCTATTCTATTACCATATTTCTCAAACACTCGGTTGTTTACTTCAGCGTTATGATGTAGATATCAAATGTCAAAGAGTTTCCACATGATGAACTATTATATATCATACCGTATATATCGAATAACACTAAGTCCCCACGTGGTGTACAGCAGAGACCCATGTTCTGTCCTTGTCTTTTCCTGACCCAAAACAACACGAGGCGTGCACGTAGTGCGACTATACTCTGTCACTATGACACTACACTAAAATAACAGCCAGAGCAAGTCTATAAAATACTAACCCAAGATTGATTTTAAAATATTGTTTTAAGTGAAAAATTTTATGATCGTTTTTATTCATCTTCATCAAATTGCAAAATTTCAGTTTTGGATGCAATAATATAGTCTTGAAAATACGACACCGTGTCCCTAGCTAGTGTATGAGAATGAATTTTAATGGGAATGAAAAAACAAAATTTATTATCAAGCAAAGTACCAGGGTTAGCGGTCTATACTCATTTTATTCCCTGACTCCTCTAGCTGCAATATATATTGGACATTTTTAGTTAAGATATTTGAATATTATGATTAATATTTCATCATAATGTCAAAATGAATCAATTGCTCAAAATCAATAATTTCGGAAAGTTTCAAATATACGTAACTTATTTTGTACAGCATATGTTCACATACCATACTCATTCCTTTTCAAGCCGTTTCAAACAATAATTATATATTCTGTTGCATAATTAACTCTCGAGATTTCTCTATAATTATGAATAATTACCTCTCAAGAGTTTTTAAATCGAAGTAAGTCATTTGCAATATTGATTGCGGTAATCATGACAAATTATAAAATGGATTGCAGGGTGGTTATGAAAAACAATATACATCTCATAGTTAGGAAGCAAAAATGGGTTCACATATGCCTTAAAATAGCTTATTTAAGCGTGATCTAGTGCTTTAAGCATTGAATACAAAAAGAACAATAAGGCATGTTCAGTCATGGCAGCTAGTTTTTATCGGCGGAACGATAACTAAAAATCATTGACACCATGGCATAAACTAACATTTAGTCTCAGAAGTCTTTTTTTTTTTCAAAATTGACAACATTTTAAACAATTCATGAATATAAAAAAAATGGAGCCCAGAAGAAGCTTTAACTTCAGAAAGCTGAGCTTTCCAGACTTGCTATACTTTTCTAGACTGGGTTGGTTATCAATTAATTTTGTTTGCTTTAGGGTCTTGATGACAGACTAACAATGGCAGTCTAAGGACACATACGTCATTGAATTATAAAGGTTGTTATCACAATCTTAATAAACAATTTCTCAAAACGAACGTTAAAAACATTTAATTTATTCAATGACACACAGGATGAAATATTGTTTTTAACTTGTATTGAACCTTCCAATCTACAAATTGTGTTAATAATTTAGTGTGACGTTATTAAAGCATGTTTTTAAATGTACTTTTTACCTGTTAACAGCGACAACGAGTCAACATTTCAACAAAACATCCTATTTTAAAAACATAAATATTTCAACATCTGTTCAAATTTAAATCTTTATCAGGAAATATGAAACAAGAGTCATCAGAAGATGACATATCCCACCGGTTCCACATGATCGTAAGATGTAAACCTTTGAAAGATAATTGTAAATTTTTCAAGCAAGGTTCATAATAGTATAAGCTAATACATATGAAACGAAACATTTCATGATTCCAAATAAGAGCCGTTTCCATGGAAATAATAAAAAATAATTTTTTTAGAAATGTGAAAATATGAAAAGGCACCACTTCAGTAGGGGGGCAATACACATGTAAAGTTTCAGAAAGATATGTGAACCGGTTTTTTAGTTCTGCTCCGGAAACGAAATGATTACGGACGGTAGAGTCCAAATAAGAGCCGTTTCCATGGAAATAATAAAAAATAAAATTTTCAGAAATGTGAAAATATCTAAAGGCACCACTTCAGTAGGTGGGCAATACACATGTAAAATTTCAAAAAGATATGTGGACCGGTCTTTGAGTTCTGCTCCGGAAACGAAATGATTACGGACGGACGGACAGACAGACGGACGGACGGACATACAGACGGACAGGGCGATGACTATATCCCACGGTATTACATACCGGTGGGATAAAAAACGCCTGGATTGATTTTATTCGTTTCTTGTATGTACGTATTCTTTCCAAGACACGCTTATAGAGCCACTCAGTTTGTTGTTGAGGTGACATATGCAAATAGTTTTCAATTGTGTCATTTGATCGAAAGGTATGGACTGTTGCAGGAAATAATCGTTTGAAAGCTAATCGACGTTGTCAACAGGAAAGTTTGATCTTGTACAGGACAATGACGCGCATATAACGACAATAACAAGTATAATAAAAAGTGGACGTGTTAATTGGTTTCCTTGAATACAGATGACTATTTTCAGGTGTTAATTGAAAACAAGTATATTTTTCATATAATTACTATTTTGGGGTCAATAAATCGTATTTAAACATATATTTTACTACTTTTGCTATTTGTGTCAAAGCAAAATATACACGATGAAAATCATGGAATAGCTTTTGATAAAGCTTAGCCTTTAAAGGGGCAGTAGCACGTTTTTAGGGGGAATATAAGGTGATGTCAGGAAAATGAAAATAAATGGTTCCAAATGAACGACAATGCATCTAAACTAAACGGAGCAGTAATAATTCAAATATATAATGTAAAGTTTAGCCGTGTGATTTCTTTTTCTTACACAAAATGAATTAAAGGTGTTCACACAAAATGGCCGCCAATGGATATTAGGTGAATCTTCATACTTTGTTCTCTGACTATGGATAATTGGTTTGTGTTATGAGATTTTTGACACTATCAAAATAATACTTTTAGCGTTAACGTACACTTATCAGTGAAAATTTTAACATATAAAATTATCAAAAAACGTTACTGCCCCTTTAATATGAAATGTGTACCGAAGTTCTGCTCTATACGTGCAATAAGTGCATGGAAAAAGTGAACGTCATCGTATAAGATAATCGTTAAGAAAAACAACCAAAATACAGTAATTCTAAATATATGTGGGATATGATTATAGTAGAGATACGTTTGTACTTAAGTGCAAGTTCAACAGACCACTTAGGATAAATTCAGTCTCAGTAAACGATGCGTGAAAAGCACATGGACCGTAACTGCTTCTCGCGAAACTGGGTCAAGGCTAGTCTGTCTAACAAAATATCTTTAAAAACCCACACAAGTCTATATTATTGTAGCAAGTCTAGCTCACTGCAGTTTCAGGACAGCTTCAGTGGGCTCCTTTAAAGGGGCAGTAGCACGTTTTTAGGGGGAATATAAGGTGATGTCAGGAAAATGAAAATAAATGGTTCCAATTGAAAGACAATGTATTCAAACTAAATGAAGCAGTAATAATTCAAATATATAATGTAAAGTTCAGCCATGCGATTCATTTTTCTTACAAAAATGAATTAAAGGTGTTCACACAAAAATGGCCGCCAATGGATTTTATGTGAAGCCTCATATTTTGTCCTCTGACTATGGCTGATTGGCTTGTGTAATGAGATTGTTGACACTGTCAATATGATACATTTAGCATTTACTTGCAATTATAAGTGAAATATTTAAAATGTAAAATTATCAAAAAACGTGCTACTGCCCCTTTAAATGTTAATAGTAGAAAGCTGAATTTAATATGCATTTTCATTTCAGAGAATAAAATTTAGTCCACGCCAAGGCCATCTCTCAAGTTCTGACCTAACCTCAGAATGTCATAAACATATGCAAAGGGTCGCTATATATCAGCGTCGTGAACATCTGTGTTATGATTCATATTTTTATTATCACTCTATTATCTTTAGCCGCTTATGGCTAAATATTGCTCAAGCTGTGTTTAAAAATAATTTGGAACCTCACTCAGTTTCCATTCATTACACTTATATAAATTTAACAATTTCAATTTGTTTTGTTATTTTGCGAAAAAAAATCCATTTATATTTCGTTTCTACACCCCTTCGTTCAAAAAACTTTTAAAAGAAAGGATTTGCGAGGTTTGTACTTTATTTTTTCTAGTGAGTTTAAATCCTATATGCTAGTCAATGTAAGATAACAGATTAGATTGTAGGCCTGACTGGGATTTGTTTATTCAATAAAAGAGAGCAAGCAGAAAAAAGTCATTAATAAAAACAAACAGGTTGAAACTAGATTGAAATGATCAGAAATATAAAATAAAAGGACCAGAAAATAAAAAAAAAAAAATTCTGTAACAAAAACGTATATAGTGGCCACACAGAAACTTACACTTAAAGTGAGAAGGTTACACAGATATATTAGTATGAAATATAGTTAGAGGTTTAAACAAATTGAAGCGTAACACAGACAAATTAAAGGACAACATAAAACAAATTAGAGGGTCACTAAGAAACTTTAGAGGGAAATATAAAGATAGAGCATTACACGAGGGAAAAAGTTTGTAGAAGATAGATAGAAATTTAAAAGGTTACATGGACAGACAGACAGACAGACAGACAGACAGACAGACAGACAGACAGATGTATAAGGAGCGCGGACACACCTTAATTCATGACGTGTAAAAAATGTTGTAGTTTACACGATTTCTTATAAAAAACGTGTTTATAGTATAGTGTGTTCAAATGAAATGAGAGAGAGGGGTATAGGTTAATAAAAACTTCAATTATTCACGTTCTTAACGAATGACTTGCAAAATAATTACATATTCATCGCTAAGTTTATTTGCATATTTGACCCTAATTGATATCATCATGTTAAATCATTTTGATATTTAAAAACATAAACCTCTTTCCCTCTCCAATTCATGTTTATAATAATTTTAATCATATATTATCAAATTAGGGCATAAGTTCACAACAAGTGCAACCAAACAATAATAGTTTTTTTGTATTCTGCATCAACGCACCGAAAGAACTTGAATCAGGATAGTATTTAAAAGTAATGTGTTGATTAAAACTAACTTAACATACATCGGATCATACTGTATGGGTTGTACTTCTTGCAAGTCACGTTTTTCATATCAAAGTTATTTTGAAACAGAAATACCTTTATAATTACTAATCTACTAGCTACAAAATAATTAGACGTTGCAACTATCTTCCAAGGATGATGTACAAAGACAGTTGAAAAACAGGAGAGGAGGACTCACAGTTTTTTCCCCTTTCTTTCGGGGTTTACAATCTTTTCATACCCTCGGCATCACGTTTTCTCCTTATAATCTCATTTTCTTTCTTTAGAGCCAAAAAGCCCCTATACTACTATTGATATTCAATCTCATCAAATTGTTTTGTAATATATATAGAAATCTAGTGTTTCATTTTGCGATCTCGCTTGTTTAAATTGCTTGAATGGTGTTATTTCATTACTTAACGATACGAATACATTTTTGGTGATGAGATGTCGTTTTCCTTTAGCGTACGTTTCGCTGCTTTTGGTAGTGTGTCGATTTTTCTTGTGTAGGCATGTGAGACATAATGAATCTTGATGGGTTTCATCTACATACACTCTCAGCCCCGGTTATCAAGAGCTGCATGTTCCGGTGCTCTATACATTATACCCCTGGGAGTTTTCATCAAGAAAATATACCTAAAGTTGTCAGCCTTTGAATCTTGTTATGATGAAATAATTACCAATGGAAGGTCTTGACACGACGAAGGATGAACCTTGAAGTTGAAGTTTGAAATGAAACCTTGCCACTTGGTTTGATGGCAACACCAAAGTGTGAGCTAAGACTTGGAACCTCAAGCAACTTTCCTGAACACAAGCCATACCTCTGTGCATAAGCGTACACCGGAACAAGCGATGTTTACGACCGGAACTAGCGAGGTTTACGACCGGAACTAGCGAGGTTTACGGCGGAGAAATGTTCTCGCTAGTTCCGGTGTACAGTTATACACAGCGATATGCGTCCAACCCGCGTTACAACTTTATTTGGCTACTCCCGAATGAAGATCCAAAGGTGATGCGTCGAATCATTCATTCCTTGATGATCGAGGATGCGACGCTAAATAGAAGAATAGAAGTAAGAACAAAATAACATTGTGCCACTGTCAGATACATAATTTTATGTATGAAACACATGTAAATGTTTATTCAACGAGCGTGCTGGGCAATAGTGGACGATAGCTTATGTGAGATTTATAAAGACAAAACTTTGTGTATCTTTTATCTTTTTAAAAAGTGTTTTTATCAATAGCTTATCTAAATCATATAGATCGCTGATATACCGACAGGCACCAGACGTACAAAGAAGTAATAACAATTATTTTTTCGAAGGTTTGAATGGTTATCAGGTGTAGTTCAAGGTTGAGTTCAGAACACGGTGAGTGAGTCCAATATCTCATCACGTCAGCATGACATACCATAAAAACATGAAAAATACATGTCACACGTCTTAGTCTTTTCCTTTCCGCACCAATCATACTTAATAACAATATTTAACTGGAAGTATTCAAATAGGTAGTTTGACAAGGTCGCATATTATCAACCCTCTTATTATGAATCGCTTAGTGCGTTTTCGTCCAAATGGCGGAAGAGTCCTTTCACCAAATACATAATGTACATAGAATGTGTACTAGTGAAATACCCTTTACTTCAAGATGTATCTGACCGAATGAAATTTGTTCTTTTTCACGATCAAAGACTGAAAAAATTCAAATTCGTGATTTCTTATTTTGTTTAAATCTGGGGTTTGCTCTTAGAGATATTTTAATTTATTACATTGTTATTTCATCAAGAACGTGATGAAAAATAAAACGATATTCATTATTTGAAGATACATGTATTGAGATATCCCATAATTTGTTGTGCAGTATATAATTAAACGTTTTGTACGTTAATACATAAAGACTCAATTGGTATCAGACACACGCTCAATAAATCGGAGTCGCTCTTCTCTTAGATAAACGTTCACGTGTTAAGCTGATGTAAAGGGTCCTGTTTATGCCGGGAGATATACAAGCAACTTAGTCAATACAAACGAATCAGGTGAAATTTGAATGTTTAAGCCCTGATACGTGATACAAACAGCGTACTATATTTGAACTAATATCATATCACTTAACCAGTCGTAGTCGCTAATATACTAAAGTGAATATAATATAGTGAAAGCAGACATGACAATGATGATCAACTATTTGACCAAAAGAATATATCTGAATCTTCGTGAATAAACTTCTTTGTTTTTGAAATTTGAAAGACTTTTCTATGTACTACATCATTATTTTATTTTTAAGAAATTTACCTACCTACTTGGTTGAGTGGACATTTACCTACAACCAAATTCAATTAAACTGAAAATGAAAATATCTCGTGCGACAAAGGTTTTGACCTTCTTGTTCATATGTGCTTGAAAGCACAGCAAAGAAACATACCGAAAGAAATTGAGAAAACAAAAATTTCATCCAGCTTTTAATATCTCTTTACCACTAACTTTAGAGCGCTCGATGACTAGCATAATTTCATCGACTGTCATTAAATTTTCATTTTCCGAGGAGATCTTTGAGTAGACAAAGTGTACACTTTCTAATCTACCTTTTATATGAGATTACAGTGTATAACGTTTTTTTAGCCTCTCTCATAAATCGCTTGGCGATTGATCGCTTTTATATATTCAATATATTATATTTTATATATACTTTAATGTATCTGTATCTGTGCGAGTGAGATGTAAATAAACTATTCTATCTGTCTTTCTGTCCTTCTTTTGATATGAGTTATTAATTCAGTCGTGATGGTGTCAGCGCTGAATTTAAATCTTCGAGACATTAACATTTTTGAACAGAAACAATATAAATCCCTTTCTTTGAATATCATCCAGGTAATTCATTTAAGCAAGATATATTCCATCAGTCGACTTACAACTAGTGAAATGTTCATAGATTTTTCACGTGGGCATGTGCTGTAGCGATTGCACGCACTAGATAAAACTTAGGTATAATGCTATCGTTCAAAGAGATTTTTCTACATTACATATAGAGGTCACAACGGCCAGGTCAAGGCGACCTTTCCCGAACTTTGACCTTGCGATATCGCCTCGCTGAAAATCAATCGATAACTTCGTTCTCTTACAGTGCGTATATTAACTCAAATTTCATAAATGAAAGAAAATAGACTAAATGCATTTAAATAGTGTTTTGATATGCATTAATGATGAAATGTGTACATAAATATTAGGTTTGTCAAAAGTTATAGATACGGCTGAGCAAATCGCTCAGCAAGTCAGATTAATCATAAGCACGGTTCAAGTAGTCTCATAGATGTTAATTAACAGCGAGTAGATTTAGCATCTTGTTACAGATTTAGATGTGTATCTCATTAAATGAAAATAGAATCGTCAGCTTTTGTGATTGTTTACATCAGTTTGCGACTAACACTTTCAACGTTTATTCCAAAATATATGTATATATTAAAAACATATGTATATATTAAAAACATATGTATATATATTAAAAACATATGTATATATTAAAACAATATTTATATATTAAAAATATATGTATATATTATAAATATATTTATATATTATAAATATATTTATATAATATAAATATATTTATATATTATAAATATATTATTTAGTATATATTTCTTGAGACTAACCTGATGTAGAATTTTACTCAGCTTTGCAAATATATCTCTTTTAGTCATAAACATGAAGGTACGATCAGACGCCGTCTAATGTCATACACTCAGGGGCAAAAGAAACGATACCATCTTTGCAACAAAGTAAAAAAGAAGGTTCCCATAGAAGAGCAACTCCCTGCTTTTGAGGCACATATTGTATAGAGGTACTCACAATTTCATATTGATATGATCTTTTTACCTATATGTCTGCCTAAATACACTTGGTGTCTCGAAAAAGTTTTTCAAATGTTATTTAAGCCAGAATGTTTGATACTAATATAAAACATATACAATATAGAAATTCTGATACTCTTAGATTTTATCGACAAAAATAACCTTCAATGAAATTATTTTAACCCGTATTTACTACAGGACTATCGAAAACAGGTAGAAATGACTCTCCTACCTCGTGTAGTTCTCAAAATGTAGATTTCTTAAAATCAGTTTAAAGATCATCCTCCTACGCAAAGAATAAAACGCCAGTTTCCAAACTGTCAGTTGTATGCCTTGCTGCTGACCCTTGGGTTTTCTGTGCTTGCTATCTAGCCTGTAGGGGCACTATAGCAGCACAGAAAAGTAAAGGGTCTGCAGCAAGGCATAAATGACAGTTCGAAAACTGGCGTTTTAGACTTTGAGTAAGAAGATGTTTAGTGTTTAACAGAAATCTGGACAGATTCTGCTTTAGAGATTATGGTTTCTGAAGTTATGAAGCAACACTGTTTCAGGCGAAATTACCAATAGTTGATTAAACTCTCTCTCATTTTAGATGGTATCGTTTCTTTTGTCTCAGAGTGTATACAAACTACACGCCTTATCTATTATTACTTCAGGAACTGACACGCACCAAAGATATACCGTAAATAAAATAACGCACAGATTATATGCTTTTCTTACTAAGATTAGACTAAATTTCAGTCTCTGAAATGAAAATACATATCAAATGAAGCTTTCTACTATTAAAATTGAAAGGGGCCAAAGGAAGCTGTTCATTTTCCTGAAACTGCAGTGAGCTAGACTTGCTACAATAATATAGACTTGTGTGGGTCTTTTGTTTCAGGGGCTGTTAGACAGACTATACTAAGATCTACGATTCCGCACTTATGTATAATGAATCTTACATCTCATTTTATCAATTATGCAGGTATAAAAGTCATTAAGATGATTTTAAAAGACCGGAGGTCATTGTTGCATCCTTGCATTAAATACGTATGACCTTAATTGCTAATGCAAAACCGATGCAGGTACTAGTACAAAATGGACGATGTAACAGATATAAATCTCATTCTCGATTAAGAAATAAAGGTATTCAGACACTGCACTAGTCCAGCAGTTTCTAACAATCAAAGTTCTGTTTGTTTGAGATTTCAAAATAAATAAAAACTTCTACCCCTTATTAACCTCGTCCGTCTTGACTTTTCATTATCGATTGTAGGTTGCTAATGTTAATAAGCATACCATATATTATGTTAATATGTAATGGTAAAAATGTTAATGGAAAGCTGAAGTGAGTACACATGTCCTCAGATGCCCTAAAACAGACAATCTGAGTCTGCAAATATGTGCTACAATGTCCATATGAATAAACGTTGATATGAAGCGTCTTTTTGCAAACTGAAGTTTAATTCACCCGCTGCTCTTGAATAACTTGTTTTATGGCGAATTAAGTGTCCGTTATGGATCATTTTGCAAAATCGATAGTGTCCTATTTTTGTAAGACGCTTTCATTTACTCACCCTATTTACCCTACTGATCTTACAAACGTAACATTTCGAATGTAATATCGTTTTGACATCTGATATTTCAATCTCATACTTTGATGCAGCGTAGTCTAATCAATACATAACACTGACCTTGGGACAACATCGCAAGGGTCAGCAAGGTTTGAAATTTTCATTAAAATTTCAATCGAGCCCTTTAAATCAACCAAACTTCAACATCTCTTCTTTATCAAATCTAAAAGTCATGTCCGGAAATTGGTTCAGCGAAGGCCAACATACTCTAACAGACCAATGGCGCTGGTGCAAGCCGTGGTGCAAACGGTTTGTCCGGAAACTGGTTCACCTCGAATCAAAGCTTTCTTGCATTCCAGTAAAGGACACCTTGACCTTTAGCGTCGATTGAGAAGTCTTGCATACATGTAAGCTGTAGTAGGTGTAATCTTATCGTCTTATTACTAACAAAATATAGCAGGTTTTAACGATGCATGTTCACTCAATCATTACTGTTATAAATGCACTAGAAGAAAAAGGTCAATGTCTCTTTTCGATCGGATAAACTGACTATTTTGGTTAACCGAAGTTTCGCATAATCAATCATTTTCATTCCAAAGTGGTAATGCACATTGCGTTATTTAATATATAAATCGAATCATACTGGATAAAACCAAGAATAATTTTGCATATCAATTATTAACGCATAACAGAAATTAGTGTTATGGTGCCGATTTTCATATCTACACCCAAACCGATTCGTCTAATCTAAATGAACGAAGCAGCGAGTTCAGTGACCTTGAATTTGGCACGGTGCGCGTGTATCTATAAATAGAAGGATTCCGAAGCTCAGTCGGCTTGATCAATGCAGTCTTTCTTTTTGCGTAGAATTTCCAAACAGTGTGAGTGTGTCTCGAAAATAGTTAAACTAAATTCCCTCCTTAAACGAATGTTTTATTTAGCGATTAATTGTGTCAAACATTTGGTCGACTGTATGTCATGAAGCTGTATTGTTTTGAATAGCGTTATCTTCAACTTTTCTGTTAGCATCCTTATCACTGTGTATAACCGTACACCGGAACTAGCGAGGTGTACGGCGGAGAAATGTTGCTAGCGAGGAGCGTGATTGCAAACGGTTGATCACTTAAAAGGCAATCATCGCCCTTTCATCAACTTTTTCTATGTTATTATCATGTCAATAGCTTTCCGAGACATAACTATTTAATGGCATATCCTGTTCATAGTCATCTTCCTACGCAGAGCCTAAAAGGCCAGTTTCCAAACTGTCAGTTTTATGCCTTGCTGCAGAGACTTGAGTTTTCTGTGCTTGCTCTCTAGTCTGTAGGCGCACTATAGCAGCACAGAAAAGAAGAGTCTCTGCAGCAAGGCATAAAATGACAGTTTGGAAACTGGCCTTTTAGGCTCTGCGTAGGAAGATGGTTCATAGTCAGAGATAGCAAATATGTTACTAACAACAGCATTACTCGCAACTGTCATTGTTACTGTCCCTTGGCTACAGAATAACAAGCACATACATTTTACTAAATATGTGTGCTAAAATTACCACATGATGTTGATTATTTGAAAGTTATGAAGTAAAATATTACTTAACTTTCGATTTCGGCTCCTCGCTAGCAACATTTCTCCGCCGACCACCTCGCTAGTTCCGGTGTACGGTTATACACAGTGCTTATCTCAGACTGTTAAAAATCCGAGGTAGTCCGAGGCATAGGATATTCAAAATATCACCTCTACTTAGACATGAAATACTCTAAACTAGGACTCAGTGGAGAATCGATTCAGAGTTCGATTCTCGATAGAGTTGATATTTTAAACTCTTATTTCTCTTAATTAGACCGATTTTAATCAGACTGGTTCGAATCCACATCCATAAACAACAATCGAAAGTACCGTCCGTATCAATAACTTACCCATTCAACCACCGGACCCCGACAATTGCAGAATTCAATCAAATTTCAAACATTAACACAAGTATAAGCCTCGGTCTTAGACGAGTATTGCGTGGTAAATTTCCAAACTTAAAGGAGCAGTAGCACGAATTTTGACGAATATAAGGTGATGTCAAGAAAATTAAAATAAACGATTCCAATTGAAGGACAATGTATTTGAAATAAATGAAGCAGTAATAAATCAAATACATAATGATGCAACTACAGCCATGCAATTCCTTTGTCTTATACAAAATGAATTAAAGGTGTTCACACAAAAATGGCAGCCAATGGACTTTATGTGAATCTGTATCATGTGTTCTCTGACTATGGATGATTGGTTTGTGTAATGAGATTTTTGACACTATCTAAATGATACATTTAGCATTAACGTACAATTATCAGTGGCAAATTTAGAATATAATTTTTTTTAAAAACGTGCGACTACCCTTTTAAGAGTATTGGAAGATTAATGATTCATTGTAAAAACAAATTGGTCCATATTTTTTAATTTATAAAAAAACATGCTGAAAGGAAGCTCTGTTTTTTAAAAAGAATCTGAGATCAAGCTGTTTTGTTGTCTTTATCATTATGGTTACGTTTTAAATCTATCTCAAGGTTTGAATGACAGACTACGCCTGTAAGGTTTCTTTGCAAAGTAACCTATGTAAAACCCCGAAACGAGTGCCAAGTCTAGAATTTTTATTCGCCTTTCCGAAACCTCGAGTAAAAAAGTTCAGACTTAGTTCCAGTTATTTTCTGATTTCTCGCTCGTAAGTAGTGTCGTAACTGTCATTCGGTCAAATTCGTGCGGTGTAACGTCAGTCGCCATCTTGATTACATTACTAGGCGGAAGTTGATGACGTAAGGGGACGTTACTCTAAATCACTTTTACTAAGGGAGGTAACAACAGTTTTCGGAAAGGCGAATAGGTAGTTTTCATTTTATTCTGCAATCTCAAATGTGAGATATTTAGGTGTTTTTTTTCAGTTGACATTTTAATTCTAAATTTTTCTAAGTGCTTACAGAAAGGAATCGATAACGATGACAAACAATAACTTGAAAGACAGCAAGGGGTGCTCATAGTCCATCACTGCCTGCTCAAAGAAAAGCTTGTGTACCAAAATATTTTTGTGTTAATTCAACTATTGGTAAATTCATATTCTTAACGAATTGTGATAACGAACCACTGATTTGCAAATTGTCACAATTTATTAAACAATATGTACATTTTACAAAAATAATACTGAAAATGATCATTAATATCATGTTTGTATAATATCTGTAATGAATGTTCCCTATATCCCTTCATATGTTTTTTAAAGAATAAACCCTGTTCTGTTTTTCTGTCAGCTATACTTGAAATAGACATTGTTTTTCCGATTTGAAAAATGAAGAGTTAACGCCAATCTTTAAAATTTATGTCTAATAAGGTTGGAACATACAACTGCATTATTAAAAATCTTCGGTTTGATGTCATCCAGTCTAAGTAAACCTAGCCTCAATATTATCCGTTTCACTCCTATACTCTGTCTAGAAAGGCTTAGTAGAGAGTCGCGTCAGCCGACGTATCGAATTGACCAATCAGAACTCGTCTTACCAAGCCGCGATAGTGTGCCTTCGCACGTATAACGTTGGAGGGTCATAGGTTGCAGATAGGTCGGCTGACGCGACCCTCTAGACTCAATATAGGAGTGAAACGGATAATATTGAGGCTAGGTTTACTTAGACTGGATGTAATCATGCTTCTTGGTAGTGTAGATAGCAATCTAGTTAGTAGCTAGATGTAACGTGAGGACTTATGGGACGTATACATTACAGCTAGTTTTACTAGATTGTGTATATAGCTATGGATCCCCATGTTCAGGTCAGATGGTGCATATAATATACCCTTCAAAAAAAGAAACGCATAGTATATTTTTAGACGTCTGTAAAAATGAATATAACAATAAAACTGTCATATTTCTTCTCTGAACAATCCTTACATGATTATTTACCACTTTTGTGCAAAAACGGAGACATTTTAGCGATTTCGTTCGTTTCTTTTTTTGAAGAGTATAGTTTATTTCGATAAATCGAATGATGATGTATGGCCTCATTTACTACAATCTAGTTAAAACTAGCTGTAATGTAAACGCCCCTAAGTCCTCACGTTAGATCTAGCTACTAACCACCTGGTCCGTATCGAGCATGCGCGGAAATCATCCAATGGAAAAAGAACTGGCTGATCTTTTTGACGTATACATTACAGCTAGTTTTAGCTAGATTGCATTTACTAATGTCATTGAATAATAATTTTCAATAATTTTCAAATGACTCTCCTTTGATTTGCTTAAATGATTTAGGACGGTTTTTGTATTAAAAAATAGTAAAAGGTGATTCATTACAGAACGTGGTGAAAATTATGTTTTATCTACTAACATGATAACAATTGTAACGTAACAAAAATAACACCCCTTACAGAACAAACCTTGTTTTGATTCAGAATGTGTGGGTTGAGATATACAATTACTTACCTTGCAGAAATGCATTGTTAAATTTGCGACAATATTATGTTATTGAAGCAATTAAGTTCGCTATGCTTCATGTTTTGTTGTTGTTGGTAAGCATCTGTTCACACAATAACAATTAAGATACAATTAATATTTCACTAATATTAATGTCATTCTAATTTATTTTCATGAACGCCAATATTTGAACAAATACAATTGATATTGCTGACGATATTCAAACATAACTATTAACACAAAATTCATTAAAGCAATTATGTTTATTGAATTTCTCTCCAACATAATGACTTTGATTTAATTTGTAAATAATCAGAAGTAGAATAAAAATAAATAAAACCCACGTCCTATCACAGTTCTGCATGACTGAAACTAATCTACAAAATGATAATCTTTTTAAATTCATTTGAAAATATCAAAAGGTCACATTTTCAACATGTATCGATTGGTTATTTTTACTGTTAACTCTTTAATTCATTACATTAATGTTATACTCAATGAAATGTGTTCATTGATTGTGTGACTTTAAAGGGGCAGTATCACGTTTTTAGGGGGAATATAAGGTGATGTCAGGAAAATGAAAATTAATGGTTCCAATTGAAAGACAATGCATTTAAACTAAATGGAGTGGTAATAATTCAAATATATATTTTAAAATTTAGCCATGCGATTCCTTTTTCTTACACAAAATGAATTAAAGGTGTTCACAAAAATGGCCGCCAATGGATTTTAGGTGAAACTTCATACTTTGTTCTCTGACTATGGAATATTGGCCGGTGTAATTGAGATTTTTGACACTAACAAAATAATACATTTAGCATTACCTTACAATTATCAGTGAAAATTTTGAAATATAAAATTATCGAAAAACGTGCTACTGCCCCTTTAAATGTGAAAGGTCAATGAGATATGAGTGATTGCAATGTACACCAAATCTTGTTATAAATCTATCCCATTGAGCTTTTCAAGATTCATCGTTTCATGTTTTACTGTTTACACCTCTGGGAGTTATTTTGACATGTTCATTTTCAAGGTCAAAGCTCAAGGTCAGGATTTATGAAATCACTAAAATAATCCTTGTAAAAACGATGATTTGAAATTTGTTTTTGCTATGAAGCTCTAATTAGATATATATATATATTTGGAGAAGTAAAGTGTTTTGAAAAGGGTTTCGGGTACATTCTCTCAAAGGTCAAGGTCACAGCAAGGTCACGACTTAAACATGGTGTAACGAAAATGGTATATTTGAACTATTAACACTTTTATTCATTACATTTTTGTTTTATTTAATGAAATGTGTTCATTGATTGTGTGATCTTGAATGTTAAAGGTCCATAAACTCAAATTCTATATTCATTGTCATCCATATTTTCAACTTCTGTATTCATTGTCATCCATATTGCCAACTTCTGTATTTATTGTCATCATTATTTCAACTTCTGTATTCATTTTCATCCATATATTCAACTTCTTTATTAATTCAATGTGTCATCAATATTTTCCAATTTCTGTATTCATTGTCATCCATATTTTCCTCCAGTATATTGCCATTCTAATTTAATTTTTCCTATTTAATACTCTAACATGGTAAAATAATTTGTTACGGCCTTGTTCAAGCCCTCTTTAGAAATAGTTTGAGCACTCTATCAGTCTAAGTAAACCTAGCCTCAATATTATCCGTTTCACTCCCATACTGAGTCTAGAAAGGCCTAGTAGAGGGTCGCGACCTATGACCCTCCAACGTTATACGTGCGAAGGCAGACTATTGCGGCTTGGTAAGATGAGTTCAGATTGGTCAATTCGATACGTGGGTTGACGCGACCTCTACTAGGCCTTTCTAGACTCAGTATAGGAGTGAAACGGATGATATTGAAGCTAGGTTTACTGAGCAATCTATGCATAGGAGTGGAACTTTCTTAAACTGATTTGCTGTGTTGATAATGTTGCATTGCTGAATGTTCAACCCTGTTCTACACAATAACATAACCATCTTCCCACGGCAAGGTGAAAACGTATCGAGCAACTCCTCGTTTAGACCTTGCCATCACAAGGTAGAAAACTGGTGATCCGGAGCAGCGACACCTATCGTGATCACGAGTTACGCCCCTTATCAGCTCTTTAAACAAAAGCCAATGAAATTGCCCTTTACATTCGGTACAAATTCAAAATACTAACAGACGATCTTTTTGAAAACTATCCGAGTGAAATGTTATTTTTAACTTCAGTCCGCATGGTTGTTTTCATGTTTTTGATGAGCACCGAGAATACAGAGAAGACAAACGTACATTAATGTATCACTCAAATAAAGTGTTTCTCTCCCTTGTAAAACGCATACAAAAGTATTTTTTCAAATCGGTTCATTTAACATGCTGTCTTCTGATTGGACTATGCTACTTCCGTGCAGCGGGTTGAAATGCTAGCACAGAAATTACGGCCAATGATGTCAAGGGAGGAATGGGAAAGTTTAGAAACTTTTTCGTTTCGCCCGTGACGTTGTGAAGATGTAGCATAACATAAGATAATACTTTCTTATCTCGAAGGAAATTTTGGATACAACGTAAAATATACACTCGAAAAAACTTTAATGACATACCGTTGAGGTTCCTATGTAATTGTATTGGAATCGCCTTAAATGAACTCTTTGGAGCTTGTTGGTCACTCCATTTTTGAACTGTATTGCCAGGTATGAATTATTAATTTATTTGAAACTACCTGTAATGATCTGTCATTACGACCATTTTGACGTAAAATATCATAGCTCGTTTTATCGAGATTGAAATGTTATAAATATAAGTATATGTAATGATATTATTCAAAGTCAAAGTCTTTATTCAGTATTGGAGGCCTCGTGGCCCAGAGTAAAATCAGTCTAAGTAAACCTAGCCTCACTATTATCCGTTACACTGCTATACTGGATAATAGTGAGGCTAGGTTTACTTAGACTGGAGTAAAATTTTGTTGAAATTCATTTTTTGTATGTGGAGTGCAACAACAATAACATGGGTATATAATTTGACAGTAAATGCTAAATACAATGCTTCTACAACATCAAAATATGGGAAAATATGAAAATCATTTACAAATTTACATTTATCAATTTATTTGAAACTACCTGTAATGATCTGTCATTACGTACATATAGTCGTAAAATATCATAGCTCGTTTTATCTAGATTGAAATGTTATAAATAGAAGTATATGTAATGATATTATTCTATATATATATAGATAATAAAACGAATTGAAATATATTATAGAGAAACAAAGAAAAGGTAAGAATAAATCCCAAATAATATCTGTATACCATTTTATAAATGATACTAACCGATTTCTCTTCTTAAATCTGTACCAAATGCAAATGTAGACAAAGTTGAATATAAATTTGAGTTTTGTAGGAATAATAACAAAATTTTGTATTTCCACCAATGTATTTGATATCTTAATCGTTTTAGGTTTTTTGGAGAAGCATTTATATAAGCATTTGCTGCCTGTTTGCTTATCCTTTTTCCCTATTGTATATATATTATTCTGAATTTTGTGTATGTTGTATAATGTTTTAAGGAAATAAAATAATCAAGAGGTGACAAAATGTCATGAACACCTGCAATCATAGTCATGTGTAGTAATCTACTACCTGACTGTTTGTTAATCCTTCAACAACAGGTAAACGCTAATCCGATTTCCTGACTTTGGTGATAATCCTTCTTTTATTCGATAACGACTTATCGGATAAGGGATTTGTGACTTTCGTTTTACTGTTTTCTTTCTCATTTGATGCTATTATATTAATCTGTCATAAGCTGTACCTAGCTAAATTCATAAAACAGAGCTTGTATTCGGTATCACTGTCTCCATACTCTAAATATGTGTGTAATGTTGACGAGAGGCTCAACGTTATCCAACCTGTTCAATGTTTTTGCTTGATAACGATAGTATTTCAATCTGAAATGTCACACTCCTGAATTAAAGATGAAAAAAACCCATTACTCTTTATCTTATATCTTGTTAACACCTGCTAAATTCCTCTCACTGGTTTTAACATAATACTGACAAATTATGAACAATGTATAGAATACTATTAGATTTTAGTCAGAGGTACATTTTACCTCCACCACAGACAAACAGACAGACAGACAAAGATAAGTATAGTGTCCCAAGAGAAATACACACACATGGAAAACACCATACAATGCATAAAATATACTTAATGTCCACATTACCACAAACATATTTCAATATATTTTCTTTGGAATATAGAAAGTCTGATTACAAAAAATTTAATCCAGCTTTTATTTTTTTGAAAAATCTTTTAACGAAAATCGAGAAGCGGTAAGGTCGAGGTTAGTTGATGTTTAACAACGAGCAAATGTTTAGCTTGACATTTAAACTGAACATATTATACATAACTTAAAGATGTTTAAAATATCAGCAGTATAAGCAAAACTGTCAAATGACTAGATTGATAAATATATAAATGTTTGTATCATATTATGAAATATAAGCAAATGACACATGTTGTTTAAAGATAGACAATAGGGGATAATTAAGTGTGAGAGACACATTTCCAGAAGGCGATGACAAAATAGAATAAACGGAATGGTAAGCGTGGTGTGTATAATAATGGTGTTCGAAAGCTGCCATTCAATTCTACACATCAAAATATAAACGTATAGAATAGCGTTTAAAGGAAACACATTACAAGTAATGTAATCGTTTAAACGTAAAAAAATGTAGTTTGGGTCTTCATAAATATTTTTACATAGCGCTCAACAGTATAATAATGAAACTGTATTAAATTTACTTAAGATCTTAACAATTTAAGGATAATGTTACTTATAATTAATATGGATCTATGTCACAGGGATCTATGTCACAGAGCAATGACTTCATTTATGGTAAACTTTAATGAATAAATAAATAAATAAATAAATAAATAAATAAATAAAAAATAAATGAGGTGTTATCACCGCTACAAGTTAATATTGCTTTATCAATTAATGTCAAGGTTGATGGATGATATCATGTTTATTTTACCCTACCATGTGTTCTCAGCTGTCTCAATAACATAAAATGAAGATAAAAAAGATAAAAAGAACAATACCTTTCTTACTCCATATCTTCTGATAACGCACAAAATGGAAGAACAACACACGATGGTAAATTGAGCTGTTTGAGTGGCATTCTAGAAGTTGATGGTATAAGGAAGACAAGAGTAATTCTATGGATGAACAACTTCTTTATTGGATGGTAAATTGCTGTACTTAGAATGAACAAAAATGAAGATTATAGAGAAAGCACAGCCTTTTGTTGGTTGATATTTATTGACCATGAATCAAATAGAAGAACAAATGATTGTAACATTTCTGTACATAGATTGAAACAGCATAATGCTTATTTGTTGAGGTAAATAGAACTACTTCTTATTTCAATGATTATAATATATGCATCAACTTTAAGCAATCGAAAGGAAAATACGAATATTATGAGAAATACTATACATTAACGAAATATGTTCAAGATCGTATTGGTCATTTATAAAAATGAAACAGTCTACGAATAAATTGTAATAGTAAATTTGCATCTCGTTAAACATAATTTAACAAATGAGTATAAATATAAACAATTATAATGACTTAACATATGATAAAATTTTACATTTTCTTACAAAATGACAACATACTAACATAACGTTGAAAATTTAAGAAAAATACTCAAATTTTAATAAATAGAGGTCATGATTTAAAAGGGATATTTTGGATATATAAAAATTTATCCAATGTTTAAAGAAATATGTTTAAGGATAATGTATTACAAGCAAAACTTGAAGTCAAGAATTTTGCCCATCTCTACACGTTTGTCAGTTAGTTTGCCTAATCACTATTATATGTCTCCCTATACAAAATGAGGTAATATTTTCTTTGATATAAAACAAGACGCCAATAACACGTTTACAATTACTCTCCGAGAAATATTTCAGAAAGTATGTCAAATCTTTAAAAAGGACTATAGTAAAATGCTCTTTTATCACATAAAAATCACATCCAACCATGCTTCAATTAATCATGAACACTTATTGAACCTTTAAGATAGTCTATACAAATGTTTTTATTCTTTATTTTACAAACAGACACAAATTGAAATAAAAACTGTTATTCTCAGAAATACATATTTATAAATATAAAACAAAACAAAATATATTACATACAAAAATTAACAACCACACAGGGAAATCTTTCGATAACACCATCTTACTCATGATCATTTATACCATTCAATAGACTTGCGAAGGCTTTAAAATACTTTGACTGTAAGCCAAGCGGTTTTTAATTGGGGCTATGACCCTTCCTTGAAAACAAGCATTATTAGACACAATATCAGTCTATATGTACTCATTGAAATGTTTTCAAGTTGTGCCAAAAGCGAAATGACGCTCAAATAAGTCCTGACTAAGATAGTGAATAACTCCTCCACGTGGAAATACGCTCTACGCCAGGATACAACCTCGCCCTTCGCTGAATCACATTACTCGAACATGATCCTTAACAGCCAATGAAATCTCTCTATACTGACATGACCCCTCAGCTGTTCTGACCTGGACATACTCATTTTGGTATAGGTAGGATAGGTTGTATATTATGCTAAGTGTCTGTTTGCTAATTTGTATAAGATCTTTATTTTTGCAACTGGAGATACGTATTTCGTCCTGATTTTGATTGTGTTGATAAATTCTGGCACGGTTCTCTTTTTGAAATAGATAATTATTTGACTGAACGATAACCTGTCACCCCTCTTCTAGATCGAAATGGACTAACCCGGAACAGACTAACGCAATAATCAATTTACAGTGGATACCGGCAACCTTGGGTTTAATGACAGCGAACGAGTGATCTAGCCGTATATAAGCACTCTGTGAGCAATTTTTGCAGTTCACAACGACACAAAACGATCAAACAGCATCATGGATGGGGACAAACGTGAGAATACGATATACTCAAACAGTGATATCAACCAGCAGTCGCTAATGACGGCGCTGAACCGGTTTGTAAACGCTGTGAACGCGATGGACGATACGGTAATGATACCATGCCGACTGCGGGATATGGAAGTTGTGGATAAAGCTGAAGTAACCGTGGAAAATAACAACCGGGCTGTGCTTCCGACTTTACCGGCCGGGGCAGATCTGTTCAGTTTCTATTCAATGTTGAATGCCATCAAACAGGAGATCATTTCTGGACATAAAACTGGAACCGGAGAAGAAGCGGCGAATGAAGGCGAGAGCGAAACGGAGGATAACAACTCTAGGAAAACGGCAGCAGCTTTCAGACATCACTTGAAAGGACTTTTTGATCTGTTGCATTCGTTGACGGAAACTGCACGATACCTGTCAAGCAGGTATGAAAATGACGTTTCACAATCTTCATCAGTGTCTTCATTTGCACTTTGATGACTTAATGGCTGTCTGCAGAAATTATTATAATGAACGAGAGCTGAGCTTAGCCGCCGAGCCACGCTTAGCAAAGCGTGAATACAACCCGTCGCCATGGAGTCAATAGGAACACATATAGTTGTTTGAATGACTGGCAGAACTGTCAATATGTGTTTTGTATTCTTTGCAAGGGACTTCTATCTAAACTGGTTCGGGTTTCAAGGACATACTTCACGATCTAGTTTTTGCAGTTGGAAGCTTGATGCAGCCATGCATGGATTGGGGTTACGCCTGCCATAGCAACCTATGGCGTGATCGTCGAATGTGGAATTCTAAAAATGTATGATTTTTTTGTGCTCGGAGGAGTTTTGAATCCAACCGATACGAAATTAGGTATAATGTTTGTATTGAAACAGCAAATGTCATGTTAAGTATATTTTCTAACATTTGAATACGAAACGATCGTTGCATCATCTTAGCTCTGTATCAATGGCCGACTGGGGCGGCTGCTTTGAGGTTGAAATACCTCCTTGTAAATATTGTGTAATTTATGAACTGAATAAAGTCAGATGTGTTCTGACTTTCTCATGACACCTTCTTTTGTGATCTGTTCATGGAACAGAACGTCACTGTTTCTAGAACAGTTGATAGTGCAATCTCGGTGAATCCATTTGTCATACTCATCTCGATGCGTGTTAATAAATATTTTGAGTGAACATATTTAGTGGTGTATTATTTGCTTTCATATCCCGAACGAATACCTGAGTGCAGAAGACGTGTTCATAAAACAAAGATCATTTTGTGCAGAGATTAGGAGATAATCCCAAAAGATTTATCTTGATAAGCTACTTTATCCCCGAGGGAAAATCAATTATATCTCTCAACTTGGCAGATCCCTTATCCTTTTTTGATACAATTGGTAAGGGGGTGTTTCCAATATCCATGTGTCTCTAATCTCTGTTATGATGATACATCATGTGAATAATGTTGTGATTGTATAGCTCACCGGAAATATGAGGCCTTGGTAGTAAATTTGTGTTTGCTAATGCATTTTGTACGTTTTCTTGTGCTCGATCTGTTAAAGAGAATACACATCGTCTGTTAAATTTATTCTGTTCAGAATATTGACAGTTTTGTATGAACGTACATCTGTAAAAGAGAACTGAGAAAGTGTGTTCTTATTTCAAGGTATACAAAATAAAATAAAATTTAGTCTATTAACTATTAAATAACTACTTATTAAGTCTATTAAATATAGACTTGGAGAAATAGGACCTAGACTGTATTTAAGACTTCTATTTAATACACAGTCAGGAAGCAGGATTTACCAACCCTCAGTTGATTTGGTGGTCAACCGTTAAATCTAACACCTGTGAAAAATGTTCCGATATATAACCGAATTTCGTCTATTTGATACTACACTTGGTTATACGACTAGATGTACAATCTACATAATACGGTTATATTTTTGTTATGTTAATTAAAGTTTATTTTGAAATTAATAACTACTTCTACAGCACTCAAATTCTGATGTCTTTACGACATGTTGTGAAAGGGGTTAATGATAAAATACATACTTATAACTTATTGTTAAGAGAATATTACAGAAACGTCTACCCAAATATATGTTGTTGCCTAAAGTGTATATTTCGTTTCTTCTTCCTCAGATTCTGATCTTGATAGATATAAAACGTTAACATCATAGTTACTTGCAATATGCTAACAGAACGTTACGGGGTTTTTGGTAGAAAAGAAAAAAGGGTTATATTACACTAAAGAGTGTAAACTTTGGATGGGGGTTTGAATAAGATACTTATTCTGAAATCTTATCTCTACGTTAAATAAAACTTCTCTCACAATGCCTACATACCCGATGTTTGTTTAGCAGCTTATATCACAACTCAACTCGTCATTCTTGGTCGCCTTTCCCAGGTTTTACGGCCATAAAGATGGAGAGATTCCGCAGGATTTCCTCCAAAACGAGATTTGGGGTACACTTTCAATGGAATAGTTGACACCGTATATTCTCAACATGAAGACCTATGCAATGGACATTTTGTCAAATACGATCCTACTGAGCATTAAAGGGGCAGTAGCACGTTTTTTGATAATTTTATATTTTAAAATTTTCACTGATAATTGTAAGTTAATGTTAAATGTATTATTTTGACAGTGTCAAAAATTTCATTACACAAGACAATCATCCATGGTCAGAGGACAAAGTATGATGTTTCACATAAAATCCATTGGCGGCCATATTTTGTGAACACCTTTAATTCATTGTGTGTAAGAAAAAGGAATCGCATGGCTAAACTTTACGTTATATATTTGAATTACTACTGCTCTATTTAGTTTCAATACATTGTCTTTCAATTGGAACCATTATTTTCATTTTCCTGACATCACCTTATATTCCCCCTAAAAACGTGCTACTGCCCCTTTAACACCATATAGTATTTAGACTCGACTTCTCACATTAAAGTTGCAATAACCAATGTCAAGGACGTTGAAGGGTCAATGTGACACAGCTTAAGCACCCTTTTTTTCTCTTCAAGTAAGCTTTTATAGTGAATGAAAATTATTTTTTGTGTTATGTCGATTTGATTCAACTAAAACTATCAAATTAGGAAATCCATATTTGTTTCAATTAACAAATCCACGATTTGAGCATGTATAAGTATTATCACAAGACGCCTACTGGTAACATTTCATCATTATTTTTCAGCTCATATTGTATCGTTTAGTATTGAGATTTGAAAAAGGCATGATAATAAATCTACACTGTATTAGATATCGCGCTATCTAAATGTCATCCTGATACATTGGCTTATTTAATTCCGCAGGGCTACTACAATCTCAAAAAATAATTCACACAGACATTTCAATGGAAATGTGAGATCGTTATTACATTGTCAAATATCACATTTTTTCAATTTTGTGTATTCACAAGAAACAACGAATGATATCATTTTCGTATCAACGGCAAAACACTGAGAAATCTAATATCTGCAAGGAAAACCCTCCAATTCTAGTGGGATTATTTATACGATAATTCTTATTTATGAAAGATATCATATTCGAATCAAAAGAAAAATATTTAGATATATAAATCTGTAAAGAAAACCTCACGGTCCAAGTACATAATTGATGTTTTCTTGTTGTGGTTACAGAGCATGCGTGTAGGTGATATAAAACCAGTCAACGATGACTCGTTAGACAATGCGTGCATTTCGTGTTATGAATGCCTAATCAGGGCTAATGGTAACTAAGGCTACTTAGTGGGAGGGCATGAGCGCCATGTTTGTTTCTTGTTGCCATGGCAGCTGTCAAAAGTCAATGATTGACGAATGGTGATGGTCAATAAACCTATGAGATTTATCGTGCTAAACCCAACATAAGCAAAACGGGAATTCGTTTTATATTCTCCTATTAAGGTTTTTGGTAAATGCGAGTGTTTCTTTCATTTAGCCATGCCTTTATTTAATACGTTTTGGTTTGGAGGCTTTGAATGAATATGTCGTTTGTCACGTCAATTAAAACGTTTCCCACGTAAACTCCGTTACAGGTGCACTATATCTAATTTTGAAACATATACTGTCCTGCTTTCATTGAAATAATGTATTAAATCTTAGACTGACTTTTGTTTAATTGATTAGTATTGCACATCTGACGTATGTCAAGTCAGAAAGAGACAGACAAACCGAATTGTTGCACTGGGAGAAATGGTTTTTACAAAAATAAATACAAGGATATAAATGTAGGGATTAAACATAATCAGAATATGTTACGATATACAACATAATTATTTATAAAAACTCACCAATAAATGAAGAGCTAAAACATTATAAGAATATACTAGGATATATATATATATATATATCTTAATTACAAAAAAAACGATTACACCTTCTTAAACACTGACTTACTTTTACATTTTCCGAAAAGAGGGAAGGGACTAGCTTCTACTATTTGTTCCTTGTCGTACCCACTCTCGTCATTACTTGGTCTTTCTCTATCATTGGAGATGAGCCTTCCTACATTTCGTCAACTTCTAAACTCCAAAGCCAAAATGTACTCATAAACTAAAGGACGCGCTACATTCGCTGTTCAAAGCACTACAATCATACCATGAGTTTGGAGTAACGCAGCAAGCCTTAGATTATCCTGTGGTTGAGACTCGCACGAGTCATACCTTGCACGGAAGGGTGTATCTCTTTTTAGGTGTTTCTTATCATTACACATGAGGACAGTCATATCGGAATCCCAGGGCAAAATGTTCCTTTTCCATTGTATTATCACGTCATGAACATTGTTTTGACGTCATAGGTCGCCTATGACGTCGCGTTTTAAATGTAGATTTTTACTGCTTTCTTTCTTATCGGTACATCAGTGTTAAACGGAATTTTATAATCGTCCCCATGACATACTATGTATCCGACACGAGCGCTAACGTTAGTATTAGTATTTCCTGAGCGAAAGCGAGGGATATACTGATATCAAGGCACACGAATGTCGAAACATATTATGTCATGGAAACGAATATAGTATCCTCTATATGATAAATGCAAGACATGTGAACTTCTTTATCTGTCTGAAGTTAGCGAAATGTACCAGGAAGAGAACTAGTTGTCCCGTGTAAGAAAGTTTGCAAGCCACACCATCCATGTGATTATCGCATGTAATGCGATATTTCCTCTTATTACTTACATTAAAAACATATAAAAGGTATTGAGGCACGATAATGTAATAGCATCATGAGGAAAAGTTTTTGAAAAAAATGACGAAGAATTCTTGAAATTGTAAGGTACTTCGACATTTTCTTCCCACGTAACAGGTCTTAAATGGGTAACTAATAATAAGTCTTTTTCATTATTCGTCGTCATTTATAATTTATCAAAAACTGTAATTTCCGACTGATCAGCCCTGACAGTGACACGGATTTTAAAAACAGGATACACGCTGCTAACAACGTGTTACTAAACGCAATGCTGTATTGTTGACATGTGCGCACCACGCAAAGAAAGTAACTGCAGACTTCTCAAAGAATAAGTTCCAAAGTTGAAAAGACCGAATGATCAGTTTTAAAAAAACTTCAACACCTGCCCTTCTTATATAGATTTCTTTAATCAGGATAATATCTAGGCAACAGATTGGCTAAGTTATAACGGAGGTTGAGTTAGCAGAAATGACTTGATTAACATCTGTAGAAAGAAGATGCTGCTATGGTCGAAATTATACTACACGAACCTCGCCAGGATCCGCCAATGCAAAGTATTGGAATTCGGCCACCTTTTGGGGATGTTTTTATGTTGTCAGGTTAATCGGCAAGCACACCTTGATGACGTCATAGTAGGTGTGGCTGTCTACCGCGTGTCTCGTGAGGTTGGGCGAGAGTGAACATGCCTAATATTTAATCTATGTATCAAGTATTTGTTTATATGCTTGAATATGTATTCATAAGAATAAACACTGTTCTCTAATTATACTTGAAATGTACATTAATGTTGATAACGTGAATATCAACCGTATGTCTATCTACATGTATATGAATTTTAATACATGTATAAATCGTTTTTTATTCGTTTTCAACAAACATGATATTTTGATCAGATGGTAGTTTTTTGCGATCACATGAACTAACATTTATTTCAATACTTATGAATAAAGTTAGATATTGTGTTCAATCATTCAAACTTTTTACGGAAGTATATCTTAGAAAGAAACACCATCGATATCAGTTTTTAATAGCCCCTTTTAACTTTGAATGTTGTTTTGATCAATTATATTTTTCAACCAATTATGTATACATGAGATATATTAAATTAATAACACTTAGGGCACATAAGTGTTAATCAGATGTCTTATCAGATTTTAACCATTAAAGCATTCACACAACCTGCAAAACATATCAACATATATGTGTATTGTTATGTTGAATCATTCATATTTATCTTCAAACTTGTTTATTAAAGTGTCAACTGTTCATTTATTATTCATACTTGAATACAAACGTGTCAAACCGTAATATATTCATGTATTTACATACTTACGTGTTAATTTAATTTATTTATACATGTATGTTAGAATGACACTGGATATATTGAATACGTCTTGAATAAGAGCCATAATAACTGTAAACATGTGTATCTAGTAAGGTAATATCAACTCGTTTAACTAACATGTTATCCCTGAAATGCCAACAATTATAAGTATTGTTGTTAGTTTTATGGAAGATTGATTGTAAAACATAAACGACAACAAAATCTTGTAAGGAGCTGAGGAGAATTTGATTATACATTTATACGTATGAACCATATTTGTGGCATACATGTATATTTAGATATAAATATATATGTAAATATAATTTATCGATGAGATTATGTCAGACTTTTGGCCTGCTGCGAAGGCTAATGAAGAGTATTGTGTTTGTTTCTGTAGTCGAAGCCTTACGAATGATCTTACGAAAGCGAACTCTGAAAATGCTTTAATACAGTTGGTGCATGCATTAAATCAATAAATATACATGATAATCTAAATAAATGTTGTTTTTATACCAAAATCTAATTTTTCTTTTAAAAAGCTTCACTGAATAACAACAGACATTTGCACAACATGCATGATTGCGTTTATTTAAAGAGTAAATTAGATGGTTACATTTTTAATTCTGTTCATATTGCATATCATTAACATATTTTCAAATTTAAAGTTAATGATATTTATATATATTTGCATGTCAAGAAATGTCAACAACGCGCCATATGGTGCCGATAGATCTTTGAGAGTTACCTACTTAATTTATATGATAAGTACTGACTAGGAAGTCCGGGTTTAACAGGGAGCAAAACAAAAAGATTTAAATGTTTGACGGCAAGTCAACACCATATATTCGCTTTGCAACATGATTAAAAGAGGGACACTCAAAACAAGGAACTTGCATGATAAACACTTAGATATATGTTTTGGAAATGCTTTGAACGTGATTTATACTGTCAGGTGACACCACACATAAATGAATTGGCAGGGCAAGGAATTAACCAATTTGATTTAAACGAAAGCCTACAACTTCGAAAGTATACAAAGGCAAAATCAATGATAATTGTTTTCAAAAAGTTGAAATTGCATTCTTTTAAAGGTGTAATAGCAACTTTTAAAGGTGTTACAACAAATTTTGATACTGCAATTCCAAACAACAAAGGTATATTTGCGAGTTGTATTTTCAATTTTAAACTGTGTTATTTCAACTTTTCAAGTTGTACATAAACAAACATGCAGAATTATACATAAACCCTAAATTGATGACTCAATCATTACATCATGTTGTTTTAGTTTATTTTGTATTATCCTTTGATTTCCTTTGTTTCTTTTAGTAAATGTTAACGTTTATCAATTATCATACCCACATGCCTTTCTGCATATAAAACTGTACCGATTTATGTCATCACGTGCTTGAAAACGGTATATAGGAATGAAAAACAAAACGTCGTTCTTGTGAACTATTGAACTATAGAATATCCTTGTCTTTCTGACATAAACAACTGTGTTTAAAGTGACAGTAACACTTTTTAAGCAAAAAATTAACACGTGCACGAATAGTAAGGAAATTATGTTCAAGGGGACAGTAGAACGTTTTGGGTAAGTAAGGGAATGGTCATTTATTACAGGGGGAGGGTCGATGATTTTTGGGGGTGGGTCACAAATATATAAAAATTTAAGACACACTCTTGCGGTGGACCAATGAATATTACAGGCAGCATTGGGGGGGTATTTCATTAAAAAAATGTTAGGGTTGGTCACCGGAACCCCCCCCCCCCCCCCCCCCCCCCCCCCGTTATATATGACCAGTCCCTAAATGGATCTCTCGTAAACGAAATAAATGTTGGAAATAGAAACAATGACTTTATGTGGCAGTTCGAAAACGAAAAGACCATATTCAGTCTACACGAATCCATTTCCCTACCTTAAATGATTGAGAAGTATTCACACTCAAATGGCCGCAAAAAGATTTTGCTTGTCCCTTGCAAATTTCTTCGACTTCGAAATGTAATGTCTGATCCGTTGAAGATAATGCATTTGTCATAGACTGCATTTGTTTGGGGAAAAATTAAGAATAAAAAAACCCACAAAATCATAGTCACACTGTATCAACACGTTTGCTCTAAAACACTAGACTAAACTTTTGTCTCTGAAATGAAAATAGATCTTAAATGCAGTTATCTGTTATCAACATTGAAAGGAGCCCACTGGAGGTGTTCATTTTCAGAAAACTGAAACTGCGTTTTTCTTGACTTGCTACAATAACATAGACTTGCATTGGGCTCTAAAATATTTTATTTCAGAGGTTGTTGTACAGACTACTAAAACACCGCAGCGTGGAATAGCGTGAGCTATGTTTACATAACATAACCATAGGGCGGTGGGTAACTCAATATCAATAACCTGCCTTTGTGTAAACTTGAGGTTATAGGATTTCGTAAGTCGTGAATTCGATCCAATAATAGATACTTGTCCTACGTTTGAATAATAAACTCAAACACTATTACGAATAATGCATTACTATTTCATCCTAGATAATAGATGACGTGCGTTTTAACTAAGTATATCTAAAAGTCAAGTTGCGTATTTTCTTCAAATTGCTATATATGAGTTAATCTTTTATCATGAATTATAAATTACTTGCGTTTTAATAAAACGTCAAGTACCGTATTTTTTCAAATTGCTATATATGAGTTAATCTTTTATCCTAAATTATAAATTACTTGCGTTTTAATAAATTATATCTACACGTCAATTACTGTATTTATATGTTTAAATATTGCGTATTGCAATATAATTATGAGTTTATGATACCTGTATATAGGTTTTGCATATTATGTAATGTCAACAAAGCGACATATGGTGCCAATTGATCTTCGAGAACTACCTACTATACAAGATAAGTAGTAAGTACGAACAAGGACGTCCGTATTTAACTAAGAACAAATCAGAAAGATTTAAAGGTACAATATAATGTTATCAGGTGGCAAATCTATTCACTTGGCAGCATGATTTAAAGAAAGACACTTAGAACCCAGAACTTGCATCATACTCAAAAGATAAGCTTTTTGAAAATACTTTGAAGATGATTGATGCGAATCAGGTGACGCCACACAATATTGGTATTGTAAATATATACATTGACATAGTACTGATCGTATCAATATCATTGAAATCAGATCAGACTTATCACTCGTACTTCACATTATTTCTGATCTGAGTACTCACGTGTCACGTGACCTTTCATTTTGTCTCTGCTTTCGTTGTTTGCTATTCTTTGATGACGTCATTGTTAGATTGTCATTTTCTTTTTGTTAATGTTATCTAATTATCAGATCGAACTTATCACTCGTACTTCGCATAATTTCTGATCTTAGTACTCACGTGTCACGTGACCTTTCATTTTGTCCCTGCTTTCGTTGTTTGTTATTTTTTGATATCATGATTGTCATTGTTAAATTGTCATTTTCTTTTTGTTAATCTAATTATCATGCCAACAGTTTTATTGACACTTTGTTTGCGACAAAAGTTACGCGAAAACATGTTCCTGCCTCAAATGATTGATAAATGTTCACACTAAAATGGCCAATAATAGTTTTTGCTTGATGCTTGCTAATTATTCATTCATCATAAGTAGTACCAATAATAAGGTAGGGTAATGGGATGTTTGATTCGTTTCAAAAAATATTTCACTAGGTGGACAATTTTAAAGATGCATGCAGTAGCACGTTTTTTTGATAGTTTTATATTTTAAAATGTCCAATGATAATTGTAAGTTAGTGCTAAATGTATTATTTTGACAGTGTCAAAAATCTCATAACACAAGCCAATCATCCATAGTCAGAGGACAAAGTATGAAGATTCACATAAAATCCATTGGCGGCCATTTTTTGTGAACACCTTTAATTCATTCTGTGTAAGAAAAATGAATCGCATGGCTAAACTTTATGTTATATATTTGAATATTTACTGCTCCATTTAGTTTAAATACATTGTCTTTCAATTGGAACCATTAATTTTCATTTTCCTGACATCACCTTATATTTCCCTACTGTCCCTTAGGTATATATGAAGAGAAAAAAAATCCCAAAATAGGTCCCTATGATTAAGTTTCAGTGTATCAAAACGTCACAATCACAATACAAAGTGGGATGTATGATTCTATCTTTATAGCTTTGAGTAACTTTCTATGTCAATAAACCTGCCGTTGCATGAGCTTAAGTTTATATTGACATAGGGTTTCGTGAGTCGATTTCAAAAACAAAAACATGTCCAACATTTGAATTAAATCAAATTTCGACTCGATACTTGAATACATATCACTTTAAGTATGACATACAAATCATATCAGATGACATATGCATATATTGCATTTCACTTGTGTGTGTTATAGATGTAAATTGGGTTACCCGGTGCAGATATTGAATTTTAATATATGAACTACAAAGCCTTTATTAAAAATCAGTCAGAATTATTAGCTGATTTATTATTTGTATATTGAGGAATGTCTGCATAATAATAATAATTTGAAGCTGATAATCATCATTTGACGTTTACCAATTGAGAGATGTATGGTTAAAAATAAAAATTCAATCTCAATAAATTGTATCAATTAAGTTTGTTAGATATAAGACCACGATGTGACCTCATATAAATTTATAAACAGCTCATATGAATTTATATACAGCTGAGCTAAATCTGTTAAGATTGTAGAATTTCAAGCTGATACGCATAATTTAACGTTTACCAACTGAGATGTGTGGTTAAAAATAAAACAGATATTAGAGATATTATAAGCTCATTTACAGTATTTATCATTTATAATCGACTGATGTTGACAGATGTTTTGTATAATATATGTAGGGTTTTAGGGTTATTTAACATTTAAAGGTACACCATCGCATCATTATTTCGTCAATTTGATTAATAGACCGATTCTGAATATACCTCGATCGAACAAACATTCCACACATATGTAGTCTATCATATAAGTTATTTGAAAAATATGCAGATTATTAAGTTATAAAATCGATTTTTAAAGACCTCAAGTATTTTTTTCCACTGCATTAAATCCACATGCAAAATTAATGCATTTTTAATATAATGCCGGAAAAGAAACTTTATCGAACATAAGAAATCATTCAAGTTCAGACATTTCTGAAAAAAATCTGAACCTCAGTTTAGAAATAAGAGTAGATTAAAAAGCTGCACACAATCATAGTTCAGCCGTTATCATCTTCGTCTGTTTTGTTCAAACCAAATCTTGCAATTTTGACAACTCTTGGTGATTTTAGCTGTATCAACGTTTGAATTAATGATTGCAGTTCAATAAGGAAGAACGCATTTCAATGCATCAATAGGTAGTTAAAGTAAGTGCAAATGTCGATAAAAGCCCCAAATTAGCCACTTTGAGCGCGAATTCGGATCCTATCGTGACGAATTTAACGATGTTTTGGTAAGTATAGGCTTCAACAGCAAGGTAATAAAAGGCTTTGAATTGTTTGAAAATTTTAGATTTACAAATTTCACATTTAAAACCTTTATGATAAATAGCAATGAGATTAATAATACAACACACATATGTATTATTTCATCAGAACACATGACACATATTCAGTTTATGTCATTTTTAACACATTTAAGACTTGCATGACTTGTCAAATTATCAGCAACCAACTCTATCATGAAGTGGATGCAATACAAAGAGAGCACTACGCTGTTCCTGTATATACTAAATTCCGATTATTCCTTTAAACTCGATATTACACGTGACTCCTTTAGTAAATATAGTCAATTGGAACGCCAGCTGCATTTTACTACCATATTGATTGACAGTCTCGTGTTTTGACTGCATGTTAATAGGGCACAATTATGGCCTATTGGGAAACCGAGGAATATGTATCGATATGGAGATTATTACCTGGGGAAATATAGGTAATATTACTTTTATGAAACACGTGATCGTTTTATTTTAAAAGCGTAAGTAACAACAATTCAAGGATGTTGTCAAATTGATGTTTCATATATTCAGTATTACCACAACATTTTCAAAATTCAATTCGATACATAAAAAATCCCTTCCCAAAGACTAATCAGCTTCAAGCAAATGGTTAAAGACACAGTCCTATCGGCGAATAGAGCTCATGATGTATATATTCCGTGTCCTACTGTACAGTTTCAGTCAAAATAGCTCACTGTCCTATCTCTGTAAACGATCAGATGCCGTTATACTGGACAAAAGTACAGGGAAAATTAATTGTCATTTGATGTTCAGAAAGAAATAACAGATATCGTAATTTCAACATTTCCATTGAACCTAATTATTTTGTTCTGTATGAAATTTTGGACACTATCAAAATAATACATTTAGCATAAATGTACAATTATCAGTGAAAATTGAAAATACAAAATTTATAAAAAAACTATGCTACTGCCCCTTGAACTGTTATGGCGATAAACTGAAAAGGTTTCATTTTTTTCTCTCGGGTATTACATTTAGAGGTTTGGGTGGCAGTGTGATACAGATGTGACATAAGACGATTTATGTTTTATGAAAACATAACAACTTTTATTGTACGCAATATTTGCTTGCAAGAACTCATAGAATAATTACTCGTATCGATGTCCTTGAAATATTAAAATAAATGAAATAAATTCTAATATATATCATTTTTACAGATTAAATTAGTCAAATAAAAAGAAACAAATTCAATTCATTGACCAGCTTCAAGCAAATCCTTAAAGACACCGTCTTATCAGAGGTATGAAACTCATGATGTACATATATTCTGCGCCTATTGAACAGTTACAGTCAAAATTTTGGAAATATTGAAATAAATAAAATATATTATATAGGGCAGTCATACCGAGGTTCATATTTTTCCTATGTTGCCCTAGGGCAAAATTCACTTTTTCATTGTGACGTGACGTTTAAAAGTGCTTTGACGTCACGGTTCACCTATGACGTCACAATCTATACGGGTCGGCGGCGGCTAGTAGAAGTAGGTTCTGAGTCTTTTCTTTAAGTTTGGGACTACGGTAATAAACAGGATATTATATTCGTGCCATACTATGTTTTCGACACTCGTGCCTAAATATCAGTATACCACTCGCTTTCGATCGGGAACAACTAATATTTAGGCACTCGTGTCGTAACATAGTATGCCATGGACACTCATATATTCTATATATATATGTGCGTGTATGATCTATGATAATATCGGAAATACAGGTCGTAACAGTTGTACTCTCGTACACAAATGCTCACTGTAGGATATTGCCCATTTGTGCTATTATATCAATTGCCATTCTCTCTGGCTACAAAGGATATCGACCCGCGACCTGCCTGTAGCGGGGAATATAGGGTAACAGTTGTGAGTTCTACATATACAATGTACAAATGTAGTAAACGATTTAAATGTGTGGTTTTGAAAGGAAATAATAATGGTATAATGATAATTGCATTTGGTAATTTGTTTTGAATGACAAAACACTGTATAGACGATGTACCCGTAATTGAAGCGTTCAGGTTTATACAAAACAAAGGCAAATATATTTGGATTATTTTGTTTTGATTTTACCCTTAAGATTTTATTGTATGCAAAAATATATTCTTTAGAGAGTAAAAAACAACTTCTTTAGTTCTTCAGAAATTTAAACATTGTATTAATCTACCGGTTTATCCCTTGGCGAAGAATATGGTGTCACGCAGAAGCGAAAACTGCAATGGCCATTTCAGTGTGAACTCTTCATTACTTGAGTAAGGCATATGAAGTGCATATCTAATCAAACTTGGTTCGTCCGTATAAGGTTGTGAAGGTTTGTTAAGCAATTGCTATTATTTTTTTATTAAGACCTTTTCTGTCCCTACGAACACGTGCAAAACGTGTCTTTAAAAATACTAAACAAATCGTTATTTAAAAACCACCCCCTCCACATTTGAATTTTTGAAAAATCACGAAAGTAGTACAGCCCCACCCCTAACCTCATGGATAATCCAAATCCCCTTTTGAAAGCTTTTTAATCTTATCTGACTTCGCCTTAAGACCTCGAAATCTGAATTTTTCAATCATGAAAGTTTGTTTATCCGTAAGTGGCTTTGTCTTAAAGGGGCAGTAGCACGTTTTTTGATAATTTTATATTTTAAAATTTTCACTGATAATTGTTAGTTAATGCTAAATGTATTATTTTGACAGTGTCAAAAATCTTATTACACAAGCCAATCATCAATAGTCAGAGGACAAAGTATGAAGATTCTCATATAATCCATTGGCGGCCATTTTATGTGAACACCTTTAATTCATTTTTTGTAAGAAAAATAGGAATCGCATGGCTAAACCTTTCGTTATATATTTGAATTATTACTGTTCCATTTATAGTTTAAATACATTGTCTTTCAATTGGAACCATTAATTTTCATTTTCCTGACATCACCTTATATTCCCCCTAAAAACGTGCTACTGCCCCTTTAAGACTTCGAAATCTGAATATTACAATCAAGCACTTCACAGCCCAGGTAGATCTAAAATCCCAGGTAAGTCCAACGTTATGTAGGGCAAAGTTCCCACCTTATCTACCTGAAGTGTCCGACTGTTGACCCCAAGCTTCCCTATCTTAGTAAGCTACTGTCAGGGTGTTTATGTAGAGTATTGTGACGTCATAGAGTACTTGTGTCTGAGAGTGACACGGCGAGATAGTCTCGCCTAGTTACAGTGTTTACTGGATCTGGTAAATACTATGTAAAGTGGTAAATGGTTTATTCGATACACCTCGTCCTATGTATCGCCTTATCTCCGTATTATCACCAAGTGAAAGTTACAATGGTACCAGAATTGCACGTGAATTTTGACAAATTTACCAGTTACTGTCGATCTTAAATGTGTTAGACATTTGACAGACACACAGACATTTTATTAAGTAAAGAGGCCAAAGTTCCAAAATACAAATAAATTGCAAAATTAATATATGTTTATTGTATGAATCAATCCAATTGCATGCAATCACCAAATCCAAAAAACAGTGAATATGTAGTTGAACTGTTTCTATTGAGGAAATTTACTATGCATGTTATCTATGTATGTATGCATGTATGTATGCATGTATGTATGCATGTATGTATGCATGTATGTATGCATGTATGTATGCATGTATGTATGCATGACGGTATGTTGGTATGTAGGTATATATGTATGAATGTATGTATGATTGTATGTATTTATTTGTATGAATATATCCTTATGTATTTACATGTCCTTCCGAAATAATGCATAATGTTTTAATTGAGTATGTACGTTGTTTTAATAATTTGTATGGTCTCTCATAACCTAACCGGTGGGAGCTCTACTTTTACTCTTGATTAAATGTTTTTATATTATAATGACAATGTACAGAAAGTAAGACGCGAATAAACAAAATCTCTCTCTCTCTCTCTCACAATTGACCAGGGATACCTTTAGATGGTGAGAAAAAAGCATGCTATTAAACGAATATTTCCTCATTTGCAACACTTATATTGACAGTAGCACGTTTTAGGGGGAATATAAGGTGATGTCAGGAAAATGTAAATAAATAGTTCCGATTGAAAGGCAAAGTATTTGAACTAAATGAAGCAGTAATATATCTAATATATAATATGAAGTTCAGCCATGCCTCTTTTCTTACACAAAATGAATTAAAGGGTTTCTCACAAATATGGCCGCTAATGGACGTAATGTGAATCTTTTTAATTTGTTCTCTGACTATGGATGGTTGGTTTGTGTAATGAGATTGTTGACACTATCCAAAAATACATTTAGCATTAATGTACAATTATCAATGAAAAATTTAAATATAATATTTTCAAAAGAACGTGCTACTGCCCCTTTAAACGATGAGTTTTAACCTGTAAAATTCTCACGGGAGTTTATGTGCTTGATTGGTAACTTTCTGTCAAAAGCTTTGTATCTTTTGACACATGTTTGATCAACCATGCTTGATTGTTAGTCATATATTTGCTTCGCTTGAGACCTTCATATGTCACGTTTGTCAAAAAGATACATTAAAGGGGCAGTAGCACCTTTTTTTGATAATTCTACATTTTAAATTTTTCACTGATTATTGTAAGTGAATGCTATATGTATTAGTTTGACAGTGCCAAAAATCTCATTACACAAGCCAATCATCCATAGTCAGAGGACATTTAAAATGAATCTATGTGTCTGTTTTAATACAATACAACCTCAAGTTTTTGAATATTAAAAAGAATGTTGATATAAGTTTCAATTTCAAACACTAATATAATTTTTAAAATATAACCAATGTTTGTACAAAACCAAATCTACCTAGACATATGGTAGACAACATGCAACGCATTTGGTAAGAAAGTGACGTCATGTAAAGTAAACGTGACGTCATGTTCTATTGTTCAGTATGTCATTTGATATAATGATTTTTGTTGATGTTCCTCTCTTCTGTTTATAATAAACTTGATTCCGTATAAATGTTTGCAAATTGTTAATATTATTGAAAACCGATGCATGCGTGTTTGAGATATACTCATTAAAGTTTAATCAAATAATTTCCCTTTTGATTAAAATAAAAACTTAACTTCACTATTATCATCACTATCATAATGCTAACTTTTAGGTAAGGTTAAGTAATGTAATGTCAATAAAGCCTTGACACCATTTTTTATGTTATCAAAGTCATTCACTATAGAATTGTGATGTCAACAGAGTCACGACGCCTTAGCATCGTCATTCAACAAAGATGTCAACAAAATCATGACACAATATAACCTTGATGTCAAGAAAATCATGACACAGTACAATTGTGATGTCAATAAAGCTAATACACCATAACATCCTGATGTTAACAAAATCATGACACAGTAAGTAACATTGTGATGTTAACAAAGTTATGACACCATAATATCGTGATGTCAACAATGTCATGACAAAGTAATATTGTGATATCAACAATGTCATGACAAAGTAATATTGTGATATCAACAATGTCATGACAAAGTAATATTGTGATATCAACAATGTCATGACACAGTAATATTGTGATATCAACAATGTTATGACAAAGTAATATTGTGATATCAACAATGTCATGACACAGTAATATTGTGATATCAACAAAGTTATGACAAAGTAATATTGTGATATCAACAATGTCATGACACAGTAATATTGTGATATCAACAAAGTTGTGACAAAGGAACATTGTGATGTCAATTAAGATATATTATATCAGTTTTTACAACAATAAAACCATGATAACCAAGCACTGTGTTGTCAAAACAATATGACGTTTAAATAAAGTGATGGCAAAACGCAGGGAAACCATTACATTAAGATCAGTATGATCGGTATTTTGAAGCTATGACATATTGAGTCATGTTGTTGATAAAAGTCCTGGTGTGCCAAGTAGTTAATGACTTAAAAACATTGTGACATCACATGCTTGTTAATGTAAAGAGCGTTGTGTTATCATGAAGTTGAAGATGTGAAAGCAATGTACTTGATGATGCAAACATTGTGATATTTTTTCTTAGTGATGTACATTATACAATTATAGACTGGTGATGAGGTCAATACCTGTTTTTATAGACCCGAGGAAAACAATATTGACCGAGGACGAAGTCCGAGGTCGATATTGTTTTCCTGGGGTCTATAAAAAAGGTATTGACCGAATTCACCAGTCTATAATTGTTTTATTATGTCTCGGTTAAAAAAACGAAAAAGAAATAGAAAACTACAGGTATGAGCGGCATTTCAGATCGATTGTTGGCAAGGACGGGTCAATGACGTCATGATAACAATAGCATGACATCATGAAACAACGGTTTGACGTCATCGGCTCTATTTTTAGTAACTCAAGTCAACATCACTTTTTGTCGGACTCGGGGTCACGGGGGTCAAGTCAATATCACTCTCTGTCGACTGTCACGTGACCGGTCCTCGACCAATCGGATTGCCGGAAAATTACGTTTACATAATAATATACAATTATTGACTTGAGTTGAGGTGAATCCAATGGTTTATTGACCTCGGGACAGTTATGTTCACCGAGGCGATAGCCGAGGTGAACATAAGTTTCCGAGGTCAATAAACCATTGGATTCACCGATAACTCAAGTCAACAACTGTTTTATTAAATGATTTATGAACGTTTCAGTTATTTTGTAAACTATTAAATTATTTTAATTTTTTTTTGGAAGCAAATGTTTACGGCGCTCCTCGTAGTGACGATCTATTTTTAGCTCCAGGTCTTTGGATTGTTATGTTGACCTCGCGTGACGTTTCCCGCGGTCAACATAAGGTTTGATCATTGTCGGTGAACGCCTTCCTCGACCAATCAGAAGACAGATCACTCGTCCATCATATAATAAAACATTATAACATCATGTTCTGTAAATAGCATTATGATATCATACTATTGGTGATGTAAAAAACATTGTGATATCACGTACAAAATATCCTGTTATCAGTTACTTGATATCATGTACTTGATGGTTATAAGCCATCGTGATATCACATATATAACAATGTTAAACCATTGTGATATCATGTAGAAGATGACGACGAGGGCAAAACTCAAAATCAATTTCCAAAAATGATTCTCTAAATAAACAAAACCGACATGTTTTGTTGAACAGTTTAAGATCAAGTCGTCCTCGGAATATGGAAAATATTATAAATGCAAAAACATTCTAATCTTGTTACGAACACATCGTGCACATACATTTATATGTGTGTTTTATAAATGTTTTGTTGGCTTTGAAGTACTTTATTATTCAGTTCAGCGTTATCTGTGTTTGTCTAGTGTTATATTTTGATTATCATATATATCAACAGGTTTTGACAGTATCGTATATCTTAATGTATGTATGTACATATTCATTTTGTAACCTGGTTACAATTTCAATATGGTTTGCTTTGATAAGAAGTGATTGATATGTTTTGTTTTCAAGAAGACGTGTCTCGCAACAGTGATCAGCGATAAAAGAAATATCTTTATGAAAGCCTTCTCCATCTTGTGCATGATTTTGTACTGTGCATGGTGTTGTTTTCCTGTGCATAAATTTATTAAAGCATATTAGAATCGTTGTGCATGATTTTTGTGGTATGATTTTGTAAAGCATATTTTTGTTGTTATGCATGTTTTTGTAGTGATGTGCTTGGTTTGTAGTGTTGTGCATGGTTATGTATTGTTGTGCAGGATTTAATTCTTTTGTACATGGTTTTGCATCGTTGTATATTTTCATCGTTGTTCTCGATTTTTGTATTGATGTGCATGAATACATATTTTTGTGTACGTATAATGTTCCTTTATGCATAATTCTCTATAATCACGCACGTTATTATATTGTTTTGTTAAATATGAACTCATTTTTTACATGATTTTGTAAATATGTGTACTTGTTTGTTATTATTTTGAAACACTTATAAAATGGTGTATATCCAAGCTCCAGAAACAAACACTACACCCTTAATAATATTTTTGTGTCCACAATTCAACTATGAATAACCACTACATAAATTTTTATATTCCTGCACAGTGAGTTTGTTAATAAGGTCAATCCGGTGGTAAAAACAACAAAAGATGAAAACAAAGCGAGCTTCCTCAGTGTCTCGCTTGAAGTGTGTTTATTGTCTCAGTTCAAAGGTTTTCTTCTTCCTATTTTCCACTTCATGCTGTGAGATCTCAAGATTTGGTACTGGTCCAGAACTCGTCACAATAAACATACTTAAGATAATTACATCTTTCAGGTGCATTTTTGAAGTTGTTATGATGAATTTTTTATGGATTATGTTGAATTATATTACAACTTCTTTATAGCAAAAGATGCAATGTTAACGGCGTTTGTATCTCTTGCAATAAAGAAGTTGTAAATCCATATAATTGTTTATTAATTCAGTATAGATAGTTTTACTAACAAACAACATTTGAGATAAAGGAGGTAAATATCACTATGCAAAAACAAAGCAATAAACATGACGTTGAAACATATTTTTCTAAATTTAAAAACATTTCTAGAGCTTAAGTGCATTACTTGAAAATAAATTCTCAGATGGTGCATTCGTGTTCTTAAACCTTATTGAACTATATACAGGTGTATAAAGGTGTTTGATGCTTTAAAATAATTGATCGTTGCAGTCTGACAGACACTTTGCAACTTTATTTGTCATCCATATTTGATGAAATAAGTCATGACATAAATTACGATATGTTGCACAGGTGTAATAAACCCTAGTGGTGTTTTATTGGTTGGTTAAGAAAACCATGTTATAGCGGAATGTGGGACTACTTCACGAGCTTTCTTTAGGGCGGCCGAGGGCTTCCGGGTAGCATGCGAAAAGCGTGCAGCACGTGCAAAGTCGTGTACATTGACATAGCGGGCGGGAATTCGGTGCAAGTATGTCATTTCATCTGCCGACATTTGACACAAAAGGCCTGATCTAGAATAAAGAAGAATGTTTGTTCTGCTTAACTTGATAAGTGTTTGTATTGAAAGTGATAGGTTACAGGAAAATTTTGCTATTTCCGTTTGAATATTGTTGTTTTTATATACTCGTGCCAGTAAAACGATATTTCTCTCGTTCTCTGCTTGGGTATTTATCTCTATGTCTACCCTTTCGTTGTAATTGAATCAGTTGATCTTAGCAACAGAAACGTTTAAAAGATGCTTGTTGGAGGAAATGAAAATGATTCAATCGGCAATTTCTATGATAAATTCATAAAAGTGTTGGGATGGAGGTTTCCCCCCCCAACGCACACACACACAAACCAGCCACAAAGCCAGAAACCTCCTCCCCCTCCCCCTCTTTCCAGCCCCTTCTTCCTTGGATCCGCTTCTGTGAATTTTATAATGGACAATCACGGAAAGGAACATGCATTGTATATTCGTTCAATACGAGGGGTCTAGAGACGTTCAGCAGGTTTTCAAAATGACCCTTATATTAGACCAAGGTTTAGGTCAACGACACAGTCCTAGTCAATTGGTAAGCTCCAATGCCTCTGTTTGAAAGTGAGATTAAGCGGAGAGAGAGTTAGTGCGGGTTCAACGCCCTCCCATTATCAACACACATGTATACATTTTCATTGTAACCTCATTTAACAAGATGTACATATTATTAAATTTCAAGGAAGGTTTGTTCCAGCCGATTTTTATACGGATTGAATACGTAAGATTATGAAATTTCAATGAACAATCTGACAAAGAGAAAAAATCTCAACATAAAAAACTAGAACACGTGAGTGCAAAATTGTTTAGCTCCGCTTAGGCAGTGTTGAAGCAAGGAGCGGCGCTAAGGTGTAAAGATACGTCTTATATTTGGGCCTTCTTTCCGACTGTTGATAGAACTGCACTTCTGCAAAATGACCTTTATTACTCTGTAAGGGGGGGGCTTTTTGTTGGTAATTAGAAGATGGTTAGTAAATTATCTTTATGAATTTTAGAAGGAGCTTTTCTTCGCCTTTTCTCCTTTTCTTAACTGTCTATTACAGTCATTAATAAGGGTTTCAAGATGAATCTGTTCAAGATAGTGTTTCTATTCCTTAAGTCTCTGTATCCACCAATCGTACTTTGATTCTAAAGTCAATGGAGATTTTTACTGTTGGTGTTAAGGATGACAAAAATTGAATTTTGGGTACTGGTGACTATCTGAAGGTTACAAAATTTCTCATTTAAATGCTCATGTTAATATATTCCATACATACAATTCTTCAATATCCGAAACATTATTTGAACTGTTAAAGCTGAGTTGTGAAATGTGAATGACCTGTTTGACAAACGAAAGCCGGAAGTGTAAGTTTAGTAAATAAAGTGTTTTGAGGATTGCAAAATGTTTTCAAAGGACTTAGTAGCTAGTTCGGTCAGTAACCTCGTTTCGGTCAGTCCCCAATGTGTGAATGAGAGCATGAATATATGCGTAGTGAATATATGTCGACCTACTGTATTCATAGAACATTACATTGAAAACATTTACTACAACCTTTTTCGGTTCAACGAGAACGCATATTTTGTTTCTGATTTATTGTGTCCACGGCGTTTTTCTAAAAGATAATTCCTTGTTACTGTTTAGACTTGCTGAACTAGAAAAAATATAGAAACATATTAGATATATATAAATAAAAAGAACATATGAAAGGCTTCTATCTTATACACATGAGTAGGAAAATGTAAATAATGATGCTCTTTTGTATTTGTAAAGTTGAGACGTGGTAAACACCAAAATTTTATCTAAGGTACATATTTAATACACAATAAGGGCTGTATTTATACCAACTATCCACAATTGCCCAAGAAGGACAAAGCATTCCAACTATTCGATTTTTGCAGAGAGTGTAAGTGTAGGTCAGACTTTACTCATATAAGTGAAACAAGTAAAGGCAGAAATAATACTCTTGTTTAGTTGGAGAATCTTAGCTACCGACGAGGTAACAAATGATCCTAATTTATCATAGACATCGAAAAGGACAAGGACTATACTTTTCTATACAATATGAAGCAGGCAATGTATGTACCAACTGTTCAGAATGGTTAATTGTGTGTGTACATATCAGTGTGTGTGCATTTCAGATTTTTCTCTCATGAAGCATACAAGTTGAGGAAAGAAATAAACACTTACGTATCTATCAAAGCTACATTTGCTGAATGAAGACGAATATAGTATCTTTAAGTATATAATATATCATAAATAGAGATTATTACACGAGGAAGCGTGTCATATGACTTTTACGAAACGAGTGTGATTTTTTGTATTTCCAGAGCGAGAAAAATACGGGAACTCGCGATACAACAATCGTTGCTAGGCAAAGTGAAATGTGCACATGTGCTCATATTGAAAATATGTTACTACTTATGTTCAACCATATGGGTAATATTATCCTATATGGAACAAAGATCGAGTCTGTACGATTTCTTCAAGATTGCAAATACAGTAGAACACGGATATAACGAACTCCAAGGGACCAAAGAATTTAGTTCGTTATATCCGGTGTTCGCTATACACATATAGTTTTAATGATATTATATAGTGACGGGACTTGAAAATTGCTTCTTTATATCCGATTGTTCGCTATATCCGTATTCTACTGTACTTCGTGTGGCTTTGTCACACTTTTCTCCCATGAGAGATACAAGTAGAGCCATACATTAATGATCCTGTGTGTAGGTTTAAACTATACTAGCTGAATAAGGACTAAGATTGTACTAAATATGATAATTTATGAAAAAGAACAACGTATAAATATATAGAACGTCATTCTAGTGCATTTTTTCGTTTGTATTGAACGAGTAGATGTCACAAAGAGCAAAGAAACAACGAGTTCGCAGAACGAGTTGTTTCTTTGCTCTTTGTGACATCTACGAGTTCAATACAAACGAAAAAATGCACTAGAATGACGTTCTATATTTATTACATACCCTTTTTTCGTTTAATTTACTTCAATTAAATCCGTACACGGAAGAATGTTTACATGTTGTCTTGACCTAATTAACTACTCCGCCAACCCTTTCACGAAATATTACGTCATCACATTCCTCCACCTATGACGTCACATGGAAATAGAGTGCACACAAAACTGGTATGAATATTTGGAAAAAAACAGACGCAAGATGCTTAAAACTTCTTTAATGACACTTGCATATCACTTGCACGTATATCAACATTTCATTCGAATACAATATAAACATTCATAACTTTTAACATAATTCGTTGACATTTGGCAAAGTTCGGTCACAACGTATTCAAACGTGAACGTGTGAACATGGAGAGATGACGTTACAGAACAGTTCAACGAGATGAAATGAAATTGAATCACTATCAATGATGGCACGTCTACGTTTTGGAAGGACAGGACCGAGGGACATTCGTTGAATTTGTTTGTGAGGTAAAGTTGAAGTTACCGTTATATGAAACGATCACAAGTAGACCGGAAGCCATAATTTGACTCCATTGAAAAGTTGTCACTGAAAATGACAGCGGTTTTGTGCGATGAGAATCACAAGATCCGGAACCGGGATACCTAAACTCTTCGCCCTTCGTTGTTTTCCCTCAGGTAATTTGCAAACTTCGTGATTACACTTGTTGTTTTCTTGACGGTTTTGTCGATGTAGTTTTTGAGATCGATATTTTCGTTGCGATCGGCGAAGTGTAGCCTAATTTAAATTAATTTGTTAATATTTTTATTTATAAATGTGAGCAATGTAAATTTATCATGATATAAACACTCAGGAATGTCTGAATCAAAATTTGTGCGTTTGTTTACATTATTGATATGGGGTTTTTCCTGCCGTAAATTTCTATAAATAGCTGACATGACACCTCCCTCGCTAAGAAAGTAGTTCCGTGAGAAGTGCAATACGGAGTGCAATACGGAATTCGTTGTATTTCATTACGTATTACTATCGTAAGATTACATGGGTATGTAATAAATCACTATACCATATATGGAACAAAAAAGTGTCTGTACCAATAATTCAAGATTGCCAATAGTTAGTGTGTCTGTGTGTTAGAGGCTCTTGATTTAGACAATGTCAACGGAAGGGCGAAGAATTATTATATTTAATTAAAAAAATCTCTGTACCAATTATTTAAGATTGCTAATAGTGCGCGTGTCTATGTTACAATGTCCACTAAGGAGAAATTGCTCTTGTGTAGGCCTATTCACGGTAACATCAAGACTTGCTGAACGAGACACTCAATGTCAACGAAAAGGACGAAGAAATATTATATCCAATAAGAAACAATAAAATGTCTGTAACAATTATTCAAGATTGCTAATAGTCTGCGTGTCTATGTTACACTAAGGAGAAATTGCTGTTGAGTAGGCCTATTGGTAACATCAAGACTTGCTGAGCGAGTACCTAGACTGAATATGAGGCTCTTGATTTAGACAATGTCAAGGAGTAATATCATTATATACAATAAGGAACAAGATAGTGTCTATACCAACTGTTCAAGATTTCTAATAGCTTTTATTATATGATAAGCAATGAAATACTTCGTTTCATTCGTGAAATACACCCTTTTCAGACAACAGTGACGATATCTTATATTTTCATTGTCACACGTGACACTATATCATATTGTCACTATTCAGATGCCGGAACTACTTTCAGCTATGTGAACAAATGGGGGTAACTTTGCATTTTCATTAAATTAAAATCATATAATCAATATAACACTTAATGTATTTTCAAAGTACCAGGTTTTATTTCATCTCGTGACATGGGTACAGTTAATATTTCACGCGTGACTCGTGAAATATCAATTTTACCCATGGCACTCGATGAAACAAGTGAAGAAGCGAGCAAAGCTCACATACCCCCGCTCCCCACTTTGTTAAAAAAATTTCAAATAGTAAAACTGATTAATATTGGTTAAAGTATGATAGTTGAGTAAACAGTAAGTCATTGTGTAAGTCTTCTTTCAACTGAAACCCAAATACCGAATTCATTAATAGGTTTTACAATTAAAAGGGTACATCTAGAGATAATGGTTGATCTTTGTTTCAAATTTGAGGTAGTTATCATGAATATTCTACGAGATGCACTGAGAACAAAATTATTTTTGTTGAGTCACTTTGTAAGTTATGTTTTCCAAAGAAACCACAGAGAAGAAAATCCATATATATCGTTTAACTCTCACAAGGCATATCCAGCAATCACGATTGACATATGTAGCAAATTTGGTGAAGCTGAGATGTATATTTCATGAAATATGTTCAGGACAAAGTAATTTATCATAGAATCACTGTTTTAGTCATGTTTCCAAAAATTAAAAAAATGTGATGGTCTAATCCTCAAATGGCACATCTAGTGATCATGGTTGATAAGCGTATGAAGTTTGGTGAAGCTAGCATGAATAGTTTGGGAGATATGCTCCGGACAAAAGACTTGGTCGAAGAGTCACTGTTTTAGTCATGTTTCCATGGAAACGAAAAAAAATAAAATATTTTGTTGGTCTTACCCTTAAAAGGCACAACTAGGGATCATGATTGATAAGTGTATGAAGTTTGGTGAAGCTAGCATGAATAGTTTGGGAGATATGCTCCGGACAAAAGACTTGGTTGAAGAGTCACTGTTTCAGTCATGTTTCCATGGAAACCGCAAAAAATAAAAATAATTTGTTGGTCTAACCCTTAAAAGGCACAACTAGGGATCATGATTGATAAGTGTATGAAGTTTGGTGAAGCTAGCATGAATAGTTTGGGAGATATGCTCCGGACAAAGAACTTGGTCATAGAGTCACTGTTTTAGTCATGTTTCCATGGAAACCGCCAAAAATTAAAAGAATGTGATCGTCTAACCCTCAAAAGGCACAACTAGGGATCATGGTTGACATGTGTATGAAGTTTGATGAAGCTAGCATGCATAGTTTTGGAGATATGCTCCGCACAAAACGACTTCCTCAAAGAGTCACTTTTTAGTCACGTTTCCATGGAAACCGCAAAAATGAAAATTCAGAAATAGTTCTAACCCTCAAAAGGCACAACTAGGGATCATGGTTGACATGTGTATGAAGTTTGATGAGGCTAGCATGCATAGTTTTGGAGATCTGCTCCGCACAAAGTTTTGGGACGGACGGACGGACAGACGGACAGACGGACGGACAGACGGACGGACGGAAAGAATGAACGCTATATACCCCCGCTTACGCTGTAAGGCGGGGGTATAATAAACCTGTGTTTTGTAAACTACATGAGTATCCTCTGTGAGTGTCTGTGTCACACTGCTCTCTCACGAGATACAAGTAGAGGCAGTTCACCGCTCTCGCCCACTCACATTCCTGTGTATATTTACCAATGAGCTCACTCCATTCATCAGGTGAGCAAGTGGAATGTTTGGGATTGTGATTAACGTTCCCTTAATCACGGGATGCTGGGTCAAACATCTTGTGTTTCAGTTTATTTGATTTCAGTATTTTGAGTTTGGATGATTGACAATTTACTGTTTTGTTCACGTGTACTATAAGGTTAGGGACATTTGTAAATTCTATATCATAAATGGTGGTTCATTCACTTATTAGTGATGATATTGATAATTAAAATCCAAACATGCTTTAGATATATTGTTTACTATGAGTTAATACTGAAGAACAAATTTGATATGTTAAAATCGATTTATTGGATATGAATATCGAGAGTAAATATTTTCTTCACTTGGTAAACCATCCCTTTACGTAAATCAAAGATTAGACCGTAGTCTATGAAATATTTGAATATCACCTTCAGTTATATTATTCTATTTCTTTAATCTTTAAATTTCATGTGTATTCAGTCAATCTAGACTTGCATGATTAGGATCTAGACTGTATTAAAGGTACCTATAAAATACACAGTCATGAAGCAGTCCCAAGCATATACTGCATGCGGCCATTTTTGTGACACTTCTTTTAATCATTTGGGTTAATAAAATAGATTCGTGTTACTTAACTTCGTTTATTCATTCAACGTAGCATTTATAAGAAAAAAAGAAATGTCATTTGATTTCCAATTCATTAGACCACATATTTCTCTAAATCGTGCTGCATTGCTTTATAAGAGATCATCATTATCAAAAGACTGAGTTCAAATTCTATAAACGTTCGTAGCTACATCAAATATAATTGAGAATTCTGAGCATATACTTATATTATGTGCTTGAAACGTAAATAGTCGAAGTAATATGTCTGCCTATCTAAAAAGGATATTTGTAACTTCAAACATGAAACAAAGTAATTTAGATTCAATAATTTATTCTGTATCAACTGGTTTTAATGTTTTAAGAAGGATAAAATGTTTCATATCAATGTTCAGAACATTAGTAATTCGAAAAACTTGCGTTTTTTCCCTTTAAAACATTCTTGTGAAAAAAGCTGGCATGGAGTGAATGAAGAAAGATCATATTCCTTCCAGATAATTAATATAAAATATGTATTCATGGCAGAACACATTTCAATCTTTTAAATTTCGTATAAAATGTTCATACAATATACATACACTAAGTTATAAACTAACATGGCATATGCCATAACGTTCACGTTAACATTTTGCTCTAAGGTTTTTCCTCGAAAATGTTATTTATTGACATTTTTCATTTTAAATTAAAAAATCTTAATTTAAATGTATATCCCATGCCTATTTCGCGTCATACCATAATAATGGGAACATCATACCATATAGTGTATACACTGTATTTGCAATGTAGATATGAACATTTAAAGGGGCAGTAGCACGTTTTAAGGGGGAATATAAGGTGATGTCAGGAAAATGCAAATACGTGGTTCTCATTAAAAGGCAATATATTTAAACTTAATGAAGCAGTAATAAATCAAATATATAATGTAAAGTTCAGCCATGCGATTCCCTTTCTAAAACAAAATTAAGTAAAGGTGTTCACACAAAAATGGCCGTGAATTGACTGCATATGAATTTTTATAATTTGTTCTCTGACTATGGATAATTGGTAAGTGTAAAGAGATTTTTGACATTATCAAAACGATTTAACGTACGATTAAATGAGTGAGAATTGCAAATATAAGTCATTGCTCCTTAAACATATTAATCCGAAAAAGATTCAATGTCACGACGAGAAATTAAGATTTTATATGGGAAACTATAAAACGCGTTACAAACGTTCAGCAGCTGCATAATATTATCACTAATTAGCTCGAACTAGCTTCATATGACAATTATATCAACATTATAAGGACCATAATCGTGTAATTATCTCTGTAGGATACTGGTAGATAAAGTGCTGATATTCTGCTCTCATGATTATGATTAGGGATTCAAAGGAGTTTTACTGTAAACCATGCCATGCAAAGTTTGAGATTAATTATATGTTTTCAAATTCTTCAAGATGGTAACGTCGTTATGTTAAAGTTCATTGTATATGTCACTATATCTGAAATGTGCATGTACCAAAGGAAATCAAATAGAATTAAATAACATATTTAAATCCATAATTAAGTGGTTTTAAAAAAAAAAAGGTTGAATAAGTTTATGTATATTTCATGATTTTTCAGCCAAAATGATGTTAAAGTGCATCATTGTTGGTAATGAATTATTCGTGACGTCATGTTTAAATTCATCCGATTTTACATTTGCTTCTTTCACAATGTAGAAAATAGTTATTTCCGCCTTATCATTGATCATTTGGTACAGGCAGATCACCTTAGTGATTTTCGATTAACTACACTCAATGGCAAAAGAAACGCCATCTTTTAAAGGGGCAGTAGCACGTTTTTAGCGGGAATATAAGGTGATGTCAGGAAAATGCAAATACATAGTTCCCATTGAAAGACAATGTATTTAAACTAAATGGAGCAGTAATAATTCAAATATATATAATGTAAAGTTTAGCCATGCGATTCCATTTTCTTGCACAAAATGAATTAAAGGTGTTCACACAAAATGGCCGCCAATGCATTTTATGTAAATCATCATACATTGTTCTCTGACTATGGATGATTTGCTTGTGTAATGAAATTTTTGACATTGTCAAAATTATACATCCAGCATTAACTTATAATTATCAATGAAAAACGTACTACTGCCCCTTTAAAATGTTATGATTTTAATAATTCACGAGAGAGATACACAACTAACAAATAAGACCATTTTACATGACCTTATTATGTGTTTTAGTACGTCCTAATCTATAATGCGTCCAAGAAATATAGTACTAGTAGTTAATTAGATATTAAGTTAAGTTTATTTTTCCGTTGAGTGGTACATATTTATAATTCCATTCCCTGTGGTGCAAGGCCTCAAATGCCAAGGAACCCATACAATGAAATTCTCATTCTTATAAGACATTTAGAAACGACAAATGTTATGGATAACAACTTCTTTATTGATTTCTCACGACGTTTCTGGGCCAATTCTTGCCCCTTCTTCGGGTGAAGATTTGGCCCAGAAACGTCGTGAGAAATCAATAAAGAAGTTGTTATCCATAACATTTGTCTTGTATAACCCATACAATGTGCACAAATGCAACATAGTCCTTCTAAACATCGGACATTGTTAATTAACACTATACACGATTTGCATGACTCATCTGTTAGCTCTGTAAAGATTGAAATGCTGCAGGTTCTTGCTGGCCATGCAAAAAACTGTCTACATTGATTCTGAGATGAAAACGGGACCACGACACAAATTGAAAAGATCTAACTCATTGTCTGTCATTTATATTGTATATACGTCGGTAAATAAGGTAGGCGCAAAGATCACAAATCAAGGATGAAAGTCCAGGTTCGTACTTCCCTCATAATCAAGTACTCATTTGTAAAAATGGATGAACAGTGTACAATGTGGATGAAGTGCCTTGACCAAATAAAATATGGCTCTCGTCATCACATGATGTGTCTTCACGGGGATACATATCCGGTCTTTGACATAAAAGACCAGTAATACTAACCATGTCACTGTGCTCCAAACAGGGATCAGTTTTAGCCAACTGATGAGGGATTTTCATTCCTTAATTATCTACTAAACATTTTAGGAAATACTTTGTTAACCTGTCAACACGATTGAGTATCGTGTTCGTAGTGTCTCATTTACTATACTTCGGTTGGAGTTCAATACCTTTGATATATAGATGTTCTCTCATCTTAATTCCGAGAATTTCCAACACGAACATAAACAAATATGGAGAAATTGGGTCCCCTTGTCTACAACCAAGTTAATTGAAACAAGAAACTGACATGGCCGAGCTATATCCCTCACAAATGGCACAATATATATAGATTTTACTTATCGTATTTAATTCAAACTTTTTCTATCACTGTTTTGATGAAAAAGATTCCATTTATCGTATTTCGGATTAATATGTCACATAAAAACGACACAATTCTTTCAGGATATAAGGTAATGATACCAACCTAATCTTCACTGTTGGGCAATAAAAGACTAAACTGACAAAATTAAAATCAAACCAATGAATTTATGTGTTATGTATTTATGATCTCCATCATCAATTTGATCATATTTAAACCGAAAGTGAACATATGATAAAAAGATGACTCTTTTTCCCAATCCTACTTTTTGCTAATATGTTAAAAACTGTTAATCATGACACATATTCAGTCTGTATCTTAATATCACATTTGATCCGAAAGTGACCACCAGTTCGGGCTGATCTTTTTACAGTCATTACTTTTCACCAAAAAGGAGGGATTTAATATACATCGTTTTTCTATGACACACCTTCATATGAATATGTATATGTATAACTTGGACAGGACTTAAAACAGTTTTCTAAGAGAGTCTTCTTTTACAAAAATATTTTCAAAATTGTTTATAATGACACACCTTCAAATGATTAATTAAAATGTATCTCCATTTGAAAATTGTGGCCTGGACAGGACTTGTAACAGTTTTCTAACCGAGTCCTTATTTTTTCCAAAAGGGCAAAATCATACAAAAGTATTTTTCAAATTGTTCTTCATGACACATCATTACATGTTTCTTCATTTCAATTACCAATTTGAATTGAAATGGTTGATTAGTTACAAAGTAATAAGCAGGATTAAAAGTTATAAGTTGCCGATTTTAACCCCCCCCCCCCCCCCCCCCATTGTAACTTCGTTGTTGCGGGGGATAAAAAGAAGAGGAAAGTAATCAGTTTTGTTTAGATGGATTGCGTCCTATGGGTGTCACTGGACGACAATGTATGTTCATGGAAATGGGAAAATGTGACTAGTTCGAGACGTAAAAACACTATTATTATGCAGTGTGATAACTACGAATCTCAAAATTAACAATATCTACTCTTATCAACCACTAACCCCCTGGGCTCAGATTTTCAAAGCTCTCTTAGTTAGTAAGTAGTAAGTTAGTCGTAAGGACCATACTTTAACATTGGCTTACGACTATCTTAGCACTAAGAGAGCTTCGAAAATCTAGGCCCTGGATCCATCAACGCAAGAAGATTCATTTTGCTTACAAGTAAATGTAGTGCATTATTTTTATGCATTACACTGTATTTTTAAAACTTTCATTATATGATCCTTAACTGCATCAATGGCGTTCTCGAAATCCTTACGAATCCATAACTGTCTGCTTTAGTGATTTCTTGGCTCATGCATGAAAGTTTACATTCATCTGGCTTTGTATATCAAGATTATCATTTATAGCTGAAATAAAAAAAATTGCCCGGCATATTTGACTTTTATATGAAATATTATAAGCAATTTTGTTAATGAAAGGTTTATGATAAAACATTTGTTTATTTGCTTTCGTTTGTTGTTGTATAATTTAGTACCTTTTGTCTCCAACCAGCACCAACATTTGTTGATTCATGCGTTAGTCATTGCAAAATTGATAAATTTACTACATTAATGCAGAATAAAACTTTGATGACAACTTCTTTGTTTACTGTATGCGACATTTCGACACAGATTCTTGTGGCTTTCTCAATTATTGTCATTCCAACTTCTAAATGCCCCTAAAAGAAGTTATATTGTAGTTATTCCATCATTTAGGACTCTGCATATAGATGTTCTCAGTAGGTGTTTACACAGTGCTTATCTGATAATGGCTACTCACTCATTTCCGTTTGACATAACCTCTTCCGGTTTATCTCGTGCACAAGGTCAACTTGATCTTAGTTGACTGCATTGTTCAGAAAGTACTTTATATGTATCAACTTCATAAAAGTAACATCTCATCATAATTAAAACAAACAACGAACTACCCGGTTTTCAAAAAATTTTTATCCACAAGATGAAATACGTCATATTTCAGTTTCATCAATAATTAAATAGATAATAAAATATGAAGCGATGTGATAATGGATACATTATTCATATAATGAATGAAAAAAATGGATGAAAGTCACTAAATTTGAGTAAAAAATTTATATTCTGGTAATGTTATTCCATGTTATAAAGTAAAGTCGTTGGCAACGGGTTTTATTAAATTATCGACATAAGCTATTTAATTGCACAAAGTGAAAGCTGACAGATCTAATCAAGACCGTAAACATCAACATCATGTTAGGAGGGATAAATGGATTGTCCCGGGCATAATATATGCCCAGTGTATTTTAAAATGCTCTAGATTTTCAGATTAAAGTAGGTTTTATTCTCTCCTCACCTGAAGTGACTTTTATCAGTGCCCAGGCCTGCAAAACTATCTTAACCATCCGTAAGGACCTTTTATATCATAGATAAATAATATATCACGTATTTTACAACTTGGACATACTTTTGTGCCTTTTTTTATCATATCTTTAATTTTATTTCATAATTATTTTATGCTTGTATCTCTAATATACTCTTGGAATTTATACATTTTTAGTTCTTGTTCGCATTTTATTTGTGCCGATTTAACTTTTACATGGTTATTGTATGTACAAATGTATATATGTATTCATTTTAATAAAGTCTCTCGTAACCTTTTTTTGGTGGCTCGCCCTATGTTTCTTTTAAAATATGTATTTGGTTTTGTATTTGTATTTTATAAATGCGAGTTGAGACTATAATAAAGAATCTGTCTGTCTGTCTGTCTGTCTGTCTGTCTGTCTGTAACGTCTTGACCATGACTGAGATTTATATCAAACATCGTGTTTCTTCATGATAGTCGCATATCTGACAGAGTTCTTATAGGAGATTGCTTATCTGGTATACACAAGGGCAGAATCACTAACAGTGTTTGTAAATATATGTAGAGATATGGTGTACATGGATTGTTATGTAATGCCACAGCACTATTGTTGTTGTTGTTGTTGTTGTTGTTGTTGTTGGAAATTAGAAATACTGTCAAGGTCAAAAAAGAAGAGATTAAGAGTTTATTTTGTACAGTAGAAAACACAGATAAATATAGAAAGAAAAATATATATAATGAAGAATCCAATTCAATATTTGTGTTTTAAAATGGATATAAGTGTATAGTCTACATCAATTACGAAAGCACGTTTGTAATATTTAAACAGCTTTAACAGATGTTGACAACCTTTAACAACGTTTAATAAATGTATTCAAGAAAAAGTATATTTAAAATTTTATAAATAACTTAATTTGAAATATATAACAGCAATAATTGTAAGTACTATTTTCATAAAAAGACTATACATTATTATTGTCAACATGTGTTTGACTTATAAATATTAAAGAGGCAGAAGCACGCTTTGTGTGAAAAAAAGGATCTCATCAAAACGAAAATAAATGTGACTAAATACAAGACATTGTTTTTAATTGGAAGATAGTAATTCTAAAACGAATGTATCGATGAGCGAATATTCCACTACCTTTAAAAGAATACAAAATCTTTTAAACAAAAAGGTCTCTTGATATTGGATAATTCTTTCTACTTTTATGCCCGATTGAATTGAGTAATTAAGATGTTTGATAGCACATTTGGCATAAACAGATATTTATGGTTGAAAATATATATTTATTTATACTTATTTGAAAATCCGTGTACCTGACTCTTTATGGTTCGGGGACCAATTTTGATATAATAATTTAAAACTTAAAATGGAGATAAAAACTATTTTCCGAGTCAGTCAAACGTAATTTTGGAAACGTATCGAAAGCATTCAGAATGACAGTTTTCGATACTGTTCCATAGATTATATATGAATTGGAAGTATGGATTTGCCTTCCGTGAACATAAATGACTGTGCTAAGATTTACACCTAAAACAAGTATTTATCGAATATTTGCCATTTTGAGATGAATGTGTGATATCTTTTTGCATTTATATATGTTCGAATCATTGCAAAACCAATATATGATGATCACGGAGTGGCACTTTAATTTGGACTTAAATAGAATTACTTCAGCTGAACTGACTAAGGATCGCCCATTGCAGATTTTGCAGATGTCCTTGTGCATAAACGTGTAACCCTTACACAGTATGATAGAAATATATGAACATCAATAAATGCTGTAATATTTGAATATTCAACGTTCCTAGTTAGCAAATGCAAATAAATGACAATTAGCCAAAAAGTGACACATCTCAATCTTAGTTAAAACTTGCACACAATTTAATTACTTGATGTATTGTTAACATGTTGGGAAACAAATCTCCGCTTCCAATCCATTTTGGCAGTACACGGATGAGGTTACCGATGAGCTTCAACTGCTTTGGATATGTTCAAGTAGCATGACGAGGCATATCCCGATACGAATATAAGGGTATTATGGGGTATCGATGATAAATATATACCATGATGGAACAAGAATGGTATTTCTGTGAGTACCGACTAGGTATCGTCTATACCCGTCATAGTAGATTAGCTTTGGGGTACCATGTTGACTATCTAGGTTGAAGGTACCTTGAGTAGATTATATTCTAGCCTAGATGGACATTTAGTGACCTCTCCATATCTGTCTAAAATGTTTATTGCATGGATTAAATGTACATAAACAAAGCCATGATTTACTGTTGTTTACATTGGATAAACACTCATGACATGTTACCATTACAGGGTAAGCTCTTAGCCATGAGCAACATGACAGATATAGACATAAACATGTACATGTATATATATATATATATGTAATGCCGCCTATAAGGCACTCCACCAAGGTTTTTGAAACAAAATTAAAATGCCTAATATCATGCTCAAAGCGCAATTAGAGGAGTGGAATGAAGTTAATCAAAAGCTTGACGGATGAGGAAGGCCTAAAAGGGACAGTCCTATTGGGGTATTTTTGTGGAATCAAAATCCACGAGTACTTCCCTGTTTATACTTATACAGGATTATCACATAATTATTTCATACTTACTTTCATACATGTTAGTTGGGGTAACATTTAAGGTGTTCTAGATTTAACAATTTGACAAAGAATAGAATGCATCACTACGTCTTCTTGAATTTCGTTTCCACAAAAATATACCCCGTTAGGACTGTTCATTCAAGAGCAGTTCAGAAAGCAGACTAAGTTTGTAAAGCTTGAAGTTTTAGGGACAGAGAGTTCCATAGAAATGTGGCTACATAGGAAAATCTTTTTGTCCAAATGTCACAAGGTTAACTCTTGGAATGCTAAACTGAAGCTGGGACTCTGAGCGAAGTGATCTTTTAGGGACATTAGGTTGCTGAAGTTCTGACAAGCAAGAAGCCATCTCCCTACACAAAGCCATCTCCCTACACAAAGCCATCTCCCTACACAAAGCCATCTCCCTACACAAAGCCATCTCCCTACACAAAGCCATCTTCCTATACAAAGCCTAAAACGCCAGTTTCCGAACTGTCAATTTAGTGCCTTGCTGCAGACCCTTTACCTTTCTTTGCTGCTATAGTGCCCCTACAGGCAAGAGAGCAAGCACAAAAAACTCAAGGGTCTGCAGAAAGGCATAAAACTGACAGTTCGGAAACTGGCGTTTTAAGCTTTGTGTTGGAAGAAGGCAAGAAGGAGGCTCGTTTATGTGGCACTTTTAGGCGAGACATATGATTTTGAAGCTGATTTTTAAATATAAGTATTGGCTGCATTTTGTCGTTAGTGGGTAAAACAGCTCATCATTAAACCCTTATTATCACCAGTTGCAGAATGAAGTGCCGCGTATCATGCCAAAACTGCATGTGGCCATTTGAATGTGAGAGTATTTTAATCATTTCAATAAGGGAAATGGATATATGTAGTTTAATCGAACATGGTACAATTGAATAAGAACTCCTTGTTATGAAGAAAGATATCATCTTATATTTGGTAATAATTAATGTTTGTGAGATGTTTTATTTCCCAAAAAACGCTTGAGGAAGTGTCTTTAACTGTTTCTGTAATAATTCTGACATATCTTATATATAATATATAATATGAATTTTAGTGAGATAAGCAGGCATGGTTTTTGTGGCTAATTCATAGCAACTTAATTTTCCAATTATTTTAAATTCCAATTTTCAATTTGCAATTATCTCAATTTTTCTTTGCCTAGTGAAAGTTCTTTAAACCAGGCCCTGTCAGGATTATCAATCACTATCATATTTCATGGTAAGTTCGTTGGTCTAAGTGTACAATAAACTTTACAAGTTTCAAATGTGTGTCAAATTGTCAATTCACACTGACAAAAGTAATGTTTACGGATAAGGAACGTCAACAACAGTATATTTGTTACACCAAAACATTGCCTCCTGTAAGGAGATCCAAGGTCATCAATGGGTCATAATAGCTCACGGTGTATTGTTTCATAGTTTATCATAGCTACATAAGACTGTACACAAAACTATCAACTTTTCTTGAAAAAGATTTCTTAATGCTGTACACAAAACTATCAACTTTTCTTGAAAAAGATTTCTTAATGCTATACATAAAACTATCAACTTTTCTTGAAAAAGATTTCTTAATGCTTTACACAAAACTATCAACTTTTCTTGAAAGAGATTTCTTAATGCTGTACACAAAACTATCAACTTTTCTTGAAAAATTAAGTTGTCACCGTCTTTTTCAAAAAGAATTCAGAGCGCCAAGCAAAATAAACAGACTAGATAACTTATTTCATTCTCTATATGTTTGAAATTATTTATTTCAAAAATAAAGGAAAAAAAATTAATTTAAGCTTTTGATTTACACAAATATTTTCTAAGGACTTTTTGTTTCATTTGCGCATTGCAGTGTAGTAATTCCTTTTGGCATATTTATACGGGACTCCAAACTGAAAGTATTTTCATAACAAATTCCCCGGTCATAAGGTTAACTATTTAGGACAGGTTCTGTGTCCACTATTTATATAAATAGTTTATTTTACATTATACACTACTCAAAAGAAGTTAAGGAATACTCAATCTAAATAAATTTAGATCAACAGATTTTTTATTTTGTCAACAGAATGACCAAATATAAAACCTGTTGATCTAAATTTATTTAGATTGAGGAATACTCGAGGCTCAAAGAGAAGTTTTTAGTTTTAAGTTTTGTTCACGGACATGTATACCTGACATTGGACTTCTGATTTTAAACTTCAAATAATTTTGTGAATATTTTGGACTTTTTAAATTCTTAATCACTTTTTTTCAGGAAAATGTCTTCACAAAGCGTTTCACTACCAGGGATCTCACTTTCAAAGCAATAAAGTCACCCAAGACGATACTTCAATCTTTGAACCTGAGCCATCTGACATCCTGTGATTTTCATTTTCGACCCCTGCCTTGTTTCTGACATCACAGTGCACAGAAACTGTATCACTCCCAGTATTTCATTCCAATATGTCAGTATTAAAGAATTAAAGATAGTGTTTATTTCATAAAGTGCATAACTTTAACAATGCGTTCAGGTATAAAGTGTATAGGGGCCACAATACAAGTGTTCCTTAGATTATGTTGAGTATCTGTAGAGCCGAGCAATATTTCTATTATCTTTGTGATTTAGATGAATAAGTCTTATGAATATAATTGAGTACCAATTAACCGACAATGCCCATACGTTATAATAGCTTTTCACAGTTGATACATAACCATAAGAAGATTGATTTGATGCCTGATATATTTCAGCAAAAGAAAGATAGGTTAGTTTTTAATTTCAGATGCAACGCTTCAGTCAAAAAGCCGATAAGGCCGAAAGAGTTGTCTCCCTTTTTGAAGACACGTTTTATTTACACAAGCTGTAAATAGTTGTCAGGCTTACTTTGGTTATAACAGTCAAATTTATATTAAGACAAACATCTACCAAGTTCATGTTACAGAAGTAATTGTGAGACCACCTCTACCGGGACTCAAACCCGGGACCTTCGGGTTGGTACAGCCACTCTACCGATTCGGCTAAAGGGATATCCCTCTAGCCAAGGCCAGTGAGAATATTTATATATCACCCTGTCATATTCAAGTTAATAAATTTATAAACACACGAAACCATTCTTAGTAACTAATTTTGTGTATAGGGAATCTCATCGCAGTTTGATATTGAACATTTGAATATTGAATATTTGATCACATATATATTACACATTGATGGATTCTATTTGTCATAAAAAATCACTCCTTACTCCTAACTCAATTAAACTTACACATTCTTGGGAAACCTCTGCCATTAAAACTTTTTATGCGTCAACTTGGTGTCACCGCAGAGTAGCTTCAAGGAGGTGTTTCAAGAATTTTGTTTCGACAATTAAATCCAAGTAATGGTTCCAAATGATTCTTTCTTTGATGTGTTAAAGCATTCTGATGTCATTCTGATGTCATGAAGTTGATGTTTCGCAACAGAGTAGGTCATATCATGGAGCAGAGACGCCGTTTGGTATTTATTGGTGTATAACAAAATCTATGCTTTCCATAAGAAAGCAAACAGTAATTATTGAGAAACAACAAAGCAAAGTTTCGTTTGCTTACGAAAACACTGAAATGGAAGACACGCTGAATATTGAAGAAACGTCATTTAACAACAGAACGGTATAATGGAGCGCTTCATTCAGAAAGAAGCACTTTTTCACCTTGTCTTTTGTGCCGTAGTTTGACTTCCTTAGTAAACATTTTTGGATATTAGGCAAATTTAACTTCATCAAAATATATAGTGTTATTACAATGATTATTTTGGACCCAACTTATCATTTATCATGTTATCATAATCATGAATTGAAAGATGAATTAAAATGACTTTCAGTATTTAAAAATATATATTCATATGAGATTAAAAATCAACAAAGACATTTAAAAAATCATAATACATGCATATAATATTTACTTTAACTATCTATAGATAACTGATTTATCTAAAACCCCGGCAGTTAAAAACAACAAATTTTGAGAGGATAACAAAAAAATCGCAACAATCACGACAATGGAGCGAAGAATGGTAAAACAATTATGGTTTAAAATATCAATCCAATTCGTGTCTCATATGAGTTGCCAAGTTAGTCATTATCTAATCTTTGCATTGCAAATTTAAATCTTTATAACGATCTTAAAGGGGCAGTAGCACGTTTATAATGGGAATATAAGGTGATGTCAGCAAAATGAAAATTGATGGTTCGAATTGAAAGACAATGTATTTAAACTAAATGGAGCAATAATAATTCAAATATATAACGTAAAGTTAAGCCATGCGATTCCTTTTACAAAATGAATTAAAGGTGTTAATACAAAATGGCCGAAATGGATTTTATGTGAATCGTCATACTTTGTCCTTTGATTATGGATGATTGGCTTGTGTTATGACATTTTTGACACTGTCAAATTAATACATTTAGCATTAACTTACAATTATCAGTGAAAAATTTGAAATATAAAATTATAAAAAAACATTCTACTGTAGCACGTTTTCCACGATAACGAAAAGAAATGTTACATATTGCAAGATGTTTTCAATCAAAAGAAGCGGCTGTAAAATGAAGCTAACATGTTCAGTCTAGTTCTGCGAAACAATTTCCTATCTCAATAACAATAAGTGTTCACACAAAAATGGCCACCATGGGTTTATGTTTGATTCTTAATCTATTCTAAGACTATGGATAATCACGATGTATAAAAGAGGTTTGATTATCTGAAGATACAATTTTGGCATGATCATGGGGACACTAAAAGAGATGTTAAACAAGATTTTACGCTTCTTCCTCTTAATATATTGCTTAAGTGACTGACATATGCAATTTCCGTCAATCATCCATTTCAACCTTATTTGCAATACCATGTGCTTGCATGTGCTACGTGTTCGGAATTCCATTTGCTTTTCCAAAAATAACGTGATGATACAAGTCGTACAGAAATGGATAGAACACTATTGCTTCAAATCAAGTATCGAAGGCTTTGGGGCAGTGTCAATTATTGTTAACGTTTGAGGTAAATCAGTGTAAAAACAATATTTGCCTAGCGTGTATAAATACCTGCCTTGGAAAAAAACAACTATGACGTTATCTTGGTTGCGTCTAAGACAATCTCACTAAAACCAGATTGAACCTAATACTCGTTACTCCCTTCGATTCAGATCTGAGTATTGATTCAAAGGTCTTTTCATTGGAGCCAATCAGAATCGAGTCTTTAAAGACGGCCCCCTTGCTTATTGAAGTAATTGAAGGTGAAGATCACAGACAAGGCAACCTGGCCAGAACCCCATAGAACAGTACTCAGTTGAGAAACACAACCAGGGACGAATGATATGGTTTCAGTGATTGAGCCGATAGCCTTTCAGTTTTACCATAATTGTACTATGAAACTTCAGGTCTTTCAAATGAGATGCTGTACTGGATTGCTTCTATAATGATTGGTCTTAATTCTAATTTGCTTCTTAGTATACTTTCTAAAAAGACTACAGTGATGATGGTAGATCTTTAAGATCCAACACGGGTTAAGAACCTTGTACTTGAGTAATATAGCGTACACGTGCATCACTGTGTTTTCTGTACCATAGCTATAGATCAAATGAGATAATATCTTCTTTCCTTCTTCGGTTATTGTTCCGTTGGGTACAAAGACAAAAGTATCGTGGGATCCCACATATTTCTTGCAATAATCTGGCTTAGTGAAGCATTCTCTCTCGTGACGAGACAGTGAATAGAACAATCTATTTTTCACGAGGAACGTTCTATTCAGCTTTTCAAACCCTTCTCCGATCATGATGTCAGCCTGTGTGATGATCACCATCTCACCCTGGAGATTGGTGAAGGCGAACAGGTGAAGGGTGAGAACCATATCTGGAGACTTCACCTGGTGAAGCATGAGCTTGGGGTGAGTACCTGTCTTCTCCTGGATGTATCCGGGCATTTCGGGAGAGTCGTGCATCACGTGCACTTGTTTCACCAAAGAGCTGTTTAGGAAGCTCTTCACACAATCAACGTACTCGTTCATTCGTTCGTTTTCTTTTTGGTTCGATATATTCATCAACCGAAAACTTACGATAACGTGAAATCCTTCCGATGGTATTTTTGTTGTTAAATTCAGTTCATGATTTTGTGAAGCAGTTGAGCTGTTTCTGACGTCATTGGGTTGTTCTTTGGTAGACAATTTTTGTGGTTTGGAGGCGATTTGCGGAGTTTTGTGCTTAGCCGTTATGTTGTCTTTGACGTTTATCGTTTGTTCCTTAAATTCTTGGGTTTTGTTGGTAGACTCCGGAGGTTTTTGTTCGGCGATTGAGTTTTTAGCACTGCTCAACCCTCTCGTGGGATTTGACAATGCTTGTGTTTTCGAATTGGCCAGCGTGTGTGGTTTTTTATGTTCAGGAAATGAGCTGTTTTTGGCACTGCTCTGTTGTTCCTTAGAAAATAACATTTCTTTATGTTTTGAAGTTGGCTGTGCCCTTGCAATTATATGTTCAACAATTGTACTGTTTATCTCCGTGCTCTGTCCTTTGAATTTGGTAATGGCGTATTTGTAGTGAATAATACATTCTAGCATAGTCACTGCCGACAAAACTACGAGTATCTCTTTAATTCTCTTCCTCATCATCATCGTTTCTGAAATATAAACAATACATAAATATAAAATCCGGCATTTTCATAAGAATAAAAAATTGATTATAATATTTCATAGTGAGTAAATGAAACATGAACCGCGATATATGTGGGTCTGATGGCCTATCCAGAGCCACTTCAAACATCCTTATATCGTTATTGTGTCCGCGGGTAATGTATTATCCAATTTATAAACCGTTAACAAATCACGTTGATTATGACAGACAGCACAAAGGGGAACCTATTTCTTTAGAATCGTCCATAAAATATCAAATAAAACCCGTAAGTTAAATATAAACTGTTTATGTCATAAATAGAGATTAATACCCTAGCTGAGATGTCATATTGTTTTTACAACACCAGTGACATCATTTCTTGATGATGAAAGACGTTTGTTATGTCATGTTCTTGTCGAATGCAGGATTTTGTTCAAAATATTCTTTCAGAACGATATCTCATGTGGACCACAGTTTTGGGTGATAAATAGTTGTCCCACATTACGATGAAAGTCAACTGTTTCTCTACCAACCAATGAAATTACCGTTTCGGTTTATTACACATGTGCAACATTCGTTATTTATGTCATGGCATATTTCAACACATATTGATAAAAATTGTTTTTTTTACAATTGTATCATTGTCGAGTTTGGCTGAAGGGAGTTAAAGGTTCTGGTTCGAGGCTGCATATCGTCAAAACAGAATGCATTTTCAAATTTGACTTAGTTTTTAAACAATTAAATGAAGTTTTAATGAAATATGTTGATACTGCTGTGATCTTATAGAAACTGTTGAGTTCAATTTATTTAGATCGCTTTTAAAATTTGGAGTCATGTTTGAACTTACTCTGTCACTGTCATTTAAAGAAGAACTGATAATTAGATTATTTTTCCTCGTGTGAAAAAGCTTTCACCTCGGACAAAACGACACGAGGGGGTAGACGGATAATTATGAAAAAAAGATATTTGTTTTATTTGATTTATTCACGGATATTTACTCTAATGATATTAGTGATATTTGGATGATATATATACACTTACATATTCTTTAGGGTCCGTTAAGGGTCCGAAATCGATCTCGGTTATTGGTGCTGGCATCGGGCATACTTTTCAATAATGCCCGCGGGTCATGTTTCATCCTACACGTATTACCCTGGGGAGGGATATACTGATAAACACAATATATCATTGGCAAGAATATAATTTTCTGTTTATTACCATAGTAAAAAAAATACTCAAAACTTATTTCTCAGCATAACCTGACTAGGCAAGGACACAGCACACATATTGCCGCCCGGTTCGCAAATCCATATCAATATATCAGCCTGGGGGACTTTTGGTTAGAGTTATCTCCCTTTGCAGCGTAACGTCATTTTCACCCAAAACGATGTTGTTGATGCTTTAACTGTTAATGTTTTTAAAACATCAAAGGATTCAATATTCTAATAATTTGAATAAGTGGAGCTGCTCACAGTATCTTTCTCAAACTTAACCCTTAAAAGCATGGTCGTTTTAACTTTTGTTGTGACAATAGGCCTACATTTAAAAAAAAGAAATCCATAACTTTTTTTGGATAAAATTGTTGTAGAGAAAAAGGTGGATATATGATAAAAAGGTTACAAAATGTCACTTTTCACATCATACCTAATATCAGCCCTCGACCCATGTCAGCCTGCGGCCCTCGGGCTGATATTGGGGTCTTGGGCTGATAGTAGGTATGATATGAAAAGTGACATGTTATAACCTCCAAATATTTAACACTCTCTTTTTTTAAACTCCTTACTTACTTGTCGACATTGTCTGCGACGAAATATTATTTCATTGTTTAACTGTCCATCATCAAATTCCCCCAAATCCAATGTCTTTCCGAAGATTTCTATTAACATCCTAAATTAACATGTGTCCATCTAATGAAATGTGATTTTACAGCAATTAAGTCTAAATTGTCGGACTCTGTATAGTCAATATTTTAGTAAGAACGATATATGTTTGTAATGCTTGTATCGCAACACATGTAAGTGGTCTTCAAGATAACATTTGTTATATTCTGTGTAATGTAATGTCTTAATGGCTGGAACTAACTAAACCTCTGGATGACAGACTATCAAATGGTGTTAGGTGAGATCTTCATTGATAAAAACTCGTCTCATACTCGAATCAGATTTCAAATACCTTCAACCTCGATCAAAATCACGTTTGTGTCTATATGGACGTGACTTCTGATCAAGGCGAAGAATAGCGCCACCTGATGTATGGCTAGTTGGCCTGCAAGGGTCAAAACAATACCGTCAGTGTGCTCGTTGGAATCCGAGGGATGCTAAATATACTATATTGTCTGAATTCACCAAGGGCGTTATCTTTCTCCACTATCTTTCTTTGTTATTCGCAAATAATTTCGTTTTGTTCGGTCATCTTGTTTTCATAAACTTTCTTTACAAGCATTTCAATTTCAATCGAAAAAATATGATTAAGAGTCATTGGGTTTCATGATAATGACTATCATTATAATTAAGTTATTTTTCCGTTAGGATTTATATAAAATAATTGTAGATAATAATAACAACAGATAGTAATGGTTGTCAATATTGGTCCTGAATTTCTATTAATTCTAAAAAAAATTATTACAATGGTTTTTGAAACAAAACTTCGCTTGAATTGTTGATAACAACGTAGAATTGGAAACACTAAATGTTTAGTTGTTGCATTTGACAAAGAGTATGGACCTCGAAATCAAATAAAACTGTTTGCCTGCATCTAAAGCTGTTTTTACTTTTTACTTTTTCGTTATAAATTATAAATCTATCTCTTTTCGAATCCTTTTGGTACTTAACTTGTTTTGCCGTGTATACCCTCCGTGCGCTTGTCTCTTTTGTTTTCTATAAATATTACATTAACAGAACTGTAGTATGTATTTGCAGGTGATTTCACGAAAAGAAAAGAAAACGTACCAATTCCAAGACAAACCTCAAAGATTTCGCAAACAGAACAAACAGACCCTGTTTGGTCAAAAACAGTTCCATTACTCGTTATTGATGTAGATACCCTACGCCTTATTCAAGGACTATGGATATAGCGTTGGTTAAATATTTGTCTATATAAGAACATATATATTTCTTCCTTAAACTGATATGATTGGAAACATTTGAACAAACTTACACACCCAAAGAAGTGTTACCTTGCCTTTGTAGTCATTTACTTCTTGTTTGTGATATTTTGATAATATATTTTTTTAATATAAAAATATAACGAAAACGAAGCTGAAATTATTGAAATATGTGTTTCGTTGAGTTGAAAGAAAGCAAGCATCACTTAATTTGTAATAAATAGAATATTAAAGACCCATTTTCATACTTGCATGCGGTTGGGATGAAATTTAGCTATTGAGAATATAAATACATCACTCGGTAGAAAAATCTTTCGTCGAAATTGTGATATCACATTTACATTTTTATCAACAATAACATACTTATTTCGACGCCCAAAGCACAGTCCCCCCTGTAAAAAGGTCTTAGCATTCAAGGAACCCGCTTTCGGTGACGTAATCATTATGCGTGTAGGATTTACACCGTGTCTACAGTACCGTAATTGCATTCGATTGGTATCCACTTTGTCAGCAACGAATATCTAATTCGGAGAAAAAGAAGAAAAAATCTAGTCGTGCGCAAAACTTTGCTAAAATGCAAGTAAAATATCTTTTAAAAATATTGAACTCTCAAAATGTGTCTTTAAGTTGACATCAGCAGTTTGTTAATATAGTAAATATTCATGTTTATCGGATTTGTGAATTTGGTTCTAAACACGTTTTTATAATCTGGTAGTAGCTGATTATCGCATATATTGTTTTAATCCCTTGACCTTCTATATATACTCCTCACAAACTAATAAGCAACATATAAAGTATGGAACACATGTATGTTATCAAATTTGCATATTTTTAAAGTGGTAGTGGTAGTGTTCAAATCATTCTCTCCCAAAAGAGGCAGATCAAGTCCTGAAATGTTAATCGAGCCTCTGTTCCAAGCACAGTATGTCCTAATATAAAACCTGTTGATTTTAATGTTAAATCCATTTTGGATATAGGTTTTAAAAGATTGATCTAATGTTAATAACATATATAAACAACATGTGAAAAATAGGCATGATCTACTATCTCAAAGTATATGGAACAATGTTAGCTTAAAGGTTGTAAACAAAGAGTATTTTATACAAAGGCTGGGTTATTTTAGGTATATTTTTTGTTAATAATTAATAAGATGAAGATTATTTCATTGAAAAGAATCAAGTACTGTATATTCTCGGTTGCATACTGTTCCGTCGAATTTCTAATTTTCAGAGTAGCAAAATCAATTTGACGAATTGGCTTTGTGATCTAAGCTGTCAATTGGCCTATATAACATCTGAACGTTCGTAAATAAGAAAGAAGGGGAGTCTAGGTATTAAGTCATTTTTATGCCCCCGAATCGGAGGTCAAAAGGGTATGTTTGTTTTTGCCCTGTCTGTCTGTCTGTCTGTCTGTCAGTCTTTCTGTCTGTCTGTCTGTCTGGTTGTCTGTCTGTCACACAAAAAATAACTAATGACTTTTGATAGCTTGGGGTACACCTTTGATGTTTCACATGTTCATCTATCATGATAAGACCTTTCAGATGTGGTCATAACTTTTGACCTCTTGACCTTGACCTTGGCGCAGGAAGCATGTTTCGAAAACCTTTACCTTGTGATTGGATAGAGATATACCTTTGATATTTCACATGTGCATCTATCATGATTAAACTTTCAGATGAGGTCTTACTTCTTTACCTCTTGATGTAGATTTTTGATATAGTGTGCATTCGTTTTTCCAATGATGAACGATCTACCGTAGATATATAGCCATTAATGCTGAGGAGTATATGGATGACAACTTCTTTGTTCATTGTATGCGACGTTTTGACACATATTCTTGTGTCGTTCTCAAGCAGGACACAAGAATCTGTGTCGAAACGTCGCATACAATGAACAAAGAAGTTGTCATCCATATATTCCTCAGCATTATTGTCACTCCAACTTCTAAAATGCCTCTCAAAGAAGATATATAGCCATGTTTGAAACTATTTTGAATCCGGGGTATCAGTATTTCACAAACATGATTTTTAAAAACATTTGATGTTGATATTGAAAGGCTTTTGAACTCCTTTCCACGAAAAGAACCAGATAAGTCATTTTCTTATTTATATTTCATATATTTTTACAATAAAATAAACATATGCATTTTCTACACATTGCCTTATTATATATGATATACACAAAACTGTTTACGTATCCGACCTGATTGGTATTTCATTTTTGTTTTGATCTCATATTTCACACAATCTGATTAAAAACGGCCTAATTTATAAATAGTAACTCTATCGAGAATCGAACTTGTTATTTCGATAGGCTTTCTCTCCACTAGATCCTAGTGTAGAGGATTTCATATCTTCGTAGACTTGATATTTTGAAAGTCTTGTTCCTCGGAACTAGGCCAATTTTAATGACAATGACATTTCACAATAATAAACATTTCACATTATGAACATTATTTGGTTTTTTTCCCTCTGTCAGCGCATCTCTATGAAGTGATTTACACGCCTTACGCGTACTTATGATTGATTTAACAACGTCTTGTGTCCTTCCTCTAAGATATACTATTGATGGTGAATATAAAAAACAGAAGAGAGATTTATCCGTAACATGCTCAAACAACTCGAACTTTTAAAGGGGCAGTAGCACGTTTTATTAAATTCTCACTGATAATTGTACGTTAATGCTAAATGTATTATTTTGATAGTTTAAAAAATCTCAAAACACAAACCAATTATCCTCAATCAGAGGACAGAGTATGAAGATTCACCTAAAATCCATGGGCGGCCACTTTGTGGAACGCCTTTAATTCATTTTGTGTAAGAAAAAGGAATCTCATGGCTAAACTTCACATTATATATTGCAATTATTACTGCTCCATATAGTTTAAATACATTGGCTTTCAATTGGAACCATTAATTTTCGTTTTCGTGACATCACCTTATATTCCCCCTAGAAACGTGCTACTGCCCCTTTAACAAGCCATGCAATTTTCTTTTTTTGCAAACTAACTCACGCTTTAGTTCTCTTCGCCGGTACTAATTAGGCAGTGTTTTTTAAAAGTCGTTTACTGTATGATTTAAGAAATACAAAGTGAAGACTATGTCTAATTGAAATTCCTTCTTTATAAATCCCGAAAGTGGCCATAAACCATTTCAGTCAATCTTTAATTACGAGGGTGTCAAACGTGCTATTCTATGTAGTGCTTACTCAGTAAGTTAAACTATACGTCCACAAATATGCACATGTCAGTAAAATATGCGTATATGCCAAAATACACGTAGGTAAATGTTGAAGTATAAAAGGGTTATAATAAACCTAAATAAGAAGGCTGTCAGAATGACAGTTACGAGTAAATAATGTTTGATGTTTAAAGGGGCAGTAGCACGTTTTTTGATAATTTTATATTTTAAAAATTGCACTTATAATTGTAAGTAAATGCCTAATGTATTATATTGACAGTGTCAACAATCACATTCCACAAGCCAATCACCCATAGTCAGAGGACAAAGTATGAGGATTCACATAAAATCCATTGGCGGCCATTTTTGTGTGAACACCTTTAATTCATTTTTGTAAGAAAAAGGAATCGCATGGCTGAACCTTACGTTATATATTTGAATTATTACTGCTCCATTTAGTTTAAATACATTGTCTTTCATTTGGAACCATTTATTTCCATTTTCCTGACATCACCTTATATTCCCCCTAAAAACGTGCTACTGCCCCTTTAATGTCTGTTAGAACTATATAGTGCTTATGCTATTTTGGTGTGTAAATATGTTTCTGCGAACTGCGAAGATTTTGTTATTTGGATTTGGGAATGAATATGTGAGATATTTTGAATGAATATAATGAATTATGCCATTTACGTTCTTATCAGAACAAAACAGTATAAAATGAAAATCAAGACCGGGTGGCTCTTTAAAAATTGTGATTTCGGTCCAAGCAAAAGCTTTGAATATCCAGAACAGAGAATAAAGGATTTTTGTGATGTAGTCTTTATTAATACTCTCCCGTTGAAGATATCGTAGTTTATTCTAGTATTGTTCCTCTAAAGATCAAAGGCGCCGCCCACCCTTTATTCCGCAATAAAGTATAGTTTTTGAGTGACGTCACGAAACAATGACCCATGACGTCAATAAAAATCGGCTATGACGTCACTAGCCCTGGCCCCGATCGAGGATTTTGAACTCGCCGCCGAATTTGATTTATAAAATATGTTTATTTGGAGAAGAAATAGCTTAAACGAGTTAAATTCGACATACTAGAAAAATAATAGAGTAGCCCTAACCATCATGTGTTTTGCAATAAAGTATAGTTTTGTCCTGAACTATTATAACGTCAAACCATTCGGCCTTCGGCCTCATGCTTTAACTATAATAGTTCAGGGCAAAACTATACTTTATTGCAAAACACATGATGGTTAGGGCTACTTTATTTCTTAAATACATCTACCATGTTATTACACATATTTGTCATAACACCGCGCGCTGACCAAATGACATGACGTCATTATGACGTCATAATTGATAGATATGACGTCACAATGTCAGCGGGCCGGTCGTGATGGTCATGTCGGCGAATTTCTTTATATTTTGACGATGTAATTAAACCGGTAATAAATAATAAACTAAACTCGATCCCTTTCGCTCGTTAAATACCTATACCATTCACTCGCTTCATAAAAATGTTATGAAACGGGGCGTCGTTTAGTATTCTCTATTTATTCCTAATTCTAGCATTGTTTTATAAGATCAAATGCGTCTGTCCTTTATTCCCCATTTGAAAATAATCTTTGAATGACGTCAAGAAACAGTAGTCCATGACGTCGATGATAAGTGTTTGAGGTCCTTTGTATGAAATAACCGAACGTTATTACAGTAAATAAAATGCAAATCTAATGGATTAACACCTGTTTTATTGCAAAAACAACCTTAGGGTTTGTATTTCTTCACCATTCCAACTTCTTAAGATGTCATTATATTACCACATTACAGTAATTCATTAAGTGTTCACACCAAAGTGAATAAACCAATGTCACTTACGTAAATCTAGTTTAGGGTTCAAGGAGGGTTAAATATCGACGTTCAAACATCGAATGACTTTTCTTCTTGATTTAGCTTTATTTGCCATTGGTACGTTACCCAAGCCCCTAATGGAAACTTATACTGAAAATGGCCATTTGCAAAGGTCAAATAAACTCTGCAGAATGAATGGAGCATTCGGGTACTAATATTTAACATGTTCAGTTGATAGGCTTCTACACACGTACAGACACTTGGGAAAGACAAACATTCGTGTTCCCTGGTATAGCTTTTGTACCTCTCTTCATAGAACATTTCGGTCTATTGTATGCATGATGGGTCCTGCCTATATTTACCAAGCTAGCCCTTTTCATGTAGTCTATAAGAAAAGCACGCACATGCGGATATGATCTGAACATTTATGTAGTAATAATTCTTTGATTTATCTTTTTTTTAAATTGGTTTTTATACATCTGTTAAGTTATCGGTGATCTCATTTTCTTATTCTAGTATTGAGATGTGTTTAACAGTTATAAGAAAGGCACGCACATGCAGATATGATTTTAACATTTATGTATTATTGAAAGTTTCTTTAAATCATCTTTAAAAACTTTGATATTTATAAATCTGTTAGGTTTCCGGTGATCCCATTTTCGTATGCAGTATTTAAATGTGTTGTGAAAACTGAAATGATTATCACCTTGGTTCATCTGAAAATGTAGATGTTTATTGTTAATTTAATCATTAGATGCTTTGTTCCTACAAGAATCTCAGCTACAATCAGAAAAGATATGGGGATAGTTCATACCCCTGTCTGCTTCCTTACTGCAAAACAAAACTCCCCATTTAAAAACAATAATTTTTCTTTGCTTTCGTATCCCTGTCTGCTTCCTTACTGCAAAACACAACTCCCAATTTAAAAAACAATTATTTTTCTTTGCTTTCGTTTTTATCAAAAGATTTCGAATTGATTGAATAATTGGCCCAAATCTTGCACGAATTTGTTTTCTCTTTTGACAAATAATGCAGTGCCAAATTTCTACCTTGTTCAAGTTCGTAATTTCAATTAACCTATTCTTTCTTACATGTAAATGTAAACGAGTTTTTCATTCACGTTATGGTTTCTTTTCTGTTCTTCCAGATATATTTTTAGTTTCAGCATCCATGTATTTTTAGTTTTTGTAAAAAATATAATTAAGGGAGATAAAGGTAAGTCTTCCTCGGATTTTCGTTTATACATTGATAAAATCTCTTGAGAATAAGAAACCAGTAAATGTGATATTAACATGTTCAGTATTAATAATGACGCTTATGTTTTATCAAAACAGCTGTGATCGAGAAAAACAATTCAGGGTTTAGTAAAATGAAGTCTTAACTTTCAATAAACCACGCCCTCGCTCTATGACGAAATCATATGGCCATTAGGAAAACATGTTTTAGCGAATACTTTTATACTTCAACAAAATGTCCAATAAAAGAGTTATTTTAAAATGTTTCTTGGTTCATTTAAATATTGATTTAGTTTGTTATTCTATTGTTTAATCGATTGGATTATTTCAGTGATTTATCCATACAGCTTTGATCGAGTAAAACAATTCAGGGTTTAGTAACATGAAGTCTTAACTTTCAATAAACAACGCCCTCGCTCTTTGACGAAATCATATGGCCATTAGGAAAACATTTTAGCAAATACTTTGATACTTCAATAAAATGTCCAATAAAAGAGTTATTTAAAAATGTTTCTTGGTTCATTTAAGTATTGATTTAGTTTGTTATTCTATTCTATTACTGAATGGATTATTTCAGTAATAATTAACAGGTTAGAAAGACTTTACACTTTAATATTTATTTCTTGAGGATTTACACATCTTACGGTAATTAAATTCTCAAAGGAAACCTCATTTTGTTTCGGGGTAGCTATTAAAACGTTGTAACCAATTTGCTTGATAACGATGTTAAACCATTAACTAGGAACAATTCTCTCTCAACAATTACAAAACGCAAATCCATTGAATTGTGAACAATTGTATCCTTATCATTCAAACTTGAAACAAAAAAGTCATTTTTGATACAAAAAAGTCATTTTTGATACAAAAAAGTCATTTTTGATATTTATATTCATTTGTAACGTTCGTATGAAATAACTTGACAACTTAGAATCAAAATATTAATTCAGTCAGGCAAGTACCAATTTTTAGTGTAAATAACCATATGATCCTTTGCAGGGTACACAGAGAAAGGGAATATATCAAAATAATACTCACAATAACACTTTCAACTTCGCTCGATGTACAGGAAAATTACCAAGTCATCAAAAATGTAATTCATTTCAAAATGATTTAAAGTAAAAAAAATGGTACTTACACTATAAAGATGGGCCAAAGAAACGTGAAATGGCACTTTCTCCAACGCGAGTTAATTGGACTTTGCACAAGTCTCAAATGTCCCTCGTTGCGAAACCCCTCTTTGTCAGGGACTGTATTGCCCACGTTCGCCCACCCTGGTTGAATTCAGCGTATGGTTTTCTTTAAATACACCTTCCCATATTCTCTCAGTGGTTATAAAACTCACTTCTCCACAAGAGACCACCTTTACATTTTGTGATTTGAAAAAGAAAGTCCAGATTTGTTGCAATCAAAGCAGGTTTTGGTTTAGGTAAGGTGATATGAGGTTTATCGCCGCTGTCAAGAGTATTTCACTTATATCGCGGCTGCCAGTTTTATTGCAGGGAGAAAGCCCGCAACACTATTGTGGCTATGTATTGCGGTGAAACCTGCGAGCATCGGCTGGAACTAGCGAACCATGGGTGGTACTGCGCTGAACTTCAGTGTAGCATTGCACCCAAACCTGACTGCGTGTAGAACAGTTCTCAACTGCAGACAAAGTTGCCGAGCCCCTGGCGGGATTCGAACCACGGACCTCCCGATCCGAAGCCGAACGCGCTTATGGTTTTGGTTTAGACTTTTTTTTAGTTAAGCATTCGGACTTGTCTCTTATTTATGTTTGCTCTGGCCTTATCTTGATACCCAAGTCTCATGCAGTTGGATCAATGGATATTGATAAATATGTGTACCTTGCAACTGAACTGTCAAATGCTCAGAAAAACTTCATTGAATGCTTTGAAAATGTGTTTTTCTACGTCCCTCTGATCCTGTTTTATTGGGGACGACCTTTCATTATCGGGGTCGAATGAAATGTTTAAGCTTTCCTTAATAACAAAAGTGAAAATCAAATTTTTCACGTCCAGCGGAATTCTAATCAGTGACCTCCAGGTTGAGAATCAGACACTCTACCTGTTCAGCTAAAGGGGGTTCCAATCCCGCTGGACGTGAAAATATTCGATATTCATTCCTGCTACGTGAGGCGCCTCCAAGATGGGGCGGGACTATTCCTTAAAGAGCTAACCTCCGTGATTTGTTTGGGTCAAAAGTTTGTCAATAGTGTCATTTGATTAGTCTAACAATTAGACTCTGAAATGATTTTTTTTCAATAAAACTGAAATTTGAAAAAATTTAATAAATATAATGAAAAGGAGACTGAGATTTCTTCATTTTCAGAAAAATTGTGCTCTCAAGCCTTATTATAGACTTGCTTAAGTTTTAATTTAATTTTAGGGTCTGGCTGACAGACTATCATTTGATGAGCAATATCGACTGTTGCAGGATATTATCATTTAAAGCCAATTGGAGATGGTTATGTGAGATTTTTTGAGTTCATTAATTAATTAGGTCATTTCGTTCGTTTTAGAGCAAAACAATATCTGATGGAAATCACGGAGTGACTCTTTAAAGGGGCAGTAGCACGTTTTTTGATAATTTTGTATTTCAAAATTTTCACTGATAATTGTAAGGTAATGCTTAATGTATTATTTTGATGGTGACAAAAATCTCATTACACAAGCCAATCATCCATAGTCAGAGGACAAAGTATGAAGATTTACATAACATTCATTGGCGGCCATTTTGTGTGAACACCTTTAATTCATTTTCTGTAAGAAAAAGGAATCGCATGGCTAAACTGGGTTGCTCCATTTAGTTTGAATACATGTCTTTCAATTGGTACCATTTATTTGCCATTTTACTGACATCACCTTATATCCCCCCTAAAAACGTGCTACTGCCCCTTTAAGGTCACAACACATTTTAAAAAAATTCAGCTTCATAGGCATATGTATCTCCCGAATGTTTGACTCGAGGACGAAAAACTTCGTGGAGGGTGTGAATGAAAAGCATTCTACTTGCTTCGTCGTGAGCGATATCCTTTTAGCCAAACGGGTAGTTGTCTAACTCTCAAACCGGAAGTTCCGGGTTCGAATCCCGCTGGACGTGAAAATATTTCATTTTCACCCCTGCTACACTTACATCATGGTTTCAGAATTCATTTTGAAACATAGAAACTAGAGTTCCTAATTCTTGTGAACTATGCGATTTAAAATTCGGACATTGCATTTAGCACAGTGTCTAAACCTTTGTTAGTCTGATTAAAATCGATCATGTTTACTGGGGGGAAATGTAAAACATGTTTCAGGGCTTTCTTCTCCACGGAAAGCCGAGCTGGGTAAGGTTCGAACCCCACTAGAATTAATGTTCTTATATTTTTTTCCTCGAAACAGTCGATTTTAATCAGACTGAACTGAAGAGGTATATTTCGTATAAACAGGCGTGCGATGGTTATATTGTATAACCTAAGCTGTCCAGGTTGCGGTTAATCTGATGTATTAGATATGCTCTTTGTTCGATATTACTTAGGAAGAACATTGTATAAATGCCGATTTCATTTTGCAATATTCTTACCACCATAGATACCTAATTAAAGGGGCAGTAGCAATTTTTTTGAAAATTTTACATGTTAAATTTTTACTTATAATTGTACGTTCATTTTTAATTTATTATTTTTTTAAATTCAAAACTTCACGAAATGTTCAAAATCCTTTGCATATAAAATGGTCTATCTTGAAATGTCCCATAAGACGATCGACTCCAATGTTGTTTGGAACAGTCAACAAAATATATATGCAATCCTGAAATAGTTGCTGGAATAAAAACAAGCAGCTGACATGGTCGAGCTATGTCCCCTGCAAATGACACAATACGTATATATTTTACTTATCTTATCTCAATTAAACTTTTCTACCAATAGGTGTAGAAGATTCCATTTTATCATATTGCTGATTCATATGTCATACAAGAAACAACAAAAATTTCAAGGACATACAGGAAACTGTTCTAATCAAAATATTAAATGATACACACATTACGTTCATTGTTGGGCATAATTCGTGTAAACTGACAGAATTAAAAGCAAATCATTAAAAAGAGATATGAGTTAGTTTTCTTACAACGTTATCATTTTAGTCCAATAATCAAAGTACATAAGATACATGAGATTTTCTCTATAAAATCACTAAAAAATGAGAAACTAAAACATATTTTTAAAATTCTTATCTATGACACACCTTTATGTCACAATGTAACTCAATACCATGTTTGGTCCTATGGCACAATTAATATTTAGAAGTTTTGGCCATACGGGTCTTTCAACAGTTTTCTAACAGATTCCTAATTTTTGCCCAAGAAAAGGTAAACTTTGCAATATTATTTTCAAAATTGTTAATCATGACACACCTTCATGTGATTATATATCTCTATATCAAATTTGATCAAAATGTGAAGATTAGTTTCGAAGTTGTGATCCGGACAGGACTTGTAACAGTTTTTAACAGATAACTCATTCTTTGTCCAAGAAAAGGTAAATTTTGCAAAAATTATTTTCAAAATTGTTGATCATATGTACCTCTTTACAAAATTCCTTGCGATGCATTTTAAATTTGACATTGCCACAAGGACTTTAATAATATTAGGGTTTAATTGTTAAGTGGACTTATACTATATTTATGATAATACGTTGCCATTAATTGCAAGAAATAACATGCTAAACTGTGCCAAATTTTGAGTTCTAAAGCTTAGTTATAAGCATAACTCGATCAATATCACTATTTACATTACGAAGAATATCAATAACAGAAAACAATATAAATATGAAACAAGCTTGTTTTTAGAAAGACCTTAAAACGGACATGAATTTGTTCAAAACATGAGACAACTTTATTTTCTTAACCACCTTCAAACCATTCAAACGATTGTGAACATCAAGTGAAGTGTCAAATGTAACTGTGGGACATGACATTCAGTTAAAACTCGTGCGTCACGAGCTGAAATTGACAACGTCCGTGCAGCCACACCCTTTGCCTGATAAAGAGAGATGCACTGATGATTGACTGAATGGTGACTTATGATATCAATTACAATTTCTTTGAGGTTCTTTTACAGATTGTTTTCAAATTATTCCCGTTCAATTTAGAGTGAAATTAGCGAAGCGTGCATATGAAATTGTTATAAGTGGGATGAACTTTAGTTTTTACAGCGTTACAATAACCATTCAATAAGTTAGAATGCGATTGATATCTCATACTTTATCAGAATTAAAAAGCATTAACAATCTTGACCATGTGATGTATGTGAAATGAACAGATATTTACTCAGTCAGAGGTATCTTAATCCATTTAGACCCCCCCCCCCCCCCCCCCTCACCCCATACCTACCCGCTCACTCACCAAACCACCCGAACAACCCACCCACCCACCAATTCATTCACCCACTCACTCAAAACTTGCAACCAGTTCTAAGTGGTTTCAGTTTAATGATTTCTAAAGCCACAAGCTTTTTGGCTCTCAGCGTTTCGCAAACTTTTTTAAAAAACACGTGGTATGCTTCTGAGGTCAATTCCCATCATACCCCACTTCCGGTCTGGTTGTTACGGTTTTCGTTAGTGTATTGACCAATATACCTATTCTTTTCTAGTACTACTACTTCTTATTGTACATCTACACTTGGTCAGGGAAAGAGATCATCAGCTTTGGCAAATAAACAGAGCTACTGACAGTCAGTGAAAATCTGAAATTTAGCCCTGTTCCATGACCGTGGAAAAACAAGGATCCCTTAATACAGTCTAGGTTTTCGCTCAGCAAGTCTAGAGTTTACAATTACACAACTAAAATATGAAAAAAACTAGGAAAAGCGTTCAATTATTTAAAGAAATATTTCCTAGAAATGAGAGTAGTTTCTTCTTCACCCGTGCGAGTAACAGAACAGTTATATAAAAATGTAGAAAATAAAAGATGAACAAAAGATGGATGACAAAATTGAATGCATCTTGTCTGAAGGCTTAAAGATCACTACTTGAGTTTGTGAGCCAAACAGTCAACCTCCCCCCTCACCCCATACCTATACCCACCCACATACTCACCCATCCACTCACTCACTCACTTGACTGTACACCAGACCCCTTGGTGACCTGATCCAGAAGCACAAACTCCCTCGTCACAGTTTTGCTGATGATACACAGGTTTTGACCCTTTTCAAACCAAATCCCACCTCGTCATTGGAATCAACATGTGGCCTGTCTGCTTGTTGTATGGATATACAAACTTTGATGACAGCCAATATGCTGAAATTGAATCCTGAAAAGACAGAAGTAATCTGTTTTGGACCATCAGCCAGGAGGAAGAAGTGTGCACTGGACTCTATCACCATCGACAACACAGCCATACCTATATCTACGTCTGCTAGGGATCTTGGTGTGATCTTGGATTCAGAGCTGTCCATGCAGGAACACATCAGTCACATCTGCAAGGTGTGTTACCTGCACCTGAGAAATATTGGGAGGATACGGTCCTGTCTCACCAAGGAATCTGCCAAACTTCTGTGCCTGTCTATGGTCATAAACAGACTAGACTACTGCAACAGCCTGCTCATTCACAGTCCGAAGAAACACCTTGACAAGTTTCAAAAGATTCAGAACACTGCTGCAAGGATTGTTGCACGGTGTTCAAAGTACGACCATATCACGCCCGTTCTCAAGGCCCTTCACTGGCTTCCAATCCAGCAACGTGTTATCTTTAAAACTCTGTGTCTAACACACCAAAGTCTCCATGGATCAGCTCCAAAGTATCTGAAGGACTTACTTCAACAGTACACGCCAGCCAGAAGCCTTCGTTCTGATCAGATGGGTTATTTAGTGGTGCCACGGATCAAGCTGACACGCTACGGAGGTAGATCCTTCTCGCACACTGCTCCATCGGAATGGAACAATCTCCCTCCAGAGATTCGCCTCAATCAGGACTATCCTTCCTTCAGGAACATGTTAAAGACTCATCTTTTCCGCACAGCTTTCGAATGAACTATTAACACTTCTCTGCGCTTTGAGCAAACTATACAGTCTGGAAAAGCGCCTTACAAATGGACATTTATTATTATTATTATTATTATTATTATATCAATAGTACCATTTACAGGTATTATCAAAAGGTATCCTTCTTTGAAAAGTGACCATAGGGAGGTTTGAACCCGGGGTTATGAACGAAAACCAGACAAGTATGCGCGTCAATCGGAAAACGTAAAATTGGAAACTGTAACGCTAGTTTCCATGTACATTTGACCTGTGAATTAAATTATGACTTAAATATTTTCACTTAAAACAAGTATTTATCACCTGCAAGTTTGGGATGAATATTGGAGATGTTTTGAGTTTATATAATGTATAATGGCTTAAATTTCATGTTCATATCAAAGCAAAACAATATATTTTAATGATGAATATCATGAAGTGGCTCTTTAATTACAGCTTTAATTGACAGAGATGCATAGTTAACTACCCATATCTATAATATTATTCAACTCAGTGACGTATCACTCGTAACATTAATTAAAAAGTAAGAAAAAGACTGCAAACTGATGTAAAGACAGTTCGGGAAGTAACAAACGCTGTGTTATTCAAGCAGGTACATTCTTAACGGTATACATATTATTATTCTTCACTTTTCACATATACTCAAAAAGGATTCACATCGTCTTAGATAGTTTCGCAGTTCTTTGTTTCAATAAGCTAAATATTGTTGACGCAACAATGCACTTGTGTACCAGTGTAAATATAGTTGATGGATGTTTACATTGTATGCACGTAGAATACAGCCGACTTTTTATACTTCAATGAACAAAACGCTATGTTGAAACATGTATGCCAAAATGTTAATCATGTTCTATCACTTAAATTTATGAAAGAGTCGGCTAGCATCATAACCGTTAGAGTTGTGTTGAATTAATATCAAACTGATATATTCGTTCATTAAATAAAAAGGGATATTTATTCAGATTTTGAGTTGGCACTGGGTTGACTTTCGTATTTTCTTAGATATAGCCGCAATTGAGGTTAACGCATGATTAATATCATTTGACACTTTTGAACCTCTTGATGCTCAGATTGTCTCTCTTATCGTTGTCATTGAAACCTCAAAATAAGTTTTGTGTTATCTGTAATGCAGTATATTAATGACATGGTAATTGTCTGTTCAGCAGAATGGTAATGTGTACATACATCACAGGTGGCGGGGGAGTTTCAAATATGGTATATTTTGAGAGTCGTATTTTTTATTCATTTAGTTGTAAGTATTCGTTTAACTTCTTAATCCATCCAATAAGACGATTTTCCTGTGTACACATTTTTTTGTAACCAGAGTTTTTCAAAAGTTGTAATATTGGTTGTTTGATCCAACCATCAATACGAAAATTTTGTATCCGTCCTTCACAAGTATAAGTAAAGAATTAATCTAAATTGCAATTATAAAATCAGTAATGCTTAAAGATGCTGTATCATACTTGCAATATTTAAAAAGTATTTTTAATGTATTCGTTGTATTTTTAGAAAAATTTAGCAATAAACCTAGGGAAAATCGGACCAAAATTCATTAAATATGAGATAATTTACCAAAATTACCGAAACGGCCGCCAACATAAAGGCGAATCAAGTGTGGCCATCTCACAACTTCCGGTCTCTAAATATACGCTTGAAAACCGTCTTTATCGCGCACGACTAGATTTTCTTTTCTTTTTTTCTGAATAACGTATTCGTTGCTGCCAAAATTGATACCCATCGAACGCAAATACGCTAGTTGTGACACGGTGTAAATCCTACAAGCGTAATGATTACGTCACCGAAAGCGGGTTCGTTAAATGCTATGCCCTTTCTACAAGGGATACTGTGGTTTGGGCGTCGAAATAAGTATGTTATTGTTGATAAACAATCTAAATATGATATTAAAATCTCGACGAAAGATTTTTCTACAAAGTGATGTATTTCTTTTCTCAATAGCTAAATTTCAGCCTGAACCGCATGCAAGTATGAAACAGCATCTTTAACCAACTTAGTTAAACAGCTGGGAACACTTTGGCTAAGGAAGAGAATTAGTTTAAGCATATATTACAATGCAAACATAATTAAAGACCTCCCACTGTTACGAATTACCAACATTATACCAGATACTCGTGATCAGCGAAGCATGTCACAGAATGTCTCAGTTTTTCACTATTTTCAAACGTTGCAGGAACAATGGGTAATTGTGTTAAAATAATGTTTAAAATATATATCTGTAAAAAAGAGAATTTCGTTTCTATAACGCCAATCTAGTTAAAACTAGCTGTAATGTTATCGTCCCTTAAGTAAGTAAGCTAGTTTTAACTAGATTGCTATAACGCGAACCTTGAATTTTGTAACACATAAGTAGAAACATGTTATTTTGCATGTGAAAGATACCCTGTTCGGCAAGATCTGACCACGATATACATGTTTGTAAGGGAAGAAATGTATTTTGAATTGCAATTTGTAAAAACGACCAGGAACAATCTGATGTATAATGGGTTTGCATCACAAAATACTTTTGTTATAAATTCCCTCGCAAAATAAATATTTTTGGCATTTAAACAAAGAAATAGATTTCTAAACTGAGTAACCACTACCAATTTATAGTGATGTATATAATATGTACTCTCTCTCTCTCTCCCTTCCTCCCTCCCTCTCTCTCTCTCTCTCTCTCTCTCTCTCCCTCCCTCCCTCTTTCTCTCCCCCTCTCTCTCTCTCTCTCTCTCTCTCTCTCTCTCTCTTCCCTCTCTCTCCCCTCTCCCTCTCTCTCTCTCTCTCCCTCTCTCTCTCTCTCTCTCTCTCTCTCTCTCTCTCTCTCTCTCTCTCTCTCTCCCTCTCTCTCTCCCCCCCTCTCTCTCTCTCTCTCTCTCTCTCCACTCTCTCTCTCTCTCCTCTCTCTCTCTCTCTCTCCACTCTCTCTCTCTCTCCTCTCTCTCTCTCTCTCTCTCTCTCTCTCTCATAGGACACGGATAAAACATAGAGGAAAATGAGAGAGACAATGAAAATCGTCAAATGAAAAGCAGCAACAACAAACAAAACATTCTTTTCACATAAGATAACTGAAGCTTACCTTCTTGGTCTGTACGTTTCACATCCACCAACCCTAACCTTCGTGCATGTCTCCAAGCCTGTTACCATAAACCTCTAGAGAAATAATTTTGTCTGCCGCTTTGTTTGTTCGAATAAAGTTTCAGAAAATGAATTAGGATCTTTGATGACGCATTGCAACATCTTTGTGCATTTCACTTTCCGAAAATTTCCAAAATGACTTTATTTCATTACTGCAATTGTTTTCGCTATGGGGAACTCCCTATTCTCCATTTATACTTTTCTTTTATTCCATTGTTTTCATATGTATATCACAAAGACATGTACATGTAAAGTACCTGGGTTGAATCCTGCGTGACTGTAGATCCAAGGAAGATAAAAGCTTATTGTTACGTATAAATACGCATTACGTTATACATTGTGTTCTCGTGTTGCTAAATCAAGACGTAACATCATATGAAGATACGTTTTGAGCACATCTCTTGTCATACGTGACACATACGAATTCTTCCGCGTTTCCGGGGCTGAGTGTGCAATGATGAGATACAACCTTCGATGGGATACACGTACGTTTTGTGTCGTTGGTAGGTCACTCGCTGTCTTCGGGATACCACTGAGCAATGCACCCATTAGATCTAGAACAAAAGCGTTTAGTACCTGGTTCCCTAAGGCGCTATTTTAAAGGGGGTCTGCAACCTGAATTTTTAACTTACAGTGTTTTATTAGCAGGGCCCCGAAAGAGTCGTAAATACTCGGTAGGGACGAAATCGTTTGGTTGCGAACCGCTTACAGCCGACAGCCGGTACCAAGTTTGTGTCATGTGACCACCCTTACCCGTCTGCATGCTCTTGTTAACGATGGTCAATGAGGTTTCACGAGCCAGGTTGTTGATCCCCTTTAAAACCACGCTAGTTTTTCAGATTTTGACATGGGACCGAATGGAAATTTATTCCGTAGCTAAGAAAAGCATTTAAAATTCAAAGTCGCAGTGATAAATTGAAAAGGGTTATATTTTTGTCCTACATCCGTTGAATCGCTCAGTAATTGAAAAATGGAAATTAAATAATCATCCCATCACTTTTGCCTGTATGTATAAACTTTAATTTATTTTTGTTAAATTCGTATCTCTGCATCTTGCCCTTGACAACTGTTGCACATAACATATACACAGCACAACACAGGAATGCCGAAATAAAAAACGTCAGGGATACAATTGTTTTATGTACACTGACAATTATCATGATTACAAAGGTTCACTATCTGCAGATGTTACTCATTGACCGCTTGTATGAACTAGAAGTTGGTATATATATGATATAGATTGCAATGTACATGTGTACGTGCCGATTATACAATAACGTTGCCCAGCGCTTACTGTTATGAAATATATGTCAACATTTATATGACTTGAATAATCGTCTGCAGCAGTTATTGTTCGCTTTGTTCAAACGTTCTTCGATTCCATGAAATTTTAGAGTACAACTAGTTATAACTAGACTGCAATATTAGGTCACTGTTTATGTAATAAATTTGATCTATCAATATATCCAGGTAGGTATTAGAAACAAACCTACTTTCGGTTCATGATTTCTCCAAAGGGCAACTCACCTGGAATAGTAATAGATGGTCGATCAGTCACGATTGCACAAATAAGACATAATGCATCGCAACAGAGGAGTATAAGTACTTGAAATCGCTGTTAGCTCGTGTTTCAGTCCAGGTATCTAGGCATTATCAGTCCAGAAGCTTCGACTTCTCCATCTGCAGTCATCACGAGATATACATTCTGATCCAAGTCCTTCAAAGGAAGGTAGGTTTAATAAAGGTGTTTATGTGTGAAACTCTTGGAGTTGATCGCTGACATTATTCCAGACTGCAGACTGCTCATTCCGAAAAGAAGATATTTCGGAAAATACACACTTACGCAATTCAAAGGAATATATAAAGGAGGTTTTTGGTGAAACTCTTGGAGTTGATAGCTGACATTATTCCAGACTGCAGACTGCTCATTCCGAAAAGAAGAAGATATTTCGGGAAATACAAACTTATGCAATTCAAAGGAAGGGAGGTTAAATAAAACTGTTTATGGGTGAAACTCTTGGAGTTGATAGCTGACATTATTATAATTATAGTTCACTTGTGTAGCGCATGACTTTACAGACTGCAAACTGCTCATTCCGAAAAGAAGATATTTTCGGAAATACGAACTTACGCAATTCAAAGGGAGAAAGGATTAATGAAAGTGTTTATGGTGAAACTCTCGAAGTTGATAGCTGACATTATTGCAGACTGTTCATTCAGAGAATTAGGAAACTCCCTCTGATGCTCTCTGAGATGCAGTGAACAGCAGTCGCCCCTGAAACTCTCCAGCAATACAGTAGGAAACATCGTGGGAGAAACATAGCAATAAAGAGTGTGAAGAGATAAATATCGGAATATCTATTCAAGAAATAAAGGCTGCTATTTGACGTCTTGTTTATACAAGCTCACCTGACAAGGAGGTAACCACAGTAAATGTTGAAATGGATCAGCTTAAAGTAATTTTTGGAAGAGGAAACATTAACATTACACTTGAAATAACAAAGTGCAATGTTGAAAAGGAGAATGTGAAGGAAGAAGCGGATTATACACTGCCAAGAGCTGGTAGAAGTCCTATACTGGAAGCACCGGAAGCTGACCATGGCAACCGTACCACGGATCTAGAAGTGAAGATTAAACTTGAATCTGACGACAAGGCGCAAAGAGATCAACGGAATGCAACTGACGATATGAAAGAACTTCTATCCAGATTACAGGATCTTCATCTAGATGAATGGGGAGCAGGGCAAGGGGGCCATATGAAGACCTTTGGAGGAAAAAGCTACTCATCTGAAGTTGTGGACTGGCGGATGAACACAGGGCGTGATGCGGATATGAGGAAAGGGAGAAAACGGAACTACTTTCACAGCCAATACGACGAACCTCCTCACAAAAAGATCCGGTATGATGAAATCATCGAATGATGTCATCGCACAATGGCGATGTTTAAGAAATAACGGTGTGCCCTCCCAAGCCAGTTTCTGCATTTAGCAAGGAAAACACAGAAGACCTGCACCGTTTTTGCTCGTAAGCCTGGAGAATTAAACTGTTTCTGTAGGTATATATTGTGTTCTGTTTTCATTCCTGCTTTCATTGGTTAGTCTAAGCGGCCTTCACAAGACAAACTAAAGTTTGACAACACATGTTGGCGAACTTTTCAAAGTTGTCAAACTCGCATGTTCAGACGTCAAACAAGTTTTGTCAAACTCGAAATGCAAATGACGTTATATATATGACGTCACAAAGTCACGTGACTCCGTCAAACGTCATGCCACTTCTGAACAACACGAGTTTGACAACACCGAAAATTTTATGGAAATGTTGGTGAGAATAAAGAGTTTGAATGACCGATCGTATTTCCGGCCAACAGTTTGACAAGTAGTGTTGGTGACAAGTTGTTGGACTATTCACCTGAGTTTAACAACATCTGTTGTCAAATATAAGTTTGCCATGTGAAGGTTGCTTTAGAGCATTTGTTTGTTGAACTTTATTTGTGATGATGATGAAAGAAAACAAAAGAGCGTTTGTTTGTTGCACTTCTTACATCTGTAGTTAAAGATGATAACATAAAACTATATACATATATGCATAAGTTTTATTACCGGATTAAGTCAATTTCGGAAATATTTGATAAGCGACTTGTTGAGATGTCTGCACAATTTTATTCTTCAGAAATCACTTTGGATTATTTATACACATATGGGCTGCAGAAATGGCAGTGATTTTCATTTAAAGAGCCACTCCGCGAGTTGTTGAAAGTCACATATATGACAAACTTTATAAATACATCTTTGAGAGGCATTTTAGAAGTTGGAATGACAAGCGGAGAGCTGCTTCGCCTCGGGCGAATACAGCAGACCGAGGACCTGTAACTGGGCGAATACGAAAAACTTTATTAATGACGTTTTTATTAATCAACTTCTTTGTACTTCACCTGCACAACATTAGAGAGTTATTTTTTTACCGAATTCAACATTATCAATGAGATTGATGAACTGTCATATATGTCGAAAGTTTTGAAGCGATAGCTTCGGACTCTCGCCATTTGTGTCTATGCGCATGCTCAGACTTGCATTGGCCCAGTCTGCTCGTATTGGTCCTGTTTTGCTCGTATTGGCCCAGTTTTCCTGTATTGGCCCAGTTGTGGATTCGTATAGTGCAGGCCGTATAAATTGTATAAGTGCCAAATCATTGATAGTAAATTAATTACAGGAGGAGTTTGATTCAATTTATATTGTAAACATTGTAAATCTTGTTTTTCAACACACACAAATATCTGTTACACCAGAAAGATTAGTCAAGTGGACTTTATAATAAGCACGTTCCCTGAATAGAGCTGACCAGGAAGTAGGTCAGACATGGTTGTTTTGTTTATGGCTGGCTTCATGGTCGCTCAGAGTCGTGTGAATGGACGAGTGCAAATTATCCATATACACAATGATTGACATGTCAGCCAACTTTAGATTCCTTTGACTTATATTATACAGATCTAAACATTTTAAAATGTAACTCTGTTTATTATTCTGTATTGTTTCAATTTAATGTTGAATGCTAGATTTAATTCAATTAATGGTTTTCATTCAGTTCAGATTTATCTTTATTACTTTATATCATACAATTATATCATCTTCTGTGGTAATATCCATATGAATATTATTCATAATAGATTACCACGTCCTATATTAAATTTAACCTGTGACGTCATGCATTTATGTAAACTTTGATCTGTGACGTCATGCAGCTATATGCATCATTCACGGATGCAACTGGGTGCAAATATGGATGCAAAGAGATGATCATCTCTATACTACTACTATTTGAAGAATTACATTATAGTTTTTATCAATTTATTGGCATTTTTGAATAAATATGTGAAATATTTTGAATTAATATCAATTACCATTTAAATTGATTTCATAACAAAGCAAAAACATATATGATGAAAATGACGGAGTGGCTCTTTAAATTTGAAACTGAATAACCGTAGACGTTAATAATAATGAACATTTTTAAGCCTAATATCCAGTGCATGCACTGCTCATTGGCTGTACATGATCACCCTGAAGGAGTTGTACTTTCAAAGCAGCTACTAAGCGCTTCGCGCGACCACATAGGTCCGTACTTCCCGTATTCAGGTACCAAATTGTACAGCTGGGTAGAGTGAGTGCAATGTGGATGAAGTGCCTTGCTCAAGGACACAACACGGTGTAAAGCCCAGATCACAAATCTTTGGTGTCTCCACATGGATTCGAACCCAGGTCTTTGGCGTGATAGGCCAGCACGCTAACCACTACACCACCGCGCTCTTTGGTCAGACTATGGCGTGTATGTTAATATACATTATCCAGTTATCTGTGACATAATTTTGTTCAGGCGTCAAATTTCTACAAGAGGTTTTAAAGACGACACGAGTTCAATTTCCCTCTGCTGTCGCGCTTAGGAGATTTCAAATTGACCTTGGTTTATTTTCATAAAAATGTTTTCGCATACACCAAAAGATTATGGTTCAAACGTTTGCACTTGCACTAGTTTGCTCCAAGAGAAATAATGTTAATATCTCATCTGTTGATTTAAGTATCTTTAAGAAACTAGATAAAATCTTAGACAACTTATCTTGGCGAAATGCGCTGGCTGATTTTTGAACTTATGTACTCGAGTCTCATTTTTGCATGTAATTATTTGAAAGATTCCGTTCCAAAAGTTTATCATAATTTTCGAAAAAATAATTTTCTCTCCACAGAGGCAGATCAAGTCATGAAATGTTGATACAGCCTCTGTTCTATTACGCCGACTTTGTGGGATAGAATGGGAGATGCATGATTGGAGGCAATCAAAGTTAGTTGTGCAATCAGCGACGCTGTTCTAAAAATCACCATTTTGGCTACTGAATCATTGCAAAAGCATTGTGATATGAACCACCCTTTCAATGCAAGCGTAATAGAACAGAGGCTGTATCAACATTTCATGACTTGATCTGCCTCTGTGGGAGAGAATGCTAAAAAATATGACCTGTAAAATTCTGTCTATTTCACTTTGGCAAATTATAAAATTGCACAATTCATCGAACGATAACACGTTGAGTATAAGAATGAACATGTAATTGTATAAAAAGTCTATCTTATGTCAGTGCAGTAATTATTCACGGAAGCCAGAGTTACAGGATATTTGCACTGAATCCCACGAGTAGGTATGCAAACGTTCAGAATAAAACTGTATATGTGCAAAACGATCAAAGTTTCATGTCCTATGTATATGAACACTGTTTATATATCACAACAATCACTGACAAGATAATCATAGTTTTTTTTAATTTTTAATTTTTCAAAACTCCTTATAGGAAAAGTACATGTAAGAAATAAAAAAACAATTCAGCTACAACAACGTTTTATTACCCACGTGGTACTTCGTAAAGGGGTTTCATAACAATTTGTTATGACACATATGGGTCATAACACCTCAAAGTGATTTGATTGGCTTGCGGTGAACTTTGACATTGTCCGGACTACTTTATTCATTCATAAAACGAACGTGTTTTCATTCACAAATTCGAATGGAACTGAGTGAGTCGGAGTCATAATAATATTCTTCAAACTTTCAGTTTATTTTTTTAATCTTCCTTACCGAATTGTTAAGGAATAAATCGGATGACAAAAGAATTACAATAAATCATCTTACTGATATCTCAAGGCTCATATAAACACAAAAGGGTTTAAATTCAGCACAATTTGATCACCGAATTTCATTAATTTGATCCATGTCGCTCCAAAATGACACAGACAGTCATTGCTTGTTATCTATAGAATATAAAGACAACTGAATATTCTTTAGACAACATTTCTGCAAAACAAAACGCGTTTGAACAATGATAAACATCTTAAACTTACTTTGAAGGCGGTTGTTTACACATTTTGACGAAAAGATACAGGCAAATGGCGGCCGCCATGACATGCCGTTGATCAAAGAAAGATAACTCTGACTGTTCTCGCGCAGTGAGAATTTATTTTCACGTACGCTTCGTTAATGACAAAAGTGCTTATTACTTACCTTACACCAGACACTATGAATTAACGTAGGGTAGAATTTAGAAATGTGAATATTTAACGTCGTAATAGTATAACAATTGAGGCTGTGACGTGGTTTGATATTCATCCGCCGTTTCGTCTCTTTATAGGCATAATAAAAAATTGTTTAAAAAAGCAATAAATGGCCTGAAATGCAAGTTGGTAATAAATAGGATACATAACTCGTTCCCCTTTCATATCAAGTTTATGTCCCTCGTGAAATAATTTTGTTTTGTCACTCGCCAAGGCTCGTGACAAAGCAAAATTATTTCACTAGGGACATAAACTTGATATGAAAGGGGAAGCTCGTTAGATATCCTATAAATATAAACAATTATTTACCAATGTACATAGGTTTGAATAATAGGCTATGCATTCAAACTTATATCTAAAAGTATTTGAAATATAGTATTGGGTAAAATTAATGATATATCAAGTCAGAATAGATTACGACAAATTGACCAGAAACGCATAAAGCCAACAAAATATGCGGTTCTATTGTTTTCTTTAACGTGGGATTTTTTCTTGTTGCTTTATTCTAGATATATTATATTTAACAACGATTATCAACAAATTCAATACATAGTTTTGTTTTTCGGAGTATGCTAGGATAATACTTCTTTTAGAATGATTTAAGTTACTTTTTTTCAAAAAAGCCATTCTTCCAATCTTTTCCAAATATTTTGGCAATTTTACGGATAAGATGATCATTCTTCATGTGCGCTTTGGAAAAAACTTTCAATTACTTTTGAATAATTGATGCACATCAGCCTCGGTACGTTGTCGAGTTTCGTTATAAGTTAAAATTATCATTTTGTATATATCTGGATTATCATAACTTGCCCTTTTCTCACGAGAGTAATACATTCTGAATTGCGTTCTCTGAAGCCGTATTGATCGAGGCGTCAGCCGAGGGATGTCGCTGACATGAAGATAGTATTGACCGTATTGCTATAGGTGAAGCAATCTGACCGACATGTCAAAGTCAAATTTTGCTTAATTGTAATTGGATGACCACATAAACGACCTTGACCCTAAATGGTAACAAACTAGAGTGATGATTCTCGACTGAAATGTTTTGCTTAACTAAACGTCAAAGCTTAAAAATGTTTTAATGTTAATTCAATGGAAAGCACATGGAATTTCTCCACTTAAAACATTGACTGATGAAAAGTCTACCGAACACCGCATGCGTCATTTTGTAACGGCTTCTGATTGCTCTATATGAATAATTTTTTTAAATTTGTATATGAATATATCGCACATATCCATCCACTCGTGGTTGCTCAAGGCGCTTACATTGTTTCTCCTGGTCAATGGCATTCTTTCACCGTGGGATCATTTTTCCAATTCAACTCCCTGGGGAGTATTCAACCGGCATCCATATGTGGCGCTCAGGTTAGGGATCATTCTATGCCTCACAGGATACCTATTCACAGCTGGGTGAACTGAGACACATAGTCACAGCAGTTCGTCCAACACTGCTGACCGCTGATAACCGACAGCTCGGCGTATGCACGTGTTCATGTATCCTCCATTCAGCCACTAACATGAATTCTTGGGATCTTTTAAGTGCGCAGTTTTTGTTGCACTACACACTAGGGTTCCAGGGTGACACTTAAAGAGTTCTAACAGAGGTGAACTCTCGGTTTTTACACCTTGGCCTGATTGGAATTCAAACTCCGAAACTCAGCAACTTGAGACCGTACCCTATCGACATATCGAGTTTCATATTTTTCATATGACGCCCTAGGGCAAAATAGTACATTTTCTCTGTGACGTCATGTTATAAACAATGCTTTGACGTCACGTTCCATCTATGACGTAACGTTCAGCTAGGACCGGCGGGGCTATTTCCTCTTATAAGGGCCCAGGTGCTTATTTTTTCAGCACCCATTTATCCCCGGCGCTTATTGGAGGCCCGGTATTTATTAGAGCAAAAACGGTATTTTCTGTTATTTCGCGACTACGGTAAAGACAAAATACCAGGCACTCGTTTCGTAATCATAGTATATTATGGACATTCGTATATCATCTTCTTAATTACAAAAAGTTTATCATATGTGTAGGACAACATGGGAAATCACATTTAACTGTTTTCGCATGTACTCCAAAGTTGTTTTCATTATGAATTTAGGTTCAATTGTTTATTGAATTAATATGAAATGTCAACATGCCAACCTAAAAAAGTTCACATTTAATGCATTTCTAGAATTTTTTTTGCAAACATAAGGCCATGGAAAACATATTTTGCATGTTCATTTATTACAGTTACTTAGTGATTTCATTTTGATACGAATTGGTCGGGCAAAAGTCAGAAAAAAATCAACATCACGATGCTACAAGGAATAGTTTTCCTTGCGTTGCTTTTCTTTCACTCTGGTAAGTTTCTTAATATAAATTTTATATCATCTATCATTTATTATTTACAAATATAAAATTTATTCATGATGTATAGAAACTATTTTTAATTAAGCTAATGGATGAACTTAAATCCAAGTATTCAAGCATCAACTTGTGTAACACATACTTTTTAAAAATTGAAAATGTATTTTGAAAAAATAAAACAGGGCATAGGCAAGGCCCTGATTAATATGTGAAATTAATCTTTGCGAGTTTTTATGTTTCACATATTTTATTATTACGTATGTTTACGACTTTTAGAATGTAACAGAGTATGAAAAATGAATAATGATGTAAACTAAATATATTTTAAAAACCCGTAATAGTCCTTTAAAGGGGCAGTAGCACGTTTTAGTGGGAATATAAAGGAAATTAAAATAAATGGTTCCAATTGAAAGAAAATTTATTCAAACTTAATGAACCAGTAATAACTCAAAAATATATTGTAAAATTCAGCCATACGATTGCTTTTGTTACATACAATGAATTTAAGGTGTTCACACAAAAGTGACGCCAATGGACTATATATGAATCGTCATAATTTGTTCTCTGACTATGAATGATTGGTTTGTGTAATGAGATATTTGACACTATCGAAATAATACATTAAGCATTAACGTACAATTATCAGTGAGAATTTGAAAATATAAAATTTTGAAAAAAGTGCTACTGCCCCTATAAGGCCGTGTGGTGATTAGGGCATTTCAGAAATTATACTTTCAGTAACATGCAAAGATTGCAAAGATACAGTGACTCGTTACTGCGAAAAAATGGAAAAACATTGTCTGAGTCCTGACACGAGGCGTATGATGAGGAATGTGTGCCCCAAAACATGCAACTACTGTAAGTTAACGGCTCATATTCAAATTGCAATATTTTAAAAAGTATTTTTACTGTATTCGTTGTAATTTTTGCAAAATATTGCGCTCAACCATTAGACGATTGTACCATTATTACAAGGACGAATATTTTATTGATAACAAATTCTTTATTCTGAGTACACGACATTTCGATACAGCTTCTTGTATCGTTTTCAAGCAACGTCGTGTACTCAGAATAAAGAAGTTGGTATCCATAAAAGGTTCGTTCCCGTTTTACTTCCAACTTCTAAATGCCACTCAAAGAAGTTGTACCATAATTGATTAAAAAGGAGACAGTTTACCAAAATGACCGAAACGTAAGCCCCGGCATGTCGACATGGGGTGTTATCAGTTAGCTCAAAATATCGACATGAAGGTGAATCAAGTGTGGCTACATGTAGCTGACAATTTCCGTTTTCTAGATATACGCTTGAAAGCAGCTTTGTCGCGCACGACTAGATTTTCACTAGTTTCACGAATTGATAACAATCGGATGTAATTGCGGTAACTGAGACGCGGTGTAAAACTTACACATATGATCATGAATACACCGAAAGCGTATTGGTTAAAACCTATGGCACTTTTGCAGAGGGTGCTGTACTTTCGACGTCGAATAAAGTATTTTATTGTTGATTAAAACATATAAATATGATATCATTTATATGTATTTTCTCAATAGCTAAGTTTCATCACGAACCGCATGCAAGTATGACAATGAGGCTTTAAAAAAAGTAACACACCTTCTATACAGGTATACCTCCAATCCAAGTCTCTTTGTAATCCGACCGGTATGTTTAGGATATATTTTAGTATTTACTTTCTATCATTTGTCGCCCCATTTTAATAAACTTCGATAAACAATCGCTCTGTTGTCTCGTTATCAATATAAAACCACAGTTGTCTCACAGAAAAGCAATTAAGAATTTTCTCTGTCGTTATAAACTTATCAAGTTAAAGTTTTCGGTTTATAAGACAGATAAGACATGCATGAACCAAAGTTTTGACTTTTTACCTCCAGGGTATATCAAATATGATTTAAATCAGTCTAGTTCCGATGAATAAAACTTAAAACATTAATTCCATCGAGAATCGAACGTTATTTCGATAGTCCTCTCCACTACTCCAGAGGATTCCATATCTCCGTAGAGTTAATATTTTGAATATTTATTCCTCGGAACCAGGCTGATTTAAATCAGACTGGGGAATATCAACCGGAGTACATGCCCTTTGGTACTCCGAGGGCAAACATAATCATCAGGGGTTCACATGATAAAATTTGTCGCAAGCCACAAGTTTTATTAGTCCAGCAGATATGTGGGGAAATTGTGCTTTTTGTGATACAAGCATGAAACTTGGTATACTGATAGAGCATTCATTTATGAAGATTTTGAGATATAGGGACATTTAAATTTATTCCCAGAACAAAAATGGCGGCCATTTAAAAATGACGGCTTTCTGGTAGTAAGATAACATTATCTAAGTCATAGTACTTGGAGAAAAACACCAAGGAATTTTTTGTTTATGATGATAATTTAGTAAAAAGACTCAAAAAACATTCTTTGGTCTTTATTTTTCACTAAATATCAAGATTTTTGAAATTCAAATTATCTCTCAACAAGATTACACAGATCAAAGAAGACGGGAGTTATCTGTCCCTGTGCTGGCTTTGGTCATGTAACCAAGCCTCAGAGAACGGTCACCAGAGCCACCCTACTCGCAGGAGGGGAGGCAAGGGTAGGAATGAAGGATTGGTGAGTTGTTGTCAACGGAAAATATATATAATAATGACGTTTACTAAAAAACGTATTATTATTATTTAACTTACTATTACCATCTCCGACTCACTGTAGCCCAGATTAAAACAGCGGTAAAGGGCTGCGAGACCCAACCAGGAAGGTAACCGACTCAACAGTCAAATTTATGGTAGGGAGGTCCGGGCCCCCGTTAAAAGGGTGTAACAAGCCCCGAACCAGAAAGAAAGACTACCAACACAATGGAAAAAGCGATGCAAAGTTAAAAACAATGTGAATGCGATCTAACGGTGAGCTGCAATCCCTCTGGGGTAGCAAGACCTTAAGTGCATTGTTAAGCGAATACCTGAGTCACCATCCTTGCAATGTCCGTCTTCCGTAGAAACGATTCGAGGGTAGTGGTTGGCAAAGAGCATGTATGACTTCCAAAAACAGCCTGACGGATGTCTGCCACAGCAATATTGATGTGAAACGCTATGGTGGCAGGGACTGCACGGACCCGTAAAAGTTTGAAAGAGCTGGTCGCGGTCAACCCACGGCTTTGTAAGCCTCGAGGATAGCAGACCACTGATAGACACTGAAGGCACTGTCTGTCTCCTTTGTACTCCGCTGCAAGTGGGGAAGGCCTCCTACTCCCCTGCCAGAAGGAATGCGTGCGTTCCGAGTAGATACGAAGAGCTAAAACAGGAGAGAGAAACTGCACTCTTCGTTCGTGGGGAATGCCGATCATGCAAGGGCGTGAATGTGAAACACCCTGCCTCAATACACACGATGTCCGGTGCAAGTTCCTTTATGATTCTTCCCTTATCCCTCACTTCAAAGCGAAGCAAATCAGCCTGCAAAGCATGCAGCTCCGAAATCCTGGCAGCCGAAAGCCATTGCCACGAATAAACTGTCTTAACTTTCAGGCATAGGATGATCATCTCTAATAAGGGCTTGCAGACATCCGAACGTAAGTGCTCAGGGACAATTACCAGATCCCACTGAATCTGAGACCAGACACCTACTGCTTCCCATCACCTTTAATTGGTGGAACAGGACACCTCTGAGGAAGTTTGCCTCCTCCATGAGGGCATGGCTAAGCAGGAACACATGTCTGGACACCTTTTCCCTGACGTGCACGTTTAGGAAGACCTGAAATGATCTCAACTGCAGCCAACCCCTCCTAGTTAAGTCCTGCACTTAGGTGAGCAACCTGATGATCTATTGGACCTAGCAGAGCAAGAAGTCTATTCGCTCCATGCGTTAGCGGGGGACTAAGCAGCGTTCAGAATAGTGCCCAGGAAGGTGAGCGAGGTGGTTGGCTTAAGGTCTGACTTAAACAGATTAATCAACAACTCCAACCCCAGACCAATCAGCGATGGGTATCGAACCCGTCGTCCACGAATGGAATGAACTGGACATTGTGAGCGAAAAGAAAGTTCACTTTTGTTGAGTCACCCTGGTGAAAATCCACGGAGCGAATGATATTCCAAATGGGAGCACATTCCACTAAGAAAGGCGCTCCGCCAGAACGAAACTGAGGTGCTTGCGGTGGTCTCGGAAATGGAAATGTGCAAGTATGTGTTCTCCATTTCTAGGGCTCCAGCAACAGCATGACTGATGACAAAAAAAAGTGACAAAGATATGGCGACAGTACGAGGAATTAGTGGTTAACTTCAACATGTTGTTAATCAGCTGCTATTTTCTCCTGTCTCTCTTTGGTGAAACGAACATAGGGGAGTAGAACCCCGACTTGAGGTTTGGGACCAGGATTTCCTCAACTGCCTCCTTGGATATAAGAATATCCATCTGTTCTAACGTAACGTTGAGCCTGTCTGCCGCCCGCGATGCTCCGTTGAGTCGCAGGTGAGAGGTGGGCAGAGACGAAACTGGTATCTGGAACCTCTGCTTCAGAAAGTGACACACAAACGGATCCAGTCCCAGCTGATGCCAATACACAAAGAACCCCGATACGAAAGGACATGCCTCCTGCCTACAAGGGGTAGGCTAACCTACCCCTCTTCTCTTCTTGTGAGTGAACAAACCCGATCTACGCTCCTCCTGCCAGCCTGTTGGTCAAGTCCTGCTGTTGAACTGCTCGTGTCCCTGGCAGAGGGCTTCTTGAGGCATTAGGCATAAGGCATATCGCAGGTTCCTACCGATCTACACCAGGAGATCGGACCGTCCCAAAACAAACCGTCCCTGCCGAGGTTGGTGATCACTGTTGCGATCCATCCCGGACTCAACATAACCTGCGCGAGGCCTCTCGCCACGGATCTGAACGCATGGTAGAGAGCTGGAGCCCATCTCCGCCTATTCAGAACCTATGTTTTGCTGGAAATCAGCGGGACAAGAAATAACCTCTTCTGTTTCTTCCTGAAAAGAAAACGCACTTCTTCCAATCAGTCAGAGTAGACGAGTAGCATTCTAGCCTGTTGATTCAAAAGCTTGAATTGTTTATTAGCCATTGTCGGTCATGCAATATGCAGCACCACTAATGCAGTCTCGGATTGAAAATATTTTGAAACTGATAATTGTTAAGAGAGTTTTTGAACAAATGTTTTATCAACAAGCAAAGACTGAAGTCCTATGGAGTCAGATATCTAATCGGCGGGCCGAATACCGCAATAGCAATTAAAAATCTTTTTTTTTACCCACTGCAGATGGTTTTTTTGAGCTCAGTATGAAATAATTGCAAAGCATATCAGTTTAAGTAAAGCTAGCTTCAATGATACTCGCTTCACTCCGATATTGAGTCTAGCAAGATGGAGTAGCAGGTCGCGTCAGCCAACCTTTCGCTGACCTATGACCCTCCAACGTTATGCATATTATTGCGACTTGGTAAGACGATCCCTGATTGGTCAATTCCAAAGATCGGCTGACGCAACCTTCTTCTACATCTTGCTAGACTCAATAGTTGAGTGAAACGAGTATTATTGAGACTAGGTTCACTTAGACTGATAGCATATGTACAACAAGTAATTACATAATACCTAAATTGTGTTTTACACCAAACACACATGATAAGGATTTGAACTGGTTGGTATAATTCATTAACTAATAGTTTGTAGCCGCCATTTAAATCTTAGAAGGAAACTGGAATGTCCCTATATCCAAATTTCACTCTAAGGGTACCCCCTAACTGTGTACCAAATTTCATGCTTGTATCATTAAAGGCACAATTGTATATAAATTCTTCACATATCTGCTGGACTATATGCAACAAATTGCACCGTGTGAACGCACCTTTAACCGCTGATCATGTTTAATCCATAACTGACTGCAGGTAAAAGCGAGGAGTGCACTGACGCTGCACCGGGACTGTGTGGAGCCCACAAACAGAGAGGGGAGTGCCAGACACCGACACTTTACACTCGCCACTTCTGTAAGAGGTCTTGTAACTTCTGTAAGTATCATCAATACGCTTTGGATCTTGACTTACCGTATTTCCTCTAATAAGCGCCCGGACGCTTATTTTATCAGCACCCCTTTACTCCCCGGCGCTTATTAGAGGTCCGGCGCTTATTTCTTTCATAGAAAATTAAAGTTTGTGTTAAACAGTATTTTACAATGAATATCTGTAAAAATTATTACTAAGGGACATTCATTCAATGGTTTGGACCCGGCGCTTTTTAGAGACCCGGCGCATTCACACCAAAGTCATACCAAATTTTGTTCAGTTTTGTACTAGGGCCTATATGGCTTTGATACTTAATAAATATTGAATTGAATTAAATTAAAAGTCATAGCAAGGTTTCGGTAGCAAGCTAAGAATTCGTAATTTGATATCCCCTCATATACGTTATGAAGGGTAAGGGGTTCGCCCATGTATAGTGCTACCAAATTATGAATTTGGTTTGGGATTCTTGGGCCACCGGATCTGTACTAATTATTGGGTATTTGTTCATATTTACTCCATCAAATTATGACAACATTTTGACAACCAATCGCATTTCAATGTTCATTTGACATGTTATTTAAAAAAAATTATCATCATATTTCAAGGTTCTGGCAAAACGGATGCTAACGGTAAGTTGTTCTAAAAGTAGTTATCTATCTGTTGAATGTGAGTGTGGTTGAAAACAAATTAAAAATACTTTTATTTTATGAGGCATGATAGTGTTCCATAGACGCACGAACATATGGTTGAAATTAAATTGTAGTACGTATAACAATGGTGACTATCAACCTTACCGTTCATGTAATAACCATTGTAACCTATAGCCTTATATGGAGCATCATCCTGGTTATCAGACTCCACTTCCGGTTCACGTATACCGTATTTCCTTAATTACACGCCGGGCGTCTATTATTTTCAAAAGGTCTACATCATAGGCGTCTATTTGAGGCAGGCTTCTATTCAAGGCAGGCGTCTATTTCGTAAAAAGCGAAACCGTTTAGACTATTTTGTAACAAAATCAGATAATTTAACCAAAAAGCGTTTTTATATATAAAACTTGGTTTACGCGGCGTTTAATTAAGGCAGGCGTTTATTATTTTCAGAAAGTCTTATGCAAGGGCGTCTATTCGAGGCAGGCGTATATTCAAGGCAGGCGTGTAATTAAGGAAATACGGTAGTTGCATAGATAATGAGCTGTTTGGAGTACCAGTTTGGGCGTAGGAGGTGATTTTTGCAATGAGTGTCCCTGGGCAAGGCACTTCATACTTCATCCACATTGCACCCAGTCCACCCAGCTGTTTGTACCTGAAAACAGGAGTACTGACCTATGTGGTCGTGACTAGCTCTTGATAGCATCTGTAAAGGTACAATCCTCAGGGTAATGATGCAGGTAGCGCTTTAAACATGTCATAGAACGTGGAAAAGGCGAATATAAATTTCTACATTATCATTATTACTTCAAAATTATCAGAATATTTTGAAATATATCTGTTGTTAGCTAAGGTATGATTTCAGGTAATCCGACGTGCAAGGACACTATGAAAGATTGTGGAAACATCGCTCGAATGGGACTGTGTGACAAGCTGGGAAATGTGAAGGAGCGATGCAGGAAGTCCTGTAAGCTGTGTGGGTAACCACCAAGGATAACTGGAACTTTACACAGACGTGTACCGCTTGGAATAGCAGGAGCAAACATCATTTTCCTGTATACCCAGTCTGATTTAAATAGATTATCCTTCGAAAGAATAAATTAATTCAAACTTATATCTATCGTGGTCTGAGAACATCCTATATGGTTTTTTTGGTACCTTTTGATATCAATGTTTTTTATGAATTTATAGAAGAAAATATGGCAATCAGAGACATTGTACGTAAAGAAGAGATGTTCATGAACTGTTATAACACAAAAGGACGTAACAAAATCGTAAAAATGATAGGCACCAATACTCTAAACGGGGATCGGCCAAGTGGTTCCCTTTTCCAGTAGCCTTTCCCATGTTATAGAGAGGGGCGTATTATTTAAAGGGTTGCGCAAGGGACTATGGAACACATTTAGAATCATGTCATAAACCCACGTCTGTATTGTCCAAGAATGAGATGGCAACACTGCTTCCGCGTGATAAATGCATTTACACGTGCGTTGTCACGGCAACCGTGAAATCGTCAATCAGTGTCCGTGAATTAACTCGTTAGGATAGTAATTCTTACCGCGCGAATCTGTCAACATAAAAAGGAAAATTAATTATCAAGAATTAGATTTTTCAAATTATATGATATACGAAATATTTTGAACATGATTGTTTACAGATGACAAAATGTTATATTCTTAATGGTTTGCATTAGAAATCTTAGAGCGTCCAGGAAGAAGATAGAAATCCAAGTACACAAATAACGATGATTTATTATATGATTGAAGGTGAGATACTCTGTTCTATCAGTGAAATAAACCCTCTATCTGGCTACAGTGGCGATAACCTTTATCGTCACTCTACTGAGTGGCGATAAACTTTATCACCACTCTAGTGACGTCAAGTTCAAGAGTTTGACGTCATGTAACAATGGTCTGACGTCATGAATTCTCCTATGACGTCACACTGTTACCGCGGTGACGGGCTCTTCCAAGAGGCCGCTCGACATGAAATTGGCCTTTTTTGACGTAATTAGAAGGATTTCATCATATAATATATAGAATATCCGTCAATTCTTAACAAATACCATGTTTATCTCCTCTCGTGAGGTAGAAAAGTTAAATATTTTCACTTGTGGCTGCGCCACTCGTGAAAATATAACCTTTCTACCTCACTCGATGAGATAAACATGGTATAAGTCAAGAAAAGACAGATATCCTCTATGTATTTGGTTATGGGTGCGTTTTAAGCTACAAGATTAAGAGGCTGATTTACTTTGTCGTTGATCAAAAATACGGTTTTCGATGTCAGAATATTATTGAATGCTTTTCCTACCGAACTATATAGATAAAAACGCATTTTAAATAAGAACGCAAGTTGCATGATATATTTTTAGGCTTTGATGCAAACCTAAATTTCTTATGTGATAATACGAGTTCAATAACCTTATTTTGCATCTCCAATGACAAGCAATACTAATTTTCCCTGGAACGTCTTCGGACAGCGTGATAAAACTCAGTCGAGCCAAGCGTCAAATTTACCGTAAATAAACCTTAGGCTTCGTTAAAATAATGTTTAATTATTACCGGGTTTGATTGAGCATTCTAAACAAACATTTGTGCATATTTATGAAACTTGTAGTCTTACATGTAACAAGTAATGTCTTTTAAATATTTTGGAGTAATTATTTCGCGATACACCTCTAAATGTTTACGACCGCTTCACATTCCTCCGCGCAAGTAAACAAACTGCATTCGGTGAACTTACTGTTTACAACAGACTTGCAATATGATTTTCAAAATAAGAGATTTGCCAACATTCTGGAAACTTATAATTTTCAATGAAATAATCACCTTATTTGTCCCTGCTTCATGTAAAAGGAGGCTTTTTTTGTGAGATTTAAAATGACATGTAAACAAAATCAATATTCTGGACAGCAATTCGTCAAATGATCAGAGGTGCAAAACTTTATTCTTTAATTTTGCATAATGTTGCCTCTGCTCCTACCTCTAATTCACCAGTGATTTAATTTCCTAGCACAGTGTTCTCAACCATGTCACGAAATAAACCTTTCTTGACGGCTTTCACCAAGTTTAAACAGTATTCATTGGTAATGAACTCCATTTGATATGTTTACAATCATTTATTTCCGTTTTGCATTTTCAATGAGAAGTTTATCGTTGCTTATTAGAAAAGTGTTGAAGGAATCAGAAAATTGCACATGAAAAACTGATATATATAGATTCTGCGGACGGGGGTGAAAGTGTTAAATTACGCAACTGGTGCAGGCACTTCACGTGCAAAAGCCTGATAGATTCTGCTGAGGGCGTCATGCTGTTAGATGAAGCAGCTTACGCACGCAATGCACGTGCACAAGACTCATAAATTCTACTGAGGACGTAAAGCTGTAAAATTACGCAATTTACGAACGTGGAAAGACTTAAAGAGACTGTCCTATCGGGGTAATTTTTTTGGAAAATAAAATTTCAAGAGTGCTTAATTCCCTGTTTATCCTTTAATATGAATATTACATAATTATTTCAACCTTATTTTCAAATATATTGGTGGGATTAACATTCTAATTAATCTAGATTTAACAATTTGACAAATAACAGAAAGCATAAAAACTACGTCCTCTTGAATGTCGTTTCGACAACAACAAAAATACGCCGATAGGACTGTCCTTTTAAAGACAATGGGAGGACATTATTAACATTTAGGCCGGCATTCATTGTGTCCGTAATGCGTATTAAACCACTTTATATTGAACATGGTTCGCAAAACGCTTAAATGGAATCAATTTCTACTATTTTAGTATAAAGTGATTCAATACGCACTACGGACACATTGAATACCGACTTTATTCATAAAAGCATTTCTTCCTTCAAGGGTTTTGAAGTCTGGTAAAATCTCAGCAAATCTCTGTTCGATGTTATTATTAACTGGCTTATTTACTTATTTTATTCAAAATTTTCCTATGAAATGTAAATTAGGTACATTATGTTATCATTGTGAAAAATCATTATTTCATTTGAAAACACGAGAAGAAATGTCGCTTATAATGCGAAAGGCTCTGTTAGTGTGAACACAGGGACTTGTATTGCTAATAAAAACTGTTCCTAGTAAGAATACTTGAATACGATAATCGCCCATTACTAATACTGTATTATTAGTAATAGACGATTATCGTATTCAAGTATTCTTACTAGGAACAGTTTTTATTAGCAATACAAGTCCCTGTGAGTGTGAACACCACTCAATTGTTAGATATAGGGAAAGGATTTGCGTCGGTTCATGCACTTAAAACACTCGTTTAAGAACTCTTATTGATTATAAAAGGATGTTTTAAAAATAACGTTTGATGTTTTTGTGAGAACCCTTTCTGGTCATAATAAAACGGCATATATTGATAGGAAAAACTTCTACATGCCCTTCAGAAAGGTTAATACTGAGTGAGATTACTGACTGACTGAAAAAATAACGAAGCTAGCGGATTGAGTTGTTAGTTAACTAATAATAATTTCTAATGAGGAGAGATCTGTCAAAGTTCAAAATTCCCGAATACCATAAAAGTATGTCTTCACTCTTGAAAAAATGTCAGTTTGAGTTTTTAAAATATCGAAATTAATTATTACGCTATTTTTAAAGTTTTTGTGCTTTTTGTGTGTATTTTTCAACACATAAACTCTAAATTCTTACTAATAATACCGGATACCGTAATTTACATAAGGGGATATAATACACATTTGTTTATTTTAAATTGATGACAGTATTTTAAAAGAACCGCAGAAATTACGATCATTATTTTATCACAATTGCCAGAAAATGTTACTATTTTAATTCAAAAGAACTGTTTCCTCAGCATGTAACAAAATACTTTCATTATATTCGTAAACGTTGAGTGGAATGTCGTGGATATGAACGTAAGCCCATTCCTGTTTGTTGCCAGTGGAAACAAAGGCAAAACGATGACGTTACGTCACAAAGCTGATGACGTCACAGAACTAATGGAGTAAAGGACTTTCAAATGGCCGCCGAAGCCGGTTGCCAACAATTTCGGCTGAAATGATCACACGCAGCCGAAAGCGTAAGATGGAAGCCCACATTGGGGGTGACAATTGCAAAGCACACGGCGGAAAAGACGCAATCCCAACAAACACTCAGAGCGTCTGTTTATTAACCGATGCCGCTTCCGGAGATTCGGTAGTCTGTAATCCGGATGTGGCTCATCAGTTTGTCACCGTCCTCACAAATCTAGAAGAAGGGACGTCTTGCGTTCATTCGCATACCTGTGACCTTGGGGACACTTGGACGCAAAAGTACCCCCTCCCCCTCAGCAAATACCCAGCTCGACTTATCCGTACAGGTAAGATTTTGGCCACGATATTTCTGTAGACAGGCCAATTGTAAAGAAATTTTTCGACAGAACACCAATCTTCTTTTTTTATCTATTTTACAAAGTTGATATGTTAATTAAGTGTAAAATTTGTTACCGTTTTAGTTTGTTTGGAAGGCGGGATTTGTTTATTTCCTTATGTTACGCAGAACTGCGATTTTATTATATTTAATCGTACCTGATATACCTGGTCATAATCGTACAATATATAAACCTTGTCGTTGAGGGGTCATTCAAAGGTCAAATATAGATTCCGTTTATTTTTTGTTAAACTGTAATTAAGAATAAATGAACATAAAACAAAATAACGACGTTCGATTGAGATTTTGCATCCAATTGAAATTTCAGGTCATTTTCAGGTCACCAGAATGATTAAGAATTTCACTTTTCTATATCAGATTGCACTCCTTGTACACTCAATGAACGTACATTTCTTAAACCAAGTTAAATTTCCTGATATCTATTCCCTTTTTACATCAGTCACAAAATTATAGACAATTCGCTATCTTTCGTTTAAAGGTTTGAAAAGTCACCTAAGTTTGATATCTGACTCAATGGTTAAGTATTCCCTATGTACAGTAGCTAATTTTCCGAATAAGAGGTCGTTTACTGTTTTTGTACAAACTACGCAAACGAAACATGTATAAACGCAATTATACTGTAATAATCATTTACAATACAACATTATGAGTTGGTCATAACTTTTTCTCACAGGAGCGTGGGGTGGAGATCTGCAATGGACAACAATTCAGAATAAACTTTGTTTAGCACCATAAGAAAATACTAATACATGGAAAATTTCTGGTGTGTGATAACTTAGAAACATCCATGAATTATGTGGCTGATTAAGCCCTGAAAAACAACACTGATAGTGATTGAAGCGTACGTAAAAGGTTAATAAGGCTTTTGCCTATGTACATATTAAATTGATTTAATCCCACATCCATTAGATATAATAATAGATATATTGTGAAACAAATGTACATGAAAAGGAGGCTAATTGCAACTGGAAATGTACATTATATGCAAGTATACCTTCATCATAACAATCGCTTTACTAGGCAAAACAACGCGGGAAAAGTGAGAATATGAGAAAAGCAAAAATATAGTCTAAATTATAAGGATGGGTATCGTTCCTCAATTCTGTATTGCAATATATTGGTACTTTTCAAATACAAGAATTTTCATTCTATATTGTTCAGTGTTAGCATTTAAAGGATAATCATTGCTCAGCTTTCAGCCGTGTTTGGAAGAGAGATTTTTGTTAATCACTGTTTATGATCTGTATACATATTTCAATTATTTAACAGCACATCTTCGCCCAATATACCGAGAGAGATTGTGCACATATTGCGCACATACATGAGCACCATGGTACATAATATATACATCACTATAAGTTGGTAGTGGTTACACAGGTTAGAAATCTATGTCTTTGTTTGAATTCCAACAAAAGTATTCTGTGATGCAAATAATTTGGCTAGTTTTAATTCCGATAGATATAAACGGTATTATATAGGAAGAATATACCATCTCAATTTCTGGTAAATGGGCAACTCAAAATACCGATATATATCGTTAATGCCGCTCATCCTTACCAAATTACACTTGAAACTAGATAGAAATGTCATTTACATATTTGAATTACAAATGCATTACATTGAGATTGAATACCTGCTCTATGGTGGTGTGATATATGTTTGTGTGCGGACGGAGGTCTTGAGAGAAATGGCGTCTATTCAAATTCAAAATTTTAAGAAATAGCAAAGTCTCGTAACTCTAAATTGTTCAGTTGGAAAATCATTCAGAAATATTTTCCCCCAAAACATTTTTTTTTATCAATGACAAGGTTCCTAATTTTGAACAACACCACCCTCCAAAACTTTCCGTAGTAAATCGAAACAACAACCAGTGATATTTGTGTATTTGGATTTCTCTTTCTTCATTATATCTATCATGGCATAAATTTGTCGGATGAATGCGTTGATATTGTAATGTTGTTTTGTAATTCGTGGTTATGATTGTCAATTGCACGGTTGCTAAGTCAACGCACATGAACATGTCTTTTTCAGCGTCGTGAGGCTTATTATTGGTAGGATATACTCCCAACGTCCTTTGCGGGACACTGCAAATAATACACCTCTTTAATTTATATTCATAGTAGTAAACCGATGAGGGAAAACATTTTTGGGTTATTTTATCCGTATTTTCTTCAATGATATTCCAAATATTATAGTGGATTGGTTACAAATGCTAAAAATCCAAAGAAAAGGTAACTCATGCTTCTTCACTTTTTACACTCTAAATGTGTATCTTTTCCAAATTGGAATCAAAACTACTTTTTCACAGTCTAAGTAAACCTGGCCTCACTATTATCCGTTACACTGCTATACTGAGTCTAGAAAGGCTTGGTTGAGAGTCGCGTCAGCCCACGTGACCAAGTTGACCAATCAGAACTGATCTTACCAAGCCACAATAGTGTGCCTTCGCACGTATAATGTTGGAGGGTCATAGGTCGCAGAAAGGTCGGCTGACGCGACCCTCAACCAGACCTTTCTAGACTCAGTATAGCAGTGTAACGGATAATAGTGAGGCTAGGTTTACTTAGACTGACTTTTTCACTAACACAACTTCATTGTTTATGTTTGTCATGTCTATACGACTGCAACAACGTAGTCAATGTTACTCTAAAACTAAGATGAAATTTTAATTCTTTATTTTGCAGGCAACAAGTTCTATGATGACATCATCCCGGAGCTGTCAAGTCTCGGCTTTAACCCTCTTCAGGTCATTGCCAAAGGGCGGTCCGGCTCGGTCATTCTCGCCCAGGATCTTCATCCGGACAAACAGGGCAGGGAAAGCGAGTACAAGCCGATCGCCATCAAACTCAACTCGGGCAGGAAGCGGAAACAGCGGGGAGCCAAGGATGACGTCACAGATGAAATGCTTCTTCACCAAGGTCTCAGCCATCCAAACATCGTAACCTTCCTCGATACATTCACCTACAAGGGAAGAACCGGCATCATTCTCGAGTTCTGCGAGAGCGGAAACCTTGAACAACTTCTGCGAGCCCAAGATGCCAAATTTGTAACGGAACCAGTCGCAAGGAGATATTTCAAGCAAATCCTTGACGGTCTTGAGTACGTTCATCTGTCAGGCTACGCCCATAGGGATCTTTGTCCGCAAAACATTCTCGTCACCAACGAAAACAACCTCAAGCTTGCCGATTTTGGACATTCGGTGAAATTCGTAACGGGCGATCCCCTTTGTGATGATTCCTGCGGAACTATGGGATTTCAAGCACCGGAAATCGTCTGCAGCGTGCCCTTTAATCCAAAAATGGCAGACCTGTGGTCCCTTGGAGCCGTTCTGTATACAATGGCGGTTGGAAAACTTCCTTTTGGTCGTCTGCGTAATGAAGAAATGGCGAAAAGTGTCGGACCACTGGCTTTTCCTCCTGAGAATATTATGGTCCTTTCAAACGACCTGAGGGAGACATTGAAGGGCCTTCTTTGCTACGTGCCCGACTCTCGGTTCACTCTCAACCGCGCCAGAAACTGTGAATGGACCCAGAAGGTTGTTGACAAGGTCTTCATTGGAAACTTTTATCTCGTCCGCCAACCCCAGAAGGTTATCGAGGGGGACAGGGAGAGGGAGATCAAGAACAACTACAAGATTTAGAATATTTCTTTCAAGATTTTTTCATTTGAATCAAAATTCTGTTGTGGTCATGTTTCATTGATAATAGGATTTGATCTATATTTTTCGGCGTGTCAAATTGACCTTTTCCGTGGCTGTACAATGTTGATTAGTTCAAGAAGATGTTTTACGATTTCTAAAACGAAAATCACCCTTCGTTGTGATTTTGTGATTAATTTGTTGATTCCTTACATTCATGTCAATCAACCATGAAACTTTTCAACCAATGTCAAGGACAAGTTAAAGGTCAACTGGACATGCCAAAGAACTACGTATTCAGATCTTACTTTCAATGAAATATTTCCTCGATGAGAAGTTGTTCAGATTGGAAATTTCAGAATATAGAACAAACAATACAAGTAGATAAGTAAATATCATTAAGTATAGTGGTAATAGTAATAATTCTTAGACCAAATAATCATGTGATATATGTAAATCAAGTTCATCCATAAATTTATCAAGTAATTTCATTTAGTTTTCTCATCTATTAATATAAACATCCTTTATTATAATATTTTCCGATTTATTGAGACATTCATAGATTCGAAAGTACATGTACTCTATAAAAAATGTTTCCAAAGAAAAAGGATAACATTATTTGTAAGTAGGAACTTTGTCAATTAACAAACGTTTGAAACGTTGAGCTTTCAAGTGAACATATTGATCTGTTTACGAACTTATGTTAGTTTTGTAATGTTTGCATTTTCTCTTTCAAACTTTCTCATGTACATTGCTTCACGTATTTCGCAATGTAATCCAGTTGCTGAATGTAATAAACTGGAACCAAACAAAGCATTCTCTTATTATTATATGCTAAGCGGTGAGAGACTGAGTTTTATTACACGCCCGTGTAAGATACCGCAGTTTATTATATGGCGAGCAGTAAAATACTGGGATTTATCAGTGAAATAAACTGTCTATCAAGCTACAGTGAAAATAACATATATTTTCACTGCGAACGCCGGTAGATATAATTTGACGTCATTAAACAATGGGCTCACGCGGCGAATTGGCTTATGACGTCACAGTGTTACTGTGGTGACGGGCTGTTCCTAGCGGCCGCTCGGCTTGAAAATGACCCTTTTCGGACGTATTTACAATGGTAAAATCATATAATAAATAGAATATCCGTCAATTCTTGACAAATACCATGTTTATCTCATCTCGTGGGGTAGAAAAGTTACGCTACGCCACTCGTGAAAATATAACCTTTCTACCTCACTCGATGAGATAAACATGGTATTTGTCAAGAAAAGACAGATATCCTCTATGTAATATTTATACGGCAATATTAAACTAGTGTAATATCACAATGCAAGTATGACGTCACAGAAGTGAGCTGTTGTGAAGTCACAGTGTAAGCGCTTCGTAACAATGGGTGCCGAGGCGCGGAACTGTTAGTTTCAGCACATTTTCGGCAAGTTTGCGTGATATTTAGGGCAAGTAATAAACAGAATACTAAACTTCCTTCCATTTAATACCATTTTTATTAAACTCGTGAAAGATTTGGTATCAAACTCGCTTTCGCTCGTTTTATGCAAAATCATTAACTCGTTTAATAAAAATAGTATTAAATGGAAGGAAGTTTAGTATAATAAAAATAGTATTAAATGGAAGGAAGTTTAGTATATACTAAACGACCTTCCATTTAATACTATTTTTATTAAACGAGTTAATGATTTTGTATGAAACGAGCGAAAAGCGAGTTTGATACCAAATCATTCACGAGTTTAATAAAAATAGTATTAAATGGAAGGAAGTTTAGTATTCTGTTTATTACTTGCCCTAAAAATCACGCAAACTTGCCGAAAATGTGCTGAAACTAACAGTTCCGCGACTCGGCACCCATTGTGACAAAAGCGCTTACATTGTGACGTCACAACAGCTCACATCTGTGACGTCATACTTGCATTGTGATATTACACTAGTTCAATATTGCCGTATAAATATTACACTGCGGTATCTTACACGGGCGTGTAATAACCTCTATTTCTCAGTTCTAGAAAAGTGTTCTCGCCACTGAGTGTGATATCACTTTTTCAAGTCAGTAAAAATATCACAGAGGGGATGACGTCTTGTGTACAATGGTTTGACGTCACTTCTACAATCAACGCGACGTCATCGCCGTCGCTAAGTTACAATCAACAATATGGTATGACGTCGCCAGAAAATTCTCGAGTCAAAGCCTTTTGGACATAAATTACAACATTTTCGACCACAGAGGCATACAATAAACAGAATATCTTTTGTTGTGAGTGTGATATCACTTATTTATTATATGGCGAGCAGTTAAATACTGGGATTTATCAGTGAAATATACTGTCTATCAAGCTACAGTGAAAATAACTTATATTTTCACTGCGAACGCAGGCCTACCAAAGTAACTGATTAAATAACCTCGTAATGGTACATATAACCTCATGAACGGATTGGAAAACCTCAAAAAGGGTAAATATAACCTCCGAAACGGATTAAGTAACCTCACAATGGATTTTATAACCTCATAACGGATTCAATAACCTCGCGCGAGCGCAGCGCATCGTTATTATCTAGCCAGATTTAGCGAGCACGCCCAGTCTTTGTTTTGGTTACCACTGGTTACGCTGAGCATGATGGCCGCCCGCAAGCATCGAACGCTGCAGGTAAGCGATGTTTTTTCTATTTTCGATGTCCACTCTCGCCCTAAAAGAAGTTAAATGTATTCATTGAGCGACTTCATGTGAAAGGATTTGGAAAACAGTAAAATTCCGCGTAAATAACCCTTTTCTCTCTCGTTTACCGTGTCAGAATCTCTGCTCGGGAACGCAGCTGCATCTTCTATGACTAAGTAAAAATATAGAGATGCGGTCGAGAACCATGATTCTAATGATATTGATAATGAATGTAAGAATTTCTATATGATTGTTTGGAAATCGGCGTGTATACGGTACTTTTATTTGTTTACTATTTCAACTACATATAAATTGTAAAAATAATGGCAAATTTTCTTTTCTTGCAGATGATGCCCAACATTGCCTTATGAGAGTACTTTCGGGGAACAAAGTCATGTATAGCAATTTTTAAGATATGGTAGGTTTATATTTAGAAATCAAGTAATATGTAATGAACGATTTACAAAAATAAAATCACAAACAAACAATCACAAACTATACCATGAAACCAAAATGACACATCTAAATTTAAAAAAAACAAAACTTTTGATGAATATGGTTCACAATTTTCCAGAAAGTTATGGCTAGTGACCCTATTATCGTGGTAACTCTATTATCGTGGTAAACTCATTTAATTCTCCAATGCCTACAAGGAATATTTATATATGCATAGCACATCATAGATGAATAAACTAAATACTGAGGCATTTTAAACAACAATTTTTCAAATGTTCAGTAATATTTTCTCACAGTTTTAGTGATCTGAAATATTTAGTATCATTTGCGTTCATGAAATATATACTGCATGTGCAAATCATTAAAAAAAGATCCTGTCTTCAAGAATTATTGTCCCAGAGTTTTTTTTATTTTGTATGTAAATAGTTCGATAGATAACAAACAGAAAAGAATGAAAGGAAAATGTATTGATGGTTTCAAAGATGTTGAATGAAGAATTACATTTAGGGCGAAAATAAGATACAAACCCTAAAATTATTACCTTTTCGCCATATAAAAGTAGGTTATAATTGAGCTCAAAATAGATTGCAACATTCTATTTTTATTTTATAGGTACAATAAATGTGAAAACAATGATCTCACTTGTCAGGACCAATGTAACTTACATATTATATGTATACTTTTATAGTAAAAAATGGCATTTTGTTAAGATAGTGTTCAAATCACTCATCAAAAATGGCTGCCAGGTAAAAGTGCGACAAGGCGTCTTTTTATTAGAATTGTTTTGTTACAGCTTTGCAAATATTGTTTTTAATATCCTTATTTCAATTCAATTTATATTCAATTTGTAAATAATAATCTTACATTGGTGATAATATCTACAGAGAATAATTTATTTATCATATACTAATTACCTTGATAATAGGGACACTTCAGATAAAATACATCACACTGATAAGATTTTTTAAATTGATGTCCAAAAATATTTTTTCCATAGATAGAAGTTTAATAAACATTTTTTGGAAGGATATACGTGCAGAGTTAAAAAACAAGATACAATATTTAGATTGTACTCATTTAGAGGGAAATATACATGTGAAACAATAAGACCCACGATAATAGGGACCACCTTCATACTGCCCATTTGTGCTTATCTTTATGATATAAATAGTTTTCATTGTATTTTTCTTTGAAAAAGTTTTTTTTATTATTTTTAAAATTGTTTGATCCAGAAAATTATCCTTTGAATAAAGTTGACATATGTTTAGATAGTTTACATCACATTAAAGTTTTACATTACATTATACAGAAAAAGTTGTAATTTTGGTAAAGTAAAGGAATGATATTGGAACTTGGAGTATATTTTGTTATAGAAAATATTTCATTAGCCAAATAACTTGCAATTAATGACACTGAAGATTCTATATAAGCATTTAAAACAAGTTATAAGTGTTCATGCAAACCTCAATTTTCTTTGCACTGTAAAATCCTTTAAAATGGCAACAACAAAAATAGAAAGAAATAACTTTTCCGTCATTTGACAGATTATTAAATTAAAAAGGGATTACTGTCAATTTATCAAGGATATGGTTACATGACTTTGCTACACAATCTTTGGAAAAATATGGAGTAGGTTGGTTTCTAAAATAAAACATGAATCTTGTTGAAAATAGAGTTTTGTGAAAAGCATCAAATATCCTTCATTTATCATCACTCAAGTGAGAAGTTGAACAGATTAATGAAATAGTTGTACATATCTTTTTAAATACATGCAGAATATACACTGATCATATACTCATAAGTCCTGGTAATATACTACTGCTCAGAACAGAAACAAGTATGCAGTCATTGAGATGTGATTGTATTTGTTATTACCACGAAAACAGGTGACTGGTAAAACCAGGTGCCTCTGGTGTTTATATCCTTATACATCTTATCAATCAAATAACCTAGTACCGATAATTACTAAAAATGGAAGTGTTGTTTAATGAAAAAAAAAGAGAGCTTTCTTTTGTTATGAAAATAATTTGAGGTATATCTATGGTCTATTCATAACCAAAATAATTTGCAAAATGTTATCAATAGTGATAATGGAAATTGATTAAAGAGCATTGTAGTTGACCATAGGAAGGTTTTACATTCATTACATTGTACATGAAAATTGATTGCAGAAGTTTTGTGATTAATTTGCATAAATTTTCTGTCCTATTGCTTCAGTGATTGAGTTATTGTTTTACGCCGCTTGGGCAATATTTCAGTCATATGCTACGCCTTCAATATTGGCACTATGAAAATAATTCATGATCCATGATAATTAATTTTTTTGAAGATGATCATACAAATTAGTAATAACTTCTTTAAATTACATGAAAAATTAATGAGAATGTTTTTGTTTGAAAAGAAGGTTATAATTTCAAGTAATGAATATCTGTGCCATTTCATTACAGTTCATGGAGCATGATATAAGGTATCCTCGCAACATCTACATTGTTGACAACATGAAGGATTGATAGTCTGCATGACCAGGATTTCCCTATACACTGTAGATGTGAGTATCTGTACAGAAAAGTGATTATAAATAAGTCTTGGATTGGATTTGATTCACTTTGTGTTACCCCCAAAATAACAAGGAAAATTCACTATCAGTTTTATAGACAAAGTATATCATGTATTGTTTATCTTTATAAATTATCTCGTCTGATGGCCGTTATATTTTGCCTTGTCTCTAGGCACTGGGGTCATCATTCCTTCCCACAGAGGCAGCTCATTGCGAGCATTAGCCTCTGTTCATTTTAACTAACATCCTGAGGTTCCATGATAGTGATGTAATATCATATGTACCGGGTAATACATAGTTTAAGTATATATTCCGTTTTGTTACAATGAGAACATCAACATACAAATAATGAATGAGAATGTTTTTGTTTGAAAAGAAGGTTAAAACTTCAAGTAATGAATGTCTGTGTCATTTCATTACAGTTCATGGAGCATGATATAAGGTATCCTCGCAACATCTACATTGTTGACAACATGAAGGATTGATAACCTGCATGGCTATGATGTCCCTATACACTGTAGATGTGAGTATCTATTTAGGGGTGTAACAATAGGTCACACTATAGATAGGTGTTGTACTGATACAGATAGTATTTTATTTATAGTCATTTTTGAAACAATAAATAGTAAATCGATAACACATTTAACTATCAATAGTATTGACATTATAGTCAATTCAGTTGTTATTTTTAGTTAAATTTTAAATTAAAATTCACCCAAAAAATATGTTCTTTTACATTTGGAAAATACTGGAACACAATAATTATTAAAAACTATATAAATTTTTAATTAATTTGTTATAAATTCTATAGGATTGATTAACATAAAAAATATATTGAGGAAGTAAAAAGGAAGAGTTATCTCCCCTGATGAAGAAATTTATTGATAACTATGGGCCACTTTTTAGGCTGCATCGCTCTTTACACAATTAATTTTGATCTCCAATGAGATTTCTACCTCTCCACTCCTTGCATTTGGCTAACAAGAACAGAGACTTATTAATATATATGCATGTTTAGAAGCCAATTGTTTTACTTTTAAAATATCAGTTCAAACAGGGTTATTTACCCATGTGTTTTAGAAATGTGCAACAACTAAGTATTAGTCTTTCATTTTCTTGGAAACAGACCAATCAATATTGAAAATTATTGAAATGCACATGTTCAGATATAAAAAAAAAATTCCACTCATGTATCCTCGCCCATATGGGTAATATAACTTTCTTAATCACTTAGCTTTCCAGAACGTGAAAGTTGTGTTCTGCTACAATTAATAAAAGAAAAAAGTTTGGGGCTGCTTATCTAACTATGAAGCACTGTACAAATATGGTTGCAATTCATCTGTTTCTCATTGAAATAAAAAAGAATAAAAAAGAATGATAGATATGATGGCAATTTAAAGAATAGTTTCCTTTGTTTACAGGGCAGCCATGGCCAGGAGGAAATATAACCTGTCCCTTAACAGAATAAAAAGAAGAGTATTAAAGCGACCTCTGACAGAAATTGTCAACAATGATCTAGACTGTCATAATCACAGTACCCCAATCAAGAAGCGAGCAATAGATCCATCATTTTATATCTCTGAACTTTCACCCATCAAAACATCAAGTGACGCTGGATTTCATCGAAATATTACAATTACAGAATCACCTCCTTGTGACAAGAAAGATTATTATGTGAATCAGAAACTTGTATTTGAAACTACCGGTAATAATGAACAAAATTCTTTTTCTATTGAATCACCAAACAAAACCTGTGTTGATCATTCAGAAATAAGTAGTACAGGACTCTGTGAAATTTGTGGAAAGCTTTTATGTAACAATATTTCGTCAACATCATGTATTCATGACTACAGTCAATCAGCTTTATGTGACCGATGTGGAAATTTGTGTGAGGGAACAAGGCCACATATTATTCAACTTGATAATGTATCCAAGGAACTTTTAGATCCCAGTTTATACAGCAACTTACTTCATCTTTGTACACTTGCTTGCATGAAACTTGAGAAAACAAATCATCCTAATTTTTTGGAGGACTTATTTACACTTCTCATAAGTGAACGCCTCAAGACAGATGGAATAACTTTCAACATATTTGCTGAAACTGTAAAAGCCTTAACTGTAGAAAATTTATCACAGGTTAGATTTTCTAAGCAATCAAAATGTTTTTGGAAATTGGTACAGACCAAATGTGGTGGAATGATAATTCGTCTTTTGAGTGGATGGAAGTCTGTAGGATCTTTACTGACTTGCAGTGAAACAGTTGATGATGTTGATATAATTATTGCTATTCCTGATGAAGATGTGTTGAAAAAGTTTGACCCATACAATGGGGAGTGGCCCAGTAAATTGACCCCAGGATTGTGTCAACATATTCTTTCAAGTTTAGGAGAATCACCATCAGTAAAGGATAGTAGTGTATGTTTATCACTAGACGGCAAGAAGATTACTCCTGGATTGAAGGACGACAAGGGTGACATCAACCTTCTTGGTTTTGAAGAGAATGGGGATTCACTTGTTAAAAGACAACACAATCATGTCAAGGAACAAGAGTTCATTTCAAGGACAAATGATTTGATTAAGAATGTATCTAGAGATCCTTCATCTCAATCACAATGTGAACTCATCTCTGCTTTGCAGAAAACAGTAACTTTGCTAACTGAGAAATCAATTTCTCTTGATGAAGAACTTAAGAAGAAAACTTATGCCCTGGAAAAACTGAAGAAAATGGGAGGTACAGAATACCATACATCAAAATACTGCTTTGTTATTCAGTTACTGATTGCAACACAAGTTGAATTGAAGGAATGTTTGATAACTGGGCAGCAGTTACGCATGAAACTGTTGGACATCTTAGCAAGTCTGAATGGAAAACTCTTTTTGCAGACATCATCACCAATAAACATGTCAACATTGCCTAATTATTGTGCTCTTCATGACTTTGATAATCTACTGAATATCAACACTGGGATCAGTCAAGAACTTGTTGAATACATTTCACAGCAAGGCTCCATGTACATCAAACAGAGAAGTTCTGCATGGTTTACACTCCGGAAGGAAGTCAAGGTGACTGGCAGCACTGTTTTTGCTGCATCTGGAGCTGGAGGTTTGAAGGATCAACGGGAACACTTCCTACAGTTTGTCCGAGGAAAGCAAGCCCCAACTCCAAGTGATGAAGCAAAAGAAGCTATGGAACATGGACAAAACCATGAAGAAGATGCAATGGCAACTTTTTGCATCAATTTCTTGCGTTGCTTTCTTCCTGACTATGCAGTTTATGAAGTTGGCTGTGTGCAACTTGATGCATGTGGGATTCCTATGCTTGTGTCACCTGATGGAGCTTTGATGAATACACATACTGGCCAATTTGATGCTGTTTTGGAAATCAAGTGCCCCTATTCTGCAAAGTTGCATACACACATCCCAATACGGTACTACCTTCAAGTCCAAGCAGAAATAATGGCTCTAGATGTTGAATATGCCTTTTTTGTATCTTACAAGAGTGATGCTACTCGTGTTTTCAAGATCTCAAGGGACACAGATACCTGGAATGCAGCTGTAGAGTGTTTGTCTCAAGCGTTAGGAGGGGAAAATAAGAAGATTCCATCTAAGCTTAGTGAATCTTCTAAAGATTTGAACCTCAAGCTAAAAACTGCTGTGATTTCTAATTGCAGTGTTGTTGCTGAAATTCAGTCATTGTCTGCTTTGAAAGAATATGAATCAGGAAATAACACCATAGATTTCTCCTTGACAACCCACTTGATGCCAGATCCTTTTGTTGGCGATATTGAAGCAGCAGTGGAAGATTTGAAAGAAGAGGATCTCTTGACACTGGACAGTGTTTATTCTCATAATGAAAAGGTCTATCAGCTCATCAGGAAGAAAGCTACTGAAGTTGTTACACTTGTTGCTTCTGACACTGACAGATTATGGTCAAAGGAGCAGGTCATTGGAGCTCCACTCTGCTATTTCCTGAAGGGATACAGTCTGTCCATGAGTGTGATGAGAAACATTCTTGAAGAGGTTTTGATCAATGCCCATGGAGCAGGTATCCACATTCCATGTGTTGCTTTCGATGGTCAATTTATGAAACTCCTAAGAGAAGATGAAACTGGGAAGCCTCAAACAATTCTTCAGGTACAGAAACAACACTGGACTTCTGTTCAAAAACTGTCTAAGGCAGACATCGTTGGTTCTTTTAAAGGAGTTGGTAAGGTGAACTCGATCCAAGATATGTCTATAACAAAGAGTCAAGTAAGGAAAGAAGATGGCACAGTTGATCAAAGGTTACATGTTCAACGAAAGGAACAGTCATCATTACCACAAACTAGTGTTGTACATCTCCATAAAACCTGTCAACAACCAACAATACAGATTCAAGACTTGAACATTGATGAAGATCTTATGGAAGAGCTTCACCAACATGGAGTTGATGAGTTCCATGAATTTGATGACACTACCACTACTCAAAGACAAACAGAGGGACCTGTATCAACATTGGGTACTCATTCATCATCTCAACTTTATCCAACTATTCTGTCCCCTGAAGATTACAAGAGTATTAAAGCTGACTTGGAAAATGATTATGATGACTGGAAAGAAAAGACAATTGAGGATTTACAGAATTTGTTCATAGATTGCAAACAGTTATCAAAGATGAAACTGGTTGAATTGAAGGTGGTTGTACGGTACTTGAAACACCAACTGAATCATAACATAAATGTTGCTGGCACAAAAAAAAACCTTGTTTCAAGTATAAAGTGCATCTTGAATCTTGACGGGACAGTCTCATTATCTTCTCGGAAAAAAAAGATTACGTCCCTTCAAAATTTGGCTGCACGTAAGCTTCAGAGCACATCATACCCAAAGACAGCTTTAAATGTCTCATATGCGACATGGACCTTCCCATCTGTATTGCAAAAATGGAAAGATGATTCTAAAGTCAGACATGGTATGATAATTCCAGAGTTGGATCCAGACAGAAAAAATGATTGGTTTTATATTCCTGAATTTTCCTCAAGTAGATCCCAGCTTGAAGTCAAGAAAATAGATGCACATCATCTTCTGACAAGACATCGTTCTGCAATTTGCAAAGGTGACCTTGGGAAAGCAAAGCGGGACCACTTCACTGAAGTAGCAAATGATGGTAAGACTCCTCTTAAACCTGGGATGATGGAGCAACAGCTAAACATGCAATCGACTGACTTTGCAAAAATCACTTTCTCAAAAAGTGTTGAGAAAGAACTGGAAAAGAAAGGTCACCTTGATTCATCATACTTGTGTCGCTTGGTGAGTTTATCTTTATTTTGAAAAAAATGTCTATAAATTTAAAAGTGCACAGAATGATTTAATCTTTCATGTTATGTGAAATATTATCTTGATGAGCCTTTAATGAATTCTTTTTTTCTGTCTTTCCAGTTGGCCTAGTTCATCAACAGATATTGATGTAGTAAAAATTAAACATTCATGGTAATTGATAACTCTAATGATAATTTTACCAAAATTATTTAAACACAATTACTATTTGTGGTTTTACGTACATTCATTTCATCATGAATTCCTTTTTAGGTGCGTGAATGGTTTGAAGCAGTTGATGATCCAGGGTTATCAGCTGTTAGCAGATGCAAGCAAAAGCTTAGGTATGACATTCTTAATTGCAAACATGTAACTTTCAAATTTATCTAATGGCTAAGATTATTGTCAATTTTCAGTAAATAGTTATGCATATTGCACAAAACACTTAGACCAGTAGAATTCTTGGTTATGTAAGTGCAATCTTAACTATGAAAGAAGCTGAAAACTAACCAGTGCAAGATTGATGTTTTGTATCAAATCATACATGAATAGAGGGACACCACTAATTGCTGAACTATTTCCTAAGCGACATAAAACAACATCTCACACATGAATAGATAGGCCTTAATCCAAAAGTAGTTAACTTAAGTCCATGACATGTTACGATAATACTTGGCCTTGTTGGTTTAAAAACACATATCAACTAAACTGTACCCAATATTTACTTTCAATGTACTGTTTCAGGTACAAGGATTATTTGTTGTCTCTGGAGGACTGCAATCATTTTCCTCCACCCGGATCTCACATCAAGGGCTACTCTGCAGCATTATGGGAAGCAACATTAGCAGGAATAGATGCTGATCTCCACATGTATGCAATCACAAGGAGGAGGACCTACAACCAGAGAGCTCTAAGCAGTCAGCCCTGTGAAAGCTTATATTCATGTCTAGCAACAATGCCAGGATCCAAAAATGGGGTGCCAAGCTGTGTGGACCTGGAATTCAACATGGCAAAAATTTGTGGAGAGGTTGTTGTCAGGCAAGACCCAACAAGGTATGTCATTACTCAGTTGTTTTTTTCTTATCCGGCTTAAGGCATTTTACGGCTTTCAGTTTCTAAAAAAAAATTGTACATTAAATTATTTCATTACAATTCCTTCAACCCAAAAGCTAAAATATAGTGGTGATGCAGTAACTATCAGAATCCGTTTTGTATATCTATAACAGGGTATGCATTTTGGGCTTAAAAATTAATACATGTCTGGCATATTAATGTTTGTATCTATCATGTTATTATATGAAGTCAAATTTTATTACATTAATGATTTATGTAATTTAGGGGATTTTCAACACGGTTGTCGAGTGCTCCTGTGTACCCTCAGATCCTCATGGAAAATGATGTTGGACCACTACCAAGGCCTGAAGATCCTCCAACATTTATAGAACAGATAGTTATTCAGGTATAACACAATTTCACTCTTCAACCTTTTAAGAATATGAACTGCGCAAATATAGACATCAAAGATTTTGAAATGGACAGATGCTAAACTAATTAAGGAACCAATATGTGGTTTTAATTTTTCACTTGTTGGTCTACAAAATGACACTGTTAATTTTCATTTCACAGAATCATCTCTTTGACTCTACCAGAAGGAGGAGATGTGCCAGAAAAAGCCCAGCAGGAATCTCGAACCCTCATGAACCAGGAAAAGGGGGTGTAGGAATAAGACATTTCCATAAAGTGAATGAGTCAAAGTTAAATCCTCTTGTTCGTGCTGGTTTGCCAGCCACTCTTGCAAATCCTGTTGAGTAAGAAGTAGATTGATAAGTGTTATGTGTAAACATGACTGTTTAAACAAAGCCCTGTACTTGTTAATCCATCAAATGTAATTATGATTATTGAAATACTGTATACAGAACCTTGGGTTCATTGTGTAAATTTGGATTTCAAATACTGTACACATAACCTAAGTTTTATTGTGGAAATATGATTATTTCCATGTACTGTATGCTGAACCCAAGTTCATTGTGTAAATATGAGTTTCAAATACTGTATGCTGAATCCAAGTTCATTGTGTAAATATGAGTTTCAAATACTGTATGCTGAACCCAAGTTCATTGTGTAAATGAGTTTCAAATACTGTATGCAGAATCCAAGTTCATTGTGTAAATGAGTTTCAAATACTGTATGCTGAATCCAAGTTCATTGTGAAGATATGAGTTTCAAATACTGTATGCTGAACCCAAGTTCATTGTGTAAATATGAGTTTCAAATACTGTATGCTGAACCCAAGTTCATTGTGTAAATGAGTTTCAAATACTGTATGCAGAATCCAAGTTCAATGTGTAAATGAGTTTCAAATACTGTATGCAGAATCCAAGTTCATTGTGTAAATGAGTTTCAAATACTGTATGCTGAATCCAAGTTCATTGTGTAAATGAGTTTCAAATACTGTATGCTGAACCCAAGTTCATTGTGAAGATATGAGTTTCAAATACTGTATGCTGAACCCAAGTTCATTGTGTAAATATGAGTTTCAAATACTGTATGCAGAACCCAAGTTCAATGTGTAAATGAGTTTCAAATACTGTATGCAGAATCCAAGTTCATTGTGTAAATGAGTTTCAAATACTGTATGCTGAATCCAAGTTCATTGTGTAAATATGAGTTTCAAATACTGTATGCTGAACCCAAGTTCATTGTGTAAATGAGTTTCAAATACTGTATGCAGAATCCAAGTTCAATGTGTAAATGAGTTTCAAATACTGTATGCAGAATCCAAGTTCATTGTGTAAATGAGTTTCAAATACTGTATGCAGAATCCAAGTTCATTGTGTAAATGAGTTTCAAATACTGTATGCAGAATCCAAGTTCATTGTGTAAATGAGTTTCAGATACTGTATGCAGAATCCAAGTTCATTGTGTAAATATCCTTCAAGAAACCATGGTCTGGATCAGATTAAATCTTTATGGATAATCTCAAAACTATTATCATACAGAATGCAAAATAAGTGATAAGATTAGATAATATTTATTGTCACGGGAAATTTGTTTTGTATTATAACAAAATATGATATCAATATGCAGATATGTGACCTTATGCAAAATTATTGTACTCTGATAAACTACATGGCCAATAGCTCCATGTTTTTATCAGAAAAATGCATTATATGGAATGTACATAAACATTTATGTTAACAATTACAACATACATGTTGGGACAACTTGTATAAATAAATTATGAATATTTAACATTTTCCTCTTTTTCTTCAATACACATTTTTGCATGTGTCAGATACTTGACATCACAGTATAACCTAAAATAGCAATCTATGTCAACACAAATATATCTAACACAAATCAAATTAGCACCAGGAACTTAATGCCTTATTATCAATACAAGGAGAATATTTGCCATCATGAGCAAAGGTAATGATATATTACTCAATGGTTTAGACTCACCATAAAAGTTAGTGATGCTATACAATCGTAATATTAGTGGGGATGGTAAAATTGATTAACGCTTTCTCAAATTTCAACTTATTATTTAAGTGTCATGCATGTGTCATTAATGCATCTTGATTAACACGTACATTCTGAAAGTTAACTGACAAAATTAATGCCCAGGAGAAGTTGTTGAAAAGTCAATTTGTTTACGTCATTAGGTCATTAGGTCCTAACGAGGACAGTTTTTCATTATTGGGGGTCGAATAAAATTTTCAAGGTTTCTTTGAATAATTGTTACAGCGTTTATTCGGAGACATGAGTAATAGAGTCACTAGTTCTTACGATATAAGCGATAAAAAATTGGACATTACACTTTTCCCTGAGTCTAAACTTTTGTCTTGTAGTATATACTGATAGAAGTTCAGTATCAATATAATTGAATTTGCAATTGAGTAAATGCATGAGATTTTGGCATGTTAGTAGGATACACCTAACAAGTACTAAGTACTTTTTATATTTCCTCCCATGCATCCTTGAGATGTACTTTTACACATTTATTTCCTTTCAAATGCCTTTTTAAATTGTAGCTGTCTCTAAAGGCAGCTCCACACAACTCACACACATGACCTCGAGTGTTGCCATGTACCTGATCTACATGTCTTCTCACAGCATTACGCCATTTACTCTGAAAAGAGCAGAGTGTACAAGCAAACATTACTGGAGATTCAAGATGTTTTACCGAGTGTTGCTTAAGTTCAGCTTTATGGGCAAAAGTTTTGTTGCAATGATTACATATATATGACTTGTTATGTGTCAGCACATGAAATCTAAGATTTGATTCTGTTTTACAGACTTTATCACAATGTTCACACTTGAAAGAAAAACCCTGATGGGACTTGACATGTAACCTCATTCCCCTGAAAGTTGCAAAAATTTTACCACATGTCTTACATTTACAAACACCTGTCAAATTATGAATTTTGGCAATGTGCTCTTTCAGCTCTTCCCTGCAAAAGAACATTTTGGTACATTTTGTACAAGAAAATTTATGGTTTTTCAAATGCTGCCTATTTCTATGAGCAGTTAATGTAAGTTCATTTTTCAAGAAGACGTCACATTGATCACATTGCATCTTCTTCTTGCTCATTTTGGAAGAATCTGAAACATAAATGTTCTTTTTAATTTCTTGTCATCTTGAAAGTTTTTTTACATAAATAATAACTGTTATACGTAATCATAGACTTGGTTGTCGAACAGGTTTCACAATATATTATTACTAATATATCTGAATTAATAATAATTAAAATTGAACTGTTAGAAGGTTTAATTTGAAAGTTCTGCATTTGATTTTGGTGAAGTATTAATGTTTATGAAATTTCTGATTCGTTCCTACTTATTCAATTTAATTGATTTTTTTGCTTATCAGGCGCTATGAAAAAAAAATAACATCGAATAATGTACCAGAACTTTCGTCATTGATTTCTGACCAGTCATCTTCTTCACCACAAGAATCTGGGATAGTTGTGGGCTCCTCCGAATCAGAATGAGAATGCAGGAGCAAACTGGAAAGTGCCTCAATATCATCTTTTGGGATCTGATTAAAAAATTCATATTATCAAAAAAATTAAGTTATTAGGATTCACAAAATTAAATATATAAATAAAAACAATAAAAGTTGTCATTTCGGCCGTCATTTCTCACGCTAATAACATAAAGACAATTAGGTAACTGCCATTAACAAAGAAGTTTACAATGTTATACCTTTAAAGCACATAAAAAGCAAACTGAATGTAATAAATGTACTGTTATTGCCAGTCGTATCTTACGGTTCCACCGGAAAACTATAAATAGTGGCCGAACGCACCGACCACAATACAATCATTTGCCAGGTAAAACAAAGAATTTCTTAAACAATTCCAATAAAATGCGGCATGTACACTTTCGTTTCAATATTGGACACTCAAAGCACCGATAATAAAGTTAAAACAACTAGAAATATTTACAGCGGCAGTAGGAATGTTACTCACCCGAGGCTTCGGCGTTCTCAAAGCGTCCATCTTGCTCAGCGTTGCTAGTGTCAACAAAAACAAAAACTGGGCGTGTCCGCTTAATCTGGTTTTGCCGTAACGCTGCGCTGCGCTCACGCGAGGTTATTGATTCCGTTATGAGGTTATCTATGCCATTGTGAGGTTACCTTTACCGTGTGCGAGGTTAAATATACCTTTTGTGAGGTTATCTATTCTATTGGCGAGGTTATATGTACCATTACGAGGTTATTTAATCAGTTACTTTGGTAGGCCTGGAACGGTGACTGATATAATTTGACGTAAAAAAACAATGGTCTCACGCGGCGAATTGGCTTATGACGTCACAGTGTTACTGTGGTGACGGGCTGTTCCTAGCGGCCGCTCGGCGTGAAATTGACCCTTTTCGGACGTAATTACAATGGTAAAACCATATAATAAATAGAATATCCGTCAATTCTTGACAAATACCATGTTTATCTCATCTCGTGAGGTAGAAAAGTTATATATTTTCACTCGTGGCTGCGCCACTCGTGAAAATATAACCTTTCTACCTTACTCGATGAGATAAACATGGTATTAGTCAAGAAAAGACAGATATCCTCTATCTCTCATCTCGTGACGGGGTAAAGTCTATATTTTCACTCGTGGCTGCGCCACTTGTGAAAATACTGGCTCTACCCCGTCACTCGATGAGAGATAAGTGATATCATACTCAAAACAAAAGATATCCTCTATTTCTTTGCAGCAAAAAGTTATTTTGAACACGGTTGAAATTAAACGTTGATCAAACGAGAATTTGTGATGAAAACGACAGATTCTCTAGAAACCATCCTCGAAAATCCAGAGTCAACGTTCCTATAATTCTCCACTATAGGATACTTATCGGAACGTTGACTCTGGATTATCGAGGATGGAGAATAATCGGAACGTTGACTCTGGATTATCGAGGATGGAGAATAATCGGAACGTTGACTCTGGATTATCGAGGATGGAGAATTATCGGAACGTTGACTCTGGATTATCGAGGATGGAGAATAATCGGAACGTTGACTCTGGATTATCGATGATGGATAATAATCGGAACGTTGACTCTGGATTATCGAGGATGGAGAATAATCGGAACGTTGACTCTGGATTATCGAGGATGGAGAATAATCGGAACGTTGACTCTGGATTATCGAGGATGGAGAATAATAGGAACGTTGACTCTGGATTATCGCATCCTGCTACATCAGCGGATACAAATGTATGTCTCCGCGTTATGCTCCAACCTATCCCCTGATATCCTTCAATCGCATTCAGCCGTATCACTGATGGGCGGTTACTCAGCGCTATTTATAGCCTGGTTGTTTTCAGTCAAACTATTTCGAACTTCATTCACTGTTGTCTAGCGATGTCGCAATTGTTTGTATAACCCTCGTTCTCGCTCGTGTAATAGCAAAATTCCTATTCGTTTCATAACGAGTAATAATCTCTATAGTATAAGTCACCCTAAGTGGAGTGTTATGAGAAATTTATCTTGCCGAATATTTTGGTATTTTCATCAAATATGCTTAGCAAATTGCAACTATATAGGATCATAACTAAAATCGGTCAGCGCTCAAATAGATAATGGTAAGACGTCATGTCAAAAGTCATTCAAATTTCAAAGGTCCTTGGTCAGGGTCACACAATAAAGGTGGTTGTTAAAAACATCATCGGGCCTAGTTGGGTAAAACGGGCTATCGCGGGGCTATGTACCTTAGCTTGTCAGCTCTATATACGTTCTCTGTGTTGGGCAATCGCGAGGCTATTTACCTTAGTTCTAGCTAAGTAAAACTTAGCTTGATTACGTTCTGTATGTCGTGAATCGCGGGACTAGACATGTACCTTAGCTAGTCTAGGCCTAGCAGAGAAAATTACGCGGAATAAACAACACGATAATGCATTATGTAGTCTCACAACTGCCCATTATGCCCATGCAAGGCATCTTATGTAAAACATCTCGAGTAAATCACATCATATGGTAAATTGAAATGTAGATCGCCTCTACATCAATTGAAGATTGAATGATCGCAGTAGTCTACGACGGCAGACATATTAATCACTTAATATTGGATCAATAACATCAATTCGGTTTCATATATTGCTTCCGCTTGCTTATTTTTCAATTATTTCAAATATATATTTGAACAATAGGCACATATCGATTGATCGAAACACCACATGTTCAATGTCACTTAAATGTCATTTAAAGACGCCCACTCTGCTTTGCACGCTTTTTTCATGGCGAGGTATTTGACATTTATTACCCCGTTCAAAAGGGTTAAACTCGTCATTCGCCAGGGTAAAGTGGAAAAACAGGATCCTTGATTCTAATATGAAGTAAATAATTATTTTCAAGAAAACATTTCCCTAACAGTGATGAACTTTTGTCAGAACCAGAGGCACGACGAAACAAATATCCGAAACGTTTTCAAAGCAAAATCAATATCGATGAAGTAAGTAAAACGTAGGTAAAAAGAACCTACAATCTATGTACAGTAGACTGGGACGTCAATATGTAGGTAGGTCAAGCTGACTGTGGTTCGGACGCCAACCGAAGTCGCCCTTTAGGCCTACCAATTTGTTCAATTAAACGTCGATCTAAAACACCCCAAAGACTCATTAAAAAAAGGTTTTAGTAAACTGTGAAAAGAAAATATAAGACTAATTTCTGTGTCTGAAAGAAGCCAAAATTAATAACAGAACTACATAGAATATTTGTGTCTATTTGAGACAATACGGTGATTAAAAGTGGAATTTTGCAAATTAAACCTTAACGAAGATAATAACATTCTTATTGTTTGCTTAGTAACATCAAACCAATTATGTGCAATTCATAAGTAAATCAGCGAGAATGAACATGTTTTTTGAACGGTATTAGCGGAGTGCAGAAAGGTATAAATCAATAAAATCAGTGTATTAGAGCCATAAAACTCTTGTATGTTTCATCAAAATATTAATGAATCTCGCTGACGTTGTTATACGTTCATCAACGAATACTTATGTATTTTCCATAAGGAGGGTAAGTATCTTTATCATTGAACATTATTTCAAATTAATTTCAATGAATTAAACAAAGTATTCTCACTTCACAGATTCGAGATTCGAGTCGATCTTGTAAAAAAAGAAGTTATTCGTGTATTTAAGAAAATTACATTATCAGATCATGTCAAATTCAACAGCAAGACAGTGATTGACATTATAAGTTATACCATTCAGAGGCGGGGTAATGGAGAGACTGATATCTCCCTATGTACCCGGCCTCTGAATGGTATAACGAATTTATCTTACCGAATGTTTAAACAAAGCGCATATAATATGTAGAACAACGTTAACTGCGTAAACCCTTTGACTTCAGTTTGTTCAAAAGTAACCAGCTTGATCATGTGTTCAAGGTGACATACATTGTAGATTTCAAGACGCTCAATTTTTACGCTTTTTTAATGTTTTTTATATATGTACCGGGGTATAAATAATTTATATTCCCGCTCAAGAGGGTGATATCAGTATTTATCCAGGGTCACGTAGACCAATCAGAGATCGAGATTCTTACATGAGGTAGGATAATAGTTTATGTCATTTCACAGTCATACATGCACCGCATGTTGTCATCCACCGTTTGACGTCCTAGCATTGTCGGGTTTTTGTTAGTACTGTTTAAATATTGTGCGTCATTCGCTTTTGATGTAGTTTATGAAAAAATCAATCGTTGAAATTGCTTGTACAATAGGCTTTGTAACAACATATAAGTTTTGATGATTATTTGTATATCGCGATAACAATACACAAGCGTACAGGCATGCCAGTTTGAAAGGAAATGATTATCATTAGGATAAAATAGAAAGTATTAACAGAGCATGAATGATGACGCTTCAATAATAACTGTATTTCCCGAGCGTATTTTCCGATCGTCCTCGGTCAATATTGTTGTTCTTGAGTCTTTGAATACTGGTATTGACCTCATCACTTGTCTATAATAGTATGATTACGTCAGTGTTAGTTAATGCTGTGGGGGAATATAATATGTCTATGTATAATAATGTAAATGGGTAACAGCTTGAATTATTAAAGTTTTTAGTTTCGATTTAAACATTCAATGGTGATGACATCCTTTATACATTAGCAAATTGGTTCAAAAGTCGAGGAGCAGCATTTTTTAGCAGCAATATTTCGATATTTTGAGAAGATTAATTCCTGAGATCGAAGAGTTTTCGTGGCGATTTAGTCTTCTATCAAGTTGAGAGGAATGTTGGTGCCGCATTATTTTGACATTTGTATTTCAAACAAAGAATTTGAACTTGATCCTCGTTTCAATAGGAAGCCATCGTAAATCCTTCAGTAAAGGTATTATATATCATGATTTTGGAGTTTTGTCACTATTCTTGTTATGAACATACAATGTTTTGAACTTTCTGAAGTTTGTCCAGTTGACATTAATTTTAGTGATTCCTGTATCAAACTTTACAAAGTTTGGTCTGTTAAAACGGCCTCCGTTTGAGAGAAACCTGAAACAAAATTTGATAATAAGATATTATTATCTCAGCAAAATTAATTTTCTTAAAAGCTTACATGAAAAGAAACCGTAATTTTTTATCTTTTAATTTGACCATGCAAAATTAGTCATTTAATTATATCCATCTTACCTGAGAATAACAGTAATTCCGTTCAATTGTCCTTCTTCGTTTGAAATAGAACATCTGGGGGAGTTTGATAATGAACGTGATGTACATCCATGCTCCTTAGCCAAAGATAAGTTGATCAGCCCCTATCGAGCATTTCAAATATCGAGGCGTGAAAATCAATGTTTCGATCGAAAACTTCAAGCTGTTGCGATATTTTAGATACGTGGAGCCGAAATGTTGGCAAAATCTTAAAATAAATGAAGGATATTATCTTCGTGAAGGGACAACAGCATTTCCCATCTTAAGGATAAGGTATTGTGTGTTTCTTGTTTTACACCTGATAACATCAATAAGCCGGGCTATACGAGGTCCTATTGTATGTCATCGAGCGTGATCAGAATATACCTACATTTAATTAGAATAGTGATTTATGTGGCTCACCAAATCTAAACAAATTCAGATCAACGGGTTTTATATCATGACAACAGTATGACCTAATAAAAAACTTGTTGATCTAAATTTATTTAGATTTGTGGCTCACCAGACCTTGATAGCTAGATTGAAATTTGTCTGTCGTCATTAAACTTTTCATATCTTCGACGCTTATTGAAGGAGCAGTAGCACGTTTTAGGGGGAATATAAGGTGATGTCAGGAAAATGAAAATGGTTTCGATTGAAAGACAATGTATTCAAACTAAGTGAAGCAGTTATAAATCAAATATATAATGTAAAGTACAGCCATGCCATCGCTTGTTATTACACAAAATGAATTAAAGGTGCTCATTCATAAAATGGCCGCCAATGGATTTCACGTATATCTTTGTAATTCGTTCTCTGACTATGGATAATTGGTTTGCGAAAGGAGATTTGGGACAATATCAAAACCATACATTAAATATTAACGTCCAATTATCAGTGAAAATTTAAAAATATGAAATTTTCAAAAACCTGCTACTGCCCCTTTAAAATCTAATGCATCCACTAAACTAAAGCTTATTGCTTTAGAGATAATTGTTATGGAATAAGATATATTGCAAGCCCAATTAATGCTTGTTGCAAAATTGATTGATAAATATTGCACATAACATATATAATTTCCGTTGCCGTATTGAGATTATCTTTAAGATATCAATGTTTAAGATTAAAATATTTGTTCAACTGCAATGTTGTATTTTCGGAGGATAGAATCACTGTTTAAAACTATTTAAGTTATTTTCTAATAAAAGTCATAATAACACTCTAATATACATTCGAAATATTAAAGGACACACACACAACATATATAAATACGCACCACAACATTTATATGATCAATGCAATATGCCGATCAATATAACTAAGTGCTTTTAAATGGTCTTCATCTCATCGAATGGAGTGACAATTCATAGTTTCAGGATTGGATATATTATATGTTATTATGGTTGCTATAATAATTATTACCCTCGGCAATGTGTTACAATGACTTTTACGAAACTCGTGCAAATTTGTGTATAACCCTCGCTCTCGCTAGGGAAATACAAAAATTCACACTCGTTTCGTAAAAGTCATATGACACACTTCCTCGGGTAATAATCTCTTTATTACCGATATTATTCAGTTCTCCGATATGAGAAGATAGAACATGTCTGATAAAAACAATAAAAACAATTTGTTGTTGGATGGCCATTAATATTGGAAAATAAGTTATCATTAATGAAATCTACCAACGAACAAAACCAATAAAATATACCATTTCCTCGCAAAAAAACATGGCTTTCTTATAAACAAATACAAAGAAACAGTTAATTTGGATAGATCCAAAATTAAGGTAATAATATTTTTATTATTTGTTTGCGTGATACAGAAAAGATTAGTTTGCCTCAGAGTATTTTATTGAACATGCTTGTTCATAAATTTTGCCTCGTTCATATCGTATAGATCTATATTTTCTATGTAACACGTGCTTGACATGTCTCAGGAATTGATTCAGATTTGATATATTATGTAATTATGGTTGCTGTAATAAAGGTTACATAAATCAATTTTATAAACTAAATTTGACAATGGGGAACGCGTTTTTTTCTTAATTTTTCAATTTTCATAAAAGTAACGCCTTGTATTCATTTCTTGTGTAGAAAAGGGAATCGCGTGGTTGAACTTAACATTATATATTTGATTTACTACTTCTTCATTTAGTTCAGATACATTATCTTTCAATTAGAACCATTTATTTTTACTTTCCCGACAAAGAAATTACTTTACGTTCGTAATTCTAACCATTTTGACTATTGTTTTGAAAAGACTCGGGTACTTGTTGTGAACTTACTAAAAAATCTCATTTAAACAGATCGAAGCTTTCACTCGTACCAAGTTGAATTTTTTATCTGAGTACTTTTCAATTAAAAAACACTATGTATGTCATTTGTTCTAGATAGTGCCAAAATTCAAAATTTGCAAAAGTGATGATTTTACATAGGCTATTTTGTTACAGTGTTACATCGCTTACTTCAGCAGTTGCATGGATCTTATCAGACGGGCATTTCTTTGACCTTTCACCTTTACATATATAAAAAAAAAAAATATTAGCTCGTCGCTGATTGGCTGGAATTCAAAGGTCACCTGACCCGGCCCCCTGAGTAGGTCAGTAGAAATATCGTAAAAAATAAAGTGGACACGGTCATTTTTTTGGTAAACAAAGAATACATGCCCTTATCCTAAATATAACTCAAATCAAAAACAACATCTGTTACCAAAAATGTCCGGGGTTTTCATGATTTTTACTGAGCGAGTATAGCAATAATCACTTTAAAGGAGTTGTGATGATAAGTTTGATTTTCTTGCAATGATATTGAACCGTTAGTCAACCAGCGAGATATAATGGTTAAAGTTATCGCTATTTTGAATTGTTTTGGAAATCATGAAATAAACCCGCTAATTTTACAATATTATTAAAAAAACTATATGTAGTGATTGGATATCAGAACTTTTGTTTGGTGACAAGACTTACTAAATGCCGTATGAATTTCGTTTCGACAATACATAATAATGATAATGATAAGTTTTACGTCAAGTATCCATCTCTTACGAGTTGCTCACCGACGATTCACAAATGTGCACTATTACCCTGACGGATTGTACTTTTTCAAAGCTGCTTGCCTGCGCTGAGAGTCCATTTCGGACAGTACAACCGTATAACCAGGTACCCATTGTACAGTTGGGTGGACTGAGTGCAATGTGGATGAAACGCCTTGCCCAAGGACACTACACAGCTTTCGACCCAAGTCACAAATCTTTTGTGTCTCCACTGGGATTCGAACCCGGGTCGTTGGCGTGAGAGGCAGACACGCTAACCACTACACCACCGCGCTCCATACCCCGATAGGACTGTCCCTTTAAAGTCCAACGAAAGGCTGAACGGTTTATGTTGTTCCCTTAGTAAGGTTGCGCTTTACATTATTCGAAGAACAGCGATAAGTCCACTGTCCAAATAAAGGCTACGTTAAAGGGGCAGTAGCACGTTTTTTGACAATTTTATTTTTTCAATTTTTCACTGATAATTGTTAGTTATTGCTAAATGTATTACTTTGATAGTGTCAAAACTCTCATTACACAAACCAATCATCCATAGTCAGAGAACAAATTATAAAGATTCACATAAAATCCATTGGCAGCCATTTTTGTGTGAACACCTTTAATTCATTTTGTGTAAGAAAAGGAATCTCATGGTTTAACTTTACATTATATATTTGATTTATTACTGCTTCATTTAGTTTTAATACATTGTCTTTAAATTGGAACCATTTATTTTAATTTTCCTGACATCACCTTCTATTCCCACTAAAAACGTGCTACTGCCCCTTTAAGCACGTTAGAAAATTAGCGTCTTGATTCAGTCAATCTTTGAAAAGTCAGGCGAACTAAAAGCAGCACGGGAATAACGGAATCTCCCTGACATCCGAGCCTTGTTAATATCCTTGTGCTGCACGTGCAACATGCCTGAATCAGACTTTTCATATGTCAACCAGTGAATGAGTAATAAATTCAGACATTTAAAATTCAAGCGATATGCATCCTTCTGATTGGATATTTTACAAGGTCATGTGGCATGTGTGCATTTAATGAACCCTAAAGTGGAGGTTATAAAAAATAACCGTCGCATAATAGCGTTTACACAAATGCTGCCAATTCAACGCGTTTAACTTACAAGTTTCAGGTTATAAGGGTGAGGACAAATACTTTATGTAGTCATTTCTTAATTAAGCATCCAATTGATACTATGATATCAAGGATGTCATATAATTCCTCAAATGTTTTAAGAGTACTAGTGTTATCAATGATATCATATTATTCCTCAAATGTTGTAAGAGTGTTATCAATGATATCATACTATTCCTTCAATGTTTCTAATAGTGTTATTTTGTCTTTCAGGACGACATTCAAGGGATAATATACAAAAAGACATTTGCCAAACATGAGAAAATTTCATAGGTTATTCCTTCGCCTGGCGGTTATAGCATTTATCATATTCACATATTTTTTTTGTCAAATTACTTTCAGTACACATGACATTAAAGATACATTTGTCAAAAAAGGAATTGAAGAAGATTTATCATTTTTAAATGCAAAGGAACTTATACTGGATAAAAACACCAATAATGAGAATAATAAAATTCAAGATTATAAAAAGGAAGACATAGACCACGTTGATATAGCAAATAGACAAAAACTGGTGTTTAACGCAGAACATAGAAATGATGATTCAAATAACGACCAAAATGTAATGAAACATGAAAACAATAATGGAAAGGATCAAGGGATAGAAAGAAGAGAAGGGACGAGAAAGGATGACAGCAAAGTCCTCCAAGATGACGTGAAATCAAAAATCACTTTTCCGCCATTCGTCGAGGAAAGCTTTGATGGTGGCCCAGGTACGTTACAAAAGAGTTATTTTGAAATCATATCTGTTAATGAGGTCACGAATGAAATACGAGACATATTTCAAAGACAATCTTTGCAAAGCAATTAAAAAGCCACACCCTATTTTCAATACATATTATTTTGCCTTGAAACAAACGTTGACGATAGGATTTATGATTTTTTAAAACCTCATATGTTCATCCTAAAACGAAAATTGTATGATAAATTAGTGTTTTAATAATAATCTAATAACAATCATAAATATATGTTCGGGGAAACTAAATTCACACTTACAACTTACATGAACACCAGTTTTAATTTTCCAAATAACATTTGACTGACGAGCGTCATTGTTCAGTTCGATCATAATCACGACTTCATATATGACCCCTAAAAAATTCACGGAGTAGCTCTTTAAATGTCAAATATCAACATGATAAAAATCAAGCTACAATTCTGATTTTTCTTCTTAAAGCTGTTTTGGTAAAGAAAAAAATTACAATTGATTCTTTAAAGTCAAACGACACATTTGCACGATTACATGTAGGAATCTCTTCACATAATCTTGAACGTTTCATCTTTGCTTTTTAATCACCTCAATAGTTCATATGTCTTTTGAAAGGGGAACACGGAAGATCATTTGAAGTAGACGAAAAGAAGAACAAAGGAGAAATCGAAAAAGGCTATAAATTAAATTCATTCAACCAGTTTGCGAGTGACAAAATTTCAGTACACAGACGGTTGGACGATAATCGACTCGAAGAGTAAGTATAAATTCATTTGATCTCATAAATCTCGTACATCGCTGTGTTTGTGATCTGAGTAGTGTTTCATAGGGTTCGTATCAGGTGCCCTTCGCTCAACAGCTAATACAATATGCAAAACGTAGAGCAGTACTCAGACAAGAAACCCAACGAGATACGAGAGTTAACTTCTCTTTGATTTGTGATAAAATAAACTTCGGTTCCCAAAAGCATCAAACTATAAAAAAAAGTTAAAAGAGGTCTTGTTATTGTACACAACATGCAGCTGATGTTGTTATACCCGAATCTTTCAGTCTTTATCTTGATAAAGAAAACTTTAAACAATGCAATCGATACAGTGTAAATATGTGCAGGTTGTTTTGCAAAATATAACATTTTTTAGCTGTTTAGGTTCTGTTTGAGTTATTTAATTGAAATGTCAATAGCGACAAACTACGTTGTTTGATTTTTTCTACCTATTACATTATATGATTATCACCCACTAAAACATGGATTATCTTAACTGTGTTTCTCAAATAAAAAAGGGGTTCAAATTGTTTTGCCTTACCTTTTACATAGTGCTGCTTTGTATCGTATAGTAAAATGACTAAGGTCGTAATACTGAATGTATAGTTTCAGATTCACTAACAGACAAATTGCTTCTTCTATTAATCTGTTTTCATACGTAGGCTATAATTGTATCCTGTGGGCCACTACTTGTGAAATTATTTATTATCTTCTTTATTTGTGTATCATAGTAATATATCCCGATGTTTTTCGGTTTATAAGTTTTTTTAGTTTTTTTTTGGTTTTTTTGTAATAATTTTTTATTGTATATTTCGGTTTATAAGTTAGATATAACTGGCCTTTCTGAATATCTGAAAGAACTTCAAGTCCTTAAAACAAACCTGCAAAATTATTCTTTTCACTGAATAACAATGCAATCTGGGGGTATATCTCGTTTACAGTCAATCCATGATGCAATACAGCATACAATGCGAATTCTTTTTACTTCTTTCCAAGCACCCCCCAAAAAACTCTACTATTTGCCCTGCATTAATACATGTCTGTTTCTAGAAAGATACGTTTCAGGTATTTTGATAAATGTTAGTTAACATAGTTTTATATGAATTATGATTGTGATTTTATTCAGATGCAAGACTATGGTGTACCCTCAAGATCTTCAAATGGCGAGTGTTATCATCTGTTTCCACAACGAGGCTTGGTCCGTGCTTCTCCGTTCTGTACACAGCATTATTGACAGGTCTCCAGCGCATCTTCTTAAGGAGATAATTCTTGTGGACGATTTTTCAACTTACGGTATGCATATTTTATAGCTGTTTGTGTATGCAATTTCAAAGGCATTAGTCCGATTCTCAATTCGAATTTCAAAAGGAGTTTAATAAAATTTAAAATTTCAATTGACCTTTTCGTTTTACAAAATTTAACTATGATAGAGAAAAAAGTTCATTCTTAAATATTTCGTCGGTTAATAGGTCAGATAAAACATCCTCGGGTTTGACTGAAAAGCGGGATTTGATGTCTGATCGCATACGCATTATGCACGATAAAGGAAAACAATACCAAACTCCAGTAAAATAGTTGATTTTTAGATATACACCTTCATATACTATGAGGGGAGGGTCACTTTTTTGGCGGGCAATGAAATCATTCTCCTTCCTCTTCAGTCTATCCAACATCCCTATTACAATCGTATTTGATGTCTTATTCACATAAATGTATAATATTATTTTCAGAATATCTTAAGGCGCCACTTGACCTTTACATGGAGCGATTACCAAAGGTCAAAATCGTTCGTGCTGAAAAACGGCAGGGTTTGATCCGAGCGCGGTTGCTAGGTTACGAACAGGCAGTGGGCCCTATCTTGGTGTTTCTTGACTCCCATATAGAATGCTTTCCAGGTAAAATATTTTTTTACCTTTATATCAAGCCTCTTAATCACCCCTTCTAAATTTTAATCGGTGTTTTATTTCAACATCTACTACAAAAAAGGATACCCAGGATGGTAGAATTCGTCATGGACAGAGAAGAATGAAGAATTTATGATATAAATTGTTGTTATTTACATACGGAAAAATAGAATACATGTTAGCTCACACTTTCATGCTTGTATCCGCATAACAATGATATTGTCAAATCTATCGCCTTCTCTTCACGTTGTTTTTGTGTGGGTACTAGACATTCTGTAGTCTGTATTTTGCAGATAAAATAAACTTTCGACAAAATTATGAACCTGATTTGTAAAAAAATTCACTCGGTGAAGAGCATTGTGACGCAAGGTACTAGCAACGTGACGTCACAACTGCAATACATATCAACTTCAACATTGACATTTTTGTAAAATATAACTTTGTTGATTTGTCAACAAACTACCATTTATAAGAGTATACTAGACGTTACACGTGTAATACAATTTTAACGATACAACGATTTATACCAAACGGGCAAAAGCGTACGATATAGTTTGAATCATGCAAGAGTAGTATTTGGTTGATATCTAACATGAATTGAATTACCGTCTACAATGTATTGACCTGTGTCATAATTGATTGCATATGTGCATCTCTCGTTAAGTCAACTATCCTGATTAAAAGCAGTATCAGAACAAACCACAAAATAGTTAAAGATCCACTCATCGATTTTCATCATATATCATTTTGCTTTGATGGGAACGTAAATGGCATAATCAATATAAGAAAATTAAAATGGCATTTTTTTAAAATAATTATATTCATTAGTAATGGCAAAATTAACACGCCAAGTTTACATGGACACTGGTTATAAGCTATCAAAAATTATCATGTACCATTCTGGCTTCTTTTGATTAATTTTGAAAATTTTGTTTGACTGATTGGTGCGGGTCATTGTCAGGTTTTGAATAATAATCTCGACTTATAAAACCTTCAACGAAGTTTATTAGCTTTACATTGATACATTCCGGCAACAATCGTTACCTTCCGATCAAATGACACTTTTGCTTATTTGACTTTCTCTAGGATGGTTGGAACCGTTACTGGCCAGAATCAAGGAGAACCCGAGAGCAGCTCCATTCCCCGTGATTCCTATAATAAATGTCAAGACTTTTGCAACGCAGAACTCCAGAGGTGGAGAGCGACATGTTGGAGTCTTCAAATGGGACCTTTTGACCTTCACCTGGGGACCAATGAGGGTCAGCGAGAACCATCGGCGCAAGAGGGACTCAGATCCAGTCAGGTATAACATCATCCTGTCTCAGGGTACGAACGTTACGCTAACTCCACTAATCTGTACCCTGGGCTCAGAGCCTCAGAAGCTAGATTCGCTTGCGCGGCCCGACTTGGGAAATAGCCAATCAAATCATTTTGACTTTGAAATGTTATCGAGAAGGTGGCGAGAAAATGATTTGATTGGCTATTTCCCAAGTCTGGCCAAAAATATCCCAAAAATACCTAACGAACTTTATTGCTTTATTGTAGGTCTCCAACGATGCCCGGTGGTCTATTCGCAATTTCAAAAGAATGGTTTAAAACTTTAGGGACTTATGACCCAAAGCTTGACCACTGGGGAGGAGAAAATATAGAACTGTCTTTTAAGGTAAGTGACCAAAATGTAAAGTATGCATGTATTAAAATTAAACAATCCATTCTTGTTAAGCCGTGGTAAGATTGTTTAGCTAATAACTCGACCTTGGTAAATGCTATATAAATGATCACATGGTATGTATTATGTTTTCTTGCAAGGGGCATTTTTAATATGCACGAATATTTTCATTTAATCTTTTAACAAACACGCGGCCCACAAAAGCTTACTTAAAATTTCAAAATAAAATCTAATGATAATTTTAAAGGCATATTGTTTAAGATCGGTCCATACCTTCAACATAAAAGCTTCTTAATCATCAGCTGAAACTTTAGTCTTACTTTCTTATCAAATAGTAGTTTAGACATTCAGTTTTGGTGTACAATTTAGACCGGTTGCTTCACTAGTACGCCAATAGATACTGAACACTTGCATGAGATTAAACAAACAAGACACTGGTACTTTTTTTATCAGGGTAGATAAAGTTAGTTTTGGAGTACGTAGTTTATTCATCCGTTCCCGCCAAAAGCCGATTTCAAGAACTTTTATCCGCATATGCACTTTTTGAATATAAATTGTAGAAATTTATATGAAGAATATATTTCTGCGTCAAATTACGTGAAATTCAGAATTTCTTTTTATTTCCCGGGTTGATGACACGAAATCCTTTTTTTGTAATAAATCTTATTCCATACAGGTATGGATGTGCAATGGTACGATAGAGGTACTACCATGCTCTCAAGTGAGCCATTTATTCCGTCAAACGAACCCGATACTGTGGCCAGGGGGTTCGCCACTCTACAACAATTCCATGCGAGTAGCGGAAGTCTGGATGGACGGTTACAAGGAATACTTCTATGCCTACTCCTTTCCCAAGGCTGTGGGTATTTTCTTTCCTTATTATTAGTAATGCATTTGAGGTAAAATTTATTAAGGTTTTATCAAAGATAAAGATAAACTTTACTCATGTATTTAACAAATATATATAAATAAGATAGCGATCTTGGTTTTAACTGTGAGAAAGACGGAAAAGGTTGTTTGCCCAGATGCACGATTTATACGTTTACAAAGCAGTCTATAGGTTATCTCATGATTTTATGTTTGTTTACTTAAAATAAATGACTTATTCTTCCCAAAAGTGAGTATTTGCTCTTTTCATAATTGTCAGAATTAAATTTCAAGTAGAACACAAAATCATAGAAGAAACTTTGCAAATTTTACAAATAAGCACGGTTCCTTCCTCGAGTAAAATGTTTATCTCATGTTCCGCCGTTGGTGGTTTTCAGAGAATACAGAGTTTGAGTATGAGATGATAAAGAGTAAATTCGCTGATAATTCTCTTATTACCACATATCATTAGGGTAATATTGCAACATAACTCTTGACTTAAAGGGGCAGTAGCACGTGTTTTGATGATTATATATTCTAAAATTTTCACTGTTAAATGTACGTTAATGCTTAATGTATTATTTTGATAGTGTCATAAATCTCATTACACAAGCCAATCAGCCATAGTCAGATGATAAAATATGAAGATTCACATAAAATCCATTGGCGGCCAATTTTTTGTGAACACCTTTAATTCATTTTCTGTAAGAAAAGGGAATCGCATGGCTAAACTTTACATTATGTATCAGAATTATTACTGCTCCATTGAGTTTAAATACATATCTTACAATTTAAACCACTAATTTTCATTTTCCTTAAAAAATACACATATTCCCCCTTAAAACGTGCTACTGCCCCTTTAAGAGGATTGTATTGTATCTTACCACTTACGTTTGTTTGATTATTTTCAAATTATAGTTATGTCATGTTAAAAGCGATTTTTGATTTGTAAATATCAAATAGATAAATGGATATTTTTTCAAAATTTCAAACATGTATGTTATATATTTGATATACATTTTATGTTCAGTCTTATTCTGTGACTATGCAAAGTTTTGAAATATGAGAAATGACAAGGAAACGTTTACAAGTTTGTACGGTGAATGCAGGTGAATGCAAACGAACCATCGACAGAGCAATTAATTGTATCTCACAAATCCCGCCGCTAATGGCTGAAATATTGCCCAAGCGGCGTTAAGCATTAACTCACCCACTGTATCACACAATCTTAAAGGCACGGTAATATGATTTCTTGGACCTCACGAGGAGGGGAAACTCATGTTATTTATTGAAAGAAAATCTTTTGACATCACTAAAGAACATTTTTTTGACGATCATTAGTTTAGTAAAGCTGCTCATAACCCGAATAATAATAAAAATGTACACTTTACTAATCATGCATGCTTGCATAAAACCGGAAGGAGTGTTGAGATTTTTTACGATTTTAAAAATAGTTTTTCATAAAGTAGTATTTTATTGGGGACATATGTCAGCTAGCCATAAAAACATGCTACAATGCCTATGAATTAGACTTAAAGCCACAATATCTTGTTTATCGAAGCCTTTTTTCTAAAATCTGTTAATTCATACTATTTATATTGTTATATACACTTCATCATTCATGATTTGCCACCTTCGTGTTTTACGTTATTGGTTGTTGATTTATGACGTAATCGATGGCATAATATACTTTACATGTATTGAATGTTAACGTTACTTTTGAGTATCACATATGTTTAATCATCGATTGTGCTTCATTGACATTTCGCCAGCTGTCCTTTGGTTTACTCCTTCTCGATATGTAATTTTACAATTTCATATTGAAAAATGCATATATGACGTATTGCGGAAGGATATTGCTTAGAGGGATCGGTCCTCTGTCTCAAAATCTATTTAGTATTGTGTTATGACATTTGGTATGTGGTGAGGCCTAGCTGTTGAGTGATTTATTTTGCTATTCAGGTTATTTTTAGTTTATTCTAAACGATTGTTCATATTATATCATCTGGTTTTGTTTGTTTTTGGGATAGCTTGCTAAAATGATAGGGTTTGATTTGTTAAAGATGGGGTGGGGGACATCACTGTGGATCACATACATATATCAAGTTTACTACATTTTATTGTCTTCATTGTATTATTGATATATTTATGTTGTTTGTTTTAATAACCCTAAGAGGTTTAATGACAAATTTACCTACAATTATCCTCAACATGTATTCCATGGATTAAGTACCAGAATTTAGTTATTCTGATTATTTCATGGTTTCATATTGGGTGTTCATAAAAGCATAATCATCGAAATCAAATCTTACCCATCACTCGTACCAAGCTGTGTTACTGATCTGAGTACAAACCCAAAGGGTCGTGCCAGGTTATCCGTGTACTCTAGCCAATCAGCGATAAGGCAGTAAAGCCATCGCCACAATTTGACAATACAGCGGGCCTTTACTTATTTGAATTTGTGGAAGGTGAAGTTTCGAGGCAAGATCTCGTGACACGTCCCCGGTGAATCAGAAAGGCAGCATGGAAGATTTTAAGGTCACATCTTGGATCCAAAATATTAACCCTTGCGGTGCCAATGTTACAGGACTTCGGTGATGTGAGTGAGAGACGGAAACTGCGGCAATCATTACATTGCCACGACTTCGAGTGGTATCTGGACAACGTTCTGGAGTCTCGACCTCAAGAGATCCTGGCCTATGGCGAGGTAATTCAACTCATAAAACAAATTTGTTTTATTTGTTTCGTTTGACTGCTGATCATGCATATCGATTGCACTAGAGCTAGATGAAAGCCTGCAACGGCATAGCAACCAAAGTTGAAGTGAAACGACAAATCAATAGTTGTGACTGGCATCATCGACTAGTTAGTAGATAAAGCTTACTAGATTCAACATAAACCTTCAACCCTTATGAATATTGCATTGTAGGTTATAGATGTATGTGACCATATTTACCTTCGTTATATCAATCGTGGTATTAAGTTATTGTGTTATGCATGAAATGAAAGGGTTTGATAGGCAGAAATACGGTTTTATAGGCAAACATGCATTTTTGTACATGTACCGTATTTCCTCTAATAAGCGCCGGGTCTCCAATAAGCGCCGGGCCTCTAATGAGCGCCGGGGGGTCATAGGTAGTTGAGAAAATAAGCGCCGGGCCTCTAATAAGCGCCGGGTCTCTAATAAGCGCCGGGTCCAAACCATTGAATTAATGTCCATTAGTAAACATTTTACTGATATTCATTGAAAATACTGTCTAACACAAACAATTTTCTATGAAGGAAATAAACGCCGGGCCTCCAATAAGCGCTGGGCCTCTAATAAGCGCCGGGGGGTAAAAGTGTGGTGAAAAAATAAGCGCCCGGGCGCTTATTAGAGGAAATACGGTATGCTCAGAAACATTACGCTAAGTTCACCTTAGTCAAGGGATTTGTGCAAGTAAGCACATTTTTAATCCAACGTGTCATTAAAAGTGCTGTATGTAAACACAATGTTAATATCTTGGATTCTCTGTACGTCCCTTCATAAGATGTTATATTCTCTTAGTAATGTTCATATGAATCGATATATCGCCAAAAATCTCTTTTTATCTTCAAACTGCCTTTTATGTGACCATAAACAAGTTTAGATCACCGTATTGTGTATGAATTTATTTTGGGTCAAGATTCGATTAAATATGTACAGAAATATGGTGACAGATTTGATATGTTTATAGTTGGAGAATTACGATGCATAAATTCGATTTTTGGTAACAGATGTATCCAACATCTATCACTTCGACAAAACCGTTGTTCTTGGCATTCAATCCAGAGATTTACCACAATAAGTCCCATATCCAAACTATTTCAAATTTTTTTTAAGGACGCTGATAGGAAATTAACTTTCAATGCTAAATAACCTTAAATGAATTCAAATATCAAATCATTTATCCGATGTTTGGTAACAAAAGGAATTATTTTGAATCCATGTATGGATAAATTTCACATATAAATAGCTTAAAGGGGCAGTAGCACGCTTCGAAAATTTCATATTATTTCACTGATAATTGTGTACATTAATGCTTAATGTATAAATTATTATTTTGAGTTTGTCAAAATTCTCATTACACAAACCAATGATCAATAGTCAGAGAACAAATGATGACGTTTCACATAGAGTCCATTAGCTGCCATTTTTACCTTTAATTCATTTTGTTTAAGAAAAAGAAAAAATCGCATAGTGAACTTAACATTATATATTTGATTTATTATTGTTTCATTTAGTTTTAATACCTTGTCTCTCATTTGGAACCATTTATTTTCATTTTCCTAACATCCCCTTATATTACCCCTAAAAACGTCCTAATGTCCCTTTAAAAAGAATCATGCTTTTTATTACCATTCAATATCTTTTTTTGACAATGATACCCACTTAAAGGTTGATTCAAACTTGATATTGATATTATGTCATCCTCTTGAGCAACAAATTTATCATCGGAATGATGTTCAAATTGTGTTCTTTTCCAAAACAATTAATTAGTGAAATCATGCATTAGCTGGACAAAAAAAGATAAGACTTTGAAAACTTTCCAGATTCGCAGTGTATCGGCCCCTGTGTGTCTCGACAATATGAATCGGAAGGGAAGCAACGAGAAACCGGACGGGTACCCCTGCCATGGTCTAGGTTCAACTCAGGTGTGTGAATATGTAACAGATAAACTCACACTTTCTGTAGAAGTAATTTGGTCAAAGGTGTTAACATCACTGATAAAAGGAAGATTAGAATCGAAAGTGGTCCGAAGAATAAAGTTTCAGAATAATGAACTACGGAGATACGAACTTGTTTCGTTAGGGAGTTTCAAGTTTTGTCATTCTTTTGGACTTTTATTTCTCGGAACATAGTTGAGTTAAGTCAGAAAGGAAAGTAAATGTTTTGTAGTTAGATATTAAAATTGTTGTCAACTTCTTGCTAATCACTGAATTTTCTCTGGGTTTTTTAATTTCAAAATTTCCAATTGCAAAATAATTTCATTTACATAAAATTGGTATTTTTTTACAACTATTCCATGATAATTAATGGCAAAGCTTAAAAGGACTTTGATTCGCATCAACTGATAAAAATACGAGATTAGAAGTCAAAATAGAAAACTAAAGCAATTACTGATTATATAAGTGCACACCGATGTTCCTAAACCTTAGTATATCGAGGCGCTTTACACGTCAAATGCGCAACCCAAACACACCAGATCACTGTATTGCATGTATGCTTTTCACGATTGTCATGGTGACCAACTGAAGGATCGATTCCTTATATAAACAAAACGCAGGTGTTGCACGATTTCCACGCGTTTTCAGTGACATGTTCCTTACAGCCGTCAGTTGGAAGGATATAATGTTAGTGGTTTCCTAACTCCAAAGCGGCTTCCCAACAAAAAAAACAAAACAAACAAAAACAACTATTTTCCATAAATTGAAAGTCAGGAAATGAAATAGAAATGAACCTTGATTAGCTAGTATTTTTAAATTATAATATCAATGAATGCCAATGATGAATTAAACAATGTTTTGTTTTTACTTATCCATTTTCCATTTACCTACAGTATTGGGTTTACACGAAGGAACTTACCTTAAATGCTAACCCAAACCTTCATATCTCATACCATGACGGCAGACTAGCCTTTGGAGGAGCTAAAACTGACTCCCAATGGAACCTTGACTATGAGGTAAATACGATAAGTATTGCTTATGAATAAAAAAGAAGAATTGGGTAAATGAATCAGCACAAACGAAATAAGTCATAGATGATATTTGATTGTATTTGATATGATTTAACATTATGATATAGTAATACTATAAACAAATTAATTAAGATATTTATCGCTGGCCCATATTTTGGTCCGGCCGTTAATCAGAATATTTTGTTTTTGATGTCATTTAGAAAGGAATATTATTTACCAAGTTGGTTATCAAAATCATAGGTAATGCTGTATGTATTATTTATAGTCCAAAGATTTATTAGTTAAAATAGATATTCAAATATGCATAAGAGGAAAATAAAGCCTATTCATAAAATATATTATATTTTCATTTCTTGTCCTTTCTTTCATTAATTTCTGTTTGTTTGTTTATTCATTGATTTATTACTGGTACATTGTCATTGTTCTACTCCAATTTCTAACTTTATCTTTCAGAAACAGATTGTGCAACACGTCAAATCCGGGTATTGCTTAACACTTCTCCTGGACCGTAACATTGATATGCGCCCTTGTAATGGCGGAAATAACCAAAAGTGGATTTTACCAAACATAAGACCCTTTGGACCTAAGAACTGAAGGAAAACACTTTAATAATCACCCAGGAACGTTCCATGGAAGTGATTTTTCATATGAGTATCAAAGCGTATACTAGTGTGTCTTTGAGTGCAGATGATAACACAAATGGGACCATTCAGTACATCCGGGAAAATGGCCATTAGTTCAAATGTTTTACTCTATCTCGTCAAGCTCCTTTAAAGGGGCAGTAGCACGTTTAAGTGGAATATAAGGTTGTGTCAGAAAAATGAAAATTAATGGTTCCAATTGAAAGATATTGTATTTAAACCCAATGGAGCAGAAATAATTCAAATATATAACGTAAAGTTTAGCAATGCGATTCCTTTTTCTAACACAAAATGAATTAAAGGTGTTCACACAAAATGGCCGCCAATGGATTTTATGTGGATCTTTATACTTTGTCCTCTGACTATGTATGATTTTCTTACAATTATCAGTGAAATATTTAAAATATAAAATTGTCAAAAAACGTGCTACTGCCCCTTTAAGGGTTGGAAGCTACACCCTCAGAGGGCCAAGTTTGTTTTCATAAAATTTTATGCTTTTTAATGTTGTTATAGTCATAATCACCTGCAATTTATTAGCCTGATTATCTACAAAAGAATTATCTCTTATGTTTGAAGTGTAAAATCTTTTGTAAGATAAAGATTATTACCCTCGTAAATGTGTCATATGTTTTACGAAACAAGTGTGATTTTTTGTATTACCCGAGCGAGAGCGAGGGTTATACACAACTTTGCACGTGTTTCGTAAACGTCATATGGCACACTTCCGAGGGTAATAATTTTTTTTATTACAAATTCTATTCCATGTTTTTGTCTTGACAATATCCAGAAAATGGCCTGCTTCCCTTGGGACGGCCGGTTACAGAAAAGTCAGGAACAATGGTATTATGACACCACAGACGTAAATATACGGGGAGTCGCGCTTCAACAATCGTTGCTTGGCAAAAGTGATATGTGCACATGTGCTCATATTGAAAATATGTCACTATTTATTTTCAACCTTATGGTTAATAAGTGATAGTTTATATGAGTATCGAAACGTATACTAGTGTGACTTGTAATGCAGGTGGGATCACAAAACGGACCATTCTGGCATCCGTTCATCCTGACACACGTACGAAATGTTACAGTGTTGTATGTGACATCACACTATGTGCATGAGTTAAAGTTCGTGTACTCTATCTCGTCATGCTCCCTAAAGGATATGAACTAACACTCTCAGGACCGTAAGTTTGAAGCTAGTTTTTTCTAGACCAGGTTTTTATTGGTCTTACTTAAACCGTAATTTTGAAAGGTAGTTTAGTTAAACAAGCATTCAGACCAGGTTTAAATGTATCACATTATTACAATGGGAATGACAATGACTGTGAAAATGAGAGGCCTACAAGTTGACATTACCAGTACTGACTATCTTAGCAACTAACCACCACGCCAATTTCGGCTAGACGGAAATTTCATCCAATAAGCCTAAATGTTTGGTGGAATCGGCCATCCAAAACTATACAATTCCCCAGACCTTATCCTCGCACCCTAAAATATTAAACAGGGTTTTGTTATATTTGTTTGGGAAAAAAAATTTACTTTATCTGTAGGTCTTTTAATCAGCCTAATATGTTTCTTTCAAAATCCTCCAGGTAAGCTGTGCAGGTATATCTTCATCGGAGGGCGCTTTGCCTTGATCCACGCGAATTGAAAACTCGTAGCAACATTTTGTTTGTTTCAGACAAGGAAACATCGCCTAATTTCACATCAGCCAAGAAATAGGTACTTACGTATAGTTAAGATAGAATAACATTTATAAAGATTTTTAGTGACAAGCACTGAGTACCAAAAGAAACGCACAATTTTCAAGCTCCTATTCCACGAAATGGTTTTATAAATGGTTGGTGGCTATGGTTCTAAGTATTAGGCTACAATAGTGTCAATATAACGCTTAAGACAACTGTAAATATACATCGTTTAAATGCACTAGCGTAGAGGTCAACATAGGACTGAAACGCACTGATTGTGAAGTTTTATAATTATGGTTTTATGCCGCAACATCTATCGGTATGGATGTTTTCAATAGAAATAAACATTAAATGGGCCTTTGGAATTTTTCATTTATTAACGACAACGACATATCTCATTTGTATAAGCTTAAGAAACTGCCTAGTTAACAGGATAACTTTCTTCCTTACTCCGCCCAAATCACTCGAGCCTTCTCGCAACAGCGTCACATTAAAACAAGGACTGGCTTGAAGACCTGATATCAACCCCATTGAACACTGCAAATGGAGGTCCTACTAGGTATTGACGTAAACCAATTCGACCGTTGACTTCATCATGGTCACATGATGTTGTGTTTTATGGATACAAATGTCTGGAGTCAAGGGAACCGAACTTTTTTGTTGTTTTCATATTTGTTTAGTTTGAATACATCATGTCTCTTTTACATTCTTCATTCGCGATTCTTTTTGTGTTTAGTACATTTATCTTTAACACTTTGCATTCCATATTTTGTCTACAATGAAAACATTCAATTCACGGTTGACTCACTGATGGTAACTATATACGCTACATTTGTCCGATTTTCGATCAAGAGACGCAAATCTATATTGCCACTTTACTTAATCGGTGAAAGTAAACATATAATGTTATTTGATATGTACATGTATATATTGTAAATAAATATTTTTGATGAACATTTTTGTTTGTTTTTGTAGACGCCATCATAGGTTCACGTTTTTTTGTTACCACATACAGCTTTATCAAATATTTGAAAATATAGAATATTTGAGCATATATAAAAAATGTTTTACCCGTTTTATAAGTGGCGAGAAACCATACTTGAATTAAGACTGAATCAAACCAATGTCCAATAATAATTCGTCTTAAGGAAAGTTAAAAACAATAGTAAAAAAGATTATTTTTAAATATCATATTCAATCATAGGCTGACAATGGTTGAAAATCAAACATGATAGTCTCGTTCAATACTTTCTTACTCTTCCTTTAAAGGGGCAGTATCACGTCCCTTTAAAATGTTATATTTTCAATTATTCACTGAAAAGTGTACGTTATTATTCAACATATTATTATGATAGTGTCAAACTATCATCCCTTATCAGAAATTGTGTAAAAACCAGTGTAAATCCTTCAGTAAAGGTATTATATATCATGATTTTGAAGTTTTTGTCACTATTCATGCTATGTACAGTGTTTTGAACTTTCTGAAGTTTGTCCAGTTGACATTTAGTCATTACTGCAACAAACTATCCGACAGCATTGTGAAACCCGGTCTGTAAAACGGCCTCCGTTTGAGAGAAACCTGAAACACAATTTAATAATAAAATATATTATCTGAGCCAATATTAATTTTCTTAAAAGTTTACATGAAAAGAAACCGTATTTTTGGATCTTTTAGATTGACCATGCAAACATGGTCATTTAATGATATCCATCTTACCTGAGAATAACTGTAATTCCATTCAATTGTCCTTTCTTCGTTTGAAATAGAACATCTGGGGGAGTTTGATAATGAACGCGATGAATATCCATGCTCCTTAGCCAAACATGAGTTGAACAGCCCCTATCGAGCATTTCAAATGTCGAGGCGTGAAAATCAATGTTTGACGTTTCTATTGAAAACTTCAAGCTGTTGCGATATTCTAGATACGTGGAGCCGAAATGTTGGCAAAATTTTGTAAAGAAATAAATGAAGGATATTATCATCGTGAAGGGAAAAACAGCATTTCCCATATTAAGGATAAGGTATTGTGTATTATTTTTTTACACCTGATATATCAATAAGCCGGGCTATATGAGGTCTTATTGTATGTCATCGAGCGTGAACAGAATGCCTACATTTAATAAGAACAGTGATTTATGTGGCTCTCCCAATCTAAATAAATTCAGATCAACAGGTTTTATATTATGACAACAGTATGACCTAATATAAAACTTGTTGATCTAAATTTATTTAGAACAGTGGCTAACCAGACCTTGATAGCTAGATCGGATTATGTTTCTCGTCATTAAAGTTTTCATATCTCCGAAGGCCACTTAGAATCTTATGCATCCCTAAAACTAAAGCTTAATGTTTAAAAGTACATTGTTCTGGAATCAGAGATATTTTATGTCCAATTCGGAGGATAGAATCACTGTTTAAAATTATTAAAGTTATTTTCTTATTAAAGTCATAATGACATCGTAATTTACATTCGTAAAGTCCTCTTATATTAAAGGACACACACACACATACACACACACACACACCATATATAAATACGCACCACAACATTTATGTGATCAATGCAAATATGACGATCAATAGAACTAAGTGCTTTTAAATGGTATTCATCTCATCGAATGGAGTGACAATTGATAGTTTCAGGATTGGATATATCTCATTCTCCGATATGAGAAGATAGAACATGTCTAAAAAACAATAAAAACAATTTGTTGTTGGATGGCCATAAATATTGGAAAATAAGTTATCATTAATGAAATGTACTAACGAACAAGACCAATACATGTACAAAACATTGCTTTCTTATACACACATACATAGAAACAGTTAATTTGGATAGATCCAAAATTAAGGTAATAATGTTTTTATTATTTGTTTGCATGTTACAGAAAAGATAAGTTTGCCTTAGAGTATTTTATTGAACATGCTTATTCATAAATTTTGCCTCGTTCATATCGTATAGATCTATATTTTCTATGTAACACGTGCTTGAATATCTCAGGAATTTATTAAGATTTGATATATTATGTAATTATGGTTGCTGTAATAAAGATTATATAAATCAATTCATAAATTCAATTTGACGAAGATGACGACCTGAAAGGGGCAAACCTCAAATGTGTACCTTGTATGTGTTTTTTAGATATGAACCCAATAATTACTTTTAAAAAGCAGTGATGTACGAGTGATAAGTTTGATCTTATTGCAATGATATTGAACCGTTCGTCAACGTTTACCAGCGAGATATGTTTAAAGTGATCGCTATTTTGAATTGTTTTCGAAATCATGAAATAAACCCGCTAATTTTACAATATTATTAAAAAAACTATATTTTGTGATGGGATATCAGAACTTTTGTTTGGTGACAAGACTAACCTACCATTCATGTAGATCTGTATCTAGAGTTTTCACACTTGTGGCCCCGATGAATGGCTTCACTTTCATTGTTGTTTTATTTACCGAGAATACGCTCTTCTTTATCAAATTGTTAAAATCTAAATCGACAAAAATGTTACCCTCAGTGACATGATTCAACTGGGTTATGTTATCATCTTGTACTTGTAACATATTTGTGTAAATTGGATTGGCCATATGAATTTCGTTTCGACAATACATACCCCGATAGGACTGTCCCTTTAAAGTCCAACGAAGGGCTGAACGGTTTAGGTTGTTCCCTTAGTTAGGTTGCGCTTTACATTATTCGAAGAACAGCGATAAGTCCACTGTCCAAATAAAAAATACGTTAAGCACGTTAGACAATTAGAGTCTTCCAAGCTAACTAAGAAACGTTCTCACAACGTTTCTGAAACGTTTTGTGTTAGCTGGGTTGATTCAGTGAGTCTTTGAAAAGTCAGGCGAACTAAAAGTTGTTTATTTCTTCGTGCACCACGGGAATAACATAATCTCCCTGACAGCCAAGCCTTGTTAATATCCTTTTGCTGCAGTGCAACATGCCTGAATCAGATTTTTCAATGAATGAGTAATAAATTCAGACTTTTAAAATTCAAGCGATATGCATCCTTCTGATTGGATCTAACAAGGTAATGTGGCATGTGTGTATTTTAATGAACCCTTAAGTGGAGGTTATAAAAAGTAACCGTCGCATAATAGCGTTTAATAGCCTGTTACGCCAATTCAACGTGTTTAACTTGCAAGTTTCAGGTTATAAGCGTGAGGACAAACACTTTATGTAATCATTTCTTAATTAAGCATCCAATTGATACTATGATATCAAGGATGTCATATTATTCCTCAAATGTTTTAAGAGTGTTATCAATGATATCATATTATTCCTTCAATGTTTCTAATAGTGTTATTTTGTGTTTCAGGACGACATTCAAGGGATAATATACAAAAAGGCATTTGCCAAACATGAGAAAATTTCATAGGTTATTCCTTCGCCTGGCAGTTATAGCATTTATCATATTCACATATTTTTTTTGGCAAATTACTTTCAGTACACATAATATACAAGATATATTTGTCAAAAAAGGAATAGAAGAAGATTTATCATTTTTAAATGCAAAGGAACTTATACTGGATAAAAACACCAATAGTGAGAATAATAAAATTCAAGATCATAAAAAGGAAGACATAGACCACGTTGATATAGCAAATAGACAAAAACTGGTGTTTAACGCAGAACATTCAAATAACGACCAAAATGTAATGAAATATGAAAACAATATTGGAAAGGATCAAGGGATAGAAAGAAGAGAATGGGCGAGAAAGGACGACAGCAAAGTCCTCCAAGATGACGTGAAATCAAAAATCACGTTTCCGCCATTCGTGGAGGAGAGTTTTGATGATGGCCCAGGTACGTTACAAAAGAGTCATTTTTAAATCATATCTGTTAATGAGGTCACGAATGAAATACGAGACATAGTTCAAAGACAATCGTTGCAAAGCAAATAAAAAGCCACTCCGTATTTTCAATAAATATTGTTTTAATGAAACAAACGTTGACGATAGGATTTATGATTTTTTAAAACCTCATATATTCATCCCAAAACGAAAATTGTATGATAAATTTGTGTTTGAATGGAAATCTAATAACAATCATAAATATATGTTCGGGGAAACCAAATTCACACTTACAATTTATATAAACACCAGTTATAAGTTTTTAAAAAAAGTTTGACTGACGGGCGTTATTGTTCAGTTCGATCATAATCACGACTTCAAACCCTCCTACTGCTACTATACAATGTCGATTGATTCTTAAATGATTCGTTCCTGTACCAGGTGATACCTCTTGATCAAATTACACTATTGATGAAGTTTGGCATATCTGACCCCCAACAAACCCTCGGAGTAGCTCTTTAAATGTCAAATATCAACATGATAAAAATCAAGCTACAATTCTGATTTTTCTTTTAAAAGCTGTTTTGGTAATGAAAAAAATCACAATTGATTCTTTAAAGTCAAACGACACATTTGCACGATTACATGTAGGAATCTCTTCACATAATCTTGAACGTTTCATCTTTGCTTTTTAATCACCTCAATAGTTCATATGTCTTTTGATAGGAGAACACGGAAGATCATTTGAAGTAGACGAAAAGAAGAATAAAGAAGAAATCGAAAAAGGCTATGAATTAAATTCATTCAACCAGTTTGTGAGTGACAAAATTTCAGTACACAGACGGTTGGACGATAATCGACTCGAAGAGTAAGTATATCTTCACAGCCTATCTCATTTGATCTGATCTATCTCGTACAACGCTATGTTTGTGATCTTAGTGTTTCATAGGGTTCGTATCAGGTGCCCTTCGCTCAACAGCTTATATAATATGTAGAGCAGTACTCAGACAAGAAACCCAACGTGATACGAGTGTTAACTTCTCTTTGATTTCAATATCAGAACGATTTTTTTTGTGGAATAATAAACTTCGGTTCCCAAAAGCATCAAACTTAAAAAAAAGGTTAAAAGAGGTCTTGTTATTGTACATAACATGCAGTTGATGTTGATATACCAGAATCTTTCAGTCTTTATATTGATAAAGAATATTTTATACAATGCAATCAATACAATGTAAATATGTGCAGGTTGTTTTGCAAAATATAGCATTTTGTAGCAGTTTAGGTTCTGTTTGAGTTATTAAATTGAAATGTCAATAGCGACAAACTATGGTATTTGACTTTATTTGACTCAACTACCTGTTATCACTCACTAAAACATGGATTATCTTAACTGTATTTCTAAAAAAAAAAGGGTTCCAAATTGTTTTGCCTGACAATTTACATAATGCTGCTTTATATCGTTTAGTAAAATGACTAAGGTCTTATTACAATATAAACTAAATGACAAATTGCTTCTTTTTTTTACCTAACTGGGCTTTAATTGTATCGTGACAGCATTTTCTATGTACTTCTTTCAAACCACATCTCTACTCTTTATCCTTGCTCCTATACGTGTCTGTTTCTAAAAAGATACGTTTCAGGTATTTTGATATAAGTTAGTTAAAATAGCTTTATAGTTATGAATTATAATTTGGATTTTAATCAGATGCAAGACGATGGTATACCCTCAAGATCTTCAAATGGCGAGTGTTATCATCTGTTTTCACAACGAGGCTTGGTCCGTGCTTCTCCGCTCTGTACACAGCATTATTGACAGGTCTCCAGCTCATCTGCTTAAGGAGATAATTCTTGTGGACGATTTTTCAACTTACGGTATGCATACCTTTTTAAAAACTGTTTGTGTATGTAATTTCTCAAGCATTTATAAAAAGTTCGATTCTCAATTGAAATTTCAAAAGGGTTTTAATAACATTTAAAATTACAAATGACCTTTTCTTTTCACAAAATTGAACTATGATAGAAAAAAAAGTTCATTTTTAACATTTCGTCGGTCCATAAGTCAGATAAAACATCGGGTTTGACTGGAAAGCGGGAGCTGGTGTCTGATCGTATTATGCACGATAAAGGAAAACAATCCCAAAATCCAGTATGATAGTTGATTTGTAAATATACACAATCACATAATATGGGGAGAGGGTCACTTTTTTGGCGGGCAATGATATAATTCTCCTTCCTCTTCAGTCTATCCAACATCCCTATTACAATAGTATTTGATGTCTTATCCACATACATGTATAACATTTTCTTTTCACAAAATTGAACTATGATAGAAAAAAAGTTCATTTTTAACATTTCGTCGGTTCATAAGTCAGATAAAACATCGGGTTTCACTGGAAAGCGGGAGCTGGTGTCTGATCGCATACGTATTATGCACGATAAAGGAAAACAATCCCAAAATCCAGTATGATAGTTGATTTGTAAATATACACAATCACATAATATGGGGAGAGGGTCAATTTTTTGGCGGGCAATGATATAATTCTCCTTCCTCTTCAGTCTATCCAACATCCCTATTACAATAGTATTTGATGTCTTATCCACATACATGTATAACATTATTTTCAGAATATCTTAAGGCGCCACTTGACCTTTACATGGAGCGATTACCAAAGGTCAAAATCGTTCGTGCTGAAAAACGGCAGGGTTTGATCCGAGCGCGGTTGCTAGGTTACGAACAGGCAGTGGGCCCTATCTTGGTGTTTCTTGACTCCCATATTGAATGTTTTCCAGGTAGGAATACTAGTAATCTTTTACTTTTATATCGAACGTCTAAATCATCCCCTTAATTTTATCAGCCTTTCAGTTCAACAACCCTGCTATGAAAAGGAATATTGAACCCAGGGTCGTACAATCCGACATGGACAGAGAAGTATTAACGACTATTTTTTTTGTTATTTACATGTGGAATAAAAGAATACATGTTTACTCAAACGTTCATACTTGTATCACTTCATTAAATGGTCAAAATCATCGCCTTCTCTTCTTGTCCTTTTGTATCTATGCTGTGGAAACTAAACGCGCTTTCGTTTAATACTATATTTTCCTGGGTGACCTTTTTTTGATATGATGTTCAAGGTATAGTTAAAGCATATACAAAAATTCAGAATTACTTTTGTCAAAATGAAGAGCCTGATTTGTCAAAACATTCACTTGGTAAAGAGCATTGTGACGCAAGCTACTAGCAACGTGACGTCACAACTGCAATGCATATCAACTTCAACATTGACATTTTTGTAAAATATCACTTTGTTGATTCGTCAACAAACCACCATTTATAAGAGTATACTAGACGTTACACGTGTAATACAATTTTAATGATACAACGATTTATACCAAACGGGCAAAAGCGTACGATATAGTTTGAATCATGCAAGAGTTGCATTTGGTTGATATCTAACATGAATTGAATTATCGTCTACAATGTATTGACCTGTATCATAATTGATTGCATATGTGTATGCTTGGTTAAAACACAAAAATAGTTAATGATCCACTCGTCGATTTTCATAATTTCATCATATATCATTTTGCTTTGATGGGAACGTAAATCAGCATAATCAAAAAATTAAAATGGCAAGAATATGGTATAATAATTGTTTTTTTTAAAATAGTTATGTCCAATTTATATAGACACTGGTTAGATAAAAAATTGTTTTATCAATTTGTACATGTCATTCTGACTGCTTTCAATAGGTTTTGTTTGACTGATTGGTGCGGGTCATTGTCAGCTTTTAAATAATAATCTCGACTTTAAACCTTCAACGAAGTTTATTAGCTTTACATTGATACATTCCTGCAACAGTCGTTACCTCTCGATCAAATGACACTTTTGCTTATTTGACTTTCTCTAGGATGGTTGGAACCGTTACTGGCCAGAATAAAGGAGAACCCGAGAGCAGCCCCATTCCCCGTGATTCCTGTTATAAATGTCAAGACTTTTGCAACGCGCAACGCCATTGGTGGAGAGAAAGAGGTTGGAATCTTCAAATGGGACCTTTTGACCTTCACCTGGGGACGAATGAGGGCCAGCGAGAACCATCGGCGCAAGAGGAAATCAGATCCAGTCAGGTATAACATCATCCTGTCTCAGGGTACGAACGTTACGCTAACTCCACTAATCTGTACCCTGGGGTCAGAAGCTAGATTCGCTTGCGCGGTCCGATTTGGGGTATAGCCAATCAAATCATTTTCTCGCCACCTTCTCGATAAAATTTCAACAACAAAATGATTTGATTGGCTATTTCCCAAGTTGGGCCGCGCGAGCGAATCTAACCTCTGAGGCCAGGGTACAGATTAGTGGAGTTAGTGTAATGTTCGTACCCTGAGACAGGATGGTATAACATCATTTAACCAAGAACTGTTTTCTTATTGATGTAGTTTGATTCGCTGGAACGATTTCATTTGATAATTAGCCCCTGAATTGACACTTCCTTTTATATCGGCAAACCTGTATTCGTCCATCATTTGCTACTTGGTGATGTGTCTTGAAGAAATCGACCAAATCATTATTGAATCTGGTGATGTGTCTTGAAGAAATCGACCAAGTCATTATTGAATCTGGTGATGTGTCTTGAGAAATCGACCAAATCATTATTGAATCTGGTGATGTGTCTTGAAGAAATCGTCCAAGTCATTATTGAATCTGGTGATGTGTCTTGAAGAAATCGACCAAATCATTATTAAATCTGGTGATGTGTCTTGAAGAAATCGACCAAATCATTATCAAATCTGGTGTTGTGTTTTGAAGTAATCGACCAAGTTATTATTGAATATCACCAAGTGAATTTTAAATTGAATTATCATAGTTATAAAACATATATCATTGGTTTCTTTGATAATTTTAAACATTCTTGCACAGAAATCTTACTAATCCGTCATTGTCAGTGCCAAGAAGAAAGTTAAATCTATCTCATCTCATTCAGAAAGAGAGAAAATTTAATTTGAGTGATATGCTTTTTGTAAGTTGATTGCTGGTAAGATTAAAAGGGGAAGTGTGATCATTCAGACTTTTGGAACAAATGAACTTTTTTATGCCATTGTATCAAAACTTTATTTCTACAATACAGAGTATTTATCATTTTCACTTGAGGAGGTTTGATTCCCGAACTTTTACTCCTTTGATCGGGCTTACCACTCTTCACATCGCTAGTTCCAGCCATTGCTCGAAGGTTTCATTGTAATACATAGCCACAATGGACATTAGTGCTGCGGGCTTTCTACCTGCAATCATCCTAGCAGCCATGATATAAGTTAAATACTCTTTGTTTTCCTTCAGATTTGGTGACATTTAACCCTAAAATACCTAGATTTTTTCCATTTGTTTTTAAAAAACGAACTTTACTGCTTTATTTAAGATCTCCAACGATGCCCGGTGGTCTATTCGCAATTTCAAAAGAATGGTTTAAAACTTTAGGGACTTATGACCCAAAGCTTGACCACTGGGGAGGAGAAAATATAGAACTCTCTTTTAAGGTAAGTAACCAAAGTATACATTATGCATGTACATGTATTAAAGTTTAAAAATTCGGTAAGCCCTGGTAAGATTGTTTAGCTAATAACTCGACCGTGGTAAATGCTATATAATTGATCACATGGTATGTATTATGTTTTCTTGCAAGGGGCATTTTTAATATGCACGAATATTTTCATTTAATCTTTTAACAAACACGCGGCCCACAAATGCTTACTTAAAATTTCAAAATCAAATCTAATGATAATTTTAAAGGCATATTGTCTAAGATCGGTCCATACCTTCAACATAAAAGCTTCTTAATCACTAGCTGAAACTTTAGTCTTACTTTCTTATCAAATAGAAGTTTAGACATTCAGTTTTGGTGTAGAATTTAGCCCGATTTCTTCACTAGTACGTCAAAAGATACTGAACACTTGCATGTGATTAAAAAAATAAGACACCGGTACTTTTTTATCAGGGTAGATCAAGTTAGTTTTGGAGTCATTTATTCATCCGTTCCCGCCAAAAGCCCAATTCAAGAACTTTTATTCGCATATGCACTTTTTGAATAAAAAATGTAGAAATTTATATTAAGAATATATTTCTGCGTCAAATTCCTTAAAATTCAGTATTTTTTTAATTTCCCGGGTTGATGACACGAAATCCTTTTTTTATAATAAATCTTATTCCATACAGGTATGGATGTGCAATGGTACGATAGAGGTATTACCATGCTCTCAAGTGAGCCATTTATTCCGTCAAACGAACCCGATACTGTGGCCAGGGGGTTCGCCACTCTACAACAATTCCATGCGAGTAGCGGAAGTCTGGATGGACGGTTACAAGGAATACTTCTATGCCTACTCCTTTCCCAAGGCTGTGGGTATTTTCTTCCTGTATGATAAGTAAAACATTTGAGGTAAAATTTATTAAGTTTCCATCAAAGATAAGATAACCTTAGCGACCAATACACATGTATTTAACAAAAATATATAAATGTAGATTTTTAACCTTAAGAAAGGCGGAAACGTTATTTGCCCTTGTGCACGACATTTACAAATCAGTCTGTAGTTGATTTCATGATATGATGATATTTATGTTTGTCAACTGAAACTAAATGACTTATTCTTCCCAAAAGTGAGTGCTCTTTTCTAAATTGTCAGAATTAAATTACTAGTAGAACATAAAAGCATAGAAGAAACTTTGAAAATCTTACAAATATATAATGGTTCCTTCTGTGTTTTATGTAAAATGTTTATATGTTTATCTCATCTACCGACTTTGGCTGTTTTCAGAGAATAAAGAGTTTAAGTATGAGATAATAAAGAGTAAATTCGCTGATAATTCTCTTATTACCACTTATCATTAGGGTAATATTGAAACATAACTCTTGACTTAAGAGGATGGTATTGTACCGTATCACTTATTTTTGTTTGATTATTTTCAAACTATAGTTATGTCACGTTAAAAGCGATTTTTGATTTGTAAATATCAAATGAATAAATGGATATTTTTTCAAAATATCAAGCAGGTATATTGCAATGATACATTCTATGTTCAGTCCTTTTCTGTGGGTATGCAAATTTTGGAAATCGGAGAAATGGCTACGGAAGTTTACATAATTGTTCAAATGATGAGTGCAACAGAACCATCGACAGAGCAATTAAATGTATCTCACAATGTATGCACAGTGACATGATTTCTTAGACCTCACAGGGAGGGGAAACACATGTTACTAATTAAAAGAAAATCCTTTGACATCAATAAAAAGGATTTCTTGAACCGTTAGTTTAGTAACGCTGCTTTAGCTCGAATAATGATATAAATGTACACTTTTTGCATACATAAAACCGGAAGGAGTGTTGAGATGTTTTACGATTTTACCAATAGTTTTTCATAAAGTAGTATTTTATTGGGGGAAAATGTCAACTAGCCATAAAAACATGCTACATTGCCTATGAATTAAACATAAAACAATAGTGTCTGGTTTATCGAAATCTTTTTTCTAAAAGCTGTTAATTCATATGTTTTATACTAATATCAAATACAAGATACAGAACGTCATACTTGTGCATTTGGGTCAAACGAGAAGATGTCATGGACGCAAAAGAACATCGAGGTCGAAGAATTTTCCGTGCAATACGGAATTTGAAGAAGCATTCCTTATTGCACCCATGTATTACTATCCTATGTTTACATGCCGTAATAAACTTCATCATCCATAACTCGGCAGCTACTTGCTCTACGTTATTGGTTGTTTAGTTATGATGTAATCGATGGCGTAATATACTTTACATGTATTGAATGTTAACGTTACCTATGAGTATCACATATGTTTAATCATCGATTGTGCTTCATTGACATTTCGCCAGCTGTCCTTTGCTTTACTCGCTTATCGATATGTAATATTAAAATTCATATTGCAAAATGCATACATGACATATTGCGGAAGGATATTGCGTAAGGTTTTTTGTCCTTTTACGGCCTATTGTTTTATGACATTGAGTATGTGGTGAGGCCTAATTTAGTGGTTCATTCTGCAACTTATTTCAAGTTCATTCGAAACTATTTTTACATGTTATATCATCTGGTTTTGTTTGTCTCTGGAATAACTGGTTAAAAATGATTGGGTTTTATTTAAAGTTAGGGTGGAGGACATCACAGTACTCCATATGCACAAAACAAGTTTACTACAAAATCTTTGTATCTATCATTATATTATTGATAAACCTTTGTTGATCGTTTTAATAACCGTATGAAGTTTATTGATAAAATTGCCTACAATTATCCTCAACATGTATTCCATGGTTTAACTACTAGAATTTAGTTATAATGATTATTTCATGGTTTCATATTGATTTTTATAAAAGCTTCAACATACTCATCGAAATCCAATCTAGCCCATCACTCATACCACACTGTGTTACTGATCTGAGTATAAGTGTCAGGTGATCCGTGCACTCTAGTCAATCAGCGATAAGACAGTAGAGCCATCGGCACAATTTGACAATACAGGGGGCCTTTAATTATTTGAATTTGTGGAAGGTGAAATTTCGAAGCAAGATCCAGTGACACGCCCCCGGTGAATCAGAAAGGCAGCGAGGGAAGATTTTTGGGTCACATCTTGGATAAAAAATATTAACCCTTGCGGTGCCAATGTTACAGGACTTCGGTGATGTGAGTGAGAGACGGAAACTGCGGCAATCATTACATTGCCACGACTTCGAGTGGTATCTGGACAACGTTCTGGAGTCTCGACCTCAAGAGATCCTGGCCTATGGCGAGGTGAGTCAAATTTTAAAACAATTTTTATTTGTCTTGTAAAATGTTGATCATGGATATTGATTGGACAGCATAACAACCAACGTTGAAGTGAAACCACAAAACAATAGTTGTGATTGGCACCTGCGATAAGTTAGTAGATAAAGCATACGAGGTTAATAAACATAAATCTACAACCCTTATAGATATTGCAGTGTAGGTTATAGATGCATGTGACCATATTTATCTTCATTATTTACGGTATCCAGTTCTTGTGTTCTACACTGAATAAAAGGGTTTTACAGGGAAAATTTGCATTTTTGTACATGGGGGTCTATGCTCAGAAACATTACAAGTTCACCTTAGTCAGGGGATTTGTGCAAGTAAGCACATTTTGAATCCAACGTGTCAATAAACGTGCTGTATGATTTAAACGCAATGTAAATATCTTGGATTCTCTGTACGTCCCTTCATAACACGTTTTGTTCTCTTAGTAATGTTCATATGGATCGATATATCTGCAAAAATCTCCTTTTATCTTAAACTGTCTTTCATGTGACCATTAACAAGTTTACAGCACCGTATTGTTTATGAATTTTTTTTGGGTCAAGATTCGATTAGATATATGCACAAATATGGTGACAGATTTGATATGTTTATAGTTGGAGAATTGTGATGCATTAATTCGATTTTTGGTAACAGATGTATCCAACATCTACTTTTCAATAATGAACCTGACCCAGGCTTAATCTACTCTAGTGGACCATTCCATTATGTCTGTGGGGTTGATGTTAATTGAGCCCTCATTAATTGTCGGCGATATGAGCGGCTGGGTCTTGGGACACAACCCTAATGCCGATTCATTTCCCGCTTGTTTGAAAACGGACAATTAATGTATTCTGAAATGTCGCTATTGTCTACAATAATCATCCATAAACCAGTTTTCTTCATGTTTAATTGATTGTAAAGTTAAAGATGTTATTAACAATATTTCCTGGACAAAAAAGATAAGAATTTGAAAACTTTCCAGATTCGCAGTGTATCGGCCCCTGTGTGTCTCGACAAAATGAATCGGAAGGGTAGAAACGAGAAACCGGAAGGGTACCCCTGCCATGGTCTCGGCTCAGCTCAGGTGTGTGAATATGTAGCAGATAAACTCACACTTTCTGTAGAAGTAGTTTTGTCGAAGGTGTCAACATCACTGATAAAAGTAAGATTAGAATCGAAAGTGGTCCGAAGAATAAAGTTTCAGAATAATGGACTACGGAGATACGAACTTGTTTCGTTAGGGAGTTTCAAGTTTTGTCATTCTTTTGAACTTTTATTTCTCGGAACATGGTTGAGTTTTATCAGTAAGAAAAGTCATATTTTCTGGTTAAATCTTCAAATTATTTTCAACTACTTCGCAAATCACTGAATTCCTAACTATTCCATGATAATTAATTGCAAAGCTTAAAAGGACTTTGATTCGCATCAACCGATTTTTGAAATACGAGATTAGAAGAAAGATAGAAAACTAAATAACTGATTATATAAGTGTACACCGATGTTCTTACAGTTTAGCACCAAGACGCTTTACGCGTCAAATGTGCAAACAAAACAAACCAGATTGGAGTTGTTTCTGTGTTGCACGTGGGGCATGCTTTTTACGATTGTCATGGTGACCAACTGAAGGATCGATTCCTTATATAAACAAAACGCAGGTGTTGCACGATTTCCACGCGTTTTCAGTGACATGAACTTTACAGCCGTCAGTTGGAAGGATATATAATGTTAGTGGTTTCCTAACACCAAAGCGGCTTCCCACACTCCCTCCTCCCCCCCCCCAAAAAAAGCCAAAAAAAACAAACTACTTTCCATCAATTGAAAGTCTGGAAATGAAATAAAAATGAACCTTGATTAACTAGTACTTTTAAATTACAATATCAATGAATGCCAATCATGAATTAAATTATATTTTGCTTTTACTTATCCATTGTTCATTTATCTACAGTATTGGGTTTACACGAAGGCACTTACCTTAATGGCTAAACCAAACCTTCGTATCTCATACCGTGACGGCAGACTAGCCTTTGGAGGAGCTAGATATGAGTCCCAATGGAAACTTGACTATGAGGTAAATACGATAAATATTGCTTATGAATAAAAAAGAAGAATTGGGTAAAGGAATCAGCACAAACGAAATTATTAGTCACAGATGATTGTTGATTGTATATGATATGAAATAACATTATGATATAGTAATACTATAAACAAATTAATTAAGATATTTATCGCTGGCCCATATTTTGGTCCTGCCGTTAATCAGAATATTTTGTTTTTGATGTCATTTAGAAAGGAACATTATTTACCAAGTTGGTTATCAAAATCATAGGTAATGCTGTATGTTTTATTTATAGTCAAAAGATTTATTAATTAAAATAGATATTCAAATATGTGTAAGAGGAAAATAAAAGAGAAATATATATTATCTTTTCATTTCTTGCCCTATATATCTTTCATTTATTTCTGTTTGTTTGTTTATTCATTGATTTATTACTGGTACATTGTCATTGTTCTACTCCAATTTCTAACTTTATCTTTCAGAAACAAATTGTGCAACACGTCAAGTCCGATTATTGCTTAACACTTCTTCTGGATCGTAACATTGAAATGCGCCCTTGTAATGGCGGAAATAACCAAAAGTGGATTTTACCAAACATAAGACCATTTGGACCTAAGAACTGAAGGAAAACACTTTAATAATCACCCAGGAACGTTCCATGGAAGTGATTTTTCATATGAGTATCAGTCTGATTAAAATCGACCGTGCTCCGAGGAATAAAATATAAAAAATATTGTCTCTATCGGGGCTCGAACCATTCGGGATATCCTCTCCGTCTCGTGTGAATGAGAGGAAAGCCGGGCTGGGTGAGTTTCGAACCCCGCTAGAGATAATATTTTTACACTTTTTTCCTCGAATCACAGTCGATTTTAATCAGACTGTATGAGTATCAAAGCGTATACTAGTGTGTCTTTGAGTGCAGATGATAACACAAATGGGACCATTCAGTACATCGGGAAAATGGCCATTAGTTCAATTGTTTTTACTCTATCTCGTCAAGCTCCTTTAAAGGTTCGAACCTACACCCTCAGAGGGCCAAATTTGGTCTCGTATAATGTTATGCTTTTAAATGTTGTTATAGTCATCATCACATACAAGTTATTAGCCTGATTAGCTACAAAAGAATTATCTCTTATGTTTGAAGTGAAAAATCCGTGGTAATTGAAAGTGATAACTCATATGAGTATCCAAGCGTATACAAGTGTGACTTGTAGTGCAGGTGGTATCACAAAACGGACCATTCTGGCATTCATTCATCCTGTCATCAGGACCAAATGTAACAGTATATTTGACATCACAATATGTGCAGTTCAAATTGTTGTACTCTATCTCATTAAGCTCCTTATGGGATTCGAACCCATACCCCCAGAGTCTGGCAACACCACCAGGACTTACCATCCCAGCACCTAACCGCCACGCCAATTTCGGCTAGACGGAAATGTCATCCAGTAAGCCTGAATGTTTGGTTGCATCGGCCATCCAAAACTGTGCAATTTCCAAAACCTAATCCTAACATCCTAAAATATTAAGCACGGTTTTGTTATGTTTGTTTGGTAAAAAGCTTTAAAACCGAGTCATAATTGACGTCTGTAGGTCTTTTGATCAGCCTAATATGTTTCTTTCACAATCCTCTAGGTAAGCTGTGCAGGTATATCTTCATCGGAGGGCGCTTTGCCTTCTTCCAAACGAATTGAAAACTATATATTCTTTTCGACAAAGAAGCATCGCCTAATTTCACAATAGCCAAGAAATAAGTACTCAATACTCAAACTGTAACTACTCAAAATTTATGAAATTTTGGTCAATCTGTCACCTACTATTTAAAGATTAGTTGAGACTTCATGTGTCAGAATAATTTTTTTTATTTTTCCTCTACCATTGAATATCTTTATGCCTTGTGATGACATTACTCTGCCAAAATGTGTATATCCTTGCTTCTTGCCATGTTATGATTCATCTTCCTGTGTTGTATATCATTCCTTGTATCTGTTTTATATCATATGTATTACACCAGCCATTGTAATGCCCATGAACCACAAAAAAGGTAAATAAATTTTTTTTTTTTTAAAGTACTTACGCATAGTTATGAAAGAATAACATTTATAAAGATTTCTAGTGACTGAACACCAAAAGAAACGCACAATGTTCAAGCTCCTATTCCACAAAATGCTTGTTTTAAGGGTTGGCGGGTATGGTTCTAGGCATAGGCTATAATTGTGCCAATATAACCCTAAAAGGCAGATAACTGCATTTCCACAGCGTTCAAGTGCACCAACGTTGCGGTAGGACTGAAACGCACTTACTGTGTTGGTTTTATTGCCGCAAAATCTTTCGGTAGGGATGTTTTAAATAAAAATAACCATTAAATGGACCCATTATCGACATCGACATAGCTCATGATCTACCATTTTGTGCAAACTAAGGCTATTGCCCAGTTTAACAGGATAAGTTTCGTCCTTACTCAGCTAAAATCACTCTAGCCTTCTCACAACTGCGTCACATTAAAACAACAAAGGGTTGAAGACCTGATCACAACCCCATTGAACACTGCAAATGGAGGCCATTCTAGGTATTGACGTAAGCCAATTCAGTTGACGTTATCATGGTCACATGATGTTGTGTTTTATGGATACAGGTGTCAGGGGTCAAGGAAACCGAATCTTTGTTGGGTTTCAGTTGTGATGTTTTCATGTGTGTTTTGTTCGAATACATCATGTCTCTTTTACATTCTTCATTCGCGTTTCTTTTGGTGTTCAGCATAATTAACTATTACACCTAATAGTCTATATTTTTCCTGCATTTAAAACTTTCAATTCACGGTTGACTCATTGATGATAACTAGATACTGTACATTTGTCCGATTTTCGGTCAAGAGTCGCAAATTCATATTGCCACTTTACTAAATCGGAGAAAGTATTTGTGATAATATTTGATATGTACATATATATATTGTAAATAAATATTTTTGATGAATATTTTGGTTTGTTTATGTAGACGTCTCGTTGGTTTAGGGGCTTTTGTTTATCACAAATACGGCTTTATCAAATATTTGAAAATATAGAATATTTGAAAATATAGAATATTTGAAAATATAGAATATTTGAGCATATTTTTAAAAGGTTTATTCCCTTTTATTAGTAAACATACTAAAAATTAAAACAATGTCCAAAAATAACTATCCTTCAGGAAACTTGAAAATAATAGTAAAAGAAGTTCAGCGATTTCATCAGTATCGTAAAGTATATTTCTTAAAAAAGGTTAAGGGTCTTTTTTCTTTCTGTCATGGTTCTTTAGAAACATATAAGTTATTATTTCAAAACAGAAATCCTAAATTGCTTCGGTATGTCCTGAAAATAAAAACTTTGTATAAATAATATGAGGAGAAATCACCATTCTGTCAGCTCAAAACAAGGGTTCACAAAACTGTTTGTAACAGAGAGATTATATTAAAAATACCTACCCTTGCTAGTATCAACACATGTCATATTCCTAATATAATATTCAATCGTAGGCTGACAATAGTTCTAAATCAAACATGATAGCCTCGTTCAATACTTTCTTACTGTTCGTTAAGGAAATAGACAAAAACACTTAAGATCATATTTCCCTAACATCTTCCTAAAATGAATTTCAGGACAAAAACAAAACGCTTGCTGAATACCATCTTCTTTCCCAAAGCCTAAAACGCCAGTTTCCGAACTGTCAGTTTTATGTCTTGCTGCAGACCCTTGAATCTTCTGTGCTTGCTCTCTAGCTTACTTTGAGAGAAAGCAACAGTCCAATCAGACAGTAACTGGAGGTTGCTAACAATCGCCTGTAGTGGCGCTGATTTCAGCACAGAAAACTACAGGGTCGTCAGCAAGGCATAACACTGACAGTTCGAAAACTGGCGTTTTAGGCTTTGCGTAGGAATTTGGCTGAAGACAAATGAAAATCTTGTTGTAGAAATCCACAAAACTGATTGCATCGGCTAAACACAATGTGGTCCGACGTTTGGGACTAAGTTAGTGATGTCCTCAAACGTGCAATATGCGTTTTTCTTATAATTTTAGCACTAATTAATTCCAATGATCATACTGATTTTTAAAAAAAGTTATCAGCCGAGTTGAAGGTGAGCGTACATTGAAACACCTAAGCACGTGCGAATTATGATCACGAGTCGTAAGAAGAACCATTTTTGTTTATTGAAGAACCAAAGACGTAATTGGTGGTCAGACATAATAAAATCTCAATTAGAGACGTAACTGAGGTCAACGTTGAAAAGGTATCAGAAGACATAACAAAATCACAATATCATTGGGTTTGTCCAGCCTGGGCATAAATAAATCCAGTACAAGTATTCGGGCTGATGTCCCTTATATTCGATTTGAGGGATGCGTTGCTATTCTTCAACGAGGCAATGTTCAAATTGTTGGAAAATGATTAGAGCCACGAGACAATTTCTGTGTTGTTGATCAAGGTGATCCCACAAACGGTCAATGGGATTCGTGTCAAGGTAATGTGCCGGCAATGAAAAATCTTTAAAAAAACGTTAGCATTGTTGTGAAACTCATGAGTTATCCTTGCCGTATGTTATCTCTAATTGCATAGAATTGATACCATGAAGATGCCGTCTCATGAAAGTTCAAATTATTCTATGTCTGCCTGCTCTCCTGAAACATTTATACGATGTTACGGTAAAATTCTATACGGAAAATGCATATGTTGCAAAGACACTCTGCTTGTTTGAAGCTGGAAGGTCACATACAAGTGTTAAGATCAGAACGTAGCGCGGTACGAGTAACTTGTGAACGGTTTGATCAGTTTCCAGTTCGCGAGGCAGTGATATACACATGAATAAATTCACCACATCATATCCACTGTCATATCATACATATGTTTGACGTATTTTTATCAACAATACCAGGGCTTTGTATTTATTGCATAGTGCATATAGTGCTATAAAAATCCCTGACAATACACGCCCATTTTGGTTCTAAGCTCGCACGCAAAAAGTGCGATCTTGACAATTCTTGGCATGCCGACAAGCACCTAAACAACATCGACACCGCAATGAGGCGAGCATCCAACTTCGCTATACAAAATATGATCTTACTGGGACAGTGGCTCTTGATGTGAAGCGTTCATGCATGTATGTTTCAGCTTACACTACGATGTATGCTTTATAAACCAACGATCGTTAGTGATATTGTCGTTTTTGCTGGTTAAACACAATGAATACGTCAAATGACGGAAGAACAGAGCTTAATCCATGATGATGACGTCACTCTATTGTGTGAACAGTGGATTATTTTAAAGAATCCACTGCACATGGACTTGTCCAGTCTGGAGGGGTGTCAGGCATTTCACACAAACCTATTCCGCATATCTTATCACTGTACGTTATACATGGATTAAGATGGAGAATGCATTCGGAGCAGTGGATTCTTTAAAATAATCAACTCGCCCCTTCGGGGCTCGTTGATTATTTTAAAGAATCCACTACTCCTCATGCATTCTCCATTACTGAAAGAAGCCATCCTTGCCATACTCCACAAAAGAGACGAAGGAAAAACATGTTGTCCAAGTGAGGTGAAGAAATTTCTATACAAGATTTGAGTTGAATTTTAACATGTTATCGATCTTTGATGACAGTGAAAATATTTCATTGCGATTTGTTTTGAGGCGTATCAGAATGTTTTACACCTGACTTTTCTTGATTCGTACAAACGGCGTACATCGATCAAGTACCCGAGGTACGCTACTCTCTACAGATTGTGATACACACATCATCTCTTCAAGATGAAAATCGTTAGTTGATTTTAAATGACGAATAAACTTTCTAAAGTGAAGAACTAATAACTTGGAAGTTCATTAATATTGTTCACTCATGGTTTTGATTCTTTTGAATTTGAGAAAGCAAATCTGCTGTAAAATACAAATTTTCTGATAAAATTAAGAGATAACTTATTGTTTTTTTTAAAAAAATATTAGCATATCTATATATGTTTTGACATTGTTTTCCCGTAGTAAGTAGTAATGTGTTCAATGCTCCTAGCTCCGATGGTTGACTCGATAGGCAAATTGTTAGAATTTTAACACCACTTACATATTTGCTTATGATCATGTAACAATCATTGATATGTATAAACAGGAAGGTCCTCTTGAATTATTTTCACAAAAAATACCCCACAAGAACTCTCCTTTTCTGGATCTTGATGTGTTACAGTTTTAACTTCAAACATGATTTCAGGCAGCAAGAAAGGTCAACCCTCAAGACTGGCGTTCATTGATGGAAATTACAAGAGATGTTGCCAAAGAAATGCAGAAAGAAGGAATAATTGAAATATGTCAGAAAGGTGAACCAGTGTCATGTGACCAATGGACAGGACCAATCAGGTTGAGGCTTTCAAAGAAACAAGGCTCAGATTCTTGAGAGACTTGGCATCATTTGGACCAATCAGAGAATGACATCCTTTTTTTCTAGAAATATTTGTAAAGTAACCAATGACAAATGATCAATCAGAATGAGTTTTACAAATAAACAAGTCTCATTTACCTTCCATGTCATGATGTGCAATCTGGTCAGATTTTAGACAGATGTTATTTGGAAATAGAATAGTGGTACAGGAATGCTCTAAAAACACTTTTTAAAAGGCAGTAATACATTGTTTTCTTTACCTTTTATGCAATACATACCAAAATTGATTCATACGGTCAAACATTTCAGTTTCAACCCAGTTATCCATAGTTGTAGCAGATATTAATTATCAAGCAAAGCTGCTGGTGACCATTTTTGTGTGCACACCTTTTATGATTTGAACTATTAATTTATGTAGCTCAACTGAATATGAGTTCATTTGGGAGATAAACCTACAGTGTTTTTTTATTTTCAGATCCCTTGGAATGTAGAGTCAAACAAAGAAATAGACCAATGAAATTGGAGGATTTTGAAATGTCATATATGATATGTTGACTGATATGTTGGATTTATACATTTATTTGTTAATTCTGATCCCCCTGTCTATCTAGAAAAATGTACTACAGCCCCTTTGGCAACCAACAGAACCAGTCTGATTAAAATCAACCGTGCTTCGAGGAATAAAATATCAAAAATGTTGTCTCTATCGGGGCTTGAACCATTCGGGATATCCTCTCCATCTTGGTCTGAATGCACCCACCTCTATCACATGTTGCTATAACCAGTTTAGCGCAGACAAACCCAGTCATAAGCTATCCAATCACATCCTCTTTTTTAAATAGTATTTAGCGGCAATTATGTATAACAAATGGTACACTGGAGTAACCTGCCCCTATCATGATATCGAAAGCGTTTGCCGCCGTTCTTGTGATTGGCTAGATGAGCTTGTGTCAGAACATGCGGGTAATAAGGGTGCCTTCAGACTGTGAATGAGAGGAAAGCTGGGCTGGGTGAGGTTCGAGCCCCACTATAGAGATAATATTTTTACACTTTTCCTTGAATCACAGTCGATTATAATCAGACTGCCAACAGATCACCTTTATAAGCTCTTAATTGAAGGGCTCAAGGATCATATTCTTAAAAAAATCAACATTTAAATTGAGATGGCCCGGATTGGCTTGAACTTTATGGGATTCTGAAGGGACACATATTTCAAGAATCTAAGGTTGGTAAAACTGAATAATCAAAGCTAACCGTCAGGATTTGTGTTTTCATTGCACATCAAAATTGTTATTATTAACAAGAGAATATCATAAAACAGAACACAATATTTATATATGTATTTTTATTTGACATCAGTTATGATTTTTTTGTGGTCTTTTTCATTTTTTCAACAATCTTGTAAAAAACAACGTAATAAGGATTGTATAAATTAACAACATCATCCAAACATTGGAAATATATATATATATACAACTGTTGCAATAAGTTATGGACGGAAACATGGATCTAATTCTTTAAAATTGTTGATACAATAAAATATAATTCTACCTAGATTTGACATACAAAAACAGTGTTAACTTTTGATTCATTTAAAAAGAACATATGTTTTTTATCCTTGTTATTTTGAAAATCTTGCACTTACGGAAATAGTTTCTATGTATTATATTATACATATCAAAGTTCTTTAATTACAAAACATATAACACATTTAGCTATTTAATCATTAAATCATTTCACGCTCAAATTATTAGAACATGACGCAACAAATTCAATAAACTTTTAAAACACAGTTATTAATATTATGAAAAACTAAACCAATAGATTTAAAAGCAATTCATCAGTTATGGTTTCTGAAATCTCAATTTATTCATTTACATTCACATACTTATTCAGTAACATTGTGATCTTATAATTCCTTTCTTCAATTTTGACATTTGTTTTATTTAAAAAAAAAACACACCAATATTTCTTGAAATATTTCATATTATATATATTTGATATCATCCTATGCATTTTTTGCTATGAGCACCTAAGGTATATTTCATCGATGTATGGCTAAAATTCAGCAGTTCAAACATATTAATCTTTTCACAGACAGGTAATCAAAGATATCCCAAAAATATACTCAAACTCAAAAGTTATACTATATTCATTGATTTGACAATAATAAGCATATTAAACAACAAAAGTCTTCAATTATCAAACTTTTTTCTTCAAATTTTTATCAAGTCCAAAAAAATCCATAAAGGTTTTGAATTTCAAACATACAAGTTGACTAACTAAATCAAGCAAACTCAACCTTAAATTGAGAATTGATCTGTAAAAAAACCCTTTTTATATAAATTACGGTAAACAGAATAAACAAAGGGGAAGTTCTGGTATAGCCACTATGGCTATCATTGAAGATTCCAGAACTACATATAAATGGTTGATTCACAAATTTCTGGCATAGCCACTATGGCTATCATTGAAGATTCCAAACTACGTATAAATGGTTGATTCACTTATTTCTGATAAATATTCTTTGGCCGCATGTAAATGGTTAATTTCCCTAATAGTCCAAACTCATGAGCAGAGCAGTTCCCCTCTTGGTCCAGTGGTCAGACGCTTTCTCTCCTGCTTTGAGTTCCACCGCTACGATGAAGGACGGCCATGCAGACTGGCCCGTTCGGTTCGGGTAGTAATACACGGGGCTCGTGTAGATTCCTGAAACAAAATTGAAAGTTTGTAAATCTTGAATAAAGATTAAGGCTTTTACAAAATATGGAAAATAAATGCAGTGGCAGATAAATCTTGGAAAGAAGAAAATTTAATTTCTTCAAAAACAAGGGCAAAAGTGAGCACAGCTCACATACCCCCGCTATAATTTGACCGCCATTAAATAACACTAAATTCAAAGACAAATATTTCATCATGTGAATGAATGATGATTTATGTCAATGGTAGGGTGAGGTTAAGCAAATAACAACTGAAGTCTTGAAGTCATAGTTTAGAAAATGTGCAGAATTACGGTCATGGACATTAAAACTTTATACTTTTCAAGCCAATGAAACTATTTCAACCTCCACACATTGATAGCTAGCAGTGCCTCACATGGATATCGTGCCAATAGCCTTATAGCAATAGCGTTCTAAGTGGTTACACTTGTATTCAACCTTTCTGGTGGCACCGCTATCACTGGATGTGCATAATTTCATTGGCTGGATAAGTCTTTTGGCCTGATGAATATCAGGGTATGTGAAAAAGCTATGCGGATTCATAGATGCTGATAAAGGACAATGATGATCTGATGTTCAAACCCTTTCAAATGAGTGATGCAATTGTTAATTGTTTCTTGTTAATTTATGTCCAAGAGGAAGAAGTCGCCAAGTAAGACTTAAAGAGCTTATTTTTACCTTTTGTTGATTTCTTCTTGTTCTCGACGGGTCTGAAATGGATGGTGGGCATAGCACACACAAGCTGCATGGGGTTAGCCTCGATCAAACATGCGTTCTTCTTGTCCCAACCGGCTCCTTGTAGGAACAATCCCTTGATGTAAACACCATCCTGAAATACGAGGGATGAACATATATGATATGTAACAAAATGTAGCATCCAGATTTGTAGGAAAAATCCCTTGATGTAAACGCCATCCTGAAATACAAGGGATGAACATATATGATATGTAACAAAATGTAGCATCCAGATTTGTAGGAACAATCCCTTGATGTAAACGCCATCCTGAAATACAAGGGATGAACATATATTTGACGATGTAACAAAATGTAGCATCCAGATTTGTAGGAACAATCCCTTGATGTAAACGCCATCCTGAAATACAAGGGATGAACATATATTTGACGATGTAACAAATGTAGCATCCAGATTTTACATATATCCATATACAACTGTCAGATATTTATGACTGAGAGAACTATCCAGCTAAAGTCATTTGGAATTTTTTCTGGTGGAAGATATAAGTGTTTCCTTTTTATGAAATTAAATTACATAACCTGTGCTTGAATTGAAGGAGGGTTGAAACAAAATACTGATGTGTTATATTCAATAAATTCATACTCAGAACATGATGTCAAATAGGGTGTCATGTTGTTATCAAAAACGAAACCTTAAGAATTTAAGTGGGCAAAAGCATAGGGCCTAGATTTTCGAAGCTCTCTTAGTGCTAAGATAGTCATAGGCCAATGTTAAGGTATAGTACTTAAGACTTTCTAAGCACAAGGAGAGCTTTGAAAGTTTAGGCCCTGGTTAGCAAATGTCAATATAATTAACGGTATATATACGGGCGCAGCTCGCTGGATGGGTGGCTAACCCGTTGCTGGATAATCTGAGAGTTTGAAGGGTTGATTCCCTGCCCCATACTGAGACATGAGTTGAGAAACTTGTGGTGTCACCCTGGGTAAGTGACTTAGTTTGAAATGTGCCCCTGTCAACCCAGCAGTAATTGGGTACCTGGTATAATACGATGGTAGTCTGAATTTGAACCTTGAGCACCTGACAGGCGACCGGTTGTATTCTCCTTAAGGAGTGTTCTGTACTCGTTGACCAGGGGTAATATGTCACTCAGCACTTTGAGCATGCACTGTGCATGGATATATGCGCTACATAAATGGACTATTATTATTATTATTATATACCAGTTATAATATTATGTCATCAAGATGATTGGCCATCTTTCTGAGATACATGATACATGATGATCACCATGACGCCTAAACATAAGCTGACAACTCACCTTCGGAGGTCCTGTGATGTTAGAATCATCCACAGTCATGACTGTGAACTCCCAGGAAAGAGTGTCGACGGACACCTGGAAAATAAACGAGGTTTCAGGTTATCCGAGGTCAAGGTAAGCGAGGTTTGACTGTATATTAACTTGCTCTAGTTCAGGTGATATGAAATTAAACACTAGTTACGAAAAGTCAAAACACGTTTTCTCAGTTGAGAGTTTTCTTTACTCACATTGTTTTGTCTAGCCGATGTCTGAAGCACGGCTGTCAGGAAGCCGGTGGGGAAAGTAAAGGCAGACATCCAGAAGACAGTCGGCTGGTGAGCTGTCTGGGCCCACTTGGCAAACTGGTCAACTCTATACACAAGGTCTCGAGTCCACGCCGCCAACGGCTTCATTGATGGATAAGTCTGAAAAAAATAATAATACCAAAAACATTAACTACAGAATTTCACTGGAAGTAGTCGTCGGCAAAAAGTCATTTGACCTTTGAAAAGAGTATATAAGGAGGGTCAAAAACATTGTTTCTTCAGTCTGATAAGTCACAATTTGCTGACGAAACCAGTCACACAAGGCGTATAAAGGCCAACCTGTTACTGGGGTTAAAATGTTTGTTATATTTTACAACTTGATAACGAAAAGAGCACATTCAGTCAAAAACCAACAACAATATAACCATTCACAGGCTATAAGTTATTTAGCTATGGCATAACAAGGCATTGTTGTTTAGACTAAGAAATAATAAATGTTAATTTGGGGGTATTATATCAACACATATGATTTAGTTTATAAATATAATGCGATTAGTACATGATTATAACAACCAGGTTAAAAAATGGTGAACACAACAAATTTCATTTCCACAACAAAAATCCTGATAGGACTGTCCCTTTAAACAAAGCTCTAGAAAATTAAATATGAGAGCCTTACAGTGAGTGAATTTGGAGTTTGATGTTGCTTGGGCAATATTTCAGCCATTAGTGAAAGCAGTCTAAGTAAACCTAGCCTCAATATTATCTGTTTCACTCATATACTGAGTCTAGCAAGGCCTAGTAGAGGGTCGCGTCAGATGACCTTTCTGCGACCTATGACCCTCCAACGTTATACGTTCGAAAGCAGACTATTGTGGCTTGGTAAGATGAGTTCTGATTGGTCAATTCGATATGTGGGCTGACGCGACCCTCTACTAGGCCTTTCTAGACTCAGTATAAGAGTGAAACAGATAATATTGAGGCTAGGTTTACTTAGACTGTAGTGAAAGAACCATACAATGCCAAAAAGAAAAACAATGCATACCTTCTCCCAAGCTGGCGGTACCCGGCCGTCGTAGATACACTGGAAGATACTCTCCAGTTCTGAACTCATGACAACCAGGCCCTGAATTCCCTTCTCCAGATCTGTCAATGACACTCGGATCTCATCCAGGAGCAGATTGTATCTCTGGATCTGTGTAAAGCAGGGTTGAGTTAGAATTGGTATGAGGCAAAGAGAAGTTCTATTTCATCTTCTGTTCTGGGTTGGTGTTTAGCTTACTGGGTATGTAAATCTTATCTCATCCAGATTTTGATTATCATTTTATAACAATGATGATACTTTCTTATACTGCGCATATATCCATGACAAAGCATGCTCAAAGCGTCATGAGTATTATGAGTATTTTCAGTCAGTTTAAGTGCTGTTATATTGTTTATATATGCAATTTCTTTTTCTACAATGAAAAAATAATTAGATGATGATCTTAAAAAAGTGCTATTTGATGTAGATTACACTTATTTCCAAGATTGTATTTTCATCATTTAAGTTGATAAAATTGTGCACTAAGCAATATTCACTTTAAATTACCATAAGTAAATATATTCTTCATAGATGGTCTTGATTTGAACATGCATTGAATTAATATATGATAATTTATGACATATAGATACAACTTATAATAATCATTAATAACTCACTTCCTCCCTGTAAGGCAAAAATGATTTACTATTTTAGATCAAAATAACTGGAACTAATTGAATGATACATATTTTTATTCATAAATTACAAAATATCTTTAATATCTATAATATGCAAAGTTTGAAGGTTTTTGCAGAGAAGTTTAAAGATAAGTACATTTAATAATTGATAAGATTCAGTTAACTGTTCTTTCATACTTTCAAGTCATATTTTTTATTCTCAAGGCTATCTGAAAAATATTTCATATCTATATGAAAATTCAAACAGTTACATTTCCAATATTATATGAAACTCAACTTTTACACTTATATGTAGATTTGTTGAAATAGTTTCATGAATGTATATTTCATGACAATTGACATTTTTTAGAATGATTGACATTTTGATTTTCAATATCAATTATGTTACACACTTAAATTTTGCACAAAAATGTGAAACATAGGAAAATGTGATTTTTTCCTTAAAAAATGATAAAACTATTAAGATTGATCTTATTTGAGATCAAAACTTACTTCTTGCAACAGCACCACATTGAGAGGCGAGGGATCAACGGACAATATTTTGGCCGTGCCCTCATAGTCAATATTCTCTGGAATTTGTCTGAAAATATTGGCTGCGAGGTCAAGAACCTGAAATAATAATAAAAGTTTTGTTAGAAATGATTAGGAAAGAGTAAATATACTTTTTTTCATTCATGGAAATACAATTTTATTAAGATATTGATGAGATGTTCCATATTGTAAATATTTTTCAATGGTAAATGATTTTATGTATGCATCTGCTCAAAGATTTTGAGATGGGCTTGGCGACAAAAATGCTCAACATTTTTGTTTCAGTATATACATGTAATGTCATTAAACTCCAGGAAACATAAATTCATCATGTACATGAAGCCTTTCATCAGCACTTAGTAACATTTAGCCATTGTTGGTAGAACTAATCATCAATCAACGTAAATCTGTGGATATTTTATTAATCAATATAGTTAATTTTCAAAATTTATAAAAGGACAGCATTTTTTGTGATATTTTCCCAAACTAAAAAGATCCTGCACCAGAAGCCAATAGGACTAAGTAATAAATGATCATGATATTATGATAATGATAATAATAATAATATACCTTGTCCTCCCTGCTCTCTCCTGCGGAGCTGGAGACCTGGGGTTGCAGAGATAGAAGTGTGTCGAACATCATCCTCGTCTCCTGGATCTGTGATGTGATGTCTGCGTTAGGGTGTTGTCCGAACGCCTCGGGATGGTCAATATTGGGGAGCATGCTTACATACTCCTTGTAGGACGAGTGTGGGCCGTCCTTCGGGACGTAGTATGTCGGTAGAGATGATACTCTGGAAAAAATATTTTTGTTTTTGAAATATCAGGTCATTTTGCATAAAAATTAATTAATGATTATCATGTGATCGATGATGAAAAAACCAACTTTTAGTCAATGAAAAAATCATTATTAAGATCAAAATGCAACCAAATACCAAAATAGGAAACAAGCTTACACAAAATATGTCATACTAATTTTCTGTTTTATGTCCCAGACCCACTCAGAGTTGAGTACAGTAGAACACAGATTTAGCCAACTCGGATATAGCGAACAATCTGATATAGTGAACAAATTTTTAAGTCCCGCCGAAGGCCTTACGCATGGTGACCAAATGTAAGTAGCAAACACCGGATATAGCGAACTTTGGTCCCATGGAGTTTGTTATATCAGTGTTCTACTGTATTATGCTGGGGTTAGGTAATAGATTCATTGGTTTAATCAGGCATAGATTATTTTTTTCAAGACTTTACAGAAGTCGAGTGTTGCCATTCACAGCAAATCCAAGCCTTTAATTTGCTTAGATCATCAGCTCCATTAATTGACTTTTCCATAGAAATTGTTGAAGATAAATTCAAAATTGCGGAAACCTAAGATATCACATACACTCAAAATTTATGAAACTTCAGATATCACACACAGAGTACATAATAAAGTTTCAAGAGGAAAAATTATCCTCATAAAAAGCATAATGAAAAAGTTAAAGATTTGGAATATGTTACTATTTTTTCATTTAAGCCTGATGTGCTCAATCAAAACAAAAACAGCAGGTATTGGGAAAGCCATCTTTGAAAATGGGCCATTTTCATGATTTCTGGTAATTTTCTAAATTGGCCATTGCCCATTACATAAATAGTAAAACTTTTATGGGCCATTTTTCATTCAATGTGCAAAATGGCCCATGACCCCTGCCTCACCCAATCACTGAAATAGTATCGAAGTTTGTGACATACTTGTAGAAGGCAGCACTGATTGCTGAATCATTGAAGAAGTCTCCAATGTAGGTCTGAAGAAGACGTCTGTCCCAGTCATCTGTGACGTGACCTCCATAGTTGATACCAGCAATCAGGTACTTGAGGGCGTCCCAAGGAGTGTCTTCGTAGTCGTCCAGGTAGATGCTCAGCAGATTCTCTGACACCTGAGATGAGTAGTTATTGTTTAGCATTATGTGGGAAATATTCTAGTCATAAGCCTAACGTGTGTTTTATGTTCAGTGATTAAGATATTGTTAAGCCTTGCTTTTGACAATTTTTCAGCTATCAGCGTAACATTGTGTTTGATGTTTAGTGAAGTTATTGTTTAGCCGTGCTTTTGACAGCATATTAGCCATTAGCAGTGTTTCAGTCACCTGAAGAAGATGTCTATATCCTCAATGTTTTTATTTTCTTTCCAGATATAGAATCAGTGACCCAAATATGTTAATGTCAATGTCATACAAGACAATTTACTATTTTAAAATTACATACCTTGTCAGAACAATATATCTTAAGTTGGACCAAAAGAACTTACATGATGTAGCATTGTATGAATATGGAAACGCACTTGTCATTGCATGCATAATTATAATTTCTATGAACCTTTGATAATGAAAAATTAACTATATGTTATGTGAAACACAAGAAAACTTTTATTTCAAACTGTAAAGACAATTTCATAGCAAACTCAAAGAATTATGCAACTCTATATTTGTCTCTCAGTATTTGTACCTCAAAGTCGGAGTCATTGAACTCATAAGCAATGTTCCAGCCCAGCATAAGGAACTTCCTCCTCTCAAGAAGCACAGAGTGGAAGAAACAGAGACAGAAGAGAAGCTTCTTGTACTTGTCCTGCTTGTGGCACCGGTTGAACATCGTCTCCGTCACTAGGTTGTACAGACGCTTCATGTTGGCTTTCAGGCCCTGGGGAGAGACGAGGGATAAATGAAAATAATTGTGCATATTTGTATAGTTCTCATATAGCTCTGTCAATTATGCTCAGGGCGCTCAATGGATGAAATGATATTTAATCTTATCTCTTTCACATTTCCATTTTAAGGTATGATCTGTTTCACTCAGATTTGAGAGTGTATACATTAACTTAGGGTTTGTCATAGTGATACTAGATCTTATAAAATCATGGTCGCAAAACAAACCGTAACAATTTCAGAGTTATCATAAACCTTTTCATCAAAACTGACTCCAGAGTTAGTATCACTTGTGTGAGATCAAGCCAAGTGATGTCTACAATCTAGATATTGCTACAATCAAATCATCTACAGATTATGACATCACAACAGTTTGGCATCAATGAGATCACTGCTCAAGAAACCTAATTGTAGTTGTGTTCAGAGATGATCCCTCTTTTCATGAATGAGCAGTGTAAACTTCGAATGATATCAAATATCACCTTCATGTCTTCTGATATCAAATATCCAACACTCATTGATTAAATCAAAATCGTTGTATAATCCTTTTATATTTGTACCTAAATTCAACTTGTGTTGATATATATTTGAGACGAGAACCTAGAAGACACATGGTTGAGATTATCTATGTGTTGACATGGACTAAGCACAATCGTGTTACCTTTGGTGGTTCTGTGGTCATCTTGATGCCCTGCTGCAGGATGGAGATGGGGAACTCTGGATGTGGAGAGCTGCTCAACCACAGACGGAACTCCGGGTGGGGTTCTTCTATCTGCAGCTGTTCCACCAGCTTGTCCAGCTGCGGCATCCAGCTGAGAGACAGGTGACAGTTGGCCAGGAATACCCAGTTACCCTGAGGGCAGAGAATACGAACATATGATCAGTATTATGTTATGTTTTATGAGGCGCTTGACGTCCTGTCTCAAAAAAGTTCTGGTAGGGATGACAGTAGGAGGATCCACTAAAGGATGCAGAGACGTGACAAACAAAAGTTGGTAGTAATTGGAGAACCGTCATCAACACATGAAGTCAGTTCGTGTTCCTTCAACGGCTGAGTTCATGGGTTGATGACCGTTATCCCCCTCTTTTTTTAAGATAGATAATTGTGGACACTGCTGGTGAAATTGTATTCAATACATTAAGCAAGGTCTAAAAATGGTCTATCTATCATCTGTCATATGTACGGTAACTGGTCACTTTTGGTCTGTGTTGGTACCTTTTTGGGTTTTTTTCATCATTCAATTTGAGTTTGCAAAATTAATAAGGGATGTCTCCTTTTCTGATGATGATTAACTGCATTGACAACTCGATCACTAGGGAAAAAAGGATAGTGTATCTTGAACCAGTGACCATTTCTGAATTATTCCACAAGTCTCTCAATGGATTCCTGAATGTTTGTTTCTATGCTTGATTGCCAATATTTCATTAAGTACCATAAGTGTCTCCACTTGCATTAGGTTATCTTCATGGTTCAATAGTTAATAATACCATGGCATAATACCTCAAGATTGATCGTAACATCTACTGGCTTATATGAACAGATCAGAGCTATTTTTTAGAGACTTAACTATGAAAAACCAATATTTATAAAAGCATATATAGATATTGGAGATACCTCTTTGACTCCCTCTTTGATCATCCGTGTCGCAATGGGAGCCTGACCCTGACCCAGGGAGAGGGCGTGGAACCTCGCGGCCATTCCACTTGTCTCAGCTAGCTGTAGTAGAGCACTTGTTGGATCCTGCAATCATCATCATCATCATCATCATCATCATCATCATCATCATCAACATCATCATCAACATCATCATCATCATCAACATCATCATCATCATCACCACCATCATTATCATCATCACCATCGTCATCACCATCGTCATCATCATTATCATCATCACCATTATCATCATCACCATCATCACTATCATCATCATCATCATCATTATCTTCATCGTCACCACTATCATCAATCATCAATTCTTATAACATACAATTATCATAACATTCTTATCATACAAAATTTTAGGATCACAATTTTTACTTTGACGTTGGTGAACTAGGCCAAACTGGGTAAACTCAATATGTACACACAGAGTTTGTATGTAAAAATTTTCAAAATTTTTCATTTTTTTTGGCAAGTAAATATATACACATAAACATATATGAAGAGGCAAGATGTCCAAGTTTGTACTATAAAGTTTGAAGGAAGATCTAACTCACCACTCCGGCTGACAAAACGAAGATGAGCGGTGTCTTGGTGGTAGAATCTTCTACAACGTGTTGCATGTCCAGAACTGGAGGCTCGACGAACTTTGACCCTAGATTGTTGACAATGAAGGAGGTCGCACAGAATGACACTCGATCAGGTCGCAGCGACCTTACAATCAACATCCTCTGAAGCTCATTGCAAGCATTGTCCCATTCTCCAGGGAACGGCGAGGTCTCGGGTTCGCTTGATGTGTACCAGATATTCCAGTCTCGTGGGTACTGTTCAAAAGACGTGATGATTCCATGGAAGTTTGCGAGCTTGTCCAACTCTGTGATGTTGTCCCAAGCGTTGTCTGACAACCATCCAGAGCATGGGTTGTCCATCTGGTTGTCTCGGTCAATCACCTGTTGTCAAAAGAGTGAGTTATTGGTAGATATATTTTAGACATTAACAGCATTTTGTCAAAAGACGATCAAAATATGTGAGTGAGTTGGTGTTTTGTGCTGCTTGAAGCCAAACAATTGACAGCATGTTGTTTCAAATCCTTTCCTAACCCTGATATCTTATCATTTCATATCAATCACAATCAATCAAATAAGTACAAAAAAATAGTTTGTGGATTTTAAATTCATGGTAAAAATTGGCTTATAAAACCTAAAATCGTTTGTACTGAATTTGTCAATCATGCATAAGTGAGTGAGTTATTGTTTAACACAGCTTGGGCAGTATTTCAGCAATTAGCTTCGTTGCATGATAAGGAATAGTTCTATAAATGAGTGTTTGTACAGAAACTTACCACTCCACCACGTAGGAAGAAGTTGTATTCATCCATGTTGATTTTGCCAGCATGTTCAAGAATCTTGGCACACATTTGGAAGGAGAAGAGGAGTTTGTGTCTTTCAAACAGACCTCGACAGGTGAATCTGAAAACATTTTAATTTTTAAAACCAAAAACCAAAAACATGGATGATTTTAAGAATGATGACTGTTGTAAGAAATACACAGAAATATGAAAATTAAAAAATTATAAACGTGAAAATTAATCATAAAAAATCATAATATCCCTGACTTATTTTGTCCAGTATTTCATCATAATTCTCACCTGTACACTGAGTAGGTGTGATACTCGTTAAGGTTAACGATTCTCTCCTCCAGTTTGGAACTTCTCTGACTCTTCTCTATGGAGAGGATGAAGAGTTCAATGTAGGCGTCGAGAGAGAACTGGTACATAGGATCGATACGGCCCATGTCGTTGAGCACAAAGAACAAGATGGACGCTCTCTGTGCACATGGTCGGTAACCCTGGAAACAGATTGTTATTGTCATTATCAAAAGGTGAGGTAATTTGGGGTTTAAAGCTGCTTTCAAGAATATTTTACTTGTATCACGGCTGCTAGTATCATTGCAGGGAGACAGTCTTAGTTTGTAACGCTATTGTTGCTATGCTAAACTAAAACGTTTTGCAAAATTGTTAACTCTCTGGCTGCATCAAACATTTTCTCTTTGTAAAATCATCCAATCAGTTTTGTTAGTAGTACGACGGTTGTAGTTTACATGTGCAACTTTGTCAATATTTCAGCTCTCTGTTAAGTTAAGTTTTTAAAAGACAACTAGTTAACAATGAAACTTTCTCTTAAAAATAGTATGATGAATATGTCACCTCTCTAGCTGCATCAATCTTAGCTTGTGTGTTCTGGGATCTTTGCCTATTTCTAAAATAACCCAATCACACTTGGTTAAAGTGAGAGGGGCGCTACTTGGGAAATATTTCAGCAACAAATGTTTCCTGTTATGTCAAACCCTGGCAACTAGTTAACAATGAAAATAGATGAAAATGTCACCTCTCTAGCTGCATCAATCTTAGCCTCTGTCTGTTCCGAGATCTGGACCTGTTCGGACACTTCCTGTGAGGTCACTTTAGAGGTCTGCAAGGTGTTGACCAACTGCTCATCGTCCAACAGTGACCCCTTCGTCTCATTCAGCAGTCTGGAAATTTATTCCATACTTATTAGAAGCTTAAGTGTAAAAATCTCTTTCAGAAGTCGGCAAACAATTTATCTTTTTAACAATCAATTTAAGCCCCCAAATAGTTTTCTGGTCTAGACAGACAAAAGTGATCGTTGCAAAGAATATTTTTACATAACAGCATTTTTTGTCACTGAACATACAAAATTTCATTAAAGATAATTAAAAAAACATACATATCACTTTATGACTGTGAAACAAATCTTTAAAGGCCTACATAAACAGATAAAAAGTTCATTTTATGAGTAAACGTTTCAAGACCAAGAATTAAGTTTTATTCTTAAGAAAAAGGCTTGATTTGTTGGTTTGAAACTGACGCAGAGGATAACCAGGAGCAAATGACTTTTTCTGATGTAATATGATGTATTCATGCAAATTATATGACACTTTAACCTTTTCTCCTGTCTAAGCCTGAAATCAAACTCAAAAACTAAATTCGTACTTGTTACTAAGGTGTGAAAGGGTTTGAACGACACGGAAAGAAACGAACTTGGCTGATATTGCAGTGAAAGCTCAAACTGGTTTTTTAATCTGTCGTCACGAATCTACACTGACCTGAGAATTTCATCCTCACACTCTACAAGTTTCTTCTTGCCAGCAGCGATGCTTCTCACTAGACTGTCCTTCTGTTCCTCAAGCTCGGGACGTTCTTTCCTCACCACGATACCCAGCAGCTGGGCCTCCAGACCTAATAATGATAATAATTATGATAACACTCCATTGTACAAGTACATTAGATTAACATTTAGTCTCAGAGGTATTTTTTTCAATATTGACAATATTTTTAACAAATCATGATATTATAACAAAATGGAGCCCAGAAGATGCTTGAACTTCAGAGCTGAACGATCTAGGTTGCTATACTTTTCTAGATTTGGTTGGTCACCAATTAAATATTTTTGCTTTAGGGTCTGGATGACAGACTACAAGTACATTTGAAATTTGGGTTGTGCCTATGCACCTGACAGCCACAGTACAGCACCAGTTGAAGTGTTGTTCTGCCTTTACAATGCTGAGTGTCAAGCAAGGCAGCAACAAGCCCCAACTTTTGTTTTGGTATGACTTGACTGAGAATTGGACTCCGGTCTTGCGGTTACAAGCAGACACTCCCACAACTGAGCTACATCCCCGATTTGTTATTGCCCAATAAATATAATAAAATGTTGCTGATCTTTCCGGACACAAAACATTGATGGGTTACCATTATGTGATAATAAAACATTCAGACCTTGTTTGAAAAAGACAGTTACTTGGAACTTGCTAAGTTTCCCAGCTTGTTTAATCAAATTCTGTTGGACCAAGAAGTTACAAAACTTATCTATGATCTTGAATTACCTAACATCAATTCTGAGAATAAACGACTGTAAATGAGGCATTACTTATTCAGAGAGTTTCTATTAAATCAGGTTTAGCTTAACGAGTTACTGCTGTATATCAAAGAACAATTTCTTACCCTGTTCCTTGACGGCAAAGTTGACGATAGTTGCCTTGGTAGAGATCTCCGGTGTATAGTGGGGGTTGCTCAGTTTGGTGGTGATGTAGAAGCGGAAGTCTGGGTTGTACTCTACTTCCTTGTCTCCCAGTCGGATCATGTACGCACCACCTGTAGTGAAATATAGAATCGTTAAGGGTACAAAGAGGCAATTGGTACACAGGTTCATCCCTGTTTTCAGCCCAAGAAGTCTATACAATATGGTACGACTATATATAGCTTATCCTTTGCTCATAATTTAGCTTCCCTGCTGGTAACTTAATAAATAATTCAATTAGTTAATTTTCAAAAAGTTTGATTAAAGTTGAAGTTATAAGCATTTTTTTAAAGAAGAAGCCTGCAACACAAAAAGTGCATCATTGCTGGATTCAACATTGCTAAATATACTTATAGAATATTTTTTGTCTTCTGCAGAAAAAAGAAATTATATATTAGGATATTTTGCAAAACAAGCTATTCAAGTTAAAATTGTGTATAGAATATCATAACAACATGCTTGTCAGATGTCATTATTATTCTACATATTTCTGTGCTGTGTTGAAATAATATAATTTCATTATCAAATTGGATTTGTGAGGACTAATAAATGATTGATAAACAGTCATGCTTATGTTTAAGTGACCGGTATTCAAATGCCAAGATTTTAAATTCACATGCATTTATTTCACTCTTAAAAAATAAATTGTCACATGCTTTCTTCAAAAGGTTTCCAAAGACCTTTCTAAAATCATAAAATGTGACAGAAATGAATTTCAATAATTACCCTTATTTGCTGTTTATGTAAAAGAAAGTAATTATCAAATGTTTCATATTCATCAAGTCATTGCCATAACGTACAATTGACAAATATCATTGATCCTTAAAAGCTTGTCATATCGAGACAAACTGCCTAATATTTTTCCTACAAACATATATACATAATAATTAAACCCACATTGTGTCAGCAACACTGCTTCGATTAAAATAAATAGATTTTGTGAAATGAACCAGTCATATTCAGTTTCTTATTCAGTGCTTGATTGTTACTTACATACAGACATATTTCTATGAATGGCATTTTAGAAGTTGAACCAGTAAACAATGACATTGTGGGTTATACAATTTCTTTTTTCTGTGAAACAATTTAGTTTCAACATCGATTCTTATGTTGTTGTAATTAGCAGTGAAGACATAGTGTACAATCATAATCACTCTTACAACATCACTGATAATAATTAATTAGAGAAGGAATACATGTAGAGAAGGAAATGATATTTTCTTGTACTGACCAATCTTGATGAGGGACCTGTTGAGGATGGGGTCAAGCGAAGGGTCCAGTTTCTCCTGGACATTCTGGAGCAGGACCGGCAGACCAAACTGGATAGCACTCTCCAGCGTCCTCATGTAGTCAGACTGCTGTAGATCTATCACTTTCAGGCCCTGTAAGTAAACAGGAGGAACTTAAATCCCAAGGCTACAATCAAATAAAATAAGGGCATTATACACACCCATCCACCATTTTTTTTCTGAAAATTGCTTATAAATAACTTTACACTTCCTCCTTTTGAATAGGTGAACTCTTTCAATATTTCAACTTTTCAACACCTGCAATCCAAAAGAGAGAAGACAGATAGGGAAGAAAGGGGATTGAAAGAATAAGGGAATAGTTAGTGAGTTATTGTTTTACGTCGCTTGGGCAATATTTCAGCCATTAGCGCCGTAATGTGGAAATAGACAGAAAGAAAGAGCGCAATCTTACCTTGGATACTTCCATGTTTTTGATCCACTTGATGGCTTGTCCTTGTGGATCAATCATGAGAGGCCACCGACTGCCGCGGGTTACGATCACACCGTTCTCTGTTGAAAATCCGTCACTAGGAAGTCCTTGAATGTTCCAATCTCTCACGTGGGTTGGTTTTGCCATGAAGTCACAGAAACTGAAGTCAGGTGCACACGGAATTCCCAGCTTTCGAACCTGGAAAATATTTCATTGTGTCGTCATCAATGCCTAAAAGATAAATGGTAAACAATTTCAGACGGCACACTGAATTCCCAGCTTACGAACCTGAAAAATATGCCAATGTGTTGTCATCAATCCCCACAATACAAATGGTAAACAATTTCAGTGGACACACAGAATTCCAAGCTTTTGAACCAGGAAAATATTTCATTGAGCCGTCATCAATGCCCAGGGCATAAATAGAAATGGCAAACAATTTCAGGATACATGTTTTGATATCACTTATTGTAGCATTTGCATTTTAATTTAACCGAACATGTATTCCAACAGTACAAATTTTTTCTTTCTCAGTTGGTGTTGCTCTGTGGGGATACGCATTCAAACAGCTCTGTGTTTTATTGCAAAGCTCTTTGAATGTAAAACAAATTTCCCCGCAGGGAAAATAGAGTTGATCTTATCTTATCTTATATTGTAAGTGGTAACACTTATGTTATCAACGATTCTTTGTTAGTTTTATGTTGATACTATATGACTTTGTCAAGTTTACAATCATGAGATGTTGTCTATCACTGTTTATAAACATACCATACAAATCATTCAAACTATTTCAAATCATAGAATTGAAAACTAAATTTATCATCACAGACCTCTTGCATCCATTTCACTTGGACCATCTCCTCTCTGTAGTTTGACAAGAACGGTCCCATGTAGGACAGGAAGGCTGCCGCAATCAGACAATCTCCAATGAGGTATCCCATCTTTTCTTCGAGGTCTTTAACGGTTTCCTCCCAACGGATTCTCTCCCCTGACAAACCAGACACAAGTTTCGAGGCTCGATCCAACATCATCTCAGTGTGTTCTGCCTTCCGTTTGAGTTCTTCCTTTTGCGCCAACTTCTCTTCGTATTGTTTCTTTAGTTCCGCCATCTTTGCTTCGACCTGGTGGAAGGTTAAATCAGTGAAATTAATTGTTGGTGGTTGGTCTGTGTAAAACTCTTGCTTATTCCTGAATCCAATTATTTTGGCAAATTTGAATTCAATTCCCAAACGATGTCACAAATTTTTTTCTTACAATTTTTGTGTGGCATAAAATGTTTTCAATGGTCAAGAAAGATTTCCTTCCATGTTTTTCCATTCCCAAAACACTTTACCACATATTTTTCAATTTTCTCAGGAAAATCATTATTTCAGTTTTGGAATAAATGAACAAATATCATAATATTTGACAACTTACCCTCTATACCTTATCCCAAGTTTACCTCATTCTTATGGCTTTTAAACACTTTTATTAATAGTGACATCTTCACATTATTAGAAACCTTTATCATTATCCTCAAAATCATTTTCCACAAACCTCAGCAAGTTTGGCCTTAGCATCAGCTAAGGCAGCCTGTTTTTCTGCAAGCTGTGACATGGCTGCGTTCAGTCTCTGTCTCTTTGGTTCCACCACTCTGTAGATTCTTCCATAGACCTCCATAGCTCTGACCCACATGCAGAGAGACTTGGCGGCAATGGACACACGGCCGATGATTTCTGGGTGGAAGTCTGACTGCTGGCAATAAGATCCTATCTTCTTCAGAACTCTGTCGGTGATATTATCCTTGTCGAAGTTCATGAGTTGTTTCAAGAAGTTACCATCACCTGAAAGATTAATTTGTTTTTATCAATACTAATATGGCTAATATCAATCGTGATGAGCAGAACGACTTAGATAATCTCAATTTAGGGTCAACAACAAGAAACAGTGATTTTACACAAAGATTTCTGGATGTATTTATGTAAAAAGAGTCACATTGAATTTATGTTGCACAACAAACAAGCAAATGATATTTTCAAATCTTTGAGATAGTTCTCAGTGAAATTAAAGAGTTTTTAAAGGCTTTTTAGTCATTTGCAGGCTTTTAAAACTAAAAAAGGGTTTTAAGGATTTATAGGCCAAGTGCCCTTATTTCAGGCTTTTTCCAGGACGAACCATGCAATCGTGATGGGATCAAGTGATCTTTGATATTCTATTATGTTTTGAAAGGGAAAACACCATGACTCTTTCCACCTGAAGATTGTAATTAAATCACCAAGAAACCGAAGCTCCTGAAAAGACTGTGCCGGATGCTTTCAATTTCAACAAATGTTTTATATCATTATCTAAAGATAGATTTCTATCATTACCTATAACTAAACACAATAGCATTTTGAAAATTTTGAAAATCAATCTACCTGAGTTTGACAGTCTAAAAAATTCTACAACTTACCAAGCTGTCTCTTCGCCTCCAGCCAGGTTGGTTCGTTCCCTCGGAGGATCATGACGGCCTCCATAACTTTCTCTACCAGCGCAGGTGGGCGTCCATACGACTTGATCTCAGTCATGTCCTTCTTGTTTAGGGACTCCAGAGCCTGAGAGAACATATTGGAAAGAGATCATGTTACAGTGTAACACAAATGAAGAGGAAATATTGGTAACTCTTTTGTTCATATCTCTTCATTGTCATTATCCAACTTTTGACATGTCTCTCCAGAAAGCTTGAGTAAGCCAACATGGTTATGAATTTGTTTATTGTTCTGAGAAAATTTCATAAAGAATAATGTACGCAGAGAAATATATAGGATACATGACCTTTAATTCGATATTTGATCACATTGCATTTCAACATAAACATGCTAAAATATGTAAATTTGAAAGCATGCATGTTCCATATTGTACATGTTGTTTATTATTTTCTGAGGAGTATATTAGTTTTAAATGATGATGAAGGTGAACTGGATTGACATTATATGCTGTCAACTTGTTGGATTTAACTGCTGCTGGTTTAGACAGCATAAACTGTAAAACTAACCTTAATGGCCTCTTGCAATGCAGGCAAAGCTTCGTCCAGGTCATGTTGAGCGAGATCGGCCATGTGCTGGCATTTTGTTTCCTCCTCAGCAATACGTTCACCTTTTTGTGCTACAGACTGAAATCAGAAAGATGCATAGATGTAGAAAGGTGCAACAATCATAATTCTTTGATCTAATTTTTTTTCAAAAGGAGACTTAAAACTCATGTGGAAAATAAATGTTCAATTACTTTCTTGTTAGGATCAATCAATGATAAAGCAGAGCATTTAGAATATTTGGATCTTGCATTTTCATACATTCATTGAAGTTGCAGTGTGAATTGGTCTTCAAAAAGGCTTTGGCATGAAAAAGTATTTTGACATAATTTTTTCAAATGAACTACCGTAGTTTGAAGAAGTGGAGACGAGGATTAAAACCAATTGTTGACAAGTTTTTAAAACTTTTCATTTAACTTTGCATATAATTTGATTTTATGAAAAGTTCCTATCATCAAGCTTGAATATTGTACATGTCATCCCAAATGGTGATACAAACACCCTTCCTTAATACTTCTCTTGAATATAAATGATTATTGTTTTAACATTTTGAAATTGTTTTTCGAGCATTTAAGTAGGAAAATAATCGCTAACCTTCTGCTGTTCGTCAGCCTCTCTCTTCTGTTGTACGATGATAACCAGGTATTCCTCACACTGTTTCTGGAACTGAGCCACTTTGGTTTTGGCGTCTTCCAATTCTACAGACATCTTCTCGACTTTCTCTCGAGTGTCGTCAATCTTGCTCAGACCGTTCTTCAACTTGTTGGCGGCGTCACCCAATTCCTTCTTTTTCTCTTGGAGAAGTCTTTGAAAACAAGGAATCAGAAATAAGATACAGCACAATCTTTTACAATCCTGTGAACAAGACATTGAATAATTTCTGTAATATATACATGTAGTCTATTTTTTTCAGGTTAGCCTAACTGTCATTTTCATAAGTTTTCAATCACATATTTCAAGTAGAAAAATGTTGAATATGCTTTATATATAAATATAAATATGCTTTTTGGCAACAAAAAATAAATACTATTCATTGTAAGCATAGATGCACAATGTATATTTTTATGTTATGACATATATGGAATTGTATTAAAATAAAGTGAGTTATAAATAGTTTTACACCACTTTGGCAGTATTTCTGCTATTAGAGAAAAACACTGAAAATATGAAAATTAAAAGAATAACAAAATCTAGTTCCAAGATATGATTGTGTAATGAAATATTACTTCTTGTATCCAGCCACAAGCTCTAGATAGTTGGTGGGTGTGACGTAGTTGTGACGCCTCATCTCCAGCAACATTCTCTTGGAGAACTCAGACACCGACTTGTGCATCACAGAGAAGATCTTTGCCAGCGCAGGCTTCAACTTGTCCTGGAAACATAAGTATTTGACATAAGAAGATGTTCTGCAGTTTTATAATAGGTTGATGGTTGTCTAGAATCTCAGGAATTAAATTATCAAGATATGTCATTCTTAACTTAAGCTTTATAACAAGTCCTTCTAACTAAGCATAAATTGTTTTCTTCAATCACTTAATCTTTTGATATTGATAAAACAGGTAATTTGTTCAAAAAACAAATGCCAACAAAATGCATGCTTATTTTCCAGTTTATGTGCAAAATTAGTCAAATATTTTGTGCTGTTTGATATAATTGATAATCAAGAATTGGTTAGTGTTAGCTAAATTTATTGTGCACACATTTCTGAGTGGCAAAAATGTTGAATAAATTTATTATAAGTGATAATCCAGACTGGCACTGGTCAGTAAAAGACAAGCTAATATGATATTTTTAGGATCTGCAGGTTAAAGGTCACAAAATGTTCAAACATTTTCGAGAAACTAGTCAGCAAAGAAAAAATCAAATTAAAATGTAAAATTCATATGCATGAAGTTGGTAAGACATTATAATCCAAGTTTATGAAGCTAGGAGCTTCTGACCATTTCACCCCTAAGACACATACGGTATATATTATAAAAAAAGAGGGGGATAACCATCATCTGACCCACGTAGTCAGCCGCCGTGGGAACAGGAGGGGCTGAATTTTGCAGTTACATGTTACGGGGGTTAGACCCCCTTCATCAGACTGTCTGATGAAGGGGCTCTAACCCCCAAATCATGTCACTGCAAACTTCATGGGTTGATGATGGTTATCTCCCTTTTTTTATTACTACCAACTTTTGTTGGTCCCATCTCTACATCCGTGGATCCTCATGCTGTCATCCCTACCAGAACTTTTTTAGACAGGACGTCAAGCGCCTCATAAAACATTGTTAATATATTATAAGAAAGCCTCTTTTCAGGCATGTAAGGGTTAAAGGGTTAACTTGACCAGATGACCAACTGACCTCTTCCTCGCTACCCATGGTCATCTCGGCCAGATATTTGTCAGCCACTTCAAGCAGAGCATCTGCTGGCCATTCACTGAACCAGTCGATGGTAGTACAGTTGACAAATGCAGGGTACATACGGATTCGGTTCCTGGAAAATACACCAAAATATGGAAAACTCTTTAAAAAAATTAACATATAATTATATTTTGTAACAGGAGGTTATCAGTTACAAACACTGCCCATGATCTTTGGTTCTCAAAGCCACCCAGACAGACAGTAAAAAGACCTCCGTAAACTAACTATGGTAAAGAGGCCTTTTAAAGGTCAGATAACTTTTCCTACTGGAAAGACGTTGGGCACTGTTACCAAAATTTATAACTCAAACTTGATTTAAGTTTTGAAACAAAAATTAGTTTAATATGATATTATCTTAACTTTAAAATTATTTCCAAATGTAACTATTGTGGTAAATTAAAATGAAAATATGCAATTTTATAGATTTAGAATTTTAAAAATAAATAAATTCTTTTTAGGTTATACTCAACACAACAATGACAATGCAACACTTAAAATTGAAACATGCCCATATACCATTTGTAACACTTCTCACCTTCAAACTGTGATCTAAACTCTAAACATAGCTCTAAACATATTTCACAACCAATAGCTAAAAAACCTCCATAACCCAAGCAACTGAAAAACATTTGCTACCGAATTGAGTCTAAAAAATTTCAAAATGTTGTCTATTGTCAAGAATTTATAAATGTTAATCGTAATTATTTAATTCAAGATGAGCAGGTAAAGATAAATTTGAAACAATAATAAAAACAAATCTTGTGAATAAAAATATTCTTTTTCAAGATACTAATATGTCTGTGAAGTTGAAATGGTAGGTTGATGAAATTGGCATATTGTGTGAGTTATGGAGATTTTAAGACTAGCTTATCATGCATAGTTGTCACTTGACAAAGCAAAATACCATACATACAAAAGCTTCTAAGGTAAGTCTTGAAAAGTAAATATCTAAACAAATATCAAATCACACACTCTACTCTAACACATTCTAAAATTGAAATTGGTGGAAAACAAAAAATCTTGATTCCTTCAGAGATATCAAAAAACATGACATATTCTACAGAAATAAACATGTTATTCTCTACTTTTGAAATCTATTAGGAAAAAGTGATAAAATAAATAAAAGTATTTGTTGTGGCACACAGGCATAAAATCAACATATAATCTGTAAAATAACTAGAATTTGGCTTGACTTCCAAAGGGAGCTAACTCAAAATGAACAAGTTCTCATTTATAATGAATTTTTTAAACAGACATAAAACTTGTAATTTTAATTTTTTTCAACAGTGATTGCTATTATTGTGAAATCAACAACAATCACAGCTCTCTCAGAGCCCTGTGTACTAACAGCTGAAATCGCAAAGTGCGCTGCGCAATGATTCTGTGAATGTGAAATAATTTTATTTGACACATAGACAGACCAATTTGCTATGAGTTTCTTCACAGTAGGGTCATCGCTGCGCAGGCCATAGAGCATAATGATTCAAATTATTATGAAAAATAAACTACATCATAATGAGTATTGAAGAACCTATGAATGCTTTTCTTAAATGATTTGCTATTAGCTTTCCAAAAGCTTTCTCTTTGGAATAAAGAAATCTACATGGTTTAGGCTATTTTTGTGAAAATTATCAAAAGAGACAATTGAAAAATATTACAATGAAAAATTAATATTTTTATCCAAGCAAAATCGGAAATATTGATATAATCATAATTTTTTTTTTTTACATCAATTTCATAAGGAATTTTTGGTTAGCATCATTGCATAGCACTAATTGCCCTAGATTCATCAAATCATTTTTAGATTATTTTTATTTTTAGAGATTATTTTATACAGGAAATTAATTTTCTTGCCTCAGCTAGATCAAAGTTTGATAAATTCATGTCAATCAAATGTTGAAAACACATTATGATAACACAAATAAGTCAAAGTAGATAAATATTGCAATAATGAGATATCTAAAATTTCACGGAGGAAATGTTTCAGGCATTTTCTTTACCAAAATGCTGTTTGCTCAATGATTACAAGCGACCTATGGCGAGATAACTGTTTTGTTTATAGAAGTAAGAACGAAGTGAAATAGTATACCTGAAAGCCTCGCCAACTGGACTCATACAGAGGATGACATGGAGATTGGTTCGTACTCGGTTGACCAGGAAGGCAAATACGCTCTGTACTGTATCCTCAATTCCTTCTTTCTTCACTTCTTCCGAAAGTGCATTTCTCACCTGGTTTAGAAAAAAAACTCTATTGCATTTCTAGCTAAAAGATGTAACACTATCAATGCAAAAATCTTTACCATATATACTCAACATAGTCAGTTAAGGGCAACCTCTATATTAGATATCAAGATGTTCTACAATTCATTTAATGATCTAATCATGTTTGGATATTGAAAATGTGGATTTATATAACACATATCCCTCCAGTTTATAAAATCAGGCTAAGGTAGCCTTTATAGGGCATTGTAAAAATGTGAAGTAGCAGGACATAGGGTTGAAATGGTATTTTCTATGCTTGACAAATATGTTTTATCTTATTGAGTGAGATAAAAAAATATATTATCATTGGTGGTGAAACCTTCTATCTGGCATATAATTTAATTGTTAAATTTTTACAGAAATGAAGCACATTTAAGTTTGAGTTAGCTCCAGAAAGAAACTATTGCACATGCAACAATATGATGTCAGGATCCAATGGTATTTTCACTGGTAACTGATAACACAGTTTATTTCATGATAGATTCTGGTACATATCATCAGCAATCCTATAATTAGGTACAACTATTAAATCTCTTCTCTGACGACCTACCTCCTCAAACTCATCTGGCTTGTAGAGATTGGGGACCTCCCCGCTACTGAGGATGTTGTTGATATCCTCGAGGAATCCCTCCTCAACCACCTGGGTGTCGTTAAACAGGAACACGGTCGTTTTGTTCTCGACACCCGCTTGGAAGTACAGCTTTTTCAAGTCTGAAAACAGGCATTGTTTCTATGTGAGTTTCTTGACTTTGAAGGGTCCTCTTAAAAAATGTTAGATCTTATTGCATCAAAGGCAAAGGAGAAGAAAATAATCTTTATTACATTTGTATAACCCCATAGACCATAATCTTTAATGTTTTTGTTTTGTTTTTACACAATGAAGTTGTAAATTTTCTAGTTTTTTTCATTATCATCAGAAAGTTTAAGTTTTTCATGTTTAATAAGATGACGAAGCAATCTTTATCAAATCTTTACTAACTAAAGCTTAGCTGAAGAATTTATGCTTTTATGGTCAATCAAAATAGAATTCCAGAAAATGATGACTTTTTTACTACAAGCTACATGTAGTGTACTAAACATAACATGTTGTACAACCTATAGTATTCCGTGCTTGCCGTACAGCCCATCACGTGACCTGTAGCAAACGACTGTCAGACTAAAGCGAATGATTGAAACGATCCAGACTTCTCCGTGTTGTCTCTCCCAGGCCTGCACCAATGAAGCCACTACACTACAATTGAAATTTAATAGATTGATTTTACCATCTCTGAATTCTGCTTTTCTGTAGTGCTTGGTGACCTCAATCTGGAAGGTCGTGTAGTCACAGATGTGCGACGCCAGACGGGACAAACTTTGCCTTCCACTGCCGCCGATACCGATCAGTAACATGTTGCCACGTGGCTGTCGGATCACACGTACCACCTTGGAGACTGAAAGAGTAAATGAGTGGATGAGGTTTTTAATCATGATTTGTGCAATCAGGGTCTTGAAGATTCGGGGGGGGGGAAAAAGGAGGATTGTGAAATTTTGTATAAGATGTATAATAAATCTTAAAAGTGACCATCCTGTCTCGTCACCTTCTCGATATAATTTCAACGAGAAAATAATTAGCTATATATGGAGTCGGGCCTCGCGAGCGAATCTAGCTTCTGAGCCCAGGGTACAGATTAGTGGAATTTAGCATAACGTTCGTACCCTGAGACAGGATGAAAAGTGACCATAGCAATCACCACAATTTGAGTGAAAAAGGTGGTATTTTCTCAGACATTTACATATGAAAATGTATCTAATATTCTGAAATTTTGATATTATCTGCAAAGTTTAGTTAAAATAGGGAGTAAATATTTGAACATTTTGTCCTTATAATAATGGAACCCGATTAAGTGAAAATGACTGAGATACCCCAAATGATAATGATTTACATTTTGCAAGTTATTCATGCAATATGCATTAAAAAATCAAAAGGGAATGTTTTTGACAAGATAACCTAATTGGCTATCATAAAACAGATATAGTTAGCCAATAATTGCTTTTCATTGTCATCACCATCAATTAAAATATAACAAATATTCACCATGTTCGATGGCATCTCTGAAGAGTACAAGATCCATGTGTACAACTCCTGGTGTATTGTTGTACTCCTCCAACATCTCCAGCATGTGCTTCTTGAGAGCGCCGATGTCCACGATGTCCTCGTAAACTTGGTCGGTGTTGATGTAGTCGCCTGTGGAAATGGTTAGTGAGTGAGTTATTGTTTTACGCCGCTTGGGCAATATTTCAGCCATTACCGGCGAGGGAAATGGTTAGAAATTATCAGTAAAATTACAATTGTCTGAAACATGTATCTGTGTTCAAATCGTATTGTGCCAAATTTCTTTGATAACCATTTACCCAAAATGCTGTAAACCCTTTGAATATTGACATATTTTTTTCTATTTTACCGTACCTGATATTTTTAGCTGTTTATCTTACCTATTGCTTACAATATCAAAACTTTGGGATTGATTGATTTTGAAGAAGTCAATTATGAATATTAATGAATGTCTTAACAGTGATATTAAGCTATTCCCAATAAGATCAGTAAATGTGGGAACTAATAAGGTTTTAGACAAAGCTTAACTTTGATTGTAACAAGCCTTCTGAAGGCAGACTGTCTCAAGCATGAACATTATCAATTAAAATCTTTAGTTAAATGACAGATTTGAAGAAAGGCCATTAAAAAAATATTTTATTTTTTATATAATTTTATTTATTTTCAACAGGTACAATTTTTACATAAACAGGTGTATACTTGTTCAACACACGATAGACATTAAAAAAAAAATATTTATGGACATCATATGACATGAATTTTTAACAATTAGATGATACTTACCAAAGATTGGGGGCTGTTTGTTAGGACAGATATTGTGGAAGGTTTGATCGAACAAGGACCCCAGTTTCTCAGTGAGAATCTGCACAAATGCTTCATTGTCTTTGTCGTCAACTAGACGATCTGAGAACACTCTGAAGTAGAGAAAATAAGATTACACTTCATGATATTTTCACAATTTAACTACAGAATTTTTCATATGGAATATGGATCATTTACTTAAAAGTCTTTAGAATTAATCTTAATACTTTTTTTCAACAGATTGAAGAAGTAACCAAAGAATAGAAAGGCATGATTGTGTATTATAACAATCACAGAAATTTTTGATAACATATATATATTCAAGCCCCATGCTATTCAAATTTCGCTTTTCTTTAATGAAATCAACACAGAAAAGGAAAACTGGAAATGAATCTGTGAGCAAAAGCAAAGTATCAGGTAGGACAAATCTCGAACAGTCTTTACCTGAAGCACTCATGGATCCAGAGTCTTGTCATGGCTTGTTTTGTATCATGGTAGTCTTTGTGGGCTCTCAACAAGCCTTGGAACACCTGAGTAAATGGAAACAGAATAAATGTGAAAAATAGTTCTCAGTTGAGGTCAGTGTTTTCAGATTACAAAATTGCCTGATGTTGGACTGATAAATCTTCATATAAGTACTGTACAAAACAATTGGTTCAGTGCTTCCTAAGTAAGTGACATCATTGACTAGGTTTGGCATATGTGACTCTCTCACAGGTTAACCCAAGTCACTGACTGACACAAATCCTAACCCAAAAAATTACTGAAATATCATTGACTCGACAAATTTCGGTAATGTATCAAACACCACATTCGTTTGACTTTTTTTAAAAGTTCTGTGAATGAATGTGAAGAGCTGCCTTAAGTCAATCACTTAATGACTGTAAAAATTTCCTAACCAATGACAATTTCCTCTCTTAATCTGCTGCAAGGATGTGAACAGGGGCTGCGATTTGTAGAAATTCATTATGGATATGGTACGTACCCTGGATATGTCTCTGAGATTGAAGAGGTAGTGTATCTTGGTGGGTGTGGGAAGGAACTTAGCCACGATGGCCTGGTACATCTCGATGGTAGCCTGCGTCATGATGTCACCGATCGGTTTCACCTCCTCCTCAAAGTCCTGCAGTTTCTGGTTGATCATGCTGCCGAAGATTCTCTTGATTTGAGATTCCTGAAAATAAGACCATCAGTGAGTTGGTGTGTTTGGCCATTATTTCAGCCATGAGAGGATATCTTATAATTTGAACAAATATTTAAAGGGTATTCAGAAGTGAATCAAAACATCAAGGATATTGGGATAAAAACCTCTTTATTGTGAAAATATATGCTTATTCATTTATCAGGTGGGATATATAAGTTGAAGTGAAGATATAATCTGAAACCTCATAATTTTTCACAGTAAAGATTTGAGATTCCTTCTCTATTTACAAATCAATGTTTCTTATATCAAGCCGAAAACTGTATGCAGCAATTTAAGAGTGAACACCTTTCAATCATGGGAGTTACGAGGTCTTGTTGCTTGATTGAACTTACTATTCCTGTACGGAAAATTTGTTAATTGAATTCAATTAATAGAAACTAAATCCTTTTTGTAAGGTCCCTTCATTTCAAAAGAAAATGTGCTTAAGTGTCAATACAAAGAGAGAAAAAAATCTAAATCGCCAAAAATCAAAAAATGCATTGACTACCCAAATTCAAATAAAAGTTGCACAGATAAAGGGTTAAAGGGGTTCTCACCTGTGGGAATGTCATGTTGATGAGGTTGAACCTACTCTGCAGTCTGCGAGAGATGACCATTCTACCTCCACCAGGGGGACCCATAGCTACACACAGCAACATGTCCTGTTGGAGAAATATTGAAAGAGATTATTACAAGTGGGAGTGCAGTGTTTCATTTACCCCTGCGTCATGCATCGATTATGCAGAAGTTTCAAATTTGACGCAGACAAATAACAGTGGATGCGTACGCATGACGCATGGACATTTTCAGCTGTACACTGACATGTAATACTAAAATGTTTTAGACAGTTCAGCAAGCCATTTGTGGCAATTGACCAAAACATATTTTACATATATTAAGCATAACAAGTTCAAAGAAATTTATGTTTCAAAAGAAAATGAAAACAAACCCACGTGAAGATGTTAAAAAAACATTGCCCGACACTACGGTGACAGTAAACTTTCAATGTCAAATGAAACTGAACTTACAGTGGGCAAGTTTACAAAAATCCAATTAAAATTCTTTGACAAAGGCTGCCTATTTCTCATATTGGTATTTACTGTCTTATTTCTTAAACTGAAGCATCCTTATTTCCAGTTTTCCTTAGAGTAGTTAACTACGACATTGGAAACAGAAAATCAAAGTGCCCGTATGACAGTCATCTCGTATGAGGTTGAAGAGTCCATTTTTATGTTGGGAAAGCAAGTCACAAAACTTCTAAATTTTATGACACTGTGTTGTCAAATAACTGTTACCGGGTGCTTCTCAGCATAAAATGCAAAACATGTGTCATTGTTTTCTTACTAAATATCTCTTAGAATGTAAAGTGACTAAGAGGAAATAAAGGAAATAACAGTATCCCTAATAACCTGTCACCCCTCCACAATAATTGACCATTCTCCAACCACCAACTTGGAACTAGGTCAACACTTTGATTGACAGTTTCCTGTCTCATATAATTCAGCTTTTACTGACGTACGTGTGGGTTATTTGTTTTGATTTATTCATTATTTTAATTCCTTGATTTGATTATCAAAGCTTATTAGCTGCAACATGAATGCATCTTTTAAAGTTTATGCCAAAATGAATTGTTATTGTACAGTTGGACTTTGTCTTGTTTGTTTGTCTTGACTTCAAAGTTGCATTTTGTTACTAATGTAGGTTTTGGGTATTATGCAAGAATAAAAGACAAATACAGTAAATGAAGAATGATGAAAACAGTAAATAATGATTAATTTTCCTTTTATGATTAATCATTTTGAATCAAAAAGTTTTATGACAATCTCCATTTTAAAATCATACCTAGGAAATTTGTTATACATTTAGAAAAGAAATCCAGTGGTTCTGCAAAGATGAAAAACCTATTGTGTACTTTTCTAGATTTTTGTTGTTGATTTTTGCATAAAAAGATAATTGTAATTAATAACAGCAAAGGATTTCATTATAAATAAACAAATAATCATAACTGCAAAAGAGGTCATAAAAATACAAGTTAATTCAAAATAAGATTTTGTGTGTCCTGACTCATATTAATGGATTTTGTGTCAAATCACTTTTTTTGAAACGATGGAGAAATTTGTATTAACCGAGCTAGTGCAATTTTTAGAGTCATATGACACTCATCAAGGGGTAATGATTTATTCATTACGGATTCTACTGCACTAGATATGTATTGTAATCAACGATATCTGTCAAATGTTCTTATTTACGTTTCCAAAAACAACCTCAAAGTTCATAAATGAAGTTCATATCATGATTGGACATCATGCACCTAATTTGATTCATTGCTTGAACGATAAATGAAGAAAAGTGTTATTTTATTGTATGATGCATGATATTTCCCTCTGTGAAAATTATAGATCATTATAATCTATCGAGTATATGTTTTATTTCACCACTAAAAATAACAAGAGTCATCAGAAGATGACATATCCCACCGGTTCCACATAATCGTAAGTTGAAACCTTTGAAAGATAATTGTAAATTTTTCAAGCAAGGTTCATAATAGATTAGTATAAGCTAATATATATGAAACGAAACCTTTCATGAACAGAGTGCAAATAAGAGCCATTTCCATGGAAATAATAAAAAATAAAATTTTCAGAAATGTGAAAATATCAAAAGGCACCACTTCATTAGGTGGGCAATACACATGTAAAGTTTGAGAAAGATATGTGGACCGGTTTTATATATATGAAACAAAACCTTTCATGAACAGAGTCCAAATAAGAGCGGTTTCCATGGAAAAAATAAAAAATAAAATTTTCAAAAATGTGAAAATATCAAAAGGCACCATTTCAGTAGGTGGGCAATACACATGTAAAGTTTCAGAAAGATATGTGGACCGGTTTTTTAGTTCTGTTCCGGAAACGAAACCTTTCATGAACAGAGTCCAAATAAGAGCCGTTTCCATGGAAATAATAAAAAATAAAATTTTCAGAAATGTGAAATTATCAAAAGGCACCACTTCAGTAGGTGGGCAATACACATGTAAGGTTTCAGAAAGATATGTGGACTGGTTTTTGAGTTCTGCTCCGGAAACAAAACCTTTCATGAACAGAGTCCAAATAAGAGCCATTTCCATGGAAATAATAAAAAATAAAATTTTCAGAAATGTGAAAATATCAAAAGGCACCACTTCAGCAGGTGGGCAATACACATGTAAAGTTTCAGAAAGATATGTGGACCGGTTTTTGAGTTCTGCTCCGGAAACAAAATGATTACGGACGGACGGACGGACATACAGACAGAAAGGGCGATGACTATATCCAACGGTATTACATACCGGTGGGATAATAATAAAAAGAGGATATTTGAGATTTCTCATTAAATACCATATCTATCTCATTGATTGTAGTAGAGATGTTATTATCATGAGTGGTGCAGCCACAATTGTAATTGTAATTGTCTACATCATAAGATGAGATAAACATGGTATTTCAAATGTCAAATGTTCTATTTATTAAATTTCCTAAAACGTCATAAATAGCATAATTATATGAAAGAAGTAGCCAAATTGCTTTGCAAATCCCACTTATCTCATCATTCAGTCATGCCGTCAAAATTTTCTCATGCTGTTTATAATTTTACATTCACGGAGCAGTGCTCCTTAACCAAATCACCCATTGATGCCAGAAAACAAACTCAAAAACATCTTTGTAACTGGTTTCTTAGGGGTGAAAGGAATAACTTCAACAAACCTTGATGTACTTGACAGTCTGTTTAGACCTGTCATACCAGAACCCGTAGTCCAACCACAGACGGATCAGCTCAAGCGGTGGCTGGGAACCGAAGGTGTCTTTAGCTGGCATGTTGAAGTCGTCCATGAAAGTGATGAGCTTCTTGCCCCCCACTGGCACGTACACCCCCTTTGTGCGTTTCTCTACACGACTCTCGATGATGTCCTGGACGTTGTTGGAGGAACTCTGTATGAAAAGAAAGAAAAGATATGTTGAAAAATGTTGATAGGAGGACAGGAATATAAGGGAGAGTCCTCTCACAGTATTTTTTGTGGAAAAAAACTCAAGGGGGCATTCCAGTATAATAAAACATATTAACATACAGTAGAACACGGATATTCCGCGAACTCGGATATAGCGAACAATCGGATATAGTGAAAAAATTTTTAAGTCCCGTCAATAGCCCAATGTATGGTGAACAAACGTGAATAGCGAACACCGGATACAGCAAACTCCCTTGGAGTTTGTTATATCAGTGTTCTACTGTATAATGTTATCTGTACATTAAATATCACACAATTCATGTGAAACATGTTACCGGGGTTAACAGTTTTGTTTATTCTGACAAATTGACAAAGAAGAACGCTCAGTGGGTAAAAATTACAGACTCGTGCCAGTTATATGTACAAACATGAGATGTGAAGTCAATCATCGGTGCTATGAGTGTGAAAAGCCTTGCTACAACATAACAAGGCATTATTGTAAAGTATTATCATGATTATCATCATTTGTAAATGGGAGGGTATTCAATGTATATATAATCTATTTTCGCTAAAAAGTCAAATTGATCAAAGAACAGAGGTTTATTATGACATTTACCAGATAAACAAAATCGCAGGCCGGAAATAGACAGGACAGTATTTTGAAATACAACTCGGGCAATATTTCAGCCATTAGCTGTGTGCACAGAACAATTGAAAATAGAACGAAAGAGAGAATGCTACAGACTTGGGTAATAAGGAGGTACTTGACATTAAAATTAACCAGCAGGAAAAGGGTTAAGTTATAATACTCACCTGTGCAGACATGTTGACTGAGAGAATGCTGTAGACTTTGGCGTCGAGTTTGCTGAGGGTTGATTCTGCGACGGATGTTTTACCGGTACCAACGGGACCGACCAACATGATTGGGTTGGCGCCAGACATGAGATGTGACGTCAGATACTCATATCTCACCATGTCCACTGTCGGTACTATCAGCTTGAAGAATGGCAGCCTGGAAGAGAAACAAATAAGGAATAAGTAAGAGATTAGCAACAAAACTCCTCTGAATTTTTTAATAATCAACCCAATGCCAAATTGATATGTACAAAACCATTCTTCATCGGCAATTTTGCAGGAATCACTAGGCTATCAAACAGGTTATTACTTCTACGGAAACATTAGGATTAGATGGGAGTAATTGGCCAAACGCTAAGTTGGCCTAACAAGTATTCTAGACAGTTGACCATTAGTACAAATAACAAATCAACAGTGACCCAGCAGTAATTGGGTAACTAGTTTGATACGATGGTAGTTTGAATTTGAACCTTTAGCACCTGACAGGTGTCACTAAGCGCTTTTAGCATTGAATGTGAATGGATATATATATATATATATCAACATTTGTTGTAATTTCGCACTGCACCCCTCCTAGTACGATAGAAGACATGCAAAAAAACTTAAACAATCAGATGAATAGTTTTTCTGAAAAAGGTCAGACAAATATTGTCCTCGGACAGACGGACGGAAACATTGGTACTACTATATAATAAACATATGAAGGTATATTAACTTATATATCATCTATAACATCATTGATAAAGATAAACAACAGAACTGGTCCAAGAACAAAACCTTGTTGGACACCAACTGTTACTGGTTTCAATTCAAAATGTAATCCTAACTCTATCCAATGTTTTTTTTCTACAGATTATTGTTGGTCCGGCAATAGTGTCAAAATCAGCTTTATATCGTAGGCATTAGCACTAATACCGCTGGCAATACCTGCTCTGAAATACCATTCTAATTATTGCCTAGGAACCATAAAATTGCCTATTGCCGGATTTTCACTATTGATGCTAACATATGCGCTATATAAATGGACTTCAATCATTATTATCCAAATTTCTGTATAACCCAAAGAAAAACCTCTCTGTAGACACTTACTGAGGATTGTACTTCCATCCCCCCTTCAACTTCTCCTCCCAGTGGACCCAGGTCTTGTTCTTGGGGTCCACGTAGTACTCGTAGATGGTATCCTTGTTGGGGAATGTTCCCTCCGCCTCTCGGATGTAGTTGTCCATCTTCTTCCGTCCCTCTTCATCGATGGAACAACACAGAGACCAGATCATACAGAACTGGAACCACAGCTCAACCATTCGCCCAAAGTTCTCTGTGTCGTGAGAATCAACCTGAAAATGCATTAATACAATATTCATTCGCAAAGTCATTATCTTGAACAAAGAATATGTTCTTCAAAATACTGGTAATTACTTTTACAACACTTAAGCTTTTTGGAGAGGCATTATAAACGTTGCTTTGATATTCAAAGAAATACATAAAAAATATATGACCATCCATAAAAACTTATTCTTCAACACGTATCAAGTCTGAAACACCTTTTTTTTAACTTACCCCATTCTCTGCGGTGGCAAGACAATCAAACAGCTTGGTGAGAGATGCAACACCGTTTAGCTCAGCAATAGGGATGAGTTCTCTGCAGTTTTCTTTCTTGAAGGTGAGAATCTTGACCACGTACTTGTCAAACAGCCGACGTAGTTCTTCTATCAGGGCCTAAACCAAGGACATCTCAAACATTAACATAGTCAATATATTTCTTTAAAATGTTGGCAAAAAACTGTGGAATTACTCCTCTATTGATGAATTTTGATTCCTTTAAGTTGGATTCTTAGGAAGATTTTAAGAAAGAGCTTCTTATTGGCACCATACCTGCTGAAGATATACAAAAGCTAAATACGTAACTGCACTTCTACTTCAAAACTTTCATTTAGAAGTTAAATTGTGAAATTTTGGTCACATGTTATGCAAGGTTACAGATTAAAAAACTTTGCCCTTTAGAGTTAGACAATCCTGCCAGCACTGACTGTTCCCATAGCTTACCCACACAACTATCTAGCCTTGAAAAATTCAAGGTCGCACAATTAAATTTGATTGCGTTTCTTGAGGGACTTGATATCGTCTCTCAGAAAGACATGGTAGGAAACAGTATGAGGATCCTTCTAAGATTGCAGTGATGGGACCAAAAGGAATAGAAATGTGTAGCAGTTATAAAGAGGAACATAAATCCTTCATCAATGCATGTAGGTAACGGCAGACATGTTTCATGTGTAACACGGCACAAACTAAATTCATGCATCCTATCTATTCCTTAGCCAGGCTTAATCAACGTCCAAAAAAATTATCTGATTTTTTCTTGTAATCAACAAAATTCACTCACCTTATCTTGTTTTTTCATCAGCCAGGACTCCACAAATGGCTGCCAGCCGAGGTCTTTGTAATCAGCATACACCATTCCACTACGTGAGACGGTAGCGGGTGATGCGACTGCAAGGTCCTCGACCTCAAACAAGAGAGACACCTGGTCGGGCATCGAGATACGCTCGCCGTTGATCAGCGTCAGAATCTTGTTGTCGTCCATGACAGAGTTCATACTCTCGATCCACAAGGTGTCAACGGGCCCGTCAAACACGATCCACTTCTCCTCCGGTTTCTCATCTGTAAGTTAAGTTTGTGTGGAGTTATAGAAATGTTTGGCAGCATATCAAGGTTTCAAAATTGCTGATTCTCTTGTGTTCACAATTACAAAATGAGTGGTTTTGGCTCTGACCCAATGAACTATGACATCAGAGAAGACAGATTTAATGTGGAAATGATGAAAGGTATAAAGATATATAGATAGTACTGAACTAGCTATAGGTATATTTAATAAAATGAATGCATGGTTTGGTAGTTTAAGAGATTGATGCCCAAATGCTATTCAGGAGCACGCGGAACAAAACCAGGGAAACAGTTAAAAGGGCATTATTTTATTTTATTGCTATATATGGTGAAACATAGGTTTTGGCTCCATAAATATAAGGGTATAACTTAGATGCATAACGCCGAGACATACATGCTGATATAGCAGGATGTGATACAACTCACCTGCACATGTTTGCCTCATGACGCTGGACAAGACCCCGTCCGTCCATTCGTTGGTGTTGAGGTCAAACTCTCCGTACAGTTCACCCAGAGAGAGAGCTTTTGGATTCAGTGGGAAGTCCTGTAATACGTCACCAAATATCACATCAGCAAACAAATACAGGGTGTTGATGAATAATATTTTTTGTATAGCCACAATAAAAAATGGTAAATAAAATCACTAATATGTGAAAAATTTACCAAAAAGAGGGTGATGTTCAATAAATTTTTGTATTCCCACAATCAATAACATATATTATGAACATTAGCGGAGCAACTATAGAAATGAGAGATAAATGCCTTTCAGATAGTGAACAAATGTAACAATGTTATATTTGGGATCACACTATCTTGAAAAGTACAGATTCTTGTACTTTTTGGGCCGAGTCCCATGCGGGATTCGAACCCACACCCTCAGAGTCAGTTAACACCGCCAGCAATGACCATACCAACAGCTAACCAACTCGCCTGTTTCGCCATCCACTGTGCTTTTCAAGATAGTGTGATCCCAAATATAACATTGTTACAAAACTATAGAAATGGTTTGCCACCAAGAATACTTACCCTAAACCTAACCCTAAGACCCTTACACTCATCCTAACATCAAGCCTAAACCTAAACCTGAAGTACAGTTTAGTAGAACAATATATTATGAAAAATGGGTGGCGAACAATCCTATTGTTATTTCACATTAGCAGAGTCCTCTCTCTGAGAGGCCTGTTCTCACCTTCACTTGTTGGTAGTTCTGATCGCCTCCCTTGTTGAGACGTGTCATGGCCGCCTGTAGGATTCTCCAGTACACAGTTTTACCCGACTGGGTTCCTCCTACGATCATGACGGCGTGACGGGAGGTCTTGGTTTCGTACAGCTGGATAACCTTCGTCACTGTGTGGTCGTTCACTTGTAGACTATGCTCCTTCAGATCAGCAGTGATAGCTCCCTTCAGCTGAAATAGATTATGATTATTATGATTACTGTGAAAATCTGCACTACCAAACGATAAGCTTGGTGAGATGGATTCTTCAGATAAGCAGTAATGGTTCCCCTTAGCTAGATAATGATGATAATGATTATATGAAGAAAATTTTCAACACCAAATTGATGTTTACTTGGTGACTTTCCTTTGTCAAAACATGATGATGACAAGATGATGATGATTAATAAGAAAGAAAATTTGCAACACCAAAATGATTTTTATTTTGTGACTTTCCTTCTTCAAATCAGCAGTGATAGCGCCCTACAGCTGAAAGATTATGATGATGATAATGATAATTATTAGTATGAAACTTTGCACTACCAAAGTGATTTTAACTTTGTTTCTCTGTATCAGGAGTGTTTCTTTTTGAAATCCTTGATAATCATAATGATTACTATAAATTTGCAATTTGACTGCAACCAGAGAGGGGGTGAAAAAAAAAAAAACATTTGAAAAAAACCAACTTTTCAGATAAGTTTTATATAACCATTACCTTTGAGTAGTCGACCAATGGAGTTTCAACTCCTGGAAAGAGGTCAGACATGATACCGTTGAAGAGCGGCAGGTCAACAGAGGTCAGTTTGGCGATGTTCATGTCCTTCATTGACAGCAGGAGGATCTGGACAACAATAATCAAGATATCATTTTAAGTGTTTTATAAACCATACAGAAGAAACAGATTTTCTACACATGAAATATGAAAAAAAAAATTGTAAAAATATTTAAAATATTTAGAGAGTTAGTGTAAAAATGTCTTTTTGGGGCCCTTCTTAACCTTCTTTGTCTTTTAAACTTCAATCGCTAAGATAGTTATACAAAGCAAAGCTACCTTAAAACCATTTTTGTTCTTCAATCGTTTCACCCTTCAAGAAATACGGCTCAAAACATTTATACTGGTTTCTAGAGGGGTGGAAGGGTAAATAGGTAAAAATTTGAAGACAACCAGGGAATTAATTTTCAAGAAAACAAAAAATAACATCAAACCTCTTCATCAGACAAATGGGGGTTCCCTCTCTTCTTTCGTCCAGCATATCGGAGCACGGACACGAGAGCTCGAAGTCCGAAGTCGTAGTGGTCTTGCTTGGACAATTGTTGAGTGGCCAAGGAGTAGAGGGTGAAGACCTTCTTGGCAAGAAGCTTTGTGTTCCCGAAACCCTCCGCAAACAGGATGATCTCAGCGATGAGGTTGGAATCTGGGACGACCATAGCGATTGGTCGGAACATGGACTTCAAGTTGTCCGGTAGCTCAGTTCGACCGGCATAACCTGGAAAGAAAATGCTTACATTTAGATTTTTGTGTATGTACCTAAGATGGACATATTAAAACGTGAGGTAAGGTTAAGGGATTGTGGGTTTATCGTCGCTTTCAAGAGTATTTCATTTTTATCTCGGCTGTTAGAATTATTGCGAAAAGAAAGCCTGCAACACCATTGTGGCTATGCATGACGGTGAAGCCTGCGAGCTTCGGCTGGAATTAGCGAACAATCGGTGGTACTGCATTGAAATTAAGTGAAGCATTGCACCCGAACCTTATTGCGGGTTGAACAGTTCTCTACTGCCAACCAAACCCCTGCACATTAAAAGGCTTAATATAAATCATAGTATTTAATACCATGCTGCAAGACAGTTTGCAAAGACATCCTGATTGTGAAGAAACATGTGAGATTGAAATGTAGTCAGTAAGTATAGTTTGAGTTCACATTTCAAATATTTGTGTAAAAAAAGCGTCACTTTAATCACTGCAGCTCATACTACTGCAGTGAGAAAATTTACACTGTTATCATGGATTTGCATTATGAAGCTGTGAGCTTTAACTAGTAACAGTGAGTGAAACATGGGTACAGCGTGGAATGTAGATATTGGATTACCAATTTTAAACATGTGAGAAAATCCCAGGGGACAGGGGCAATATTTTATCAAATCAGTACAAGTTATCTTGCAGCGAAAAGATCCTCAATTGAAATTAGCTTATGCACTGTCGTTTAACTGAAGTTTGTATCTCCAGTATATACTGACCTGGATTCATAGTGATGAAGATACCACACGACCAGACAAGTTCAATCTCTCTCCCTTCAAACACAAATCTGTTGGTGTTGGCGGCCAGGGCACTGAGGATGGAGAGAATCTGCTGAGCAACCACGGACAACACCTCAATGTTGATACGGTTGAACTCATCGAAACATCCCCATGCTCCTGTCTGGAATAACCACAGGATATCATTTAGTATTTTTGATTTTTAATAATAGAATTTATTATCACCACTGTCAATCTTAGAATACAACAAAGATTTGATTAACTGAAAAAAAATGAAATATATTTAAAAGACCACTTTAAAATTGAAGTTTTAATCTGATGCAAATGAAGATTTAACCAAAAAGAGTGAGTAAGGATTATTCAATAGAAATATCAGTCATAATGGTTGACGACTAAATATTTGAATCCTGCTTATATCATATTATCATAAAGAAAAACATGGCACAGAATTTCTGCAAAAAATAGAGCCATTAGCTCTGTAGCTCATCAGGCTTTACATAAGATTTTGCTTTAGGGTGTGGGCAAAGTGGTTCCCCCCTTAGTAGGGGCCACAGGGTCACCAAAGCTACAATTTTTAATCCTCACTAGTCAAGGAGTCTATACACAAAGACACAGTTTTCTAGGCCTTATGCTTCTGGAAAAAGCGGCCAGATGAGCTAAAAACTAAAATATAAATCACCTGTGCCAATCCAGAAAACATTCTTCCCATGGATTTGTAGTCCAGACCTTCGGAGCAGTTGACAACGATGACATACATTCCGAGAGACTTTCCAAGATCTTTTGTAGTTTCCGTCTTTCCTGTTCCGGCAGGACCCTTTGGACTGCCCCCTCGATGAAGGTGAAGGGCAGTGGTCAAGGTCATGTAGCAGCGGTCAGTGAGTGGCGTGATGACCAGTCTGCCAGAGTTCCCCAGATACTCATAGCCATACTGGAACTGTGTGTTGGTTTGTCTCACCACACAGTCATCAATATCCTAAAATAGAAATGATATGAGGAATTATTTCAATACAAAAACATCATGATAGGTCAACACACACTTCTAAAAATATCCAATACAGTAGAACACGGATATAGTGAACAATCGGATATAGTGAACACATTTTTTTGTCCTGTCAAAAGGCTTATGCATGGCGGCCAAATGTGAGTAGTGAACACCGGATATAGTGAACTTGGTCCCTTGGAGTTCGGTATATCCATGTTCTGCTGTATATTGAAATGTTCTTCTAAAAATGCCATGTCATTGCCGTTGCTCAGCTACAATGCAATATCACAAAATTTCTGACCATTAAAACATATCAATGGAAAATTTGTTGATTTCAGAGTAACATCACTGATTTTCCATTGTAGTTTGGCCTTTGAAATTCTGCCCATTCTTTTTAATAATAATAATAATAATAATGGATAGCTTTTATATAGCGCTAAATCTCCGCATTGCAGACTCGGAGCGCTCCATGCTCCATTACCCTGGTCTAACCCAAGCTGACATATTTGTCGCTAGAAGGTCACCACCAACACAACTCTTTACCAGGTACCCATTTCCTGCTGGGTGAACAGAGGCACATTTTGAATAAAGTCACTTTCCCAGGGTGACACCACAAGTCTCTCAACTTGTGTCTCAGTGTGGGGCAGGGAATCAACCCTTCAAACTCTCAGTTTATTCAGCGGTGAGCGAGTAACCCACTCTTACAGCGAGCCACGCCCGTTGTTGCTGAACTATACTGATAGCGGTCGACTGAGCATTGCAAAGGACCACGTGTTTGGTTTCACTAAAGATTTTAAGAAGTAGGATACTACTGCTCTTACCTTTAAATAGGAATATGCCAAAATGACCAAGCATCATCAACTACACAGATTGGATACAACTATGAGCCAAAATAAATTAATGTTGCAATTTTTATCGAAAGAAGAACTTTATGTACCTTGTCCCAGTAGAGACGAAGTTGACTGAGCCAATCAAAGGCCGAGGTGTCGGAACATCCTGTCTTGATTAGCTTCTCAATGATGTCACGGGCATGAACCTCTATGGTTACCAGGGCAACGATCTTGGCACGCTGGATTTTGGTCAGGTTGGTTCGGACTGCTTCTGACATCTTGTTCAACATGGCAACCTGGTGAAAAAACAGATTTTGTTATGACATATTTTTTAGATTTTTAAAAGATAGATATTTTCATAGAATTTCTTCTCAACTTAATTCCTTTGAAGTTGGTAAAACTTGAAATGATCAATTTGATCAAATATGATAATTTGGATTGAGAATATGTCAAGTGAAAGGGCAGAAAAAAAGTTTTGTTAATTGATGATGCAATACCATTGTATACATTTGAAGCAATCCATTTGATTTGAAAGTTCAATTACTGATATTTCATCCTTGTGCAAGGAATCCATAGTTAGTTTTTATGCTACACAAATCCTTTGCTTAGGTCTGATTGTTAAGGTGCAATTTGGAATTAAAAACCTTACCAAAAATTTTTGTGAAGCAAAAATCGAATATTTGATAGCATGTCTTCAAAGTGTCATAAAACCATCATGCTAACCCTTTACAACAGTCTCTATTGGGATATAAATGATCTTCTTTTTGACACATGCAATTTCAACTTTTGAACTAATATTTCAACCTAAGTTCGATTGAGAAAAGGGTGGTTCTCTCCTGAAATTTCGGTATTTAGTTTGGATTTCAGTAAATTGGCTAGTAGGTCTTGGTACTCATGATAAGCAAACGTATGTAACACAAACCTTGATCTGTTGATCAGCCTGGTGAGCTACATCTTCCTACGCAGATCCTAAAAGGCCAGTTTCCAAACTGTCATTTTATGCCTTGCTGCAGAGACTATACTTTTCTGTGCTGCTATAGTGCCCCTACAGAGTAGAGAGCAAGCACAGAAAACTCAAGGCTATGCAGCAAGGCATAAAATGACAGTTTGGAAACTGGCCTTTTAGGCTCTGCGTAGGAAGATGGGTGAGCTATGGATATGTTCATTGCTGGCCATGTTGTCTGACTAATCAATGAGGGGTGTGTTCAAATCCAGCATGGGACTCTACCAAAAAAATACCCAAAATTGTGCTTTTGATGATAGTGACTGATCCAAAATATAACTATGTTAAAACACAAACCTGTTTTTTCTTCATACTCTTCAGGGCCCTCTTGTCCCCTCTCTCCTTTGTTGTGGTCAAGGCTTTGGTCACATCCTGTGTCCACTGAATCTGACTGGATGTGATGCACATCTGAAAATCAAGACAGGTCTTTGTCAGTTGGATCACATATAAAAGGGTTTACCTTCTCTGAAGGGCAGCAGTGTTTTTGTAAAAAAAATATAAATAGCATTTTCTTTAAAAGTACATAATTTGAGTAAAACATTAAATAAAATCATAAAAGTAAAACTGAACTTAAAAGGCAATTTGAAATGATTGATTTCAAATCCAAATATCAATATATTAGTATTTTTTCAAAATCTAATTCTAACAAAAATCATCAAAACATAATTATGATAAACAAAACCAAAACAGAAATAAAACCAAATCATAAATAGACTGAGAAATTAAATTTTAGATAATCAACATAAACTTTATTTATCGGTACATATATCATAAAACCTTAAAACAAAAGACATAAAACAAAATATAAATGTAGAGTGTACAGACCTGTCCGGGCCACTCCTTGATCCACTTATCTCTCTTAGTGAGCATCTTCTTGAGAGCGATCCTGCAGTTCTTGAGGACCTCTTTCAGGGTCCATCTCATGGTCCGCTCAACATCACACAGCCACGCCTACAATAAACAAGTCAAGATTATTCTGGCCCCTACTAGTGTTGTTCCTAGAGACAGCCATATGCACATTTGCCCAGGTTTTATGGCTTGGTTCCCTGTTATTTCTTGAAGCAGACTAAATGATATTCTGTAAATAGGATAATTCTAGCCAAATGTTGTTCCTTGAGGGGTTTGATTACCCTGTTATTTCTTGCAGCAGAAGGATCTTTTTGTGTGGATAAGATAATATACTTGAAAATGAAGAAAGAACTCAACAGCCTCTGTAACATCCAATGAGGCCATGAGCTTTGAGCATACCTTTATGGCATGGATACTGCGCAATATAAATGCTATTATTTTTATTATTATAATGCTGACAAGTGCGAACATTATTTCTAGGTGGGATCAGAGGGAAAATAGTCAAGGCAAGAAAAACCTGTGAACATCTTTCAGTATCGATAAATGGATCTAGGTCTATCCTTGCACCATATTTTTAAAATCAAACAAATAATATTCACAAATCTTTGGAGGTGTAGCTGTACATGTATTTTGTTTTTATTGATGAGGCATCCCACAATCATAAAAAATAATCCTTCTTGGGGTGATAATGTATTGTCATTCATTCATTGTCATTGTCATAGCCAATGATTGTACTATGACAACTTTTAACCAAAGTCAGAAGTTGTTTGAAAAAAGGTCAAACAAAGATTCGATGATGTTTTCAAAACCTCACCTCAACAGGCCCATCCAAGAAGACCGAGTGTCCAAAATCAACATATTCTCCGTCACTTGAAGACATTCCTGCCGCCTCCCACTTCTGTGCAATACCAGCCTGGGTAACATACATAAAATAAGTATTGAATCATCATACTTTTATCAATTTGATGTAAGTTTAGGATAACAACTATTTTTGGTATGTTCTTATGATCAAAACCTGTGATTTATTTGTTGATGCCAATTTTCATTTAAAGCTTTTAGTTTAAAGGACTAATTTTCTTACTATCATATTTCACAAGACCTAATGACATGTCAAAATGTCATTAACATAATAGAAATTCCTATCACAATATGCACTTGATGCATAATTTAAACTTAAATATGCCGGTTATGCTTCAAAATGAAATTTAAGATATAAATATAAATCACAAAGATACCACACAAAAATCCTCTAACTTTAAATATTTAGTAAAAATGTTAACTGTATAATAATTATTAACAGATATGATCAAAGAATAAACATTTTAATTAACTTGTATTTGAATAAGAAGGTATTAAATGATACTTAGAATGATGTCATTATAGATTTAAATATCTATTAATGTGGATGGAAGTAAACAATTAAAAGGAGTGAAAGCGATCTTGAAAAAAAGTTTGGTGAAAATTTTTGTGTTCAAGCATTTGATTGCTTTTGATGCTGAAGTAAAAATTTTGGTGATTGAAATCTACTTTAAACTATTCTTTAATCTATGATTTGCAAGAAACTATGTGTTAAAGTGTTTCGAAGAAAGGATGTGAAAATTATTCATGGATACAAAATATTGATTGTATATGAAAAACGCTTGCCTTATGACAATAGTGCAATTGTATGACTTGTATGAAAATGAACTAATGGCAAAATATTAAACGGTAATACTAATAGTGATTTAACACAAAGGTCCAACGATTTTTGCGGACAAATAATCTGTACATTTCTATAAGGTGTATCTGTAATTTTATCAGCATATTAAACCTAATCTTTTCTAATGCTTAACAAACTGTTAAAAAGCAAGAAAAGTGATGGCTTGAAAATCTATTGTTTAATAGCTGAACATGTGAAATGATATTATTTGACAATGCAAATGGATATTTAAAGTGCTAAGTTTCTTATGAAAACTAAATTTATATAAAAGTGAGAAATCTTTCTGAAACTACAATTATGCTCAATTGTGTATTGATTACTGACTGTTTCATGCTAAATATAGCAAAGCTCAAAATATAAATTATAAATCTGCTTAGCAAAATTGCATCTAAAGGAGTTGAAAGTTGTTACTCTTTAGATGAAATACTCCATAACAAATCTCATAGTTATAAGGTTGGCGAGCAGAATATTTGTGGAATTAAAAGTTCACATGAAACAGTCGGTTAAAAACTATCCATATGGTGTTATTGTGAGCTAAAAGCAACTGATGTTTATTTAGTTTTACTTACTGTCACACGCTCCTGTAACTACAGGTTTATGACACCAATAAGTTTATGATAACAATATTTTTAAAAATAAGCATCATATTATGACAATAAAAGTATATTTAGCACAGTGAAATAGAAATAAGTTAAAATTTTATCATAAAAAACTACACAAATTCATTTTATTTTGTCTTAAAAATTCTTGAATTTCATTCCCGAGTTATTGTTTACGCTGCTTGGGCAATATTGCAGCCAATAGCTGCGTTCCTTACAATGAAAGAAATATCTTCAATATCAAATTTGAAAAATTTGAAAAATAAAATTCAATTTATTTCATAATTTTTAACATGATAAAATTTTGATACATACCTTTGACATTTTGAGAGATTTGATGTTGTCAAAGCATTTTTTCAGATGCGGTTGTACAGCCTCTGGATTTTTCGACTGACCCAAGATTTCCAAAAGGTCGTCGTTGGACAGGAAGTAGAATCGTGGGAATATTTGACGCTTGGTTTCAAGGTACATGTCCAGGGATTTCTGAATCTCTTCAAGCTTCAAGTTCATATCATTTAGCTGTTCCAACATACCTGTAGACAAATAGAAGTTGCATTACCGGGAACTCATTGTGCCATTTTGATAAATTTAAAGAGTCACTCTGTGAGTTGTTACGGCTTAATATGCCTAACTTTGAACAATAAGGACAATTCTTATGGATCACTTCCTTGACAACGACATTAGAATCTATGTTGAAACGTCACTTACACAGAATAAAGAAGTTGTTCATCAATAAGAATTGTCCTTATTGTTCATCACATCAACTTCTAGAATGCCAATCAAAAAAGTCATGCCTAACTTTATCAATAGAGTCATCTAATATAAAAGTTGAAAACCAGACAATGACACAAGTCAATCACTTAAATGTATAGAAAACAGTCAGAATGACATTTATGAGTTGATAATGTTTGATATGTTATATAACTATTAATAGAATAACTCATCACAAAGATCTGGATTCGCATAGCTTTACCAAACATGTTCATTTTAAAACTACTATCTTAATATTTTTTTTAAATGTCTTGCAATGGAAAACAGTTCCTTTCCTTTTGGCGAGATAACTTTGATTACCCTTTAAGGTTTAACATACCAGGATGATGGCTGCCCTTGTGAGCGTTACGGACGCTGTTAAGTCGGGTCATGATGACCTTCCATTTGGCGTTCACGTCGTCAAACTCCGCTGATTCCCGTGGAAGCTGTTTCCTGATGTCCTCTCCCAAGAAGATATTCTAGAAAATTTATTTCATTTTTTTGTTTAACTCTAATGTGGATTCTGAATATTTTATTTGTTTGTTGAATTTTTGTTGTTAAATTACAAAGTCAAGAATTTCATTTAGTAAATACGTTTTCAGAATAGAAGTCTGAAACTTGAGTATATGTAAAGTAAGTATTTGAATTCAACAAAATAATAAATAATAATGATAATCACAGGAAGTCAAGCTATTCACAGCTTAGTAATGTTATTGATTTAGATAGTTTATTTGGATTTGAGATTTTCAATCTTTTACTTTTGGATTCAATTGGAACATGCAGTGAATTTATTTGGGCAAATCCTACAACAAAGGGAGGTAACTGACCTCAAGGTACATCCACTGTCGCTGAACGGTGAGCAACATCTCGACAACCTCCAGAATGAGGGACAGAGTTCTCTCCCATTTGTCAACATCCTTCTCAAACGCCTTCACAAAGCGAGATGCTTTCATTGTCGACAGTTGAACTTGGTTGTCTTCAAGGGCAGCAAACACATCGTCTGTTGATCTGGTACATGAAATATATCATACATTATTATTGTACATTTATCATTTTGGAAACCTGCACAAACATTAGATTATCAATATTAACAGGTTTCTGATTTGTGCATGGCTTACACGATTAAACGATAGTCATTGAAGAGGAGAGGGGGACTGTACCAAAAGGAAAATATACCTAACAGAGGTCACCATAACCAATAAATTTCTAACCAAGGACGATGTGTACCATTTCACTCCTAGATGCGAGCATTAATTTGAACTAGAAAAGTTCTGTTACGGTAATTTCATTAAAACAACCATATTTCAAATAACATTCTTTTATTTACCTGATCTTGAAGTGTCCCTTCTCTTTGTAGGGTGCAATATCCAACTCAGTGACATTCCAGGTTGCTTCAATGGCTTCCAGACCCTGACAAAAAGAATCAATTTGTAACCAACATGATGTTAAAAATAACAGGAAACAGGATTTCAACCATCCTATGGAACTATAGAGAAAATCTAGACTAAATTGAGTGTAATATATCTTTTTTATCTTATCTGCATACATTTCTACACCATAACAAAGAGGTAAGATCACAGCAAATTTAAATGTTAACATTGCTTAGAACAGAAGGTTATTCGGTAAAAATCTCCTCTATACTATTTTGTATACTTTTTAAACATGAAAACATTGTTTCAATGATAGATTTCACTAAAATATTATCCTTCTTACCTGTTCAATGGCCAACTCCTTAGTTGCTGCTCCTGAGATATCGTTGATCTGTTCAGCATACTGATCAAAACCATATTCAATGATCTTCTCAAGTGTGAACTCTTCTGCTTTGTGGTCGAAACTTCTCTGCATTTCCGTCTGAAAATAAATAAACAAGTATGTAACATAAGCCCTTGGTGCTCTAACCTTTCAAAGTGCACTACATGTCAAAGAGCAAATTTATGTCATTTATATATAAAAGAATCATAAAAAGTGAGCATTCTAAAATTTCAGCCCTTAAATGGCTATTATTTTCAAAGCATGAAGCTTATATGAATTTTTATCCTCTGCAGATTTTTCCTGTCCTTTATTTCATTTGAAGTAGTTACAGATCTAAGAGCAAACTTGTATAATTTGTACTTAAAGGACTGACATGTTTCGTTAAATGGCCAGAGCAATCTTTATTTAACCCATTTATGCATGACCTCTCAGATTTTAATTTAATTGTGACAATTTATAGTTCATAACTTGCAATGAAGGGAATCAGTTGTTATTTTTCCCTCAAGTATTTTTTTCCGTGTTATTTTGATGATTGAATTAGCGTCCCATATATGGGACGACATGCACAGGAGGGTACAGGTTTTTTATATGCACATTATGAAACCAAATTTTTTGACAGATAATAAATTTTAGTTTGACAACATCTTGTGGACTTCCTCCTTCAGAAATGCAAACAATTTCAGAATTTCCGATTTCAGACGTACTTCAGCAGAGCAATCAATCAAATTTTGCGTGAAAAACTTAGTATATGTAGTATTCAAGCATTAACAATTTCTCCAGAGAGCGGGTAAAGGAACATTGACCACCACGTTTGGTTCTTCATGAGGTACTTCTAGCACATGAAATGCTCTGATTAACTCATTTCATCCTTAAAACCATCCTCATCTTCAATATAATCTGTGGCAGCAGAAAATTCGGATAAGTCCATATAATTATATATCAGCAGAGGGTTAATCAGTCACTTATAATTTTTTTCTAATTTTATTACCTTTCAGGTTATCCTTTCCAATAAATATCAAGACAAGAAATTATATTTCTTCACAAGAATAATTTCCGAGAATGACCAAAAAACCTGTACCCTCTTGTGCATGACGTCCCATAAGTGGGACGCTAATTTGACAAAAGTTTGAGCATGGAAAAAAATTAAGTTGACTTTCACTCTTATTTTTAGTTAAACTATTAAACATTTAAAAACATTAAAAACAAGTCAATTTAGTTCAAATGGAAAATTCAATAATTCAGTGGTACCTCAAACTTTGGCAATTTGCTAAATTAGAATCTTCTCTGTTTCAGGTCGTCAGATTTCACCGTATTTACATCTACAACTATTTAACTTTGTTGACATATAAATACGACATCTTCCCTTTAAAAAACAGCTTACAGCAAATATTTATCTTGTATATGAACAGAGAACCAGACCATTGAATTAGCGTCCCATTTATGGGACGTCATGCACAAATGGGTTAAGCTCTTGAATGCCTCAGCTTTTTCAAAGCATGAAGCTTGTCTTAATTTATTTTTAGCATATTTGTCTTTCTTTCAATTTCTTTAAGTGGTATCATTGTTAAGAGTAGAATTATGTCATTTGAATTTAAAAGATTTAAATGATTTGTTAAGATTTTGAAGATTCTTTATCTCTAGCTCTTAAATCATGAAGCTTTTTCAAATGAAGCTTGTCAAATGTTTTTCAGCTCCATATATATATATATGTCGTTCTTTCATTCTTTCAGTTACTTGAATTCAAGTGGTTGCATATCTAAGAGCAAACATTTTCCATGGTATATTTCCTTTTAAGGGAATCAATTAAATCTGCTTGGACTCACAAGACCCTGAGTCCCAGGACTCAACAAGTTATATTTGTAGATTTACCACCGACTAACCATCTTACCTGAATCTGTGTCCAATGTCTGGGTCTCATAGCTTTGTTCTTGAGATCTGTGATGAGTGGCATTGTCCTCTTGAACTGATCCACTCGGCTCTTGCTTGTCTCCACAATCTCCCAGTTCTTATCCTGGAATAAATTTCATTTGATTAGAGTGAGTAAATTGTGTAACATTTTTTCAGCAATACTTCTGCTATTCAATGACTTGATAGGTGAGTTGAGGTGAGATGAATTGGGGTGTAACACTGCTTTCAAGAGTATTACTATATAGCATCTGCAGGGAGAAAGCCTGCAACATTGTTGTGGCTAAGCTTTGCTGTGATATCTGCGCCCAGAGGCTGGAAACTACCGATGGACGGGTGGTACTGCCCTTAAATTCAATGTAACATTGCCCCCGAACCTTTTTGCATGTAAAACAGTTCTTTACAGCCGACAAAGTTGCTCAGCCCTTGGCAGGATCAACGGCTTCATAATAATACATTAGAACAATAATTTCTTAAACTTCTCAGGAATTTTGGATTCTCAGTTTAAGTAATTGTCTAATTGTTCTCATAAATTGTTTCTTATAATAACTGCTGCAAAAGATGTTGTGAAAATGGAAGCTTTTCTCTTGAACTTGCATGGATTTTGCATTGAGCAGGAAGTTGAGTCTACCATAACTAAATATCACACTTCAGATCTTTAACCAAATCAATCATAATCTTTGAGTTTTTAGTGAAAACTATGACAAGATATTTGTGTATACTTGATTCTGATTGGTTGATCAGAATATTTTGTCAAGATTGATCAAAATTGCTGTAGGCATACACTTCTCTCTTAGATTCTGATTCATATCAAACTTTATTCTAATGAAGAAATATCCTTAGAATTTTACACATATATCTATCTCATGATAAAGTTTCAAGTTACCTTCAGTTCTCTGCTGTATTTGTTGAGTTTCTTGTACATATTGACGGACTGTGTTTCCATCTCTGATGTCTGTAGCGCGGTAAACTGTCCGACCTTCCATTTGGCCCACAGACCCTCCCATTCCTTCGTCACCTGCCATACTGCCTCTATCTGCTCCAACTCCTGTTGAGAAAATATTTAAAAAATGAGTTGATATAAAAATTATAAAAGTTGAAATGAAATGAAAAATAAAAAAGATGAGTTGAAATATTTTAAGACTTCATTTTTAGGGGCGATAGATGGGCAATTTTGAATTTTTACAACCTAAGACTTGGACTTGAAGATTTCTTTGTTGATGATTTATGTTCTATGGAAATTTTGTCAATAATTTGTATTCCCGAACACCTGAAATAAGGTTCATATCCTTTTTTGTGTTTAGTTCTTGAGGATGAAAATGATAAGATTATCAAATGCAAAAGACCTTGTTACTAGCATTTGTTACAAAATCAGAAAATCCAAATAAGATTTGTCTTCATTTTTTTGTCATTTTTTTTATTTAAATTTTCAAAATATTCTCTAAAATCATTGAGTTACTATAATTTGGGAAAAAAACTCATACCTCCTTGAAATTTGCTACCTTATATGAACTAAGAATTATCAATAAATTTTCTACAAATTAATTAATTTAATCTGAATATTCATTGACAATTAACAAAGCTCTTACTTTCTCCAAGTTTGCAATTTCTTTGGACGGAGGCTGATCAATCTTAAAGATGTTGAGGCCTCTACGCAGGGTCTGTTCTTGGTCTTTGAGAGCTGTGAGTGAAAGGCGTATAGCTTCAATGGTCTCCACAGCATTAGCCGTAGCAACGTTGCTTGTGAATGGACCCTTCGTCTGGAATTCGTCCAGAAGATTTGCGACCTGTTTCTTGAGTTCCTCAGATTGGGCCAGAAGACTGCTCTTAAACTTCTCCTGCAAATGTAAAAAACATAATTATTTAAATGAGCCTGCAGTTTAAATGACATGAATTTGACCAAAAAAAATTGTATCACTGATAGAATAATGGTTTTTATTTTGAATATTTTATGAATGTTGAATCCAGCTTTCTTTACATAGATATGATACCCAAAACAAAACTTAACGTTTCAGTTATAATCGTTGAAGGAGTAAGCTAAATTAATTTTCACAATTAAGAACTTGTTGCCCAGAAAGCCGGCTACATAATTTATTTTAAGTTGTTGACAACCAACTCTTCTGGTTATGGTTTTGTTATATACATTCCCTTGTTGAATCGGCAATCTTTTTGCACTTGCAGATCAATTGTAAAGAATAACAAGTGAGTGGCAATTGACCTCATTTACCCTAATTTAGCCATATTAGACAAGAAAATGTTTGCAACAAAGCCTTTAATTATAACATATGAAACCACATTCTTAGGGACAGTCGACGTAAGTTGTAGGGCTATTACAAATAAATATTTTTAACAAATTAGGTTTTTCAGTTTCTTACCTTGTGTTTTTTCAACATAACCTCGGCATCAATCAAGGTCTCTTGGAAGGCCACCCACTCTGGATGAAGTTCTTTGTGCATCTCAACCACCTGGAATATTGTAGGGCATGTCGTTAAATTTTGATAGCATAATCGATACAATGTATATAGTATTATTACCCTGACGGAATTGTACTTTCAAGTCGGCTACTATGCGCCTTACACGACCGAATAGGTCCATACTCTCCCCGTGTTCAGGTACCCATTTGTACAGCTGGGTGAACTAAGTGCAATGTGGATGAAGTGCCTTGCCCAAGGACACAACACACTGTTAAGCCATGGTTAAAATGTTTGGTGTCTCCACCAGGATTTGAACCGGGCTTTTGAAATGACTTGCCAGAATGCTAACCACTTCACCACCGTGCTATCACGTTTGAAAAAAAAAATTCAAAACAAATCTGATCATACTCGTTGAGCAGTTACAGTTTGAAGCAAGTGTTTTTAAAAAATGATGAAGAGCTTTTAGTTTTAACATCTTAACCAAATGAAATATTGCATAATCTAGTGGAATTTCTTTGCAATGTTTCTGCTTAAAGATGTCTAGACAGAGCGTATTCTATATCAAAATCACTTTCAAAGTTGTAACTCAATACTCAGGCTGTCATGAACTTGGCAGACTGTGTTAGTCTTATCAAATATCTGTCATAATGAAGTAGAACAAAGCTATAATTGAAATTCCAAGTGCGATAATTAATCATCAAACACTGTGTTATTTTTTCTGCTTCACTTGACTACTATTACAAATATAAGCAAGACAGGATCGGCCTTACAGCGTGGGCTGAAACTTCCCGCCACGATTTATTTTCTTACTTTTACAAATAATTTATGGATCTTTACCATTCATCTATGCCTTACCTCATCATTTATGGTGACTTCATACTTCTCAAGGATACCGAACTGATCGTTGAGAGGAGTAAACTTGGCTTCTATATCTGGTTTATCCTTATCTAGTTTCTCCCACAGCGTCAAGCTGTCTCCCAGCTCGTCCAAGGTTTGGGGTGGTTTCTTTACTCTGGAAATACAGTTTACTTATAAATGATAATAACACTTTATTATCCTCAGTACAAGTATACATGTTGTTTCGTGCCTAGGTGCCAGTTACATCATTGTTCTGCCTTTACAATGCTGAGTGTCAAGCAAGACAGCAACAACTCCCACCTTCAACGTCTTTTGGTATAACACGTCCGGGAATCGAACCCCGGTCTTCAGGGTGACGAGCGGACACTCGACTAAGCTACGTCCCCGTTATAGCAAAGGTCAACTGATATATATTCAAAAAATATTGCCCAAAATATATCTCATAGACATATTTTCAACAAATTTCTGCCATTTCAAAGCCCAGAAATTAAATAGTAAGGAATGACAAGTTTATTAACAAAAATGGTAACATTAGTGGATCATTTAGTATTCAAATTAGGTTACAAGTGACTGCCACTAGGATGTGTCTATATTTACGTAGGAACATGTGCAAAATCAGGGACAATTACAGGACTTTCGTATGAGTTAGGTGCGCCCTATCGATGTCGTATGTACAACTATAGAGCTTGTTACTTTGGATCAGAGAATATGTGTGTAAATGTTCCCTGAATTTAGGTTCCCTGCTCGACACTTTGGTTATATACCATTATCATAAATGAGAAACCAGTCTCTCAACATTTACCATACTTTGAACTCTCTTGGGAGAGGTGCACAGGCTGCATGCTTAACCTGGATCCACAAATGATTTGCCTTTAAAGTAGGCCGAGAGGTTTACAGTATTTTGTGACAGAGGTTTCGGTCTACATTTAAAGGGACAACCCACCTGTCACTGTTTTCCTTGAGGAATGTGTACAACTCCTTCAGCCTCGTTGATGCGATCTCGTTGAGGAGTGTGGTGAACTTGCTCTGCCAGTCTTTACAGTGTGACAAGATAGCTTGTTTGAGCGGTGAACAGTCGAGAAGCACAAACTGTATGTTAAGTATCGTCTCCTGGGTCTGTACATTGTTGGCAACTTCATCGTATCTGGAATATATAAGGTAGAATGGCAATGAGTTTGATTTTGGTTGATAAATTGGATTGTCTCCAAAAAATCAGTGAATTTAATATTTTATTTATTTTGAATCAACAAAATTTATGGCATGCATTTTTTACAAAATATATGGATAATATTAAAATCAAATAGAAATAGTCTTTTTTTGTGTAGCTTAGCCTATGGCTTTACAATCAACATGAAGAGATATGCCTAAATCATATCACTTATCATTATATATGCATTAACATTATATTGCAGTATCTCACACAATGCAGAGGTTAAAAAAATATTTTTTTGTCATTATACGTCAATTGCTTACTTAATTACTAAACTTGCTACAGTATCACAAAAATAAAAATTGTCTCTTTATCAAAACATTTACAAGAGAGGTAGGACCTCAAGGCTTTGCTCCATGTCCTAGTTAAAACAATAAGTCTTTGATTTATTGACATGAAAAGAGTTTCAACCCAGGGTAACAAAGTAATAACCAAAAACACCACCTGACCTTAAATGATCTTTAGAAAATAAAAACGTGGCGGGAAGTTTCAGCCCACGATCTTTACAGCCGTATAATCTTGACCGATTTGGTCTGATTGGCCCCAGCAGTGTTTGAATTTGGTGGCTCAAGGTGAGTCTCTACCTCAATGACGTTAGTGAAACTAGCGCAGAAAAGGGCCAGTGTAATTCAGGTAGACATCTTGGGCGTAGAAGGCAGGGGAATATAATATAAGCAAGACTGGATTAGCCTTACAATACCTAAGGGTCAAGTGCTTATTGCTTAGAGTTACAAGTTTCGTCCATTGATCTGGACTCGTCAGACTGAAGAAGCAATGATTCTGTCTCTCCTTATATACTCTTTTGTTAGGTCACGTGACTTTACTTAAATGATCTTTATTTCAACCCACCTTGCAATATCAGCATCGAAAGAGGACACTTGAGGGTTAAGTTTCTGGTAGCGTCTGATGAAGGCGTCCTTCTGAATCTCCCAGATCTCCCGATAGTTGTCCCAGGTACTGAGGTACTGCTGGAGGTGTTGGGCGTTCGTCTGCATTCCTCCATTGATAACTGCTTGGATCTTCTTTGTCTCGTCATCTTGCGATATCACTTCATGGATTGCCTACGATAAGGAATACAGAGTTCATGACTGGGATTGATTGCATAATAATTTAGGTAATATCAGATTTCACATACTTTATTGACTGACCTGGAAATTTATGATTATGGTAGCATTACATTAAGAGTTTAGATAATTAAGAGAAGAAATACATATTTTCTCCGGTGTATTCTGGCATCTGATCACAATAAAACACAATGGTAACATTTGACATTGTCAAATAATTTATCAAGTTTTAAGAGCAATCTATTTTGTATCATTTACTCTGTTTCCTCCTAGATATTGCATCAGTTCCTAAATGATTCACTATCATTATGATTTCATCTTAATAATTTACCAGCAAAACCAGTTGTAGCCTGCAGGTAATGAATCTTGGGTGGCATTTAACTAAATTAGCTTTGTAGCATTTCCAAAAATGTATTTGGATAATTTCTTAACTTTACATAAAATGGTTACAAGGATTTGAATCTGGAGTCCTGGACCCCTTCATCCAACAGGTCACCCTGTTGTGATGTTAATAACTATATGCCAAATTTCAATAAAACATCAAAATACAGGAACACAATGCAGATTAAAAATACAAAATTGCATTCCAACCATATCAATGTGAATTGACTGGCAATGTATATGAGGAGCTTGCTTACCATATCCTTAGAAGATTTCTTCCGTGTTCTGAGAGCCTCTGGAAGTCGTTTGATTCCTGATATTGCTTTTGTGAGATGAGATGACATGTTGCCCATGATGGTAGCAAGTTGTTTGAGAGTTGGTGAAAACTCAACCTGATGAAAGAGAGTAATGTGATAATGTAAGAACATAGGTGAGGTGAGGTGAGGTGAGGGGATTTTGGGTTTTACACCGATTTCAAGAGTATTTCACTTATACCATACTGCTAGTTTTATAGCAGGGAGAAAGCCTACAACATAAATGTGGCTATGAATTGCAGTGAGACCTATGAGCATCGGTTGGAACTAGCAACCATGGGTGGTACTGTGCTGAAATTCAGTGTAGCATTGCACCCAAATCTAACTGTGTGTAGAACAGTTCTCAACTGCAGACAAAATTACTGAACCCCTGGCGAGACTCTAAGCACGGACCTCTTGATGCGAATTAAAAGAACGGAAAACACTCTGTTACCTAAACGAGTGTTAAGGTCATGATTCAATAATGGATCTAAATTGGGAACATGTGTGCAAACTATTAAATTACTCTGTGAAATAAGAAAGAACAATCAAATTGATTTTTTTCCAAGTTATAACTTGAATTTCTAAAGATTTTATCAAATGAGTCATGGGGATTCTAAACATGTTTTGGTTAAAATATTCCTGAAAAATAAATATACCTTGTCCTGTTCTAGAACAACTTTGACTCTGAAGAGAGGGTTTGGTTGAGATTTGCCATCACCATTGATAGCTTTAGAAAGTTCTTGAAGTGAGTACTTCACATTCAGTCGGAACGCCTCTTCCACCATTTTGTCCATTTTCTCTGTGTACCGGTGCCAGTGTTGCTGAACCTGGAAAATGTTTGTTTTTGTTAATATTTGTAATATATCCATATAGACTTCATTTAAAAAAGTTTTAGCATCCCATGCAAGAGAGATTTAGTTTCATAACCTACAACAAGCTTAAAAAAGGAATCATTTCTAACAATTCAAAAGCACCAATTTGGAAGTTTACAAAGATCCTTCATGTTTTTTCAGAGGTTTTGTTGACCCTCCATCTTTAGTCCTTGCATGTATCAAGAATAGCCTATCTTTATCAGTTGATCACAATCAAATTATGTTTCTACTGAACGTTTTATTATATTCTTGTTGATGAACAATTCAAAATGGACAGGAACAAATAAACTAGGCAGTAAAATTAAAGCTCCAATGCATAACAAAAACATTTTTTACGTTAATCAATTATTCAATACATTTTCATCTTAATCAATTTTTTATTACATTACGGTTAACATCATTATAAGATGTACAAATATCAGTCAAACATTCCTTCAATAATAATTATTGGGCACCAAAATTTAGAAACTTCATGAAAAAGCAAAAAAACAAATATCATGTGACACCTGTGTTACCTGTCTGATTGATTGATATACACACAAATACACACCTCTCCTCCATCGTGTTTGAAGACGTCATGTGTTTGGTTCATTGTGGACACAATCTCTTCATGAATTTGTCGTAGTTGTTTCTGTACAGATTCTCTCAGTCTCGCCTGTGAGCAATAAATAGAGTTTGTGCTTGTCATTTTTACAACATTATCTATTTTGAAACAAGATTTCAGTTATGGATTGGGAAAGGTTACATTGTGTTCAAATATCGCTTTTATGGGAAAAAAAATTTGCCACCCCAGTGCCCACCCCTCTTTCAAAAATTCCTTGATCCACCACAGATTCTAGCACTGTAAGTAATTCTTCTTTCAAATTTGAAGAATATTTTATGCACGTTGACAATAGTTTCACAGCTCTATCAGTAGCAAAGATATGCTTGACGTTGAGCAAGGTGTATATCGAAGTTCAAGAGTTTCTTTGGCTCACTGGGTTTGTACAGAATGATGCATTACTTTTGTATCAAGTTCTTTTGAACCTCTTACAGCTTCGTTCCCTTGATCAGGACATTTAAACAATGGCTATAAAAAGAGGATATTAAAGAGACACAGAGTATGTTGATAGGATCACATATGTCAAATTCTAATATCGATGTTATTACTACGGGAACCACTAACTGTTACTGAAAATAACAAGTTAAAGGTCAGTCAGTACATTAGAGCGAAAATACGGCCATTCAAAGTCGGGATTTTGATCGAAAACCGGACAATGTGGCTCGAGTGGCGCGCGCAATTTCGCCAAACGTAATTTTGAAACCTTGTCATAAGCTGACAGGAAGATATATTCGATTTGATAGTGTTTATTAGGTATTGTAACTAATAGGTAGATTAATTGGATGCATAATTTCGAATATTAAAAGTATTTGAGATGTTTTCTTGATTTCCATAAAATCAAGCATTTTAGACATCTTATGCATAAATGGATATATTTGCAAGTCCAGTGATGAGATACGAACTTCAATCAGCATATAAGATATTTTGTAGCTTATCAAAACCAAATAAAATTTTAAGAAAGATACTCTGTGTCACTTTTAACTTGCCTTGATAAAAGCCATGTTTATTTCATCAAGTGAGTTAAACATTATTCAGTGTTGATCCTAGAGGGTGTTCTTTGGGAAATTTGCCCATCCTTTTGGTTTGGTGTCCCTTAAATTTTGAGAAGTAGGATACTTGTACCATTGCAAGGGGTCCAATATGCTCACAATAGACCAAAATGACCCCCTCAACTGATCACAACACTGTTATCATTAAAGAATGTTATCATGAGTGGTGCAGTCATGAGTGAATATATGTAGTTTTTCTACTTCATAAAATCTATTACATGATAAACAAGATGTGTTTGTGAAACACGAATGCCCCCGGATGCATCCTGCTCGCTGTGTCAAGGTCAAGGTCACAAGGTCAAATGTCATGGTGTCATCTGAAAGGTCTCATCACAAGGGATCCATATGTCAAGTATCAAAGACCTAGCTCTGACCAATCAAAAGTTATGACCAAGGTTAAAGTTTTTGTGGACAAACGGACAGACGGACAGGTGAAAAACAATATACCAACGGAATCTCCGAATCGGGGGCATAAAAAGTGTAATCTTCATGATGAGATGACACAATGAAAAGCCTGTGGCTTCAGTAAAAGTATTACTTGAAAAGCAAACTTGTACCATTAGGCCATTGTTTCAAAACTCTTGAACTATGGTATACCCTTTGAGTAATGATGACATGGTATTTTCACTCTACTCAGTGAAAATAACATTAACACTTCTGTAAACTGATATCAGGTTTATGCTACCGCCAACTGTATAATAATTTCAAATACCTGATCTTCGTCGAATTCCAGATTCTCGTAAATCTTTCGACTATCAATCTTGACGAGTAGTGTTTTGCTGACTTTGACACACTGGGCGGATATCATCATGTTAGCACCCTTATAGTCATCCACTAAAATCTGCACTTTGCTTGCGTGGATTCTACACTCGTTCACAAAATAGTCTGATATCCCTTTGGAGGCCCACGTCAGCTTGGTGAGTCCGGCATGAATCTTTTTATCCAGATGTTTTATTCTTTCTCGGAACAAGCCTCTCTCCTCCAGTGACAATGCAGCAATGATTCTGAAATAGAAGAATTTGCCGATGATGTTGACAAGCAAATTTGACAACATTTTCATTTTACACTTGTATCTGATAACTAAACAAAGTCTGTGCAACTTTATACAGACATGAAATAAGTGCAATATCATAGTCCTGATCTAGTTATTTTTTTCTCATGGCTTGCAACTGGTGGTTTTGCTATTGAAATTTACTAAGTAAGTGCTCATAATTATATATTATATTATATATATTTATATTACAGGTTGAAATATTGGCACAACACTTTCAAAAGAGATTTAAAAAAAACAACAAGATGTGTCTGTGAAACAAGAATGCCCCCGGATGCATCCTGCTCGCTGTGTCAAGGTCAAGGTCACAAGTTCAAATGTCATGGTGTCATCTGAAAGGTCTCATCACAAGGGATCCATATGTCAAGTATCAAAGACCTAGCTCTGACCAATCAAAAGTTATGACCAAGGTTAAAGTTTTTGTGGACAAACTGACAGACGGACGGACGGACAGACGGACAGGTGAAAAACAATATACCCGCGGAATCTCCGATTCGGGGGCATAAAATACCTGTATTAAGGTACTTTTACCTCAACAAAATATATTGTAACCCTTTGAGTATGCAAAAGAACATAGAAAAAACAATAATATGAATTTGCAATTTCTATTATCCAAAAAATATATATCTACCTGTTGTAGTCCCTGACGACGAGTAACACATGCTCCCTGAGGTTGCGGAGATCTTCTCGCTTGGAGTACACATCGGCGGCGTAGTGCGGAATCTCGAACATCAACCTCTCCCAGTAGTGAATCTCCTGGAACATTTTCAGCATGTTCCTGCAATGGAATGGAGGTCATGAACTGGTGGCTAAATTGTGATCAAGGAACAGAATTCACAACTCAAGAAGAGTGAGTAGGGTTTAGGGTCTGAGTAGGGTTTAGGGTCTGAGTAGGGTCTTCTATCAGCAAAATTTCAGACAGAAAGAAGTGAGAGGAAGACAGAAGGTTTTCGAACTTCTCAACTATGGTTTCGCTTCAATTGGTCAACCGGTCCAGCTTGGTTGTCTGGAGAATATGATAGATGGCAATGGTCTTTTTGAAAAACAGCTGATATTCATGGAAATAATGTCATAGGGTGGTAATCTATGAATAAGAACTTCATTTAGGATGAATCAAAAACAGTTGAAATCAGCTGATAAGCTGAAAATTTTCATCTCTGATCAGCTCAGACTGGAAATGCTCTCAGCTTCATTGAAGCACCCAAACCTTCACTCCTCAATAAGGTATGAGAGAAGTGATGGCAATTCAAGAAGGAATACAAGGAATAATTTTGCTAATTTAGGAACAATATTATCATTCATAAATCTTTAATTTAATGGAATGAAAATGGGGAACTGGCCACAAGATATATGAATCAGGGAAAAGTTCATGATTCAGGTAGAAAACTTAGGAACAAGATTGTCTTTTAGGACATTTATTTTGTTTTAAGAATTTTCTGGGAAAAGTAAGCTGATGATTGAAAAATGCAATGTCTAAATAGGACTTTGAACATTTAAAAATATAAAGATGATAATGGATCAAATGTTATTACTCAGGAACATGCAATAGGAGAACCTCTCATTATCCTTAGGAACATGCTTACCGGTCATTATCCGTACCATGTTCCTGCTTTGTATTTATCATTCAGAGACAATGGCTAAAGAACCTTAAATAAACACAACACTCATTAACAGTAAAAATTCATTAAGGAAAAAAACGGGGTCAAACCAAAAATAACTCAAACATCTTAAATTATTTTGGAAATGAATCTATTGGTTTTGATGATAATCATTTTCAAAAAATTGATTCTCAAGATAGGCAGTGCTACAATCGTTTTCAAATAAGAAGAGAGAAACTTTACCTGTTGAAGTTGATGTCCAACATGGGTGGTCTTTCCATGCTTCGACACATTAGCGGTGCTTCCAGTTGTTTCTGGGGCTCCTAAAATATTTATAAAATATTTTTTAAATACAACATTTTTGAAATATTGCAAGAAAAACAGGACTGAAATGAAAGCTAAAACAATAATATGAAAATATGTGTGTACATTGAGTTTAAAAGAAAGGATAAAAATATTAATTTGAAATGATTTTTTAGAAGCAGTAAGAAATAATTTTTCACTTTGCGTTTCAGTGTTGATTTGGCATGTCAAAAATGTAAAAAAAAAGTAGTTATAATAATTGAAAAAAAATCTCAATTATATTGATTTGTGTGTGAATTTTTTTGAAAAAAAAGATTTTGATATCAAAGTAACTATAGTTATTTTATTACATTTGGTACTGTAGTTGTACATTAAGTTTTGTATTTTTATAACAAATACATTTAATCAAAGGTGTTGGCTTCTCTGTTATGTACAAAAACATCAAATTAAGCAAAAATTATCAGTCTAAATCATATGCAAGCGGTTTTATTAAGATGCCTAAAACAAAGCACTGTTAACTGACTTAATCTATTTAACTATATTTGCAATTTTTACAGGTGGCTTCAAGCAAAATAATACTAATTTTGACCTATGTGAAAAATAAAAGTTGTAAAAAAAATTGGTCGTAGAGGAAACCTAAATCAATCTTAAATATTGAATTTGAACATATGTTCGTAACACTTGAATTGAAAAACAAATAAAACCCACTGAATTCAGTATCCAAAACCACATCAACTAAGACAAATACATTATTTACAATATTTAAGTATTTTCCGAGGCATTGAAATCACAATTTTGAAAATACACAAAAATGGTACAAGGCTGGATACTAACACAAGACATAATTAATCTAAGACACAAATAAGACTACACATACAATTACACCACTTCAAACTTCAAAATTGACACAACTGATCACAAATACAGTGAGTGCATTGTTCTTTACAAAAACAAATTGTTCTTTATTTATTTTCTAAAGTGAGTGAGTTATTGTTTTAAGTCGCTTGGGCAATATTTCAGCCATTAGCGGCGTTCTTTTCTAAAGATGCTATTGCTAAAACATCTTCTTAAATTGTACTGCCTTTATGAAAATTGCATGAAATGAAAAGTTAGAGACTATAAGAAAATTGTGAAATAAAGAACACCAAATCCAATGCTTGTGATAAAATAATAAAATAAAATTTGGAATGTTTAACAAGTATTAACTACAAAGCATTTTTTATTTTTCATTTAAGTATGATTTGCTACTACAATTGAATAATTAAAACTTTTGTAATAACTCTAAATATGTGCTGTGTGACATGTGACAACACTACCACAACACAACTTACAGGCAAATGCTGCAAAAGGAAAGAAATGAAAACTATTAGAGTGAGAAACAAATAAATAGAAAATAAATAAAGGGTGAATAACAGTGAATCCTTATGTTCAAAAAAACTAAAAAATGATATATCTTCAAATAGATTGCTTTTCATTAGATATTAATTCTCCATATATAATTTGTCCATGTTATAGTAATTAAGTCTTTGACGTCATAACTTGACATCCCGAGAATAATGAAATTAATTGAAAATCAAGTTGTTTTCAGAATCAGCACTGCACAAATCCATATATGATTTTGTTTGCAAAATGATTTTGATTTATTTCAAATGTTGATATTTATAATTTAATCCTGACATCCTATAAATTAACATAACTGTACCATATATTCTATTCTACCATATATTAAATAAGAATATTCATACAAATTTTATAATTGATATGAGCTCATGAAACATCTAAAAATAAATAAATTCAAGTAGTGAAAATTTTCATGTGAAATGAACATATATAAGCATGCTAAATATGAAAATTGACATGAATCATAAACATGATTATGTGAAAGTCCACTATTATGAAAATGAACATGTGAGCATGCAAACATGAACATGAACATAAATCAGATCATATGAATGAATCATGAACAATGAAGATGAACCAACCTTATCCACTGTTTGCGTCCATTCATAGAACGTCTTCCTTGTGAAGTCGTCAAGCGCTATGCACAATTGTTGATATTGACCCCTGACCTCTTCACCTGATCCAATTTGAGGTAAAAAGTGGGCGCGGTCCAAGATCTATGTATGTAGATAAATATGTTAGAATCAAAGATCAAATTAAAAGGTGGACCTTTTTTAACCCTTTCACTGTACAAGCAAGAAATCAAGACTAAAAATGTAGTAAAATAGTGGGCAATTCAAGATCTATGGATGTGGATAAATATGTTGGATAGATCAGAACAAAATGAGGACCTATTTTAACCCTTTCACTGTACAAGCAAGAATTTAAGACTAAAAATGTAGTCAAATAGTGGCGCACTTCAGGATCTATGGATGTAGATAAATATGTTTAAATCAATGATCAAATAAAACGATGGACTTTTTTAACCCTTTCACTGTACAAGCAAGAAATCAAGACTCAAAATGTAGTCAAATATTGGCGCAAATCAAGATCTATGGATGTGGATAAATATATTGGATCAATGATCAAAAGAAAATAACCACCTCTTTTAACCCTTTCACTGTACAAGCAAGAAATCAGACTAACAAAAAATTCATTGCTGGTTTCTTAGAGGTGAAATGGTTAACAATGAAACTAACAAAGGCAGGTCATATCGGGAATACCATTGTATGTACATAAATATATTAAAATCAAAGGACCAAAACAGAAGTTGTGCCTCTTTTGAATAAAACTAAAATTGACAGGAAACAGAGATTATCAGACTGTGTATTAGACTTGGAATGATAATATCACCAAAGGCTGATGGTAGAAATCTATCTTAACTAAATTCATCACTGTCAAGTCTTATTAATAACCCTGTATTTTTGCTGGTTAGCGGCGCAATTCCTTTTGAATTCATGTTGCTACAAAGTCACTAAAATCACATCTATTCTAGAACAAACCTAATTGAAACAATCAAAACTAAAAACACACTCAAAACAACTAATTATATAATTAGGAAAAAATACTTCTTGAACTGTTTCCATAGATTTTAAATATTATGTAAAACAAAAACTGATATGATTTATGATTGCAGAAAAAATCAATTGATATACATTCCAATCATCAAAAATTTCAGAATAAATACATTTAATATTCAAACATGAAACTATGATACTAATAACAAAAACTAGTATGCACAATTTAAAACACCACGCCCATGTTATATTGTTTACAAATTAAAAGACTTTACAGAGAAAGAGCTTTATCATAGGAGTGCACATTTCGCAGCAATTAATGACGATCTTGAATGAAACAGGACAAAATGCAAAAGAAAAAAAATAACAAAATACCAATAAAATAACAAAATCAAGAAAAAACATAACAAAATATATATTCATGCTAATTACATGATGTTTAAATCTATTGAATTAAGGTTATATAATTCACATTTAAAATCACTTCTATGAAAACCAAAAAATATTTTATCTTAATATCTACATCGTTTACTCATATCCACCACCAAAATAAAAGAAACACAAACAAAACATTTGATCGGCTGAAAATGTGCACCCCTATTGACTCTTGAACCCTATTATCTCCCTTGCAACCTTGACCTTGACCCTGTTCAAATCGATCAATGAAAATCCTCCACCTACCATCATACCCCTCTCAATTCTCTTTTTGAGCATGCGAGCCCAGTGCGCCACCCCAGAGAATTTGGGGTGTGATGGGGTAAGAGGTTGAAGCCCCTTCTGCGAGAGCTCTTTTTTCACTGAGTTAAGTTCTTCATTGAACAGGGTATACACGTCCACAGTCTTCTTGTCAATGGTTCGTTTGATAGCCTGAAATAAATTGAAAAATATTTAGCACTTTTGTCATGCTTAGTCATGTGGAGTATTGAAGAATTTTTGCTATTTACCTTTTCAGTGAACCTGTGGTTTAAATTGTGTGAGTTCACATAAACAAACCCTAGGTCTAAATTCAACGTTTGCATAAATATTCTGTTATCTAAATTAAAATACACATATTTTGATATTTTCATGCCTAAATAACCTGTTTGACTTCCAATCTACGAAATTGTTTTTTTTAATAATGTCATAACAAAATTATGTACATGAAACTTTTTACTTTTTATTTAAAAAATTTTATGCATTGACTGAAATCTACATATTAACCCTTGAATGTACTTTTGAATTTCATTTCCACCAAAAATACCTCAATTGGACTGTCCTTTTAAAGGATATAAAATGTAGAGAATAAAACAGAAATCAAAAGTACTTAAGCAAATATTTTGAGGCACCATGAAGTTCATTTTCAGAATTTATGCAGTTCCTAAATTTATCATTTCAGATGTCCATACCTCCCTGGATGCAAGATGCATGAAGATATCAAGTAGCTCGATGCCTTGTTCCACCGTAGTGACTGTGTCGAATGCCGAGGAGATAACGTTCTGCATCATCACTTCCAGATCCTTCACTCCAGCACGGAATCTAGGATAAAAACAACACTCAGTCACACTTTGATTTTCATAAATTATTGTTTTGTATTTATCAGAGCTAAATGGCATATTTGATGATATAGATTCCCAAAATCTTAATTATTCATCTGCATAGGACACATATATGATAAATTATTGTGTTCAATGAAAATCTACAGAAAGCCTTATATAATTTACAAAAATAGTAAGTTAAAATTTTTTTTTTAATTAGTATCGAGTCCTTAACTATTTGTGATATTGGCAATTTACATCAACTCAAAGTCAGTTCCACATGAAACAGTAGGCCACAAAAGGCTAAAGTCACTTATATCGGACACAACACAGTTAATATGTTTCTTACTTGTTGTAGTCGTCATGCCATGAGGTCGCCTTGACATCAAGGATAGTTTTCTTCACAGACCTCAGATTGTTTAGATTTCTTGCAAACTGGGACTCGATCTCCAGCAGACCTCGAGCGATCTCGGGCCCCTTCTGACCTCCAAAGTGAGGCATCTCTGTACGATTTCCATCCTCCATTCTTGCAAAGTGGATTTGGGCCTCACAAACCTATGAAACAGGTTAAATACCATTAACTTTCATGTGGTAACTTTAAGTGACGTTCATCTCTTATTTATGATATATTTATAGTCATCATTACTTTTAGCCTTAAAACAAGCATTAGCTATCCAAACTCGTAAAATAAAAAGAGAATTATTTGTTAGCTGACTTTTTATAACCCCTGCTCCCCTAAGTGATCATAGAAACTAAGATACTACACTCAGGTAATATCTAGGGAGCATAATGAATATATACATGAAGTATATAATATGAACACTTGAACAAACAGTATTTGAGTTATGAGCGGAAGAAAAAGATGGACGCATGCGCTGACAGCTATTACCCCCCCTCCCCCCGACTTCTTCGTGGCGGGGATATAATAAATTTGGGGGAGACAAGATATAAATGATTTCTCTTTCTTCTGTGAAAATTATCTTTAACTTCTATAAAGGATGCTCCCCAATGAATTTCTCACCGGAGAGATAACCAGTAACAAGTTAATTATGGTTTTGTAATAAACGACTCTTTATTTTTCAGACAAACCTCAAGAAGATCCTTGCATCTCTGGATGAAGGCGTCAATCTGAGCGAAAATGCTGCTCTTGTCCAATACCCAGCCAGCTGGTGAGAACTTGTGGTGAAGCTTGGCTGTCTGTGATTTAAAAAAATATATGTTAGCAATAATCAAAACACTTTATTGTCCTCAGTACATTTACACGTTGGATTTTTGTTTTGTGCTGAAGCACCCGGCAGCCACAGTGCAGTGCCAGTTAATGCGTTGTTCTGCCTTTACAATGCAAGCAAGGCAGCAACAACTCCCATCTGTTATCGTCTTTTGGTATAACAGGAATTGAACCCTGGTCTTCCGGATGACGAGCGGACACTCTACCACTGAGCTACGTTCCGGTCCGTAATTATATTGACAAAATATGATACAATAATTTACTTCAAATTCCTGCTTGCAATCAGATTGATATGCTTGTGCTTAATGACACACTTAACGACAATAATAATTTGGGATAAAATCCTTACTGGTTAAATGATATTTTTGATACATTTTGGTCATATTTATCTTACCCTGTCATAGATTTCTTTCCATTCTTCACAGCATTTGATACAATCCTGAAGTGTTTTCTTCCCAGACTGCACATAGCCATCAAATATTCTATCCAGGTTGATGTCTCGGCAACACCTACGGATGATCTCATTGCTCATCTGAAAATAAAGAAATTATTAAGACTGCTACCCGGTAATTAATCTAATTAAAAGAAAAACACCTCAGTTTTAACAATCTTTAGCGAAAAAAAAAAGCTAAATTTGATTTAAAGGGGCAGTAGCGTATTTTGTTTACAATTTTCTATTTTCTATTTTCAATTTTCCACTGATAATTACATTAATGCTAAATGTAATATTTTGATAGGTAGTAAATAGTAACCTATGCCGAGGTTGATACGGGTAATATCACCCCGAGGGAACCGAGGGGTTATATTTCCCGTATCAACCGAGGCATAGGTTACTATTTGCCATACACGCCGAGGAAAACATAGTTAAATTAATGTTTTAATCGTTGTTGGAACGCAGTAATGTCAAAATTAAAGGAATAATTGCCCATTTATCACATTTCGTCCAATACATTATGAATGCAAGACAGAGTACACCCTACGAGCATAGCGTGGCAGCAAGAACAACTTATCCGTGTGCAATACTTTGCACGAGATTTACGAGCTCGTCTGTTGTCGTGAAGATCGCATTGTCCAATCAGCAAGCAATGTCGCGGTGACGTATGCGCCTGCGTGTAAATGCACGTGCTCTTATCATTTGACTTGACAAAGCGACGAGACAGCAAGGATAGTTTCAAGATGGCCAACACGTGCTTGTCGGAGTACTCTTACAGCGAAGACAACTTAATGGATAATATTTTTCGAGAGCCCAGCTCAAGAAAACGCTACAGTAACTACATACGTCCAATAAAGGAACAATTTTCGGATATTTGCTGTTGGAGCGCCAGTGTGTGAACAGTGGAATGTGCCGGACTATCCATAATCAACGCATATTTTATTATTCACTGGATTATATTGTCATTTTTGTGTTACGATGCAGTTGGGCATTCTTTAAATGTTAATGGATCAGCGACACGTCTTTTCCAGACAGAAACACATCTGCAGCTTGTGTACACGGATTATCCATGTTGAATGAAGGTAAGGGATATGTTAGTCCAACTGCATATTTCTTTCAATGAGTGCAAGTTTTTAATACTAGCATTACATGAACCATTAGTTCACCTGTCAAAGTCTTAAAACATGGTTGGCATGAGCTATTGTTTGTACTCATTGTTGAAATCAACATTTCTGTTTCGAAATTGGTGTGCTGAGATTGACGGAATTGCTACTGTGTTCCTAAATAAGTGTTCACGATTAAAGATATATTGGCATTAATGCAAAAGAAAACTTTGAGCGTTGAGTATAAACTTTTTAACATTTTAATATAATGAAGTAAATTAAGTGGAATTATATTTTTCTTACAGGTAACAAGTGGATTAAAAACATCAGGGATTTACAGGACAGCATCTACCGAATTACGAAGATCACCCCGTACCTGCACACAAACCGAAATCACGCCTCTGACAGAAAACCCAACTGTTGAAGGTTTCAGGAACTTATATAGGAGTTGACAATGTACCGTTTTCATGAAAGAATAAAAAAATTGAAAGCTTGTCATGTACTTCATACGAAACCATTGATAAAATCGTCACCCACAGTCGATACTGATCATATTGACCTAGGGAGTTATGAGATATCTAACCTTTATGCCATCTTTCGACCTCATAACATTTATACGGAGGTGTTTTTTTAAATATTACTAGAGGCGAAGACGAGAGTAATATTTAAAAAACACCGACGTGTTTTAACCGAGGGAGGATACTGAAAGTCGAGGCGAAGCCGAGATTTTCAGTATCCGGACGAGGATATGATTTAGCTAAATGTATGACGTCACGAAAGGTTGGATATCTCATAACTCCCAAGGTCATTGGCAAGGTCTGATATCAAATAATGCCCTAGGGCGATATGGATGAACAACCGATGATGACGTCATAAGAGGTTGATATGAGAATGAACCAATGTTAAGGGAATGGGACCATATCATCCCTAGGTGTGTATTGTCAAATATCTTATAACTCCAACCAATCATCCATAGTCAGAGAACAAATCATAAGGATTCATATTAAGTCCTTGGCGGCCATTTTTGTGTGAATACCGTTGCTTCATTTTGTATAAGAAAAAGGAATCTCATGTTTCATTTAGTTTAAATGCATTGTCTTTCAATTGGTACCATTCATTTTCATTTTTCTGATATTCCTGCTAAAATTGTGCTGCTGTCCCTTTAACATGTAATCTTTCAATTGATAATATTCTGAAATTTTTAAAATCAAAAGATGATAACTATCAATTTATCTATTACCCTTCATCTTTCATGAAAATCAGGAAAAGATTTATACTTCATTGAAGAGTATTATGGGAACTTTGCCTAAAAAGATTTCTCATCAATTCAAATATCGAAATATCAATACAAATTCAATCCACTGACCTTCTTGAGAATTCCTGTAAGTCTTTCCCTGGTCTTGTAGAACTCTGAATTAACCCAGATCATTCTGATGAGATTGAGGATCTTTGGAAGAAGAACTGGAATGTCCTTTGGTTTGGCGTCGGTCAGCTCGTGACATGGGTCTTTGAGCATCATAAGGAACTTCAGATTGCTCTCAGCCTGTCTGGAACCTTCCTGGAACCAGAAATGGTAAATTCTTAGAATTAGTAAAATTTCAATAATAAATATGAAGTTAAGATATGTGTATAGGAAGCAAAGCAGAAAAGCTGCAAACAACCTGTTCCTTCAAATTATGTCAAGTATGTTATAAATTATTTTAAAGTGCTATGGTTCTTCAAAAGTACACAAAGGCACAGTTCACGACTATGAAGACAATAATAGACTTCCGGAGATGATATACAAAAGGAACATGATATACCTAAATAAATCGCTATAAATATTTTTTAATCACCAATGAAAGACATACTTCAAAAGAATAGTGTGTAGATAGAACATTTTTGAAAGAGTGACTTAAGAAATCTCCAAAAACTGTAAAGAGTTCAACATCTTACCTAAAAGATTACCCAACAAACATTCTATGAACTGAACAAATCAAAAGGCATTACTGCAAAGATCCATTAAGATAAAGAAAAGTTTTTGTTGAAATTAAAACTGCCGCTAATGGCTGAAATATTGCCCATGTGGCATTAGCATTAACTCACTCACTGACTGAAATGAAGAAATCATGCACAGATAGAGCAATGTCTAAAACCTAATGTATTTATATTGATGACTGGTGGGTACAAAAGGTTAAAATTGATACCAACCTATTTCCATATAACTTTCTGCCTACAATGGCAACGATTATCACTTCAACAAATAAAATGCAAGCAAACAAACCTTGATCTGAGTGGAGAGTTTCAAGAATGATGCCACATATGATGATTTGGCCAACTCCAGAACCTGTGTAATCCGCTTCACTCCAGGTTTATCCAGTTGATTACTGATCCCTGATAAGTCTGCACATCGGTTCTTCCAGAATTCTATCTCGTCCAGGGGTCCCGAGTTCTCCGCCATTTCAAATGCATCCTGGGTACTGAGAACTTCCTTTATCTGTCTGGCCCAGTGGATCATTGCAGCTGAAAAGAAACTTTCATTTAGTGGCAGAAATTCTGTTACTGAAATTGGCTCCAAAGACTCCTAAGAATGTATTGTACACATTGCAAAAGGCAATGTCCTTTTGGTTGGTCTTTGGTACCCTACTTAAACTAAAAGTGATTTTCAAATCTCCAGTTTTGGTCACTCAAAATGATTTTAGAAGTTAAAATACCTGAAAATGACAAATGGTTTCATATAAAACAGGCAGAAGTATGTACATACCAACCCCATTTATAAGTATGAAAGAAAAGATATTCAAGAGTACTATCAGTATACTGTTTCTTGTTTATATAACTAATAATAATAATCATGCAAAATTGCAAGTGTACCGGACACTAAGAGTCTAAATAGGCTAAAATCTGAATCTACGATGATAAATCTTCAGTTATGACCTGCAGAAGTCAGGGATTCACTACCAAAACTTTTGTGTGAGTTCAAGCAGATTATAATAAGTCCTTCACTATGTAGACAAATAGTACCATGATAAAACTTGGAATCAAACTATGATACAGACTACTTTAGCAGCCTAAATTTCAACGGGTCCTTTCCAAATTGAATAAGAAATTAATGCAGGAGTCTGGGGTAAATTTATCACTGAATCCATTCAGCCAGCATTATGACATCATAACTAAAAATTAATGACTTTTCAATCAATTTGATGCAATGCTACGTTACATCGAAAGCTAAAAGACTTAAAGGCAAAATATCTTCAATAGGTGAAACAGACAAAATTACACAATAAAAGAAACATAACAGACACTATGCTTGAGATGATATATCGATACATTGAGAATCATGACACTTAATCTGGCAATATAAGTATCGTGATACGATATCTGTATCATGATAGGTATCGTTGACATGAAAATTAAATACTTATTTAAATTAAAAATCAGGATTCTTGTCAAATTTATTGTTTTTCTATCAAATACCTTCAAAATAGTGCATCTTGACATTTACTGTATCAAATCTTATGGTTCTTTGTTAACTGCATTTTTTCATAAAAGTTTGTTTGTCACACTTGTAAACAGCGACACTGAACATTCTATCCCGCCAGGTTAAAATACTCATGGCGCTTTGAGCATGCTACATGTATGTCACGGATATATGCACGTTATAAAAAAGTTATTATTATTATCATACTCACTCTCCAATCTCTGTACAAGCTCCTTGTTCTTCGCTGCTTCTTCCAATGGCATTCTCATTCCTTCTGTGGGTATGTACAGCACTGTCTTACCCTCCAGCTTCCATCTCGTGTCCGTCAGGTTGGCTAGAAACTTGTGCAGCTGTGCTGAGAAGTCATTTTTAATACCTGATCTTCGTTAAGGATGATTAGTGTTTATCGCAAATTTTGAAATAATGAATCCTCATATGTTCAAGCTGGCAAATCTTAGATTAGTCTTTGCATTGAAACAGTACAGTTACATTTCTGAAATTGGGAAAGATATCTTTGACCACGGGCAATTTTCAAGCATTTTAGTTGTTTTATGAATTTCAAATTGACCATTGCCTATATGTAGTAAACTTAATAATTTTAATGTGCAAAATGACCCGGCTTTCCCCATCTCTGCTTTTACAAAAACATTATCAAAGATAAAAAAACGAGTTGGAATTGATGAAATCTTGAATAGTCCCGGAGACCCTAAATCTTATAAGGTCCTTAGTATTTCTTAGTATTTGATGCAGGACTTAATGGAAAATTCATTATTTCAGTTTTTTTACAGGACAACTTATCAAATGGAATAAAAGATCAAAATCAAAGTATTTGGTAAAGTTCACTTTGTGTATGGTACTTATTATTATCATTATCAATTTATCAGTCAACATTGTAATATGTGATGTCAGGAAATGTCTGTAGCACTACTTTTCCGATTAGTTATGTTTCACACTATAAATAGTAACAAATATTTTCTCAATGTCTTAGTGTCTCAACTCTTTTTAAAAGGATACTGTCCGGCCATGATGTATTCTCAAAGAAAACAGGCGCATATATCCCCATCATCAATCGCAACAAGCTCTCAATGTGCGCCCCCTGAACTGTTCCATATTGCACGCTCTTTAACAAATTCTCCGCCGTCAGCTCTTTGCTTGAGTCAGTCTTGATAAAATATGTCAACTGATCCACTGAAAATGCCGGCAAAGTTTGTTCTAGGCAAAATCCTTTGAATTGGTCATAGTAAGCAACTAGAAATTTTGCATGTGGATCCTCTAAAAACTGTGTGAGCATCGTTTCATGTTTCTCGGACCACAAATCATCTTTCCAATTGACGATTGTTATTCTTTCTTTGATCAGCTGTGCCTGAAATTTAAAATATTTTGATTGTACATCTATTCTTGCTGACGTGAAATGTAATTATGCATTGTGTTAGTTAATAAATATCTATTATCCCTGACTTGAAATGTAATTTTGCATTGTGTTAGTAAATCGTTAAAGTGGTGTATCTTTGTATCTCTGTATCTTTGACAGCTAGGGTTCAAAATTACCCCTTGTCTGGTAGCCAATGGTTACTAGAAAAAATGAAGGGCTAGTAGAATGTTTTAACTAGTAGACCAAAGGACTAGTTTCAGTTTTCAGACAAAGTGTTTATTTAAATGTTTTTGGCTAGCTCGAATATGTTTTGGCTATTATTTTTCAACAGTTACTGGTATTAATAAATAAAATTTTACAGGTCCTTTCCAAGTGTTATAAGTTTTTGATGCAGGAATTGTGGGTAAATTTATCACTGTGCCATAGACCTTACTTTTGGACTTTTTCAAACATATTTTATATATAATACAGGATTTTGATTAGTTGACAGCTTCACCACTTCAGAGAGAAAATTTTGAATAACCTACAAGTTCATTTAAGCATGGTTATTTCCAATTGATAATAAAACTTACAACACTGATCTGATCGGTTTCTGCCTCTTGTACACTCAGCGCCTTATCGCCATCATCGTCAACGGCAACCAGACTTCCATTTGCAGCCTCTCCTCCTTCCACTGGTACTAGCGACCCATCAGCAGCTGAAAATGTTTACATTAATTAAGATTATTGGCTTAAAGCAAGATCCGTAATTTTTCATCATTTATTGTTTGGCTTTAATACAAACCTAAATGGTATAATTTATATAGCGTTTTCCAACTAACACAAATTCATTTCAAAATGATAATCATATAATAATAACTTGTTTTACATAAAATCTTACAGCAATAATATGAGCCAAATTCACATATTCAATTAACTGGATACTAGCATCACATAACCAAACATTATCAAGTAATAAGTGATATACATGTAACTATCATTCTGACTTCCTTCTCGCATAAGCTTCCAAAATTATAGATGACTGACGTGTCATTGTCAATAATTATAATCACAACTTCAATGCATCCTATTGTCACTAAACAATATGATACTTTCCTGCAACAGTCGATACTGCCTAACCAGATTATACTGTTGGTAATGTAACTAATAACTCACAGAGTGACTTTTTAAGAGATATTGAGATATTTTGAATTTATATAATGAAATTCGAATTCTGTCATTTTTGCCCCTATCAAAACATAACAATATGAGATAAAAATCATGGAGTGGCCATAATTAACTCTTCATGTACTACTTATTATTTGTTTTTGGTTATTATCTTAATCATCAGAGATTGGGTTAAAGTCTTTGTCTCATCTTGGAAAGATAAATCTTTAAGCTGGAAAGCTTAGTAAACAAGTCATAACTATGATTCACTAGGGAAATTAAAGCATAAGGAATAAAGAGAAATGTGTATAAGCAAATTTGTACACCATTTCAAAATATTGTCTGTTTTATAAGTCGACAATACACGTATCATGATACATTCTCTGTATCGTGATACATGATTATTTTTTAATTTTAAATGGCTTATTTTGCCTAAAAATCAGAGGATTATGAAAAATTAATGTTTTATTTTGTCAAAACCTTGAAATACGTATTGTGATGTGCATCATTTCAAATGTATTGCTATGAGATATTGTGACACGTATTGTATCGTGAAAAATCTGTATCGTCACATCTCTAGATGATAACACTATGTTTTTTTAAAATGTGAAACAATATTGAGTTGTTAGTTACCAGAAAAACTCATCTTATCAAAACAGAATACTGAATAATCCAGAAATCAGTATAACTTTGGTTATTTGATTCCAGTTTTGTAACATAATCTGTTTTAGCAATATGGGGGCAGAAATCCCTCAATTTTGCCCAAATTCCTATCAAACTATCCCTGACATCTACTTACTTCCTCCTGCCTCAAGATCCTGTGATCCATTCACTGCAGCTGAAGCTGATTCAGCTGGTAACGGTGTGTTGCTTTTGGATCCTTTTGGTGTGCTGGCTTTCGAGCTTCTTGGTGTGCCAGTCTTGGATCCAGGTTTGGATCCTGCTTTGGATCCAGCTCTTGAGCTTGCTTTGGATCCTTTACTTGACATCTTAATGTTTTCTGATGATGAAGGAAATATGGTTGTCTTTACATAATACAAAGAAAATAGAAATAATAATTGAAAGATAAAACAAATTTAAACATGAAATAAAATGACTAATGTTGAATGTTTTAGTTATCATAAAGTGGAAATCTAATATTAAATTTCCAAAATGGAAATAAACTTAGATTGCCTTATAATGGGTACAAATTCATCAAGATGTTGACAAACTGGTAAATTTCCTCGAACTGTACATTAGTGGTGTTACGATGGATCGAACTATCGATGGATCGCGATAGTACTCATTGTGATAGTTGATTATCGATAGGAACTTTCAAAAACGATGCATTGCATCGATAGGAGGTCCAACTATCGATAGTTTTGATAGTACAGCCGTTCCTATTATTCATATAATAATTCTATTCATATTCATGGTTATTATAGATTAGAATTAGAAGAAAGCAAGATAAAAGTGATGTTGATTCGTTATTCAGTGTCAAGGATAGTGTAAATATGATCTAGAGTTATCTGCTTCTGTTGTAAAGCATTCAGCCAAGATGACGGCGCCAACATTCGGCGGAAATGATTTCTAAATAGGGAAATAATACAATGAACACGAGTTATGTCTTGAATCTGTATTCAATAAAAACTATCGTGATAGTTATCGTGATAGTATGCCATGATAGTACTATCGCATCGTGATAGTTGCTTGTGATAGACTATCGCTATCGTGATAGTCCCTCAGGGGTTGATAGTCACCCCTACTGTACATACGGTACAACAAGTTTTTGAACCTGAGGTTGAGATGCCGTCACAAATATTGATACCCATTTTTTATCTAGTAGCCCAGCCAAAACTTGTATAAAAGGTTAAAACATGTAAAAGAGGAGAAACATATTATCAGATTTGCATAACTTTGTTTAAAGACTCAAATTAGTCAAAAAGGCAAACAGCAAATCAATCAAGGCATTGGCAATCAAAAAAGGGTTCAGAACACAAAGTGACAAACTAGACAAGGTGCGCGTTGTTTTGATACGATTCAAAATAAACTGACAGGTAAACAAATGAGTGTGCGATTCTTAAATCAAATATACTTACATCTTAAACAGCCCCTAAGCACTAAAACGATTCTTTAAAACAGGGCTGATCGTTCATTTCACCTGTATATTGCCAAGTTCTTTTGCTATGTGTCAGCTTATCGTCAGGTTCCTTGGCGTTTACCCTAACGACGACCTTCACCTTGGCCGATACAATATACTACTTTCTTATCAACTGTTTATTAACAATACATTTTTTTTTCGACGGAAAGGTACATGAAAGGAAATCAGTTGAACAAATTGTAACAAATATTTTCTCAGAAATTTTCTGATTATAGATTTAAAAATGAATTACTCATAAAAGGATAGATCAATAATCAAGAAACTTGTTTGAAAAATAATTAGATATAGTTATACAATGAGTTTAATGAGAACTGTATTAGCCTCCAAGATTTATCATTGATACCTCCTTAGATAATAAAACAATCCTATCGTTACAGTTATGATATTAAATCTATGTATATGAATACATAAAAAGTAACAAATAAATAAATAAATAAATAAATAAATAAATAAATAAATAAATAAATAAATAAATGAATGAATGAATGAATGAATGAATGATTGAATGAATGAATGAATAAATGAATGACAACAAAATAAATAATTAATAGATAAATACAGTCATGAATGAATTGAGTACTTTTACCAGTAGATTATCTTGCATTAAATCGTCGTTTTGGATAAATAGCAGTTAAGTAAATCATTAGTTATGATGTAATAATTGTTATGTTCATATTTGTATGTTATTTTTTTGAAAATTATCTCAAATGTAAGATCTATGTAATAACGTTTGATATATGAGCCAATATGGAAAAATTTGCAGCTATTTTTGGGAACAAAAGACACAAATTAGACCGATTAAGACGAAGAGAAAATAAATGTAAATTAATAAAAAAAAGAACAATGATTTTTGTCTGTTTTCTTTGAAATACATGTAAACCTTTATGTTAAGACTTCTTATTTTTTATGTTGACTTTAACCGAAACATTAGCGAAAATAGTTATTAGAGAACATGTTAACCACTTTCAAATGATTATAAAAAGTTTTGATATTAAACGATTACATTTTGGTTATGTAACATGAAAGGCGTACACTTTTATTGAAAAGAAAATCTGCTTCACATTATTATAAAAAGAAACACTTTTCTTGTATACAAGATATAAGCTGAACGAAAAAAAATTATTGTGTGTATGAATGTTGACCACTGTCCTCTTAGTGCCTCTACTGTGGTTTTATAACCAATTTTATAGTAAAATCATATCACTTTCTCAAAAAGTCATATGACAATCTGATGTTAGAACTACAAAATTAAAATTTCGACCATTGTATCACAACTACAATGTACAAGTTACGTACTTATATTGGACATTTTACAAGCGCTTCCAGTGGAACTATCGTTACAACAAGTAAACAATAAAGCGTTTTTTAGATCTATGAGAATTTTTTTCAGATATCTGTTCTTTCGAAAATGATATCAGTTTCTAGGAAATCTTTGAAATAACAAATGAAAGAAATCATTTTAACCATTGAAATGATAATTTAACTCGAACGTCACGAACGGACTTTAATAACACTTTAATTTAAATTCTCAAATATAGAGATGTGGATTTCCTTTTCTTGTGATAAATCAATGACGTCAATTAAAATTTTTGTCAAAATGATACACTTTCCTTCTTTCTTAGAGCTGACATGACATGTCATCGAATAGAGGATGTAGTGGCCTTTTCATCATAGCCCCATAACCCTTCATATCATTTTGACATTTTTACAAATGTGCACAGACAACTATCGTTAAAAGCCGTATTCGTATGTATGTTTCACAAATTTATTTGACGTTTGATTGAATGCAGATGATCGAAATTTCAAAAATAAAAAAAGTTTAAACAATTATCTGACGTTGATATTTGCTCGAAATACACACGTGTGATGATTGAAGTTCAAGCAATCTGGCCCCTACTTGAAAATTTAATCATAACTGCAGATTATATGAGAGCTTGTTTTCTATGATACTTTCTGAGAAAGGATATAATAATATAAATGGTTGTAAGCTAAAGTTTTACATTACATTTACATGCATACTGATAATATAAGCTCTTCCACACTTCTACAAATATTTGATCGTAACGTTAAAATATATATTTTTTTAATATCTATTCATTTATTACTAGTTTGATAAAAATTTTTTAGCTTTATATCGAGCAGATAAAAATAAAGGTGGCAATTTTAGCAAAAGTCAGTAAGTTTTCATTAGATAACGACCTTAAGATAATTTCACGCAAACAGGAAACTTTTTGTCAATATAAGTCTTACATAAAATCTTTTACCTAAGCTTTTCTTTTCACAGTACCGTATTCACTGAAATTCACACCAATTTTCTTGTTCTATCAACATGTTGCTGTTGAAATAATCAGTGTATACAGTGATGGACTATCTATAAAGAGAAATCCCTTAAGGATTATCGCCTCAGACGTTTATTAAAACATACTGTCACCAATATTACAATAAGTAACCTTAAGTTAGATATTTATATAACACACCCGTGTATTTGAGTGACTACGGTATTTTAATCCTCGACATTCAGAGATAAGCATAACATATGTATATTTTCTCTAGGAGTGGGCTTACCATAGAACTACAAGTTGAGCTCATAACAAGGGTTTTTCTTATCTTTAAGAGATCTCTGGTAAGTATATATATTGTACCAATATTCAAACACTGTGGGTGCATCCCCAACGTAAATAATTCTCTTTAATTCTTATAATGATTAGGTGTCTTTTTCTTTTGGTTTAGTACATACAATATATAAAAGTTTGATTTCATTGCTATTTTCTTGCAAAGAAGCCACCCATGCTTAAAGACTTAAAGAGGCAGTAGCACGGTTTTAGGCGGAATATAAGGACATGACAGGAAAATGAAAAAATATTGTTCAAATTGAACGACAATGTATTTAAATAAATACAGTAATAAATGAAACATATAATATAAAGTACAGCCATGCGATTCCTTTTTCTCACACACAAGTAATTAAATGTCATCACACAAAATAGGTGTCAATGGACTTCATAATTTGTTCTCTGACTATGGATGATTGGTTTGTGTAATGAGATTTTTGACACAATCAAAATTATACATTAAGCATTAACATACAATTACAAGTGAAAAATTTAAAATATATAATTTTAAAAAAACCCCATGCTACTGCCTCTTTAATACATTATCACATATTGTTAAAGACGATGACTGTAACTGGAGTTAAGATGATAACTACCTTTAAAGGGACAGTAACACGTTTTTTAATAATTATATATTTCAAAATTTTCACTGATAATTGAAAGTTAATGCTAAATGTATTATTTTGAGAGTGTCAAAAATCTCACAACACAAGCCAATCATAATCATCAAAAATATAAAATTTTCAAATAACGTGCTACTGTTTATTTTTTATCTTTTATAGTTCAAGGTATGAAGGTCTTCGTCGTTCTTCTTCTTTGTGTCGGGCTGGTAAACGGTGGTGCCTTCACAGATGTGTTGAAGCAGCAGTTAAACAATGCTAAGGCTGTGGCTGGAGCAGTGATACAGACAGGGAAGGACTTTATCCCCTTCGCTGTTGATGTTACTGGAAATCTTCTGCATGAAGCTAAACAAGACACAAAGAGCATGATTGGAGGAGCCTTGTCATGTGAGGAGAAATCAGTTCTTAATGGAATTTTGAAAGTCTAAATCTAATATTATTTGCTCCTTTTACATATTATTTAAAATTGGATCATTGTATAGTTTATTAGCTGTGATATAAAGTCAACAAAAAGTAGAGGGCCATCTATTATTTAATGCGTTACTTTTTTTGTCGAGTATACATAAAATATGTTTACAATTTTGGCACTTGATATTCCTAATTAAAGTATACAAAAATAAACGTTGAAACAACGAACTCATATTTTTTAATATGACTTCTGCGACGGGGGTTAAACAATGCTGTATTTCCTTATAATTGAATCATGGCATTGCTATTACCGTTTGACCTAATTATGTTCGTATGACTAATTATCACATTTTGTCTCCAAAACTGACGATTTGACGATCTTGAAAAAAAGTAGCTGTTTACTTTTCTACATTGGCAACAGGTAACACAAGTTGCATTCCCGTCTCTCCTTGTAAAGAAACAAGACGATGGAGAAGCCCTTTCTAAATTAAAAAAAATGCTCGAATATCCTGTGAGTTGTGGAGAGTATCTTCATGACGTGACCTCATCTGATCTTTGTTATGTTCCTTTAAGGGCGCTTCACACTTAGTCGAATTTGACAAAAGATGGACACACGGATTTGAGAATGTGCAAATTCGCAAAGGATCGTAAGCAATCGAGCCATTCTTAAACCGCCGGAAGAGTTTTTCTGGCTTCGGCGGCAACATCGGGGAAGTTAGCAAATTGTTGATCATGCTATTTTCGTGTTGCATCCGTGTCTCCATCTGAGGTCGAAAGATTCGAATCATATCCAATTGTTTACGAATGTTATCTAGCAAGTCAGCTGAAAATCATATTATAGGACCATTGCCTGAATATGTTCCAAGAGGTCACAGATTAATAGTCTAACAACATGACTGGTTATCTTATTTTGTGCCACACAACCATCCTTAGACTCGATGGCATACCACTGATAGTTCAACCACATAGCCACCTATCACGGATGGGCAAAAATTCAAATCAATACCAATGGTATCAATTCCGGAACTCGACCTAAGCTAAATACCCTTACAGATTGTGCATCCTTTCGCATTGAATTTGTTTTGTGGTTGTGTGTCATTCTTTCAACATCGTGTCTGTCTTTATTGGAAGTGTCTCCGATTATGACTGTTTTTTTTACCCATATTCGGGTCAAATCGTACGAATTTCAAATGTTCTAATTCGTGTTTCTGTTGTTGGTCAAAATCGGGACAGTGTGAAGCCACTTTTAGTCTTGTCTTTGATTCGGTTTGATCTATATCTCTAAACAAACACAGATGCTTTATGTATTACTGGTCTTTGCAGACTTTGTTGTTTGTATCTGTTTCCAACATGATATCAAGAAGTCTTGAAAGATCATCCGTATCAGCATTACTGGTTCCTGATCGGTTAACTATGATAAAGTTGCAACACGAGAGAGTTTGTAATCGATGATGTCCTATCGAATCAAGGTTTGCTGAAGTTTACTCGCCAGTTAAAGGTTTGTGCACGGCGTCATAGGAATTCCTTCACAACCGCTAAACTGACTATATAACTTTTTTCAAATTTTCATTCAAAGATATTTCAACAATATAAGAACTTTGCTTCCTTTTTATTAATTTGTCCAATTAGCACCTTTAATTAGTCTTTCATTTGACCGCGTTATCAACATCTGTAAGCTGGGGGCTATAAAACTCTTTAGAGACGCATTTAATATGTAATATTTCTCTTGTCCAGCGCCATTGAGCAGCTTAAAGTTGGAAAATAGGCGCTATACAAATGAATTATTATTATTATTATTATTATAAAACTCACCTGACTGTGACGTGTTAACCAGACTCTTACAAAGTGACATTTCATTGTTTCAACTGAAATACCGCCTGATATTATTGTTAAACTGTCAATCTTTATTACGCCAAATGCTAAACATCGTTATATTGTAACTTATCTAAATGAGTGGTCAACATTTCTTAAAAATTGTTAATTATTTGTTTTTCCTTTCTGTGATATTGTAACAGTGAAACTATATATTGACAAACTGATTCTGGTAATGACGTCATAAAAGGGGCGTGTTAAAAGTCACGCATACACTGGTTTGTCGCCATATAAATCTAAGCTGCCCTAAAAATGGCTAATCACAAAACTAAACTTAGTGGATAGCGACCTTTGGCGCATTATATATTTCAGACAATCATACATTCCAAAGTAGACAGTAAAATATACTTGTGATAATGAAAACTTTAAGAGCACATCTAAAAAGATATAGAAAAAAATATATGCACACTTGTACGTATATGCACGTAATGCACACTTGATTGCCTTTATCACACGACTATGAATGTTCCTTTTCAACTCGAATCGTCGTTTTTCAGCTATTTGGAACAGTTTGGGAAAACGTAGTTTCTTGGATGATTTGAAGAACTCGTTCCACACCATCGAAGGTGCCATTAAGCAGACTGGGCAGGATTTCAAGCCATATGCTAAAGAAGTTGGAAAGAACCTCTTGGATCAAGTCAAGAACGAGTCTACAAGCATGCTTGGGGGAGTTCTCTCAGGTAAAAGCAACTAATAGAAACATTATATGTTAGTCTATATGGAGAACACAATCGATGACATACAGTTGTTATTGTCTATGTACAATAATATACCCTTTAAGCCTTATATCCAACGCAAGCGCTACTCATTGGTTGTACATTATACCTGATGGAATTGAACTTTCAAAGCAGGTCCTCGGCGATTCTCCTTATAGATCCATACTTGCCGTGTTTAGTACGCTGATGAAGTGCACGCGTAAAGTCAGAAATGCTTGGTGTCTCCACCTGGATTCGAACCCATTCTGTGGCGTGACAGGCCAGCACGCTTACCACTACACCACAGTGCTGAACAAATCAAACATTTGCTAAGATTGTTGTACATTATTAGTACGTTTAATCTAAATTAATAACCATGAATTGTGTCATCCAACGCAAGCGCTACTCATTGGTTGTACATTATACCCTGATGGAATTGAACTTTCAAAGCAGGTCCTCGGGCGATTCTCCTTATAGATCCATACTTGCCGTATTTAGTACTTTGATGAAGTGCACGCACAACTCAGTGTAAAGTCAGAAATGCTTGGTGTCTCCTGGATTCGAACCCTGGTCTGTGTCGTGACAGGCCAGCACGCTTACCACTATGCCGCAGTGCTGAACAAATCAAACATTTGCTAAGATTGGTGTATATTAGTAGTACGTTTAACCTTAATTTATAACCATGAACTGTGTCATATCAATGATAAATGCCTTTGTGCAGATATCAAATTTGCTATGTAACAATCTAGCTTTTTTTAACATTACGTTTCACCGAAACAGAAAAACATAATTTGTGTCATAGTATTGATACGTGGCAATGTGCAAATATCATGATTATGTGTTTAGCATAACATTACGTTTGCAGGCACGGCTAATATTCAATGTCGTATTGATGAAACGTGCTGGCGCTTTGGTAGAAGAATCTAAAATCTTTTATGTGAGGAGGAAAAGATCCTCCCGTTAATATCTATGCTAAGGAGATGGTTGATATGCCCAAATGCTTAGAAAACGATTTTGTTGCTGGCCTCTTTGTTAAAAATCTTTGTATATGCAAAGAACGGATTCCCCCGATCTTTCGTAAGCTAGTGAAAATTTTATCCTTATGTCGACTGTCCCTTTAAGAAAAACTATCTTTCGACTTCATCCACCCCATGCTAAGGAATAGTGTATATGAAAGATCAGAAAGATATAGTCATAGTTTTGAAATGCGAAATGCAAAACAAAATAGAGATAGATTTGGTAAGAAAGGTCAATATACCTTTTTTTATTTGCAGATCTCCTTGCTAATAGTATTTCGAATATATTCTCTCATCATAAACGGGATACGATGTAAGTAGTTGTTTCTTATTTATCATTTATTTTTAGTGTTACTCATTGGTCGCATTATTCAATATTCTTGGATTTAGCAAATCATTGTTGTGCAAGGAAATTGTAATTCATAATTGTATTTTCTCATGACCAAGGGTAAAGGCAATAAAAGTCATAAGCTTCAATGTTATTGAACGATTGGCGTGACGTAACACAGCGCAGTTGTAATGGTCACGTCATTACTTTCCTTACAGTGCCATGCGATATTAATCAGCGAGGAATTAATAACGGGCGTAAACCTTACGCAAGAATCGCATCGCTGTCGAAATTGATTTCGATCAGTTAATGCCAAACCATTCCCTCAATTCTTATAGAATGTTTAAACAGGACAATGTTAAGTATTTGCTATACATGATATTTTTGTTCTTTTAGGGACATTTTGAAGAAAGGGAAGCAACTCATAACGGAAGTGACGAGTCTGTTGGACCTTGGAAACAGCCAATACTCTCAGGTCATAGATGAGATCTTTGACGAGGTCGAGGTCATTGCCAAGAAGGTCAAGGCCATGGAGATGGATCCACAGGAAGCAATCAAGTTGTTGGATGGTCTTATCGGTGGGTATGAATATTTCGATTTAGCTTAAACTTAGATTTTGCTTCATTGAGTTGATGACCTAATCGGAAGGTTCAAAAGAATTAATTTTTTGAATTAAAAAATAGCAACAAGATTTTTAACATCAAGTGAGCAAAGGACAAATGATATTTGATGCTGAAATAATTTAGGAAAAACCGCCTTTTTAAGTGGTCACATTGGTAGCTTCAAATGATAACTTATATATTATCAATGATGTCAATACATATTTCTCAACATCCGGCAAATGGTTGATCATTTACACTAATCTTTCAGGTGCCTATTGCATGAACTATCAGTATTTGAAGTACATTATATCCCTCAAATATTATTTCGATAATGGCATCAAGTTATTTATGTGTACATTCAAAGTAAAGACAGCTCTGAAATACATAAGGTATAATTTTCACAATATTGAAGTAGTTTATATTTCAAGAGGAAATTTTACTCTGAAATGAATTGTGCTTTCTTCAAATTGTGATCACCAATTGATCTAAATAGCAAAGATTGCTGCTCTCGTCTAAATTAATGTGTTTTCTAGAACATGACGTTTTTTATGGTTACTTTGTACCATACACAGAGAGCCAATATCTTTCAAGAAAAATTATAAGATATGGAAATACTTTCATCTTTTAATAAAGCTAAGCAAAGGACAAATTTCTTTCAACAGAGTTTCTGGTCGCCGTTGAATAACTGTTCTTTTTGAATAAATCTTATTTTATTTTCGTCCAGCCGGAGCCCTTAAAACAATAATTCTTTGACTTGACTTGGCGTTATGCTATTACCACTGTATTAAGATAAATCTTTCATTTTGTTTTTTCTTGAGCAATTTCGTCACGTGTCCTATGTGGTAATATTCTATTTTTATTTTCGTCCAGCCAAACACACGTCGCTGTCCAAGGAGTTCCTGGAAGCTCTTGAGAGAGAAGTGAACCAGGTGGCCACCAGGATCTTCAACCAGAACAAGCGGGACATCGTCAGTGCTCTGGGAAGTGCTATCTCTAGCCTCTACAAGCCAGCTGCGGAGGGGATTGGGGAGGTGAGGTCATCATCATCATCGTCGTAACTTTCATCATCATCATCATCATCATCATCATCATCACTATCGACATCATCATCAACATCATTATCACTATCGACATCACCATTATCCCCATTCCCCATCATCATCATCGTAACTTTCATTAACAGCAGTTTCTTCAGTATCATCATCACCATCATCACCACCACCATCATCATAATCATCATCATCATTATCGTCATCATCATCATCATCATCATCGTAACTTTCATCAACCCAGCAGTTTCATCAGTATCATCATCATCACCATCATCACCACCAACAACATCATCATCATCATCATTACCAACGTAACTTTCATCAACCCAGCAGTTTCTTCATAAGGGCATCATTTATCACCATCATCATGTACATCATCATCATCGTAACTTTCATCAACCCAGCAGTTTCAGCAGTTTCATCAGTATAATCATCATCACCATCATCACCACCACCATCATCATCATCATCATCTTCATCATCATCATCATCATCATCATCATCATCATCATTACCAACGTAACTTTCATCAACCCAGCAGTTTCTTCATTATGGCATCATTTATCATCATCATCATCTACATCATCATCATCGTAACTTTCATCAACCCAGCAGTTTCATCAGTATCATCATCATCACCATCATCACCACCAACAACATCATCATCATCATCATCATCATCATCATCATTACCAACGTAACTTTCATCAACCCAGCAGTTTCTTCATTATGGCATCATTTATCACCATCATCATCTACATCATCATCATCGTAACTTTCATCAACCCAGCAGTTTCATCAGTTTCATCAGTATCATCATCATCATCATCACCATCATCACCACCACCACCACCACCACCACCACCACCACCACCATCATCATCACCATCATCATCACCACCACCACCACAACCATCATCATTATCATCATCATCATCAACGTAACTTTCATCAACCCAGCAGTTTCTTCATCATAGCATCATTTATCACCATCAACATTAGCAGCACTATCTTCATCATAATCGAAATTATTATCGTGATCATGTTAATCAAAATAATCATGATAATGATAATAATCATCATTTTCATCATGAGCAGCATCAACATCGTCAGTAGCAGCAGTATAATTCAAGGGTTCCATAAGTATTGTAAGCTGCGCATTAATGTTTACAGTGTCAGCTTATAGCAGGTGTTACTTTAGTCAAAATATGATATTGACACATGTCAAAACAATTTCTAGACACAACAATTATTTTGATATGATAGCTGCACTGCATAAGCTGGGGTCTCCTCCAACACAGTCTAAGTAAACCTAGCCTCAAAATTTTCCGTTTCACTCCTATACTGAGTCTAGAAAGGTCTAATAGAGGGTCGCGTCAGCCGACCTTTCTGCAACCTATGACCCTCCAACGTTATACGTGCGAAGGCAGACAATTGTGGCCTGGTAAGATAAGTTCTGATTGGTCAATTCGATATGTGGGCTGACGCGACCCTCTACTAGACCTTCCTAGACTCAGTTTAAGAGTGAAACGGTTAATATTGAGGCTAGGTTTACTTAGACTGCCTAAAACATAGATTCTCTCAAACTTGAACAACACACTGCGATCAAGTTCCTTACCAAGGAGGGTTACAGAAATAAACAATCGCATGTGTAATAAGAATTCGTTGAATGAGAAATAAAACGCTTTTTGTGAGATTTTCTTAACATTGTATAGATTCTAAATTTGAATGCTAAGTATTAATTTTTTCAGTAAGTTTTTTTATTGTACAATTCGTTGAAACATGTCATTTGAAATGTATGCAAGCTTTAGACTGAGTTTGCTAATTAATTGCTATTAATCTCAATAGTGTCAATATGTACAATATTTACTTTTAGTTATATCCAGTGTGACATTAAAAATATAACATGAGTTTTAAAAATCAAGTTGTTATTCAGTCCTAAGCATAGACTAAACGCCTAATATAAAATACAGTTTATGACAAGTTCGTGTCATTGATTTGATGTCAATTTCACCGTTGCTGTGACAACGCACGTGCATCCCGTGTTAAATTGCTTTGCAGGTCTGATGAATCTTGCATTGACATGGGCTACATCATCGTCTCTAAATGTGTTGCATATGTGCTGTTTTTATACTACATGTATTATCATATACATTGTATGTTATGCATCATCAGAAAAAAAGTAGTTATGTAAGAGTTAAACTTATACGTCGAATAATATGAAATACACGCCCAAAAGCATGTTATGTCTATTAATGTCCATGACAACTATACCTTTTGTAACGTCTAAAGCTAATTATGACTCACTGAATGTCCCTTAGGTAGGTAGGTAGGTGAAATTAAGGGCGAAGTTTGGGCCAAATATGACCTACATGCGCCTGGCACTTGGAGTGATTATTGAAAGTTAAAAACATTTAAAAGCTAAAATTGAGTATTAAATGTTATATGAGGTCATATTTGCCAGTGTTCTTGACAAAATTTAAAACTGATCTTTGGACTTCACCAAACATCAAATTTTCACCAAGAATAGATCTTAGTGAGAAATTATTTGATTTGGACATAACAACCTCTCTGATTTCTTCACGATGATCTTTATGCCCGTCACATTCAACAAGATAATGAATGACCCTTACGGGAACGTGAGGAGTAACCTCCCTTGCCTCCATTTAAACATATTGGCTGATGTTTCAAGTTTATCTTAAAAATCAAGAAACACCAATCCCCATAATATTAATTTAAATCAAGAACGACTTGTTAGTGTTGATAGATTAAAATGCTTCATTAATTATTTTCGTTTATTACACGCCCGTGTAAGATACCGCAGTGTAATATTTATACGGCAATATTGAACTAGTGTAATATCACAGAAGTGAGTTGTTGTGACGTCACCATGTAAGCGCTTCGTCACAATGGGTGCCGAGTCGCGGAACTGTTAGTTTCAGCACATTTTCGGCAAGTTTGCGTGATTTTTAGGGCAAGTAATAAACAGAATACTAAACTTCCTTCCATTTAATACTATTTTTATTAAACGAGTTAATGATTTTGTATAAAACGAGCGAAAGCGTTTAGTATCCTCTATGAATTGATGAAATTTCTGAGGTGTTAACTAAGAGAAGTATTCAACCGTCAGCTGGCAAGGTTTTGGCCACCATATTTTGGGATGCAAACGACATATTATTAATTGATAACATTAAAATGCTTTATTAATTAATTTCGTGAATTGATGAAATTTGTGAGGTGTTAACAAAGAAAAGTATTCAGCCGTCAGCCTGCAAGGTTTTGGCCACCATATTTTGGGATTCAAAGGGCATTAATTGATGACATACCACCAAAACAACAATAACTATTTTAGCCAACTTAATGTAGTTCGACAGAAATGCTGTGGAATGTTTTTGCACACTCCTCTATTCATGAATGTGGATTAGAATAATGCTACAATAGTGTGGAGTTATATGGCGCCTTTTCCATGTCCTACGACATGCTCAAAGCGCTACCTGCATCATTACCCTGAGGATTGTACCTTCACAGCTGCTACTAAACGCTAGTCATGAAGACGTAGGTCAGTACATCCTGATTTCAGGTACCCAGTTTAACAGCTGGGTTGGCTGAGTGCAATGTGGATGGAGTGCCTTGCCCAGTAACACAACACAGATTGACACCAGGTCACAAATTTGTGGTGTCTTCATCGGGATTCGAACCCGGGTCTCTGGCGTGAGTGGCCATCATGCTAACCACTTCACCACTCTGCTTTTAAAAACAGCTACTAGTAATTCATTCAAAGACCTAGCCCACAACAGCTCGTTCCTGTAAATAAACCTGAAATGAATTTTGATAGAAAATAATGCTTTTTGAGTCTTTTAGGTAAATCAGTACAGTAATTGCATTGTCTAAATGGAATGGAACATTTATGACTTGTGTTTAAATCTCTCAATCACTTATGAAGGATTTGTAGAGAAAATAAAAAAGACGCGTTAATGACGCAGCAAAACTGTTGAGGTTAACTGTAAGGTATGACATACGAATAGGTGGAAGTGACACAGAGTATCTTTCTTAAAATTTTATTTGGTTTTAATGAGCTACAAAATATCTGATATGCTGATTGAAGTTCATATCTCATCACTGGACTTGCAAATATATCCATTTATGCATAATATCTCTAAAATGCTTGATTTTATGAAAAAATCAAGAAAACATCTCAAATACGTTTAATATTCGAAACTATACTTCAAATTAATCTTAGTTAATTAGTTACAATACCTAATAAACACTATCGAATCTAATATATCTTCCTGTCAGCTTATGACAAGGTTTCAAAATTACGTTTGACGAATTTGAGCGCGCCACTCGAGCCACATTGTCCGGTTTTCGATCAAAATCCCGACTTCGAATGACCGTATTTTCGCTCTAATGTACTGATTGACCTTTATCTTGTTATTTTCAGTAACAGTTAGTGGTTCCCGATGTTATAACATCGATTTCAACATTTGACATATGTGATCCTATCAACATACTCTATGTCTCTTTAAGGCAAACTGAACCTTAACTTCAACATTATCGGATTCGTTTTTTCAATGCTACACTATATTTCAGACATCCAAGATAACATGATATTTGCACTAAGATACAAAGTGATCAACAACATTACCACCAACATCTTCACAATCACTATCATTATCACCATAATCCTCACCATCATCGCTACTACCACTATCATCATCTTCAATGTCACCATTATCGTCATCATTAACATCATCATCATCCTCGCTATTCGTACAATCATCAACAATGCATATTCAAAAGGTTCAATATATCATTTATATTTTGATCAAACTTTGCGATAGTGTTTCAAAAGAAAATACGAATAAAAATATTGATATTTCCAGCTTTTGAAGCTGTTGGAAGGTTCTATTGCTGGCCACACCAACACCAACCCTCTTATTGTTATTTGAGTGTTTCTATGTAAGTATTCTTTGACATTTGACTTTGACAATTTTGTTTCCTTAAAGGGGCAGTAGCACGTTTTTTGATAATTTTATAATTCAAATATTTCACTGATAAATGTAAGTTAATGCTAAATGTATTAAATTGACAGTGTCAAAAATCACATTACACGAGTCAATCATCCATAGTCAGAGGACAAAGTATGGAGATTCACATAAAATCCATTGGCGGGCATTTTTTTGAACACCTTTAATTCATTTTGTGTAAGAAAAGGGAATCCCATGGCAAAACTTTACGTTTTATAGTTGAAATAGTACTGGGTCATTTAGTTTAAATACATTGTCTTTCAATTGGAACCATTAATTTTCATTTTTCTGACATCACCTTATATTCCCCATAAAACATGCTACTGTCCCTTTAAGTGGTATGACCTTTAGTTAAACGACATAAGGGTTTTTCCTATAAAAAAAAATCAATTGCTCACCTAAACTTTATCATATTTATACAACTCGCACAATTTCTCACTTTTAGTCTTATTGATATAAAAGGAAGACTTCAAATTATCCTTTTGGGAGTTTATGCTTACTTTATTTTAGTTTGTTTGTGATAGATATTTGTTAGCACAACCTAGTAACTCTTTTAAATCCCTTGGTGAGGCAGTCTGTTAGTACGAGAATGAGACTGTTGTCATTGGATGATGGAAAGATTTTGAAAAGGTGTCTGGAAAAGAAAGTTAATATATTTGAATAAATTTTAACAGATCGGAAGACTTACTGTTTAAGTGTGCCTTTTCCTGCTCCTCCTTTTGTGCCATTGATTTCCTAAGAATGTTTTTGTATTTTAAATTTTTTTTAAATTTTAAAGACATACCAAGTTTGATCATGATATGTAGCAGCCGCAACAATTTGTTATTCCAATAATGCCGCATTTAAGGTTTTGGGTCAAAAGTTTGAATTCTTGAAACTGTAATTTTCAAAAGATTAAATTTCATTACATTTCAATGATATGTGTCTTTCATCACCAATATTCATATCTTTAAAACATCTTGTGAAGTTCTAGGAGGGTTGAGATTATAATTCTATGTTGTTTTCACTAAACTCATTGACATTATGAAAGATCTCCTGTGCATGTGAGAAACAAAGACGTAAATAAGGGATATCATATGAGTGCCCATGACATACTGTTTGCGACATGAATGCCTAAATTGTACCTTTTCCCGGGCAAGAGCGAGGAATATACTGATCTTTAAGCACGATTGTCGTAAGCTTGGTGTGTCTTAGGCACAAATATGATATTCTGTTTGATACTATAGTCCCAAAATAAGGGAAATTACTCAAAATCTACTTAGCAGCAAAGGCGAACTAGTTGCTGCTAGCCCTCATAGAAAGCAACATTATTGGCGAACGTTTATGTCAAAGCATTGTTTTTTAACATCACGTCACAATGAGAATGATATGTTGACCTAGGGCATCATATGGAAAATATTCATCCTGATATGAATACCCTCATAATAAATTTTACTACATATGAGGACACACAACAGACCGCGGACAAATCCACTATATTCTATTGCTTCAGTAAAAAAGAGTTAAAACTATATCAATGTCAAAAATATTATATGTCAAAATTACAAAATCAGTTTTCTTTTTCAGGTTGTACTTCATAGGCGGAAAAGCATAACTAATTTAACAATAAAAAACAAAACAAATGTATTTACTTGTTTATTTTTATCAAGGAGATGAACCAGTTAACAGATGTGACATAAACTTCGACCTAACCAAATTCATACCTGCTGCTTTATTCTCAAAGGATTGGCTGTCATTTCCATATCTTATCTATGTAAGACTTACATCACGTGATGTTGGTTCTAAGATTTAAAAACAGAAAACAACCAATCATTATCAGACACAATTCAAGCAGTCTCAGGTGAGTATCTAAGAAATGAGTTATTGAAAATCGATACTGATATTATTGAGAAACACCTTGCACTTTACAGTAAGTGCACAGCGCTGATAAGCGTGCTTTCCTGTGTGTTTACAAGTTTGGAAATGACTGGAAAGATCTCATTTAGGCGCTTAGTCATAATAACTTAAATAGTGAAGACCGTTTCATTATAAAAATAAACTGTTTCCCACGAATAAGAAATATATATCAATTGCAAAACAATATCTGATAATTGATACAATAACAACAAAAACGAACATTCCAAATTAATCTAAGAACTTTCATGACAATTCACTACGCTATGATTTTTTCTAGAAAAAAATACTTTACTTTAAAATATTGTTTTTGCCTTCTATTTCCACTTATATTCAGGTTGAGATATATGACTTTAAGCTCACTGAATATTTTTTTGGGCATAAACTTCCATTAAATGAAAAAGATTTGAACTTATAAAACATCATTCGCTAAAACAACAGTCACTGTTTACCAACTGCAAATACGTCCTTGATATGACTTGAACATTCCCTTTACCAATTACCTTTAATCTATTATTTCGCACGTAGTTTAAATTTGGATTATTGTTAATTCATTAAATTTTTTTATGTGAATGAAAAACTCCTTTTTCTGGAATTCTGTTTTAAAGGGGAAGTAGCACGTTTTTAGGGGAATAAAAGGTGATGTCGGGAAAATGAAAATTAATGGTTCCAATTGAAAAACAATGTGTTTCAACTAACTGAAGCAATAAAAATCTAATATATACTGTTAAGTTCATCCATGCGATTCCCTTTTCTTATAAAGGATGAATTAAAGGTGTTCACACGAAAATAGCCATATGGACTTCATATGTATCATAATTTGTTCTCTGTTTATGGATACTTGGTTTGTGTATTGAGATTTTTGACACTACTGTATCAAAATGATACATTCATATAATTATCAGTAGAAAATTGAAAATATATAATTAAAAAAAACAAAAAAAAACAACAAAACGTGCTACAGGCCTTTAAGAATACAGTGGTAAAATTGTGAAATTTTATAGTTACTACATTTTTTTCGTCTTTTGAAGATTTTTGTTCGAAATTAACCTGAATCGCAGTGCTTAGCCATGCTGGGCCAAATAACAAAATTAAACAGTGTAAAAAAAGCTAATCAATTTTGGCTTTTTAGTTATTTTTATGACAACATATTCAATGGTTTACACTATACAGTTGCGTATCTGAAGTTTGTTCCCTTACCTTCGTATTCTAGTGCAAATATCTTGTAATTTGTAACATCTTTGAGACATCATATCATTATTATGACAATATATGCAATGGTTTACACTATAGCTTTCTTTATCAAAATGTTTTCAGTTTTTGATTTCTATCAAATTGAGATTTGAACCGGGCTGATAAAAGCTGGTTTATCTGAAATGAGAAAGAATTATAGTATTTTATCAGACCTGTCATGATAAGGGTAATGAGACATTTCACTAATACAATCTAAATGAAAATAAATGTATATACATTTTCGTAGTGCAATCGTGTCTCCATTTTGACGTTCATACGATAATTTTGTCGTCATCTGTTCAATACTTGAGTTTTATACGCCAAGAAAACAGGATGGTTATTGTATTGATTAGTATAGACAAAGGCAATACAAACGAATTCTCACAACGGTACCTCATGCAAGGGAAAGATGGAGTCACGCATGCATCACAAAATGGCAAGATTAACATTTTGATGGTTTTGGAATAATTTACAAATGATCCGTTTTAAGAAAACAATAGACCCAAATAATAACATCATGTACAATATTCAACTTATGATCATCTAAGTACCAGCATTTACGTAACCTTCATTTGTCAGAAATGCTTAAAGAAACAAATTTATTTTCTAAAAATGTAGTCAACCTCCATATTTTAAAACAGAAAATATAATCATATATAATCTGCAAACAATAACAAATCAACATATTATAAAAACAATTCCATAACCTTTTGTTCAACAAATAAGCCTCTTTCACAAAAATAACAAACATAATTCAATTTCAACTGATTAACAAGTATCACAAATGATGCATGACTTAGGGTGCATCGTTGTCTAACCCCACTCGTAGAATTAAAAAAATTTGAACATCAAATCATCTTAAAAACGATCTCGTAACACAAGCCACCGACATTAAAGGAAAATTCAAGTACGATTTCAATTTAATTCTAGCAAATGTTTTAGTTATAAAACATTCTGACAAATAATTAAATTTTTCTGTCAAGTATTTACAGAATCTTAAACCTACGCTTTTGAACGATTACGGGGGTCGCAATTTTTTGGGAAAATATGACGTCATCGACACACCACAAGAAATCGTTGCAAGGAGCTTATTATAAACTCCGTACATCTTTGTGCAGTGGAGTTTTCATGATTTGACTAGAATTGCTGAATGTGTGCGCTGCGCACTTGTAACGTAAAACAATGCAGTGTCTAAAGAACGACCCAGTCGTCGGACAGATTCAACAAGCAGCTATGACTAATATGCGGTGTTGTATAGTATTTTTAACAATGTCTAAAAAAACAAACAAACAGAAACACAATAAATGTTTTTAAAAACGAGCAAGAGTATAATATCTTGTCGTGTGAGTTGTGGTGTTTTTCTAATTAAAACATGGTACTTAAAGGGGCAGTAGCACGTTTTTCGGGGGAATATAAGGTGATGTCAGGGAAATGAAAATTAACGGTTCCAATTGAAAGACAATGTATTTAAACTAAATGAAGCAGTACTAATTCAAATATATAACGTAAAGTTTAGCCATGCGATTCCTTTTTCTCACACAAAATGAAAAAAAGGTATTCACAAAAAATGGCCGCCAATGGATTTTATATGAATCCTCATACTTTGTCCTCTGACTATGGGTGATTGGCTTGTGTAATGAGATTGTTGACACTGTCAATATAATACATTTAGCATTAACTAACAAATTTTAGTGAAATATTTAAAATATAAAATTTTCAAAAAACGTGCTACTGCCCCTTTAATGTTTACCTGAAATATGTTGCCGCACTGTAGAAATACTTCCTTTTTTATCTAAAATTAACACTTTCAAAGAAGAAAACGTTGTTTTTAAAATTCGATACAACAACGTGCATGTCAATGATTTAACTGTTGTATGCATACTATCTATATACTTAAGATTTTTGCAAATCATTTTTATATCCTTTCCAAAAACAAGAAATTATATATTTTAATGACATTTTATTTGCTCCGAGTTTCTACAATATGTTTTTTTGTTGATCTGGTACTCTTTCACATTCAATCTGTGGGTTTTAAAAAGCCTCTTGTCAGTCTGAAACGGGAACAAATAATTGCTGTGCATTGTTATCATTAAGATCATACCCTTCTGTTCAATTGAATTAAAAAAATCATTTAAAATAGTTAAATAATTCTATTTACTCAAAAGATACAATAAGAAAAGAAACTCCAAACAAATATGGATTATTCAGCTACATCATCGCAACTAAGATATAAAACACTCGATGATATAAAGAAATTTTGTGAATATAATATTGTTTTGTATTCCTTACTGATGAGTTGATAGATCTTTAATGTTATTCAAAACACCATTCGATCTTACTGATAGTTTTAGTAGTACTAATGATAATAATATAATTCCATTTAAATTTTCGTAATGTTTAGCGGAAATTCCTTTGGAAAATAATCAACAAGAACATACTCTTTATTGTATTTGAACATAACAACAATCGTTAGCAATATCATTCCGATAATATTTCATACAGCATGTACGCATCAGTGATTCGTAATCAAAATTGGTTTCGTACCGGCGACAACTAAATAAATATAAAGATATTTTCGTCCTCAAACAAGCCAATATTTATATAATAAAAACGTGAGACAATACGAAGTCCATGCCAACATCGAAAATGCCATCTTTCAAAGTAATCAATCCTGTTTTGATTGATATAAACAGTTTCATTTTGATTACGAACCTATCACTATCATCGCGGATTCGCTTTTTAGGATTCTCTTCGACAAGATCACGTCAGCTAATTTTCGAGTGATATAATGAATACAAAAATATTCTCTGTTACGTTTATTTGTTTTTTTCAAAAGCACCTTTTCCAGCAATGTCAATTAACACTTTATTTCAACCTAATGTATGGTGTCTCTAGCTTATAAAACTCTAGAAAATGTCAGTGAGTGTCAGTGTTCAAACCTTGTGACGTCCGCACATGGGAGATCTTTTCCAACCTGTACTGAAGTTTTGCAACAGTCTGCTGGTCAGATATATTTATTTATTGCTTTGTTCATAATAGAAGTAGAATATTCTGGACCCGGCACTTCTCTACTGAAGTCGTGGCGGTTGTTACAGTGTCATGTTTGACGGGCCGTCACCGCCTACCATTGAATCTAACGGTGTCTCCTAATTTCGTGGTGTGTCGCTGACGTCATATTCCCGGTGTTTCTCGCTCTCGTTTGCCGTTCGAGATAGCAATATGGCGTCCTCCATCGATGCCTGTAAACGTGATCGATTTTTCCCAACTTTGAATTTTTATTGCAGATTTGGTGATTAAGCTAAAAATTATTAGCCAAAGTTGAAGGATTTATCGATAAAAATTGTTTTAAAAGGCTCTTTTTCATTTTCATTGGAATTTTCATTTAAGACTGATATTAAACATAGAACCATGGATATTATTTCATAACAGAACATACCAAATATAATTTCAGTTTTATTGATCAACACACTTACGGAAATCAACAAATATACAGTACATTCAACCAACTTTTATGAAATATGTTGGTCTGTTATTGTCATTTCTGATTAGTGATTAGGAGGGTGACAGAAAGCACGAAAACGAGATAGATAAATTAGTACTTTTTTGTAACCAAATTGAGCACAATTTTAGATGAACGTAACAATTCTCCTGTCATATTGCTGAGCCTTTTTGCGAGGCCGTTGGTTCATTTCAAAATAATTCAAAATCTTTTAAAATTGTACACATTTGACGATGCACTACCCCGTGACATGTGGCGTCATATCATTGAACTATTATCCCTTGATGATGCAAAACAATTGTGATGCTACGAAAGTCGTCATGCAATATAAAGTACACAGATTGTTTAACTTAAGATATTAAATGACATGTGATGTCTTAATTTATCGTAGTTTTTACATAACCAAATCTTTGCTTTAGTTTACATACAAATATGTCCTCTTTGTTAATGAACATTTTTTGAACAGTATAACAAATTGATTAGGTTTCCGCAACAATCCGTCAAAGGTCAAGGTCAAAGCAAGGTCGCAACTTGAGCATGGTCAAGTGACAATGCTTGTTTTAAACTATCAACACTTTTAATCATTACATGATTGTTATACTCAATAGAACGTGTTCATTGACTGTGTGACCCTGACTGTCAAAGGTCAAGGTTACGACATATGAGTTATTTCAATGCACACTAAATTTGGGTATAACTTTATCCCGTTAAACTTTTCAGAACTCATGTTCATGTGTTACTCCTCTGGGGAAATATTTGGACATGCTTACATTCAAGGTCAAAGGACAAGGTCACAGGTTATAAAACCACTAAAATAATCCTCGTAAACACAATGAATCAAAAACTTGGAGAAATAAAAATTTTTGAAAAGGTTTTGGTTACAATCTATCAAAGGTCAAGGTCACATCAAGTCATGACTTACGAATGGTATAACAATAATGCTTTATCGTACCCCAAACCAAACGGAGGGTCTTTAAAGGGGCAGTAGCACGTTTTTTGACAATTTTATTTTTTCAAATTTTCACTGATAATTGTACGTTAATGCTAAATGTATTACTTTGATAGTGTCAAAAATCTCATTACACAAACCAATTATCCATAGTCTGAGAACTAATTATTAAGATTCACATAAAATCCATTGGCAGCCATTTTTGTGTGAACACCTTTAATTCATTTTGTGTAAGAAAAGGAATCGCATGACTTAATTTTACATCGTATTTTTTATTTATTACTGCTTCATCTAGTTTAGATAAATTGTCTTTAGATTGGAACCATTTATTTTCATTTTCCTGACATCATCTTATTTTTCCCCTGAAAACGTGCTACTGCCCCTTTAAAAAGACTAATGATTCCTTCCATCCTTTCCTCCAAGAATTTTCGTGTCGGACCTATTCACCCGTTCACCCGATTGTTTTCAAAGTCTTCGACTCTACTAGGAGGACATCTTCCCACGGCAAGGTGAAAACGTATCGAGCAACTCTCCTCGCTTTAGACCTTGCCTTCACAAGGTAGAAAACTGGTGATCCGGAGCAGCGACACCTATCGTGATCACGAGTTACGCCCCTTATCAGCTCTTTGAACAATAGCCAATGAAATTTCGGAACAAATTCAAAATACTAACAGACGATCTTTTTGAAAACTATCCGAGTGAAATTTAATTTCAAATTTCAGTCCGCATGGTTGTTTTCACGTTTTTGATGAGCACCGAGAATGCAGAGAAGACAAACATTTATGTATCACTCAAATTAATTGTTTCTCGCTCTTGTAAAACACATACAAAAGTATTTTTTCAAATCGGTTCAGTTAACATGCTGTCTTCTGATTGGACCATTCTACTTCCGTGCAGCGGGTTGAAATGCTAGCACAGAAATCACGGCCAATGATGTCAAGGGAGGAATGGGAAAGTTTAGAAATTTTTTCGTTTCGCCCGTGACGTTGTGAAGATGCTAGGAGGAGTGCAGTGCCAAATTACAACCAATTTTTGAATTTTTAGCATTTCAGGCGCGATAGGCTTATAGCATGGCATGTCGTCCGCCGTTTTTGAAATTTAAAAAATTATCTATTACAATCTGTCAAAGGTCTAGGTCAAAGCGGAGTCATGACTTGAGCATGGTATAACAATAATGCTTAATTTTAACTATCAAAACCTTTAATCATTAAAAATTGTTTACTTAATTAAAAACGTTCATTGATTGTGTGAACATGAATGTCAAGGGTCAAGGTCACGAGAAATGCCGAGTTTTTTTTATCTCTGTTAGACCCAGTTTCAGTGGCTGTTCGGCTTTTGCAGTGTCTCGCAAAGACTAATCTAATCTTCAAAAACTATTTCTGATTTCAAAATCTGATTAAAGATGATCTAAACTCTTATCTAGTGACCTTGAAGTTCCACAATACATGAACATTTTTCTTTGGGAATGATTAAAAGCTCTGACCTTGCTGTGACCTTGACCTTTGATTTATCAATACAGATTTTTAAAAATTTGTACTTCTCCAAAGATAATATATACAAAAATAAGGGATATAGTTCTGAAAATAGGATAAAGCTATACCATAATTTCGTGTACATTGAAATACCTCATATCTCGTGACCTTGACATTTGACATTCAAGGTAACACAATCAATGAACATTTTACTTTGCGTATAACAATCATGTAATGATTAATAGTTAAAATAAAGCAATTTTGCTAAACCACGCTTAAGTCGTCACCTTGACCTTTGGCTGATTGTACACAATGTATACAATTGTATACAATTGTTTTACTTCTCCAAAGATGATATATACACAATTAGAGCTTCATAGCACAAAAACAAATTATCGTGTCAACAAGGATTTTTGCAGTGATTTCATTACTCGTTACCTTGAGATTTGACCTTGAAAGTAGCATGTCAAAATACTTCCCCAGAAGTATAAACAGTGAGTTATGTATATGAGTTATGGAAAGTTTAACCGTAATAACGTGTGCAGCGGTGGCAACTGCACAAAAAATTAAAAGCAGTCCCGACTAAGTGAAATGGTGATTGGTAGATTTGTAGTGCTATAAAAACCAAGACTTTGTCATATTAGTAGTGGTAATTTTGTTGAAATTGAATGTTTTTCATTTGCTATTGAATGAAAAAATATCTTGATTTATGTTACAGGTTTATTTCAAAGCATGAAAAGTGATTTGTAATATATATTTGTCCTTTATCCTGTGCAGTTTCATAGCTTCAAAAAATGGTACCGAATCTGTATCGAAACAGCTTTTATGCGAATGCAAACACTTAACTGTTAACAGAATCTCTACCCAAACGTCTTGCTCTCTGAATAAAACCAGTTATCTGTTATCGTTATTCTTATATAATCTGATCAGGTTCAGCAATGAAGGTATTCCTCGTCGTTCTTTTTGCTGTTGGATTTGCCCATGGCAACTTCCTGGATGAGCTCAAGAACTCCTTCCAAGCTATCGGTAGTGCTGTTCAGCAGACCAACAAAGACTTTGTTCCATTCGCAACAGATGTTGGCAAGAACCTTCTCAATGAGGTCAAAACCGATACTATGAGCATGGTTAGCGGAACCTTGGCAAGTACGAACTAAATTGATTCCATTCCTTGTAATTTATTCGAAAACAGAAGTTCTTCTAAATCAATTTGTTTGGATGTAAGTTTATGGTTATACCATATATACTGCAAAGAACATATCATTTTTTCAATTTTGTTAGAAATGTTTTTGAATATTACAGTCTCCTCACTGACGGAAATACCAAACTGTTCACTCATCATTAAAAATGCAATTTCTTATTGTAGCTCTTTGAGAATGTTTATGGTGAACTATAGCACATATAAAGTACCAATCTATTATCATGTTATCATTATAATTTCTATGATAGAGTTAGAATCCCGCATATCAGTACGCAAATGCGTTTTCATTTCACAGATCTCCTAACCGATAGCATTTCAAAATTATTCACTCCTCATCAAAAACGTAATTTCCTGGATGATCTCAAGAACTCCTTCCAAGCTATCGGTAGTGCTGTCCAACAGACCAACAAAGACTTTGTTCCATTCGCAACAGATGTTGGCAAGAACCTCCTCAATGAGGTCAAAACCGATACTATGAGCATGGTTAGCGGAACCTTGGCAAGTACGAACTAAATTGGTTCCATTCCTTGTAATTTATTCGAAAACAGAAGTTCTTCTAAATCAATTTGTTTAGATGTACGTTTATGGTTATACCATATTTACTGCAAAGAACATCTCATTTTTTTCAATTTTGTTAGAAATGTTTTTGAATATTACAGTCTCCTCACTGACGGAAATACCAAACTATTCACTCATCATAAAAAATGCAATTTCTTATTGTAGCTCTTTGAGAATGTTTATGTGAACTATAGCACACATAAAGTACCAATCTGAACTAGTGTCCAAAAGAAACGATACCATACAAATCGCACAATAACTCAATCCATTGCAGATTGATAAGACTACAACATAGTTTTATCATTGCTTCAGTAGTCAACTAACTTCTATGCAAAATTTGGAAACATTATCTTTTCATATTTGCGAGAAACATGTATTTAAAAAAATCATCGATCTGGGATCTCCTTAACAAGGCGAGATAGCAGGGAGAATTTGGACACTTTCGCTTGTTTTAAAACGTTCTAGTGCAATGACGCGTCAACGAATTTATGTCAAATAAAGTGCATTGTATCAACAAGATTGTATTCTTACCTAAATTCAATACTTTATCATTTTTATAGTGAAATGACAAAAGTTCTGTGCATAAAACAACTTAAAATTTCGATTTATGCACCCCATGTGCGTTTGAAGAGACACAAAATCAAAAGTATCTTTTCCTGAAGAATGAAAATGTGCATACTTCTTTACAAGACCTATGCCTGTTAGGCACACTTAAATTCGACTCTGTCAGGTAATAGAGTTTTGTTTCGGAGGACGTTGGAAACTTGGTATCGTTTCTTTTGGACATTAGTTTATTATCATGTTATCATTATAATTTCTGTGATAGAGTTAGAATCTCGCATATCAGTACGCAAATGCGTTTTCATTTCACAGATCTCCTCACCGATAGCATTTCAAAATTATTCACTCCTCATCAAAAACGTAATTTCCTGGATGATTTGAAGAACTCCTTCCAAGCTATCGGTAGTGCTGTCCAACAGACCAACAAGGACTTTGTTCCATTCGCAACAGATGTTGGCAAGAACCTCCTCAATGAAGTCAAAACCGATACAATGAGCATGGTTAGCGGAACCTTAGCAAGTAGGTATGATTTTTATTTCATTCCTTGTCCCTTTATTTGTAAATAAAATAAAAGATATCATCGATGTAATTTGATATATAAGTTTATTGTCATACCTTTATTAACTGCCCTAGATATGGAACATCTAGTATTTTCTTTTCAGTATGCAATGTATTTTCATTCACAGATCTCCTCACCGATAGCATCTCCAAATTATTCACTCCTCATCAAAAACGTAATTTCCTGGATGATCTCAAGAACTCCTTCCAAGCTATCGGTAGTGCTGTCCAGCAGACCAACAAGGACTTTGTTCCATTCGCAACAGATGTTGGCAAGAACCTCCTCAATGAAGTCAAAACCGATACAATGAGCATGGTTAGCGGAACCTTAGCAAGTAGGTATGATTTTTATTTCATTCCTTGTCCCTTTATTTGTAAATAAAATAAAAGATATCATCGATGTAATTTGATATATAAGTTTATTGTCATACCTTTATTAACTGCCCTAGATATGGAACATCTAGTATTTTCTTTTCAGTATGCAATGTATTTTCATTCACAGATCTCCTCACCGATAGCATCTCCAAATTATTCACTCCTCATCAAAAACGTAATTTCCTGGATGATCTCAAGAACTCCTTCCAAGCTATCGGTAGTGCTGTCCAGCAGACCAACAAAGACTTTGTTCCATTCGCAACAGATGTTGGCAAGAACCTCCTCAATGAGGTCAAAACCGATACTATGAGCATGGTTAGCGGAACCTTAGCAAGTAAGGAAAAATTTCATAGAAGTTACATATTACATTTCATGCTTTTGTTTCATCGATAAACCTGAACCATTCCTTTGCTAATGTCCTGCAGTTCATTGATTCCTTCAAATCTGAGGATGTGTCCAAAGCCAAATCCAGAGTGATTGAGTGCACTCATGTTGCCAGGTCTTGGATGATAGCTAATGAATTAAAGCTGAAAGAAGAAAATACTGAGTCTTTGTAAACCAATAGTGCAGTGTCTGAAAAGTGTCAACTGTTCAGATATATCAGTAGCAAACTGTGAAATCAAGATTTCATACAGTGTCAGGAACCTTGGCGTTAATGTGAATATTTGTCTAACTCTGGAGCAACATGAGAATCATCTATGTAGGATTGCTAATTCCACCTCTTTTCAATTGGAAATATGCGTCAACTTATCACCACTGATGCTGCTAAGATTCTTGTCCAGTCACTTGTTCTACAATTCTCAAATAGATTATTGTAATAGCTTACTGTTTTTATTCTCACATGATCTCCTTTTTCGATTGCAAAAACTGCCAAATGCTTCTGCTACAAGTATAAGTAGAGCATCGAAAAAGTCTCACATTACCCCTGTTCTTCGGAGTCTTCATTGCCTACCCATTGAAGCTAGAATCCACCTCAAAATCTTTACTCTTGTCTTCTGCTGCTGTCACGGCCAAGCTTCATCATATCTCTCACAATCACGATCGGCTTAAAGTGACACAGAGTATATTTCTTAAAATTTTATTTTTGGTTTTGATAAGCTACAAAATATCTAATATGCTGATTGAAGTTCATATCTCATCACTTGACTTGCAAATATATCTATTTATGCATAATATCTCTAAAATAGTTGATTTTATGGAAAAATCAAGAAAACGTTTAATATTCGAAATTATGCATTCAATTAATCTACCTATTAGTAACAATACCTTATAAACACTATCGAATCGAATATATCTTCCTGTCAGCTTATGGCAAGGTTTCAAAATTACGTTTGGCGAATTTGCGCGCGCCACTCGAGCCACATTGTCCGGTTTTCGATCAAAATCCCGACTTTGAATGGCCGTATTTCCGCTCTAATGTACTGATTGACCTTAAACTTGTTATTTTCAGTGACAGTTACTGGTTCCCGATGTATTAACATCGATTTCAAAATTTGACATATGTGATCCTATTAACATACTCTGTGTCTCTTTAAATACCAGCCCAGTCCCTTCGCTCACAGAACCAAGATCATCTATCAGTGCCTTACATTCATCTGAATGAGACTATTCCAATATTCAGCACCATTTCTTCCACTTCCCTAAAAACTGCCATATCTTTCCAAGCTTTCAATTCAAGTCTCAAAACGCACCACCTTAAAACATATTACAACTTATAAACTATATACATTTCAAGATTGAATAACCTACGTTTTTGACATCTAGATTATCCATTTATTCATTTGTAGCCCTTTAAGCATGCTTTGGATGGACTATAGCACACATTGACTACCGATTCATTATCCTATTCTTATTATTATTATTTACTTCAGTAGAGAGAAAATCTCACATATTTACAGTAAGCAATGCTTTCTCATTTTACAGATCTCCTCACCGATAGCATTTCCAAATTATTCACTCCTCATCAAAAACGTAATTTCCTGGATGATCTCAAGAACTCCTTCCAAGCTATCGGTAGTGCTGTTCAGCAGACCAACAAGGACTTTGTTCCATTCGCAACAGATGTTGGCAAGAACCTCCTCAATGAAGTCAAAACCGATACTATGAGCATGGTTAGCGGAACCTTGGCAAGTACGAACAATTTTCATAGAAGTTATATAACTTTATTCAGTTTTTTTGTTTAATTGTCATACTTGTATTTAGGCATATGATCTCGCATATATTCATTTCATAAAGCAATGTGGTTTCATTTTACAGATCTCCTCACCGACAGCATTTCCAAACTATTCACTCCTCATCAAAAACGCAATTTCTTGGACGATTTGAAGAACTCCTTCCACACCATCGAAGGTGCCATCAAGCAGACTGGGCAGGATTTCAAGCCATATGCTAAGGAAGTGGGCAAGAACCTCCTTAATGAAGTCAAGAACGAGTCGACAAGCATGCTTGGTGGAGTTCTTTCAAGTATGATTAGACATTTTTTTAGATGCAAACATCTAAGTAATAAAACATAATGTGTGTTTTTGTGCAAATATCACCTTTGCCCAACAATCTTTGATTATTTGTTACTACGTTCAGGCCTACTTTTTATCATAACCTATGCGATATGAATGATAATTGCACTTCTGCAAACATAATGTTTGCTAAAAATAATTTATGTGAACGAGCTGGTATATTTCGTCTGAGTGACACAAAAATTCATGCATCGTGTCTAGTTAAACGTTTTGCAAGGTCTAAACATAAAACCAATAATATAGCAAAAATAGTGTCAAACATATACTACGTATAGAATACATACATATTACCAATCACAGAAATTGAATTACTCTTTCACACTTTCTTCAGTAACATTTATTTTTAAATTTGCAGATATACTCACCGATAGCATTAACAAATTATTCCATCATACTAACAAACGTAATTTCCTGGACGATTTGAAGAACTCCTTCCACACCATCGAAGGTGCCATCAAGCAGACTGGGCAGGATTTCAAGCCATATGCTAAGGAAGTGGGCAAGAACCTTCTGAATGAAGTCAAGAACGAGTCTACAAGCATGCTTGGTGGAGTTCTTTCAAGTATGATTAAACTTATGATAACATGATAACATCTAAAAGGTCAAACATAATCTGTATTTTTGTGCAAATATTACCTTTACCTACCAATCTTTGAATATTCGTTACTACGTTCAAGCCTAGTTTTTATCATAACTATGCGATATGAATGATAATTGCACTTCTACAAACATAATGTTTGCTAAAAATAATTTATGTGCACGAGCTGGTATATTTCGTCTGAGTGACACAAAAATACATGCATCGTGTTTAGTTAACGTTTGGCAAGATCTAAACATAAAACCAGTAATATATAGTTTACTAAAGTAGCGTCAAACATATACTATGTATAGAATACATACATCTTACCAATAACAGAAATTGAATTACTCTTTCACACTTTCTTCAGTAACATTTATTTTTAAATTTGCAGATATACTCACCGATAGCATTAACAAATTATTCCATCATACTAACAAACGTAATTTCCTGGACGATTTGAAGAACTCCTTCCACACCATCGAAGGTGCCATCAAGCAGACTGGGCAGGATTTCAAGCCATATGCTAAGGAAGTGGGCAAGAACCTTCTGAATGAAGTCAAGAACGAGTCTACAAGCATGCTTGGTGGAGTTCTTTCAAGTATGATTAAACTTATGATAACATGATAACATCTAAAAGGTCAAACATAATCTGTATTTTTGTGCAAATATTACCTTTACCTACCAATCTTTGAATATTCGTTACTACGTTCAAGCCTAGTTTTTATCATAACTATGCGATATGAATGATAATTGCACTTCTACAAACATAATGTTTGCTAAAAATAATTTATGTGCACGAGCTGGTATATTTCGTCTGAGTGACACAAAAATACATGCATCGTGTTTAGTTAACGTTTGGCAAGATCTAAACATAAAACCAGTAATATATAGTTTACTAAAGTAGCGTCAAACATATACTATGTATAGAATACATACATCTTACCAATAACAGAAATTGAATTACTCTTTCACACTTTCTTCAGTAACATTTATTTTTAAATTTGCAGATATACTCACCGATAGCATTAACAAATTATTCCATCATACTAACAAACGTAATTTCCTGGATGATTTGAAGAACTCCTTCCACACCATCGAAGGTGCCATCAAGCAGACTGGGCAGGATTTCAAGCCATATGCTAAGGAAGTGGGCAAGAACCTTCTGAATGAAGTCAAGAACGAGTCTACAAGCATGCTTGGTGGAATTCTTTCAAGTATGGTTAGACTTTTGATAGATGATAAACTCAATAGTACAAACAAATACAAATATGTATTTTGATATAGCGCGTTTTAGGATTAAAATCATCAAAAGCGCTTTACAAAAATCAGGCTTGGGAATTTAGTACTTTTCAAACAAATATGTTTTTAATTGGCGTTTAAACGCATTGTCACTTATTGATTGTTTGATAGTGTTCGGCAGTTCGTTCCACATGACTGGTCCTTGTACACTGAAGGAACGACTGGCAAACGTTTCCTTTCGAATTACTGGTACCTCCAGCTTCTTGTACATGCTGTGGGATCTGAGAGTCCGAGGGGGGTTGCTTACACTCAGCATGGATCTTATATATGCTGGGGCTGTGTTGTGTAGTGATTTGTACACCAGAACTAGAACTTTAAACTGGATTCGAAGTTGAATTGGAAGCCAGTGTAATAGTAGAATATAACCTGTGTCAATGTCTTAATATCGACTGCCAAACATCTATTTAAAGCGGACGTCTTGGAGTATTAGTTATAGATGCAGACTTCTTGGAATCTAATTTCCTTCTTTTTATTGCACTTTATGTCAAACTTAAATTTGACAAAAATGTCTTAGTTCAGTTATCTAAATTGCTTAGAAACAATCAAAAAGATGTCGATTTTTTATGAATATAGTTATCCCAGTTGTATAACTGACCTGTGTCATATGTACATGTGAGGTAAGTGCACATGTGAAAATATCATGATAAGTTTTATTGATTCGAGTGTTGTTCGCAAATTATCAGTGATCTATAGTTTACTAGACTTAAAAGTGAGATGGTGTCAAATTGAAACAACTTAAGGAATACCTACATCGTAACAGTTCAAGATAACCTTTTTGCTAACTCAAATGGGCATTGCAGATTCATAAAATTGCCAATTGCTTTTAAATGGCTGTCGGCAGTTCTGATGAAATCTGTTTCTAATGTTAAGAATGTGATGTTAGATTGTAAACTTTTAGTTTATCAAATCCTTAACTGGCACAATTGATAAGTAATTGCTATATTGAACCTTTCCTTTTATTATGTACTTTATTTCATTTTGTTTAATCAAATCGTTTTCAGAATGACATTTTGTATGTTTTGCAGATATCCTTACAGACAGTATTTCCCACTTGTTCTCACATAACAAACGTGATACCGCGTAAGTATTTCTTAAGTTCAAGAAATTTGTTTTGCAAAAGGCATTTTAAACTTTCTTTAAAGCTCTAAAGACTATTTCGCCATTTGATGATGTATAGAGTGCAATTTAATTCTGTAAATACCGCGGCACCTTAAATAGCATCTCGATGAATAGATTTCACTTGGCACGAAATCTTACATTGCAATAAATATTCTTGGAGTTAGATCATGCTGGATGTCAATACTTACATAAATTTGCATGGAAGGGCAGACAACTCTTTATTTTTTTCATTTATATTTTTAAAATATCAATAGAGTAAAAAGTTATTATCATAAAATCAAACTGTTTATTTCAACCAAATTATAATCATCTTTACTAGAAATAGAAAACGAATTGTTCTTAGAGCTTCAGTCGACACATTTTTAGTACATCATAGAAGTTATCATTTATTATCATCAGGTCATACTTTGTATTGTATTGTTGAAGCTTGTTGTGACGTAGCATTTCGTCAATCGGGGGTTTCTTTATTTGCACAAGTCACGGGGATCACATATTATATGTTAATATTAAATCTACAATATTAACATTAATAGAACTATTAATCTTAATTTAAAGGGACAGTATCACTTTTTTTGATAATTTAAAATTCAATCACCCCTAGTCAGAGGACAAAGTATGAAGATTCACATAAAATCCATTGGCGGCCATTTTATGTGAACACCTTTAATTCATTTTGTGTAAGAAAAAGGAATCGCATGGCTAAACTTTACATTATATATTTGAATTATTAATGCTCCATTTATTTAAAATACCTTCTCTTTCAATTGGAACCATTAATTTACATTTTCCTGCCATCACCTAATATTCCTCCTAAAAACGTGCTACTGTCCCTTTAAGTAATTTACTATAAAGGAAGACAACTTTGGTTTATGTCGTTCTTTGCTGAATTAAATAACACCCAAAGCATTACGCTTTTGATAAAATTTATAATGAAATGACAGTAAATGTTTAAACAGAAGCAACAATGTGAACGTAGAATTATATTCAATGAAGTATGTAATATTGTTTTAGAGAAGTCATTGAGAAAGGGAAGCAACTCATAACTGAAGTGACGAGTCTGTTGGACCTTGGAAACAGCCAATACTCTCAGGTCATAGATGAGATCTTTGACGAGGTCGAGGTCATTGCCAAGAAGGTCAAGGCCATGGAGATGGATCCACAGGAAGCAATCAAGATGTTGGACGGCCTTATTGGTAGGTTAAAATCTGAAATTATTTCAGAATAGCTTTCAGATATTTGGTACATTTTTTTGTTTTATATCGGAAGACATCAAAATGCAAAATGGCCATAATGGTTCGTTCATAAGGGTTTTATTTTGGATAAAAATCAGTTTAAAAATCAGTGCTAAATAAGTATTTTTGACATTTTTTCAACAAGGATATCAACGTGGACAAGGAAGTTTGTTGCTAGATACCTAGTCGGTTGGCTCATAGGTTCAAACTGCGTTAATTTTTTTATTATATGCTAAGCGGTGAGAGACTGAGTTTTCTCAGTTGTAGAAAAGTGATCTCGCAACTGAGTGTGATATCACTTTTTCGAGTCAGTGAAAATATCACAGAGGGGATGACGTCATGTGTACAATGGTTTGACGTAACTTCTACAATCAAAGCGATGTCATCGCCGTCGCTAAGTCACAATCAACAATGGTATGACGTCGCCAGAAAACTCTCGAGTCAAGACCTTTTTGGACATAAATTGCCACATTTTCGACCATAAAGGCATATAATAAACAGAATATCTTTTGTTTTGAGTGTGATATCACTTATCTCTCATCTCGTGACGGGGTAAAGCCTATATTTTGACTCGTGGCTGCGCCACTCGTGAAAATACTGGCTCTACCCCGTCACTCGATGAGAGATAAGTGATATCACACTCAAAACAAAAGATATCCTCTATGACTACACTAAAAATAGTAAAGTGAGAAAAAGTAACATCAGCGCAGCCGTTTGAAGCTCTATGGGCAAAATTGATAAATAACCTCATTGGCCTGATTTGAAGGTTTTATCGGAAACTTAATATCTGCAAAGACTCGATTTGTAGGTATTTTCTACATGCTACACCATCGTGTTTGGAACGTTTATTGGAGAGGAGCCGGTAAATACAGAAGTCTGGTATACGTATACTAAATAATAGCATAGCTCGTCCTCAGTAGACGCAACACGATTAAACTTTTAGGCTGGATAGTTTATAGGATTTAAACTCTCCAACACTGGATAATCAAAAATGCATAAATACAACAACTCATCTTCTGGGGGATAAGGTCAAGTTTATTTTTTGAAAAACTTGACAATGTAAATTGTTTAACACTAAGGCAAAAATGCAATGGAAATTCCTCCAATAACACATAACTAACAAATTCAATGTAGTAAACATGGGTGAGGTGGGCGGGGCAACATTGCCCGTTTGGCAGAAAGTCATAAAATGGCGCCTTAACTACAGCCCCTTGCGTCACAAATAACAACAGCCGCTTATAACATTAATAAGGGAAATATTCACTGAGGAGTTTCCGCCCTTGGAATGCTGCTGGAAAACAAACAGAACAAACAAATAAATAATTATTTTCTACTTATTATCTAATTCACGGTGCTCTAACTGAGTTCCATGTGGTTAGATCTAAAGCTGAAAACATCCAGGAAAGAGCTACTTTAGCCCTTGTACATGCACACGTTTACTCCAATAACAGGGAGTAAACGTGCCATGTAAACAGTCCAAAACTAATTTACTTACAGGAGTATCTTTACCTAGGAGTTAAATACTCCACCCAAAGTTGTAAAGTATATTTACTTTTACTTCTGTAAGTATCTGTGTCATTCTGTATAGTATCAGCATAGTTGAATGATTGGGTTGATCTAATTGACTTGCAGTTTTATTGTTTCTAAACAACACTATTGTTTTTTTCATAAATAATAACTTACATGCACGATAATTCTTTTTAACTTGTCGAGAGCATGTTTCCTAATGAAGGAAATTTGGTGTTTTTGTGTTGAGAGTCATTCTTTTAAAACTGAAAACATGCTTTTACCCCTTTTACACTATTCAGACTATTTTACACTAATCTATGGTTACATTTTGGTAATTTCTTCTCTGCCTCAGGATATGCATTTCCCACATTGAGTTTTCACTATAAACAAATCATGATATACCTCAGGGTCCTTAATTTCAAATGGAACGTACAGTAAATATACTTTTACTCCTAGGAGTAATTATGCTCTCAGGAGTAAAGTGAGCCTGTAAAAAGGGCATAAGACGCCTGTGTTCCTCTGCAAAAAGAAAATTAGATGACGTCATTGGCATTATCCTGATCACTAAATCTTACAAGAAAATTTCAAAAAATAAGGTCAAGACGTTTTGATGGTGTCATTCATAAATTCGATTATTTTTTAAGTTCATCTGTTTTTTCCACGCATACATCCGGATGATTAAAGGGGCAGTAGCACGTTTTAAGGGGTATATAAGGTGATGTCAGAAAAATGAAAAATAATGGCTCTAATTGAAAGACAATGTATTTAAACTAAATTGAGCAGTAGTAATTCAAATAGATAACGTAAAGTTTAGCCATGCAAACACAAAATGAATTAAAGGTGTTCACACACAATGACAATGGTTTTTATGTGAATCTTCATAGTGTGTCCTCTGACTATGGATGATTGGCCTGTATAATGAATTTTTTGACTCTGTCAAAATAATACATTTAGAATTAACTTACAATTATCAGTGAAAATTTTGAAATAAAAAATTATCAAAAAACGTGCTACTGCCCCTTTAAAGCACGAAGGTCCATACACATGTCTCGACCATGACGTAGCAAATCATATCTTTGAGAAAAGTTTTTTAAAAAGACGATCTACAGCTACGTACCTGATGTTGTCCACTTGCTTGTAGCAACGATTGTTTAAGCGCGAGTTCCCGTATCTTTTCGCCTGTGACGTCATAACATCATTGTTCGTGACGTCACTGTAGCCGGCCGTCGCAAGGGAAGCGGCCCGTTTCTTGGATATTTCTAAGATGGTAAAATGGAATAGAAAGGGTAATAAAGAAATTATTACCTTCGGAAGTGTGTCATTACTTTTACGAAACTCGTGCAAATTTGTGTATAACCCTCGCTCTCGCTCGGGTCATACAAAAAATCACTCTCGTTTCGTAAAAGTCATATGACACACTTCCTCGGGTAATAATCTCTATATGTGATACATGTAGTTCACTAGCATACGTAGGTAAGTAAAAAAACTAAAGGTACAGCTGTATTTGAATTCACAAACATCCGAGGGTTTACTTATATCAATAGGTCGAACTTTAATTGTTAAGGAAAGTTGCAGGCCAGACCTTTATGCTATTGCCACTGTAACGTTCTGAACTTTTTTTGTAAAGCAGTTGACATCCAGTCTGTTTTCATTTATGACAATTTTATATAATATTCGTCCAGCCAAACACACGTCGCTGTCCAAGGAGTTCCTGGAAGCTCTTGAGAGAGATGTGAACCAAGTGGCCACCAAGATCTTCAACCAGAACAAGCGTGACATCGTCAGTAGTCTGGGAACCACAATCTCCACCATCTACAAACCAGCTGTGGAAGGGATTGAACAGGTGAAAGTTGACCATTTACATAATTGCATGCGGTTCGGGATGAAATTTAGCAAATCTTTCGTCGAAATTGTGATTTCACATTTTCATCAACAATAACATACTTATTTCGACGCCCAAAACACAGTGCCTCCTGTAACAAACCCGCTTTCGGCGATCATTATGCTTGTTGGATTTACCCCGTGTCTCAAGTACCGTAATTGCGTTCTATGGGTGTCAACTTTGGCAGCAACGAATACCTTATTCGGAAAAAATGAAATAAAATCTAGTCATGCACGACAAAGACGTTTTTCAAGCGTATGTTTAGAAACCGGAAGTTGTGAGATGGCCACACTTGATTCGCCTTCATGTCGGCTGTCGTTTCGGTCATTTTGGTAAATTATCTCGTATTTATTGAATTTTGGTCCGATTTTCCCTAAGTTGGTCGCAAATTTTTTGAAAAAAAATACAAGGAAAACAGTTAAATTATTTTTAAAAAGAAGTAGAACACGGATATAGCGAACTCGGATATAGCGAACAATCGGATATAGCGAACAAATTGTTAAGTCCTGTCAAAAGCTCTATGCTTGGCGGCCAAACGTGAGTAGCGAACACCGGATATAGCGAACTAAATTCTTTGGTCCCTTGGTGTTCGTTATATCCGAGTTCTACTGAACTTTGAAAATTGGTCTTTAAGTAGGCGAGATAACATATTTATATAAGTGACTCTTGTGGGCACCTCGACTTGTACAGAATGCAACTTGCACCATATCTCTAACACTTATCCGATAGAGTGTCGTTTTGTACATGCTTTTTCAGTCTACCATTACCGCGTCGAAATGTAAGAGATCCAACATACTTTATTATTAATAATGCCCACGGATCATGCCTTATCTAATTTATAAACCGACAAATAGATATGATAACATTGATGTAACCGGTGACGCGAAAGGATGTGCTGCCCTTTTCCCCCATGAATCATTAATGATAAAGTCTTAGATACATAGCTTCATATGTTCAAGTCTTTTGGAAAAATGGTAATGAAATAATTAGATGTTAATTAAAAATGTCATATATATAATGAGTGCACAAATGCAGGTGTCTCTTCAACCATTTTATTTGCTGTGACGTTATAAAAGTGTTGAATGTGACGTCATAATTTCACGATAAGCTAGCAATTATTACCACCAAACTTTTAAGCACCGAAAATACTGTTTAGGTTGATAGAAACTTTGATTTCGTGTAAAAAAACACCATATGACACACATACTCGTTTAATACACTTCAACTACAACGAGAACTCTATGTTTCAGCTCTTGAAGGACATGAAACTGTCGATTCTTGCTTAAAAACGTTGTTGGTGGTATACTTGCTGACATATACAAAGGTAATACCTTTTTCTTATAAAAAGTATTGATATTTTAATGATGTGAAGGATAACAATATTTTTCATATAAAATTGTTGATATTTCAATGATATGAAGGTAACACTACCTTTCTTCAAAACAAAATGTTTTATTTCAATGATATGAAAGGAAACAATACCTTTTTATAAACAAAATGTTTTATTCAATGATAAGTAAGGTAACAATGCCGTTTTCATATAAAATGTTCAAATTTCAATGATATGATAGGTAATGATACTTTTTTCATATACAAAGTTTTGATAATACCTTGTTTTTGAAGGTTAACTTCTTTGAAATGAAAATGTCTTGTACTTCATCTATGAATTAGTTTTATACTTGATATAAATATTTGAAATGCTGAAATAATCTTTAACCTTGATAACATTATTATGTTTTTAATGGTAAAAGTCCAATAATATTAAACCTGTTTTTGATTTACAGGCTAGAAATCCTAGAAAGGACTCATTATTTGATCGCCAAATAAAACAACAACACAAACTCAACTTGTCGTTTTTTTTCAATTAAATAATATGTCTAGAAAATTATACCCCCGCTACGACGTAGTCGGGGGTATATAGCGCTCAGGTTGAAAGTCCATCCGTCCGTGCGTTCGTGCGTCCGGAATCGTTTTTGTAGCATAACTTGAAAACAATTGACATGGATGGCTTGGATGTTACCAATGCTGTGCACATTTGCCTTTTTGGGGTTACAATTCCGGGGTACCAAATGCTTTTGAAATTTTGGCCCCAAAACGGGAACATTTCTTACTTTGTTGCTTGTTTGCTATGTGATTCAGAAACTTCAATTTATGTATGGATGTTACTTAATATGTGATGCACATGTGCATGAAGGGGTTACAATTCCTTGGTGGTCATAACAATGTCTTTTTCCAATTTTGACCCAAAATGGTCAAACGTTCTGACTTTAATTCCGCACATTTTCAAAGCTATGGCTTCAAACCTTCAGTTGTCAATTGAAATTAATCATCATTCATTCACATGATGACATGTTTGTCTTTGAATTCAGTGTTATTTAATTACGGTCAGCGGAGGTATGTGAGCTGTGCTCACTTTTGCCTTGTATTCTAAGTACTCAAAAATGTCTTATAATAATTGTGTGATATATATTAAGTAATTCATCTCTGACAATACCAAAGAAAAGTTCATTTCCATGGACTTTACTCACGGTTTTGTGTAGTTTCACTAGTTTGTCAGCCAGATCCTCAAAACTGATAAAAGCCTAAGCAAGTCTATTAGAAGACTTGAAAGCTCAATATAAGTAGTACTCACGGAAATAGAAATAATTGTTATTACTCGACTAATGTAAGTAATTCTTACAGATGATCAACTAACTAGGCCTTATGAAATCATTGCATATCATAAATTGCCTTTGTTCAGGTAAAACTGCCCAAAATATTCATATTTTCCATACATTTCGAAACCTGCTATAGCTTACGTCCCTCTCAGCAATGCGTGTGACAATAAACCTGCAACGCTCTCTTCACTTGAATTTGCAGTTGCACGTGCGCTGCCACTGCAACTCTGCAATTGACAACAGAAGTTATGAAAGAACTCGTAAGAAAAGTAGTTTGTAACACGCGTTTATGTCTGTAAACATAACGGAAACCAATTATTATTTTTAATTATTATTTTTTTTTTAAATCATATAAGATATGAATAGTAGATGACATAAAAAATGAAATTATTGTACATTAAACAATGTATTTTAACGGATGAGATTACAGATCATTTACATACTATAGCTTGAAACATCAGAGACATACAAATGCCACGTTTTCCCCTCCTGAAACAAAAGTTGGGAAACGACATTGTGAATGAATATTTAGAACACAAATGTCCAGTTCCATGTTCCAAATAAAGAAATTATCGACAAAAAGCATTTAATATCTATTTCCGTGAGCACTATAGGTCAATAGTATTTTATGTTTTAATAGATGTGACGTTTATATGCCAATACGTTTATAATTCAGGCCAACTCCTTATATTAAACTATGCTTAAACAACATAAATATCAGGTCTGAATTGAAGACAAAATCGACTTGATGCAATGGTATTTAGCTAAAGGGATATGAGATTACGAAGAGATTACTGGCATAATCAGTCATTTTTTTACCAATATCAACCAAATTTGGTGTGTTGATGGAATGAAGATCCAATAACAACATGCATTCTAAATTTTTAATAAAAATTATAATAAAAAAGATATATGATGAAAAAACACCCACCCTCTGAAAAAATAAAATGAATTAATTTTTCATCTATATTTTTTGGTTAGGGTCTAATAAAAAAAAGTTCTACTCGTCACAAAAAAAATTTTCGTTGGTTTTTTGCCTATCAACTATGACTATTAAAAAAATTTAAGTGACACTCTATCATGGCTTTTCTATTTTTCCACCATTATTTTTTGCATATCTTCAATAATTGTATATATGTTCAACGTACTATTTTGTCATGATCAAAGGCATTGTTAGTCTTTCTAGCTCTAAAATATGAAAATAAAGTTAACAGGTAATATTTCACAGCTCATTTAAAATAAGACAAAATTGCAGTTTGAAGGTTCAAAGATACAAACGTATATCGAGCGATATATTAATTTCTACATGCTACAAATTAAAAAAACTATCATGTATATCATCATAGGTTAGTATATGTCATCAAAAAACATTTAGATATTTAAAAAACACTTCAGCAAATCCATTTATATGTCAATTATTGAATGATTAAATGAGGGAAGATTTCAGAAACTTAGAAAATGAAAACAAGTTGATTGTTTTTATTTTAGTTAAAAGTTTGATGAAACAGAAGAACTTAAATCATGGGTTTATAGAAGTCAAAATATTTTACTGTTGTAAACAAAGTGCAAAATCAGTTTATGCTTGTATCAGTCGTTAGTTACCTAAACTTAACTCAACCATTACTACATCTACTGTGGTGAAAATTATAAATTAAAATATCATGGCCTTAGTTTTAAATTTAAAAATTCAATCTTTCACGAAACAGCGCAATACAAACAGGAAAATTGATTAATACCGTAAATGATGAGTTGCATTTAAATCGATGATTTAAAGGGGCAGTAGCACCTTTATTGATAATTTTATATTTCACTTTCTTCACTGATAATTGTAACTTAATGTTAAATGCATTATTTTGACAGTGACAAAAATCTCATTACACAAGCCAATCATCCATAGTTCGAGGACAAAGTATGAAGATTCACATGAAATCCATTGGCAGCCATTTTGTGTGAACACCTTTAATTCATTTTGTCTAAGAAAAAGGAATCGCATAGCTAACCTTTACGTTATATATTTAAATAATTACTGCTCCATTTAGTTTTAATATATTGTCTTTCATTCCATTAATGTTCATTTTCCTGACATCGCCTTATATTCACGTGATTACGTTGCTATTTAAAATCCGATTGATAGCGCAAATTGAAAGTGAATAATTGTTTTATCACATGAATATTTTGTAGACATGTGCGCTTTGCAAAAATATGTTTTTTACATATCTGAAGTTTTCCTTTTCACAAAGTCAGCATTTTATTTCACATAAATGACAATCTAAAAATAAGTGTCTCGAGATTTGTTATCCAATTTAATTTTGTAGTATTTGCAATTTTTGTCCAATGAAAGGCAATGGTATAAACAAAACGTAAAAGCACCCCCCTGTTTTGATCCCGATTGCTGACCAAGTTTTTAGACTTGCGAGAAGAGCTGTCCTGGTTATCTCCCCTAAGCTAAGCGCACGCCTCGTGTCGCTCTTTTTATGACAAGCCAATTGACATATAGAGCTTCGGATATTTGTTCCTTGTATCAACTTGTGTTGATATATTTGATACAAGACATTCTATTTATCATCAAAAATCATTTTTCATCACATTTGCATGAACAATGTACATCTTTGAACACTGCATAACATTAAAACTTCAAAACCAGTGATGTCAGAGAATTATGACGTCATGGTGTTTATGACATCATATCATTGTTATGTCGTTGTGTTATTGACGTCAACACATTGTGATGTCATTACTGATTATGTAAGACGTTTGTGACTCCATGTTCCTTTTGATCACAGGGCATTGTTCAAAATCTACTGTCAAAGCAATATCTCCTAGGATATATCGCTTGATCTTCCAAAAGCGATATCTCCTTTGGAACACTGTTTTGGATGATAAATGTGCTTCTTGCGAATGCATGATGACAGGAGCGTTGAGTTAGTTAATCTCTTCAAGCACCTCGCAATTTGACATTTCATAAACTGAAGAAAACATCAGTCTGATTAAAAGCTGCCTAGTTCTGAGGAATAAAAGTTTTAAAATATTAAGTATATGGGAATCGAACATGGTATTTCGATAGGTTTCCTCTCCGCTGAGTCAGACGGCAGCCCAGTAAGTCGCAATTCCTGGCGTTTACTCAGCTAACCAATCACAAGCCGCCGGCAAAAGCCTTCGGTATCAAGCAAGGAGCAAGTAACTCAAGTTAACCATGCTTTAAACATGATCGCCGCCAGCGAGATGATACGATTGGTCTGCTAACGACTGGGCTTCGGCTGCGCTTTACTGGTATAAAACACGCGAGGTACAGGGGTGCGATCAGACCTAGTGTAGAGGATTAAATATCTCCGTGCAGTTAATATTTTGAATATTTTTTTTACTCGGAACTAGGCCGATTTTCATCAGACTTAAAAAAAACCATCTGATAAATAAATTCACGTATAACCAGCTGTCAATGATATACTGATGTATATCAGAGTTTTGAGGAAGCTTCACAGATACAAATACGACATTTTAGTCAGAAGACCAACGCAAATATTTTACGTTTTTATTTTACGTGTTACGAGTATGTAGTATATCTGTACCGAAACAGCTAAATCGATTCATTACTTACTTTAGTTACTATATTAGGAAAGGGGATTTCGATATTAACAGTGTTTAGAGGAGGAAAAAAACTGAGCCATGGACTCTGTAGCACACCAGGCTTTCAATCACTGTCAGCTGTGAAGTCTGTATACCGGCTTTCAGCTTTATAGGCCTTTTGCTTCTGGAAAAGAACATAATTAGGGGTTTAAGGGTTACTGTCAGGGACCACATTGTCACATGATCTTATAATCCATATTCCATGTCATCTGAGGGATTAGTTTTGCTCATAAACAAAATCATTTAAATATGACATAGCCCAGGAGTTTAAAAATTAACAAATTCGCCAACCTCAGAAGGCACATATTGATCGAACTTTAAAGTTTCAAAGCTGTACGTCGTACAATTTTTAAAGTTTTGGCTCTGGAAATGACACCTAGGACACGTTTTCATGGATACCGTAAAAGCAGTAATCAAAAGAGTTTAAAATTTATAAGGCTGGCTAACCCACATTCATTTTAAGTTTCATCTAGCTAGGTCTTCAAATTTGAGATTTGTTGCGGAACGAAATGATTACGGACTGACGAAGGGCTGTCTTCTGCAAAGTTATTGGATGGTGATTTCATATATTAGTTCATACTTTTTCAGCTAATCAGCCAATTTGTCATTTAATTTTCGAATATTTTTTCCAATACAGATCTGGCAAAACTTGTATTTTAATTACTTCAAGTCGAAACTGTTCATTTTTTATTGGTTTCATAACAATGTCAAGCGGCTGTTTGTTGTCATGAATTTCCCCGAAGAAAAATCCCAGGGGTGATATGTGAACAATATTGAAACATTTGGAACACAAAAACAGTTGTCTTGTCACTGTATGAAGTCAGATACCTGTTACCATAGACCACGGCAAACGTTGTCGCTAATTTTATAAGTGACGTCATGGATCAACATCATCGAAGATCGGCATATTGGTATACCCTCATACACCTTTTGAGCATGGGCAGATGCAGCTTATCAGATACCCATTTATATTTCAATGTTCACAAACAATTGCCATATGACCAATCCCATCTAAGGTTAGTACGTCAGTTTGGACATACACTTTAACATACGTGATTGTTAAGCTTAAAGGACTACTCACCGATTGAATATTATAAATTCTAAATGAAGTGTTCAACTCGTACAACACCTTTTAACATAATTTGATGTAGATTTTACGTGAAGACGGAAATAAGGACGGGCTACGTAATCTGACTTTGCGTTATACTTTGCATTTTATGAAGCGGTAAAATGCAAATTGCTCATACTTGGTATTTAAGGCACCTATTATACTACTTAAAGGAATTTTTGCGTAAAAATGTTAAAACTGTTTTTTACCCCTGTTCACTTAACAGGAGCATACGGAAAGTAACTAAAGAAGCTTAATGAATTACGAGAAAAGAAAAAGTTGAAAACCTCTATATGTAATTATATAACTCTATCCTTAGATGGGTCGAGAAAACTCACAAGCTTGAAAACCATCAAACATTAATTTTGTTCTAGTATTGAGCCCGTAAAGATCAAAGGCGCCGCAAACCCTTTATTCCGCAATGTAGTATAGGTTTTGAGTGACGTCAGAAACAATAGTCCATGATGTCAAAACAATCGGCTATGACGTCAATAACCATGGCCCTGATCGAACCGCGACCGAATGTGATTTACAAAATATATGTATATTTTGAAGTAGAAATAACGTAAACGAGTTAAAATCGACATACTAGAACAGGAATAGATAAGCCCTGACCATCATATATTTTGCAATAAAGTATAGTTTTGCCCTGAACTATATATCATAACCTCAAGCCACACGGCTTTTGGTCTCCTGCTTGAACTATAATAGTTTATTACAAAACACATGATGGTTAGGGTTACTCATTTTTTTAATTAATGACACTATTGCAAGTATATATTAACCTTAATTATCCCACTACTAGATCCAATTTTCAGAAATGTTTCATATTCATAATGTAGGCTCAGAAAAATAGGGAAAAGCCAAATCCAAAATTTTATACCGTTACGACCAGTAGTTTTCGAGATATTGGTATGTTCCCATATGGGAACACTGAGAGGGAAAAGGTTAAACACAACTCAATGGGCTTATCGCTTGTTACACATGTTAATTTATACTACAAAGGTCATTTTGTTCCAAGTATTGCACTATGTTCCCTTAAGTAGGATTGTCTCGTCGACCGATCCTGTATTGTCCTGAATTGTGAACAGCAAACGTGATAATGGCTTATCTTAGTATCCATATGTTATGGTACACGGTAAACACGACCATAATTTCAAGATCTTAACGAAACCTTCCTTAAAATGAATTAATTGTATTTAAGTGTAAATTATTGGAAGACAAGGAAGACTTTTGTTTATGCTGGAACTACTGACGACGAATCACGAATCTCAGTTTAAAAAAAACTTGTTTTAAAGTGACACAGAGTATCTTTCTTAAATTTTTATTTAGTTTTGATATGCTACAACATATCTAATATGCTGATTGAAGTTCATATCTCATCACTGGGATATATCCATTTATGCATCTCTTTAATGCTTGATTTTATGGAAAAATCAAGAAAACATCTCAAATATACGTTTAACAATCGAAATTATACATCCAATTAATCTACCATTTAGTTACTATACGTAAGTCCCGACTTTGAATGGCCGTATTTTCGCTCTACTGTACTGATTGACCTTTAACTTGTTATTTTCAGTAACAGTTAGTAGTTCCCGATGTAATTACATCGATTTCAAAATTTGACATATGTGATCCTATAAACATACTCTGTGTCTCTTTAAGCGGGTGACAATGGTGCTTGTTGGACCTGAATTTGAAATTTGAATTTAAAGGTTAAATTATTATACATAAAGTTTAACACACAAATCTAATGAATTCGAGTTTGACTGACTGCAATGTAGCGAGAGGAATTGATTGAAGTGAAAAATTGCCACAAATATAAACTAACTATTGGAATGTTATTATCTGAGAAATGTAAAAAAGGATTCTAAATGTTCGGCTACATTAGCGTTCACCTGTTATGCATTATAAGAGGGAGATTTGCATGTGAAATTGCATTGCTTACAAACATGTTGAAAAAAATTCGATTCACAATTATTCTTGTTTATCTCATTAAAAATGTTTCAGATGGATAGATAGTCTCCATGTAATTTTGAAACTGCGCATGTTCACTCAAAACGAAAACCGTGGTGCACGGAAGAAGTAATCTATTTAACCTAAATTCAAAACTAACATGACACCATTTAATCAATAATATGTTGTACATGTTCACGTGTCAAGTCTCATTTCAAAGATAGGTCAAAAGTAAAAACTATGTTGCACTTTGTTGTAATGAAATCTTGCAGATTGTTATAATTAAAAATCAAAAATTTTAAATTTGCTATAGCAATTCAAGAAAATAAAATACCATATGTTAAACAAATCTCATTCTCTAGTCTAAATGTAACACATTTTCTAACGAGCAATGACCTACAATCCTTTTAAATAAGAAGAACATATATTCTCGTCGTGACTGCATGGTCAAAGAAACATATCTATATTTAGGACACAGGATTTTGAAAGGTCAGATATGTGACACTCCCATAATGCCAGATGGTCACGTGACATATACCCGGATAAAAAGCTCTGACAGGTGAGATAAGGTTTGTTCTTTAAGTTCCAGTATAGGTAAGACTTCACCTTTACTTTTCGAATTTATATTGAAAGTTTTATTTGCATCATCAATTCATATTTTCTTTAGTGCTACAGGTACATGTATTTCCAAAGATAGTTATTTTATGGAAAACTATCTTACGACGTAAAACGTATATGAATTTATGTAATTACATGTATATACCAATTAACGATAGTCCTTTAAACTTTAAAACGTTATTTCAATGGATTTGCTTTGCTACGAAATGCAAACCTTTATTTTACTAAATAATGAAAAGAAATCGAACTGGAAACTTTTACTGCTTTGGGGATTTAGTAACAGCTTAAAGAAAATTCTCTTTAGATTATTCAGTTTAAACATTTTATCGAACGGTTATAAGCATTTTAATGATCTTGATGTAAACAGGCGCGCACATGAGACCATGATGATTCTTTGCCTTAAAGGGGCAGTAGCACGTTTTTAGGTGGAATATAAGGTGATGTCAGGAAAGTGAAAATTAATGGTTCCAATTGAAAGACAATGTATTTAAACTAAATGAAGCAGTAATAATTCAAAAATATAATGTAAAGTTTTACCATGCGATTCTTTTTTCTTACACAAAATGAATTAAAGGTGTTCACACAAAATGGTCGCCAATGGCTTTTATGTGAATCTTCATACTTTGTCCTCTGACTATGGATGATTGGCTTGTGTGATGAGATTTTTGACACTGTCAAAATAATACATTTAGCATTAACTTACAATTATCAGTGAAAATTTGGAAATATTAAACTATCGAAAAAACGTGCTACTGCCCCTTTGATATGAAATTGTACAAATGTTATGAAACAAATGTTAAATTCATCAACGGACAACGCGATTAATACTGAAACAACGAAGGTTCTCTGCCTAAACAAGAACAAGTACAATTGTTGTTATCATACAAATGGTTGTACTCAACAGGCATAGCACAGGGTACAATTAGGGTTCCCCTCCTGAAAAAGAACATGATCAAAAATGATTTACTAGATAAACTCATCAACGGGCAAAGTACAGAATACAATGGTTGTCTTCTGCTTAAACAAGAACGTGTAAAATTATTGACATGCAAATGGTTTAATTAGATAAATTCTGAATATATAAAACAGAATATATTATTGCTCTCTGCTTAAACAATAAAATGTACAATTGTTTCTATCATAGTTATTGTTAATCAACAGACAAAGCAGAGAATACCATGATGGCTCTCTCTTTAAAATTAACATGTACAAATGTTGTTGTTATACAGATTATTGAATTCGTTAACAGGCAAAGGACATTCCCACATATGTTTTAAGATACAATGAAGTTTGTAAATTGTGTCTTTAAACAGATGGTTAAACTCGTTAAAATTGGTAATCAAGCACTGCACAGAATTTAATTATTGTTCTCTACAAGCAAAAGAACATGCACAATTATTGTTATTAAATAAATATCATATTTGTCAACAGACGACACAGAGAAAACAATGAGTGTTCTCTACATTTAAAAGAACATGAACAATTATTGTTTTTATAAAATCAATATCAAATTTGTCAACAGACGACGCACCGAATACAATAAAGATTCTCTTAAACCAAAAGAACATGCACATTTTTTGTTATTAAATCAATATCAAATTTGTCAACAGACGACGCACATAATACAATGAAGGTTTTCTGCATCTTGACGATATGCCTCGTGGCCGGAGCCCAGGCCAACTTCTTCTCCGATCTTGGCAACTCTGTGAAGAACCTCTTCTCAACCTTGGGGTCCGCTGTCAAGAAGGAGCTGGACACCACTGGTGTTAAACTTCTGAATGCTGGTGTTGAGGCAGGAAAGACGCTGGTGTCTCAGGGCGTTCAAGGTTTGTACAGCATAAACAGTTAGCATTGCTCCTGGGCGTGTTGTTTCACGGAAGTATGCAATGGAATTCTAGTCTATTGTACTTGTACTGCAAGGATTATAGCTGCTAAATGTGTTGTTTCACGGATGTATATAATGGAATTCTAGTTTATTGGGTTCATAGAGCATTTAGAGTTTGTACTGCAAGAATTATTTATCATAGCTGTTAAATGTGTGGTTTCACAGTTGTATTCAATGGAATTTTATTTCTTTTCGTTTAAAAGTTGGTTTCATAGAGCGCCTAAGTTTGTACTGCAAGAATTATTTATCATATCTGCTAAACGTGTGGTTTGACGGATATATTCAATGGAATTTTATTTCTTTTGGTTTGAAAGTTGGTTGTATAGAGCGCCTAAGTTTGTATTGCAAGAATTATTCTTTATCATATCTGCTAAACGTGTGGTTTAACGGATGTATTCAATGGAATTTTACTTATTTTGGTTTGAAAGTTGGTTTCATAGAATGCCTAAATTTTGTACTGCAAGAATTCTTTATCATATCTGCTAAACGTGTGGTTTCACGGATGTATTCAATGAAATCTGATTTCTTTTGGTTTGAAAGTTCGTTGTATAGAGCGCCTAAGTTTGTACTGCAAGAATTATTTATCATATCTGCTAAACGTGTGGTTTCACGGATGTATTCAATGGAATTTTATTTCTTTTAGTTTGAAAGTTGGTTGTATAGAGCGCCTAAGTTTGTACTGCAAGAATTCTTTATCATAGCTGCTAAACGTGTGGTTTCACGGATGTATTCAATGGAATTTTATTTCTTTTAGTTTGAAAGTTGGTTGTATAGAGCGCCTAAGTTTGTACTGCAAGAATTCTTTATCATAGCTGCTAAACGTGTGGTTTGACAGATGTATTCAATGCAATTGTATTCCTTTTGGTTATAAATTGTTGATTTTATAGAGTGCTTAGGGTTTGTACTGCAAACATAATTTGTCTTGCTAGACGTGTAGTTTCACAGAAGTAAACAATGTAATTTTGTGCGTGGTTTAAAAGTTGGTTCCATAGGCCGCTTATGGCTTGTACTGCAAACATTATTTCTCAAAGCTGCAAGACGTGTAGTTTCACGGAGGTATATAATGCAATTATATTTCTCTTGGTTTGAAAACTGGTTCTATAGAGCGCTTAGAGTTTGTACTGCAGGTATTATTTGTCATAGCCCCGAGACGTGTAGTTTCACGGAAGAAAACAATTTTATTTGTTTTTGGTTTAAACGTTGGTGTCATATCATTGCTCTTGGTTCATGGTCATGTAAATGTTATTCTTATGGTGAAGGTGTTTGTTTCATAAAGCGTTTTTGGTTTGAAAAAAATGTGTTTCACTGATCGTAGACTTTGGTTCCTAAATATACAATTGAATTTGATTTCATTTGGTAGTAGTAATTGGTTTCATAGAGAGCCTTTTTTTAATGAGTGAAATACGCATGTGTCAAAATAATTATCTGGATCCCTGAATATGTTGCATACTTACATTAGAAACTTTAGAATGTGCAATTTAAAAAGAGAATTTCACGAAAGTACACGAGTTGCGATGAGATATTGGATTGTGGGGTGTTTTGGCTACGGCAAGTTTTAGGGAATATTTCTGATTGTACTTTAATTTGTGTGTGAATTTCTTAGGGGACTAGTGTAAAAAGGCGTGGAAGTTTAATTGTATCACAGTGAAACATTGGTATACAGATGTTCCATGAACGAGGTATGTTCCATGAAGAATATAAAACACTATTTTTAACCATTTTTCATGTTGACCTTAAAACATAATTTGTAAAGTGTTCATGTTCATGGTCGCCCTGGAAAGGGGCAGCTAATATTTAATTAAATGGTTGAATTTTGACTGCTTAAATCACTTCATTACATCTTTTTATGTATAACATGAAAATAAACATGAGTGTCATTGGTTCTTTGCAACCGTCCCTTTAAAGGGGCAGTAGCTTTTTGATAATTTTATATTTAATTTTTTTCACTGATAATTGTTACTTATTATTTTGATAGTGTCAAAAATCTCATTACGCAAGCCAAACATCCACAGTCAGAGGACAAAGTATGATGATTTACATAAAATCCATTGGCGGCCATTTTGTGTGAACACCTTTAATTCATTTTGTGTAAGAAAAGGGAATGGCATGGCTAAACTTTACATTATAAATTTAAATGATTACTGCTCCATTTTGTTTGAATACATTGTCTTTCAATTGGAACCATTTATTTTCATTTTGCTGATATCACCTTATATTCCCCCTAAAAACATGCTACTGCCCCTTTAAAGACGTTCTTCTCTTCCAGCTCTTGCACTGAACACTGCAAATGCTCTGGAAAATGCCAACAAGGGAACCCGTAGCCACAGGTATGCTTTATAACTTGTCTGATGTTCACTAAATAATGCAGTTACATTGATACCATGCTTAACGTTATGCATTTTGGAACTTTGTTTTGCTCTTCTTTGGACGTCATCGCCGATACAGATTTTAGTTAATTTGACTTTATCATGAAGGAACCATCCGCTCTCTTAAAATGTTTACACCAAACAACTATGTTTTTTCCATGGTTTAATATATAAAAAACAATCCACATACTAGAAGATACAAACAAATTTCTTACTTGGCGTTTCCAAACTCTTGTTTTTTGAGTAGTAAACTAAAAAGGAGCCTCTTCGTTTGCAATGAAATGTCTTCACAAAAGCCAAGTTGACAAGTCCAACTAGCATTAATACTAGTCGATATAATTTATAAAACATGATCAACTCGTTACTTGACATTCTGACTCTTTTAGATTCCAAAAATACGTTTGACTGATTGACAAAATATCCTAATTTCGATCACAATTGTGAATTCCAGCCTTGCTGTTGTCAATATACTACGTCGATTAGCTTTAAAATGATTCTTTTCTGCAATAAACGATGTAATTAATGATTTTTGTGAAAGACAAAGTGTCAACTAACTATCACTTTTGAAAAATACCACAAATCTACTTTTGACACTGCAAATGTTTTGTCGATACGAAGTCTCGAACCCGCAGTTTACACTCGAACGCTTATCCCGACGCGCTTACTACTGAGCTATTATGAGAGCGCTGACAAAGGTGGTTTGTTAGGTCCTCGATCATATTACTGGTAAATTTTGGGATATATGACCCCTGACAACTCACGGAGTGGCTCTTTAAAGCAACTTCCAATTTCTTTGCAAATTTCAATTTTTTTGAAAAAATAATTATTGCACAATTGTTAATTCCTCCTTTCAGCTCTCTTGCCCAGGCTGAGGTCCAGCTTCATGGTCTTATCGACACCCTGAGCAAGGACCTGAACGTTAACTTGGGCGACCTCGGCACTGCCTTGTCACTTATTGGCAATGTTGCTGGTGATCTGGACTTTGACCAGAACAAGCTCAACCACGTTGTGGATACCCTTGTTGGTAAGCACTTCTATAACTTATTTTAGAAATAAGCTGAATTGATGAGTAACCAATTGCAATGACAGGGAACAGTCAATGATCAATGACAAGTACAAGCTTGACAAAGTGTTGGATGCACTTGTTAACCACTTCTTAAACTTATCTTAAAAATATTAAGCTAAGTGATGAATTTCCAATGGCAGGGAACATGCAAGGAGTAAGGACAAGCTCAACAATGCTGTTGATACTCGTGTTAACCACTTCTTCAACATATCTTAAAAATATTAAGCTAAGTGATGAACTACCAATGACAGGGAACATTCAAGGAGTAAGGACAAACACAAGCTCAACCATACTGTTGATGATCTTGTTACATACTTATTTAACTTAGTTCGAAAATATCAAGCTTAGTTGATATTGAGAAACCAATGGCATGGAACATTCAAGGACCGATGGCAAGAAGAATTTAAACACCTTTGACAAGTACATACTCATCCAGGTTGTTGATGCCATTATTGATGAGCACTTCTTAAAAAAAGTGGACCTCCTTGGCATAGTTGATATTTACTGACCAACGATACGGACAAACTCAACAAATTGAGACAAAATAATCACTTTTGACAATTACAATCTATTTCATGATGTGGATGTTTTTACTTCTAGGCGCATGTAACAGATCATGGTTTAAGCGCCAAAGTCGGATACATACTCATATACTCATATCGACCATTTTCCACCTCAAGAATTATAATTACATAAACATTATAAAAAAACCTGAGTCTGTCTGTGAATTGTAATGTTAAACAATATAAAATGAAGTTAAGAATAGGTTACCTTTAGTTTTGAAAATATAACGTGTCATTCCGCAGAAAGCAAATATTTATGTTTCTTAATTGTAAAAGACGTTTATGGCTAGAACCCGTGTCAATATATATTTCTTTACTAAAGAGGAGTAAACTGATCTGACATATTTTTGACACTCCTGGTGAACAGTTTTATACTTTAACAAACAAACGTTAGTCTTTTTTTAAAAGTTTAAAATATCCTAGAGCTTTGCGTGAAAGCTTGAAGACAGGCTATAGTTACTATGTAATTTTGTATTCCGTTAAAGAAATACACAACCAAATTGCTGAACTCTTTACTTCGGAGACGTCAACAGATAAAGAACAAGTATTGTTTTCACAATCAAAATAGGCAGAGTCTCTTGTATAAATTAAACTGCCTCCTGTTTGTCTGAAAGCAGACTGGGTATTGGTGAGAGACCCGGGTTCGAATCCCGGTAGAGACACAAAACATTTGTGCCTTTGGTCTCATTCTGTGATGTGTCCCTGGGAAAGACACTTCATCCAAATTGCACTCAGTCCACTCAGTTGTTAAAATGGGTACCTGAAAACTGGATGTACTGACCTACGTGGTCGTGTTAAGCGCTTAAGTAGCAGCTGTGAAAGTACACTCCTTCAGAGCAATAATGTACATTCCTTCAGGGCAATAATGTACACTTCTTCAGGGCAATAATGTACACTTCTTCAGGGCAATAATGTACACTCCTTCAGGGCAATGATGTACACTCCTTCAGGGCAATAATGTACACTTCTTCAGGGCAATAATGTACACTTCTTCATGGCAATAATGTACACTCCATCAGGGCAATAATGTACACTTCTTCAGGGCAATAATGTACACTCCATCAGGGCAATGATGAACACTCCTTCAGGGCAATAATGTACACTCCATCAGGGCAATGATGTACACTCCTTCAGGGCAATAATGTACACTCCATCAGGGCAATAATGTACACTCCTTCAGGGCAATACTGTAGGGATCGGTTTGAGCAAGTCTTTAGACATAGAAGTGTGCACATTATCATTAAATATGTTATCAGTTACAAATCATGTTTGTTTTCTCTACAGGAAAGCACAATCAAAACGCTGACAAGTTCCTGCACATGATCGAGAGTGAAGCCAGCAAGATCGCCGCTAGTTTGATGCCAAGCCACAAGAGGAACGCTTTCACCGAGTTCTTCGCTGGAATAGGAAAGACCCTTGCCACTCAATTTTCACCAATGGTTGATGGAGTTAAGAACGTAAGTAGTCATTGTTAACTTAAGCCTTAGTGTGTATCCTTACTTTTTACACAACGGTAATGGCTGAAATATTGCACAAGCGGCGCTGAAAACCATAAAATTCTTTTCAATTTTTAGAAACGTTGAGTTTGTAAGCAAAGCCTACTCGCCTTACACATCAACAGTACAATGCAAACAGTTATGTATGAAACAGCAGTGTACAAACATGCATTCAATTTCCAATGTCTTCCCTTCCTCAATAGCTCAATAGTCTATCAAGAAAAGCTACTCAAAATATAATTAAATCTAGGTTGCCTGCTAAGCATTCAAACGGTAAATTATAAGAAAAACACAGCTTTACCTGACATTTGCCATAAGAAAAACATGCTTAGCAACGTTTCATCTTGAACGTGCAATCTGCAAAGGCTGATATCTTTAATAACTGTCCATTTGCATACAGCTTGCTACTATTGCTTGTTTGTTTCGAAAGCAATCTGTTGGATTCAGAATAATGACAAAGTTATATACCTGTGACTTATTCTTAACAATGTCTACTTGACTTTCAACTTTCCAGCAGTGTAAGAGCAAGGCCTGGGCCGATTCTTTCCTTGATCTTTAGACAAAACGAAATAACGGTCTTAATTCTCAACATGCCTGCTTGATTTATAGCTGGCTACCATTGCCGCGACTGCCATTAAGTACGGAACCAATGCGCTCTATTGAGGTGTCAGGCAATTTGTCGATCAACTTCATGTCAAACTTTAGCATAAGGAAATATTTTTTCCTCAAAACTCAACATGCCTGCTTGATTTACAGCTTGCTACCATTGCCGCGACTGCCATTAAGTACGGAACCAATGCGCTCTATTGAGGTGTCAGGCAATTTGTCGATCAACTTCATGTCAAACTTTAGCATAAGGAAATATTTTTTCCTCAAAACTCAACATGCCTGCTTGATTTACAGCTTGCTACCATTGCCGCGACTGCCATTAAGTACGGAGGCAATGCTCTCTATCGAGGGGTCAGACAATTCGTCGATCAACTTCATGTCAAACTTTAGCATAAGGAAAATATTTTTTCCATAAAACTCAACAATGCTTGATTGATTTACAGCTTGCCTCCACTGCCGGTACCGCTATTAAGTACGGAGCCAACGTTCTCCTTCAATGGGTCAGGCAATCTGTTGATCAACTTCATGTCAAGCTAAAGCAATAGGCAAACCCTCTATCCTCAAAACTATATAATGTCTGCTTGATTTACAGCTTGCCTCCACTGCCGGTACCGCTATCAAGTACGGAGCCAACGCTCTCCTCCAGAATGCCAAGCAATCTGTTGCTCAACTCGGCGAGAAACTTCAGCCTCATCTCGCAGCCCTTGGCAGCTCTCTGGGAACCATGGCAGCTACCGGTGCCAATGCCCTCAGTGCTCTGAAGCAAGCCACAACTGATATCCTCTGTACGTATTGTTAAGCATACTTCTTGATTTACCGCCGTATTTTGGGAATATTTTGTGAGATTGGCAGCTTCTTACCAATGATTTGTTTAGCTGTGAAAGGTTTCCTATTTAATATCAACATTTTTGCAAATTTTCAAGTGGTCAAACTATCATGTAACAAATACATTTTACATCTTTGGATCATTTTGAAGTTGATCATAACAACAGTACATACAAAGAGAACAAATATGTGGCATGTTGCAATTCTCCTAGAGTAAGGAATGAGTCAATCTCTGAAAATTCATATTTTCATCTTTCTGTAATATGGTTTTCAATTATACACATTTTCTGTTTCAGCCCAAACCGCCCAGAACATGCAGAAGCCCCTGACTGACATAGCCAACACCGCCCAGAACGCTGGAGCCACTGTTGTCAACCATGTTGCTGGAACCCTCTTGGGAACCAACTAAGATCAGGCCTAGATTTGTCAAACATCTTGAATAAACATATATAAATAAAATATTTTTTAATGACTTACTTTCGTTGTAGACATCTTTAAAGCAAGGATCTTGTGAAGTCGAATAATAACAGCGTTTACAAATAGTCGTTGGCTCTGTAGCTCATCAGGCTTCATATTAAATTTTGCTAAAGACTGCCCATAGGGTCATGAAATGTGCATTTTAGAAAGTGACCAACCTTCATTTGAGGAAGAAGGCTACAAAATCTGCAATTGAAAATTTCGGGTTTAGTTTGTTTTTAAAAGGTTCATCAAGCCCTTTTTAGGGGCCATAGGGTAACAAAAGCTATAATTTTTTATCAATAGTCAAGGAGTCTTTACACAAAGTTTCAGCTTTCTAGTCTTTATGCTTCTATGTTTTAAGAATGTGGCCCCTGTGGTCATCATCAGGGGTCCCAGGGCCACCAAAGCGTTAAATTATAATCCTCCTTAGTCAAGGAGTCAAGGACAAAATTCGTTCTATCCTTGAATAGTCATCTTTCAATCTCTGAATTTCAAATACTTTACACAAAATAATGAGGGAACAAATTAATGACTCTGTGTGTAACCTAAGTTGATTTGGTTGCTTAAACTGTTTCTCTGTCAATGTTAATTTCCGCAGCATTCAGCATTTACGGTATCTAATTCGAAGTAAAAGCAGTGTGATTTTTGCACTTGATGTAACACGATTTCGTCAAATATTTTCTGACAATTAAAATAATTTGTTTGGGTGCTATTTCATGTCAAGAAAAAATCTAAACATGATATTTCCGTTAGTAATCATTATCTAAGTTTTCGTTTCCAGTAATAACTTTCCAGATAATCACCCGAGAAGTCAAACTCATAATATGGTCACAGCAATAGTGAAGAAATCACCAGTCAATCACAATCTTATCGTTGTCACCGTTGCGATCATTATCAACTTATTCTTGCACTCCGTGATCAAATGATATTTTCACCATCACGATCAACTGGCACTTGCAAATCAGGATTAAATGATATTTCATCATAACGATCAAATGACACTTGCAAAACAGGATCGAATGATATTTGACCATCAGTGGAACTGCTCCCTCATATCTGTTCAGTCTCCTTACTGTATACACACCCTCCCGCTCACTACGCTCACAGGACAAGAACTTGTTGCTTGTTCCTAAAGTCAAGACAGTGCAATATGGACACAGATCATTTGCCTATTCTGGCTCTGTGGCATGGAACAATCTCCCACAGAACCTGAGAGACTGCTGTGACTTTCAAACCTTCAAAGCCCACCTCAAAACTCACATGTTCCACTTAGCCTTCCAACTCTAATCAACTCTTTATCTTTTGTGCGCTTTGAGCATGCTGTGGCATGGATAAATGCGCGATATAAATATTCTATTATTATTATTCTATTATCACGATATAATGGCATTTGCAAAACAGGATCGAATGATATTTGACCAGCACGATCAAATGATATTTTCACAATCAAGATCCAATGTTTTTTTCATCATCATGGTTCAATGATACTTGCACACCAAAATGATATTTTCAACATAAAGATCAAATTGATATATACTCACATCGTCATGAAAGTTTTATTTGATTTGATATTGTCCAATAAGGAAATATCAAAAAGCAGATCTTTTTATATACAGAAGATATTGTGCAAAACATGTTAAACGTATAGTTATAAACCTGACCGCGGACATTGTTAAAAGTATGCCCGATGCCCGCGGGGAATGCCCACGGACCGGAGGTATGTTTTGCACGCTCATCTAGCATTTATCTGCAGTGGTACGTTTAGAATCGAATAAAAAAACCTAGATCGTCAAATAATTTGAAAGGGTGATAATTGAAGATTGTTTGTTTGCCTTAGTGTACCTAAAACGATGTAATAGTCAGACCAAGATTTGTGTTATTTTCAAAATTGATAATAAGATGACACTTTGTCTTTAACCGAAAAATCATCAATTATATTATTTGAAAATAATTAAGATAATTGTCAAGGGCAGATTGCATTATTAAATATATAATGTTTTGGTGCAATGGGCTTTATCAAGATAATTGCCCGAGGCAGAGGGACGTAACTTAGATAATGCCTTTTGGAGCGAAATTGTATCAGACCTAAGGCAAATTAGGGAAAAAGGCCCCGAAACAACAATTGAGTGACGTCAATGGAGGATTATAACAGTACTTATCTCATGCTCCCATTTTACCAAATCGACACGTGATTTCTACTTATCTAAGTGAACCATATTCGCATATTCAGATAATCTCAATCAAAAAATATTATAGAAATCATACTGAAGAACACAACCTGAAGACCAACAACGGAATCCAATAAAATCTATACAAAAGCAATGACATATTAGCCGATAACATATTTAAAAAAATCATCCTTTCATGTTGTCTCAGTAATTTCTCTTATAATAATAATACTTTTTTTCTAATACCGCGCATATATTCATGACAAAGCATGCTCAATGCGCCATGAGTATTATTACCCTGGAGGGATAGTACATTCGGTGCCGCCGATTAACAAGCGCATACATCCCCCTTTTGGAGTCTCCACCAGGATTCGAACCTGGGTCTCTGGCGTGAGAGACAAGCATGCTAACCACTACACCACTGTGCTGCAATATTAGTATATATCTAAACATTACAAACATTGACCCCAATGAGGTAACAGTGATTGATAAATATCTATATTCTACAAAAGGCATATAACGATTGCTGTTAATTTTTGTTCATTTACTTCATATGGTGCCTTAAACTTAAGCAATATGATGTCATCGACAGGAAACTTCTCGACCATTCGAAGCTAGAGTTACATATAGATAAGGACAAACCAGCTGACTCTTAAATTTATTTTTGTAACAGTCACGTGATGTAGAACTATTTAATAAGGTTTTATCTCGAGATGCCTCCTTTATCTTAAAACAAAGCAAAGGTAAGAAGCTGTTCTTGTATATTATAACCATATGTTACTTATGTGCTAGTTTTACTTATGTATTCTTATATTTGTGAAAAACATTTATGTAACATGAATAACTGTGTCTGTTTAAAAGGAATATAATGTTTATAATGAAAATATACATATTTTTGGAGAACAATGGAACCTTACGAAAAGGAAAACAAATGATGCAACTGCTAAGCAAATCTTATTGAATAAGTCCAACGATTTTGTAAACGGATGTACCTAGTTCAGTATAGTTTCATGAATTAATGTCCACACTAAAACGGCAGCATGTAGTATTCGCTGGAAACATAACTTCAGAATATGCGACTATGAAACATAAGGTTGAGATATAGAACGTTTTCCTCTGATGTACTAGCTATCTCTGATTATTCAGTTATGTAATACAAGCCAAATAGGAAACTCAAATACTCAAGTATTACAATTGAGTATATTTGAGTATGAACACCAAAGCAAGTCAACGAAGTAAATTGACTAAAAGGAAATTATGTACAGTACCTTGTCTTCAGTTCTCTATTGTATTGAGAAATTGCATTGTATTACAATACAATTTTTTGAAATGTAATGACTTAATGATGAATAATGTATTCGCTGAAATAGAAACAACTTCATGGTGTTATAAGGTAAGAAATACAGGCTTGTCCAACCTGACGGCCTAATGAAATAAGATACCAGTTTCAGAAGGTTTTTTTACATCTGTTCATCTTTTTTAATGAACAAGAACATAAATTCAGAAAATTAAGATACAGTACAGCTTCTTGGTTTTATGAAGTAAGATATGGGTTTCAGAAAATTCGGATTTTGTATAACTTTCGTTTAGTCGAATCATAAAGGAAAACAGTTTAAAAAAATAAGATTTTGAACAACCTCAGGTTGTCATTAAATAGGATACCATTCTCCGAAAATGATTGCACTGTGCATTTTAAGTATCCAAACAAATAAAATATCAGTTTAAGAAATGAAGCGTTTGTCAAACTTAGATTAATGAAATAAGATGCGTTTAACATACAGATTTTGCAAATCGTCATGGCGTTATGAAATATGATATGTGTTTTAGAAATTTAAAGGTTTTGTACAGCTTCATAATATATTTAAAAAGAATATCAATTTTAGTAAGATTTTGTGTAACTTGAAGGCGCATAAAAAGAAATCATACAATATTGTGCATATTTATATAGTATAATGAAATAACATAATATACAACAACATAAATGATATTTATTATTTAATAGTTTAATAAAGGAACCTCTGCATTCTAATCAAAGGGAATATTAATTTCAGAAGATAAGGCTTGAAACGTATTCGTGATCTTGAATTGAATTTCAGTTTCGGAAAATAAGATTTTGCATAATATCGTGTTTAAAACAAAATAAATTTCAGTTTCAGAAAATAATGTCTTGTACAATTTCGTAAAACATCAAAATGAATTCGACTTTCCGAAAATATGGTTTTGTACAACTTCACTGATACAATCAAAATGAATTTCAGTTTCAGAAAATAAAGTTTATAAAACATCTAATCAAAAATAATTTCAGTTTCAGAAAATGAAGATTCTGTGTATCTTTATGGTATGCCTGCTGGTCGGAGCCCAGGCCAACTTCTTCTCCGACCTCGGCTCCTCCGTGAAGAACCTCTTCTCAACTCTGGGGTCAGCTGTTATGCATGAGCTGGACACCACTGGTGTTAAACTTCTGAATGCTGGTGTCGATGCAGGAAAGACGCTGGTCTCTCAGGGTGTTCAAGGTTTGTTCAAAGAAGAATTTAAACGTTTTTGACGTTGACGATGATGCCTTGAGATTGACGCTGGTTTCTCAAGGTTTGTTTTTTAAGTGAAGAAATTCAACGTTTTTTGACGTTGACGTTGAAATGACGTTCATGATGACGTTAATGCCTTGATAGTGACGCTGGTCTCGCAGGGCGTTCAAGGTTTGTTCAATGAAGAATTTAAACATTTTTGACGTTGACGTTGACGTTGATTTGAGATTGATGCTAACGCTGCTAGTGACATTGATTTCAAGGTATTGTGATGTTTATGTAAATAAATCTGCACTTCACTCAGATTATTTCGAACATATTTGCAAATAATTTAACTTTTGGACCTGAATTGTTTGATGCAGATCCATTTATCAATATAACAAGTTACTTACTTTTAACAATAAAAGGCGTTGAAATGTTCGATAAGAGTGAAAACCATTATAAGTATGTGATATACCTGGGTATTCTTGTAATCTAGTGAGTGAGTTATTGTTTTACGCCTCTTAGGCAATATTTCAGCCATTAGCGGCGTGTCTTGTAATCTATATTGATACACTGGTACAGATCGTACTACAGCAATGAAAACAAAACTTAAATTCTGTATCATGATGGGTACAGAATATCTATCAAATATCAAACCTAAAATAACCTTCCTGTAAAATTCGTTCCTTTCATCTCTCATGTAGGGGAGACCAGGGCAAAGCGCGCCCCCTAACATATAAGTGCGTCTAGTGGGCACCCCGACATGTACAGAATGCAACTTGCACACTATCTCTAATACTTATCAGATAGACTGTTCCAAGGCACATGCTTTTTTAATCTACCATTTCGGTAGAAGGATATATTTACGTAAATGTATTTTGACTAAGGGGGCGCGCTTTGCCCTGTAGTTTGGGGCAAAGTGCCCAATCCCCTGAGCGCTTTGCCCAATTTGAAAAACAACACAAAATGTAGTAGAATATTACACACCTATTATCAGCTAATACTAATCTAAAGCTATCATCTTGATAATGCAAGGCAAATATCGAAACCATATGAGGGATAGAATTAACATAGAAGTTGGCAATACATGCAAGGATGCTTAAAATATTCCTTAACATGTCATGGACCTACATGTTCAACATTCTCAATGACCAAATATCATTATGGTTGGTACATGTAGATTTCTTTTAACTACGAAAGTGTTAATAATGTTGGCAATTTGCTATCAAAACCAGTGATAAATAAAAGAAAAGAAGAATTGAATTGGCTATATGGACGAATTAAAGAATTCACATCATCTATTTTGTGTCGAATTTGGCAGAACGGCATAAATTGATTATCGTTTAGGGTTGCACAGTAATATACAATGAATTATATTTTCATGATTTAAAAAACAACAGAAAAATATGTTTTGGTAACTGTTACTTGTCGTCATTCTTTTACAAAACAACACCCTTTTAGAAAAATGGTATTTTTCATTTTTAAAGAATATTGCAGCATGCTGATATCAAAATAATAGTTCTCCTTTACAATATTTGCTTAAGAAATGTAAAATATTAACTTTTACACCAATATGTTAACCAAAAACATATTTTTTATAACACACGGGGCAAAGCGCTCCCCTTTGCGCGTTTTGCCCCATCAAGGGTAGCATTTGTTATGTACATCAAATAAAATCATTAAAGCGAGTAATTACAAATTTCATTATTCAATGAATTAATGATACCAATTCATGTTTCATGTGCACGAGAGTTCTCAGTTCCGTTTTGTATTTTTATGAAATATTTGAATTTGAAGCATATCCGTTCCTTATAGTAAAATCGCGTTTTTTCTAATAATTGAAATTCTGCGTCCACAACTAAGGCACATGATTCTAGCGTTGGTCAAAACGCTTCATTACGGTTACTTTCATTCTTTGGTAATGGCGCTTTGCCCTGGTCTCCCCTATATATTTCAACAGATGAGTATGCAAACAATGAAAACATAAAATAAATCACAGATATGAAAGGAACAGCTTGATATCCTTCAATTCAATATTTTGGCTAACATTGCATCTGTATCCAAGAATCTTTAAGCTATAAATATTATATTTCATCAATTATATCTTTCAGCTTTGGCACTTAACACGGCCAATGCTTTGTCTGCTAGCAAGACAAGAGATTTGAGGTAAAAACCATTACTATTCAATAACAATCTAAAAGGATAAATAAGCCATGTAAAGAAGTGCTAATCATGTTGATTACATCTTTTATGACCTTTAGTATAATTTTCAGTTAAAAGTTTTGATGGGATGTATTTTTTTCAGTATTATCTAACATTCTTTAGAACATGTATGTCCTTACAATTACCTTCAGATGTTGAGAATATTGACAAGCTAAATTTATTTTGGAACAATAATTATGCATAGAGTTACATATCCCATACTTTCTGTCATAAAAGCTCTTTTCGGTAGAACTCAAGATTGTGCATTGCAAATTAGATATATGAAGCCAATTTCTGCTATTTTAACCCATAACAATATCAGTTAATCGCTTCAGCTAAGTGACATTAGATACGTAGTGATGTAAAAAGTGATCGAAAACCGAACATTTTTTCGGTCAATAAGTCAAACGTTATTTTGGAAATTTTCTTGAGCACATAGATCTAAAGCTCTACGTAATTATTCTGGGCTCATGCACATGTTTAGGGCAATATTTCGAATTCATTGAAAGTGAATGGAGGTAGTTTGTTTTCAATTCGGTTTTGATGTTACCAGTCAGTCAGCTGATTGAATGAAATGACTTGAATACGTTCATAAAAAAACGAAGTGGCCCATGACGAAATTTGCAGTGCATATAAAGTGACACACATATGAGGGACAAGATGTTTGGATAAATAGATTATCCGTAGCTCTATACGTTGTTAGACTGTTTTGTGAATAATGTTGGAGTTCTTGAATAGAATTCTTTACGTCGGAATAATTAGCTTACATTTAGGCTATGAAAACTATTGAATTCAGTACATAATCCCTGACAGCTTTCTGATCCCAGATGTTTTATAGCTTACTGAACAAGGTCGAATCTTCCCTCCACAACATGATGAACGGTCGTTCACTATTTAAAATCATTTTAAAATCGTAAAACTGTATCTAGGTAGCACACTATCTACAGCAATTAATCCTTGATGTTGACAGCCTCCTGAACAAGGTGGAATCCTCCCTGCACAACATGATGGAAACCTTGACCAGTGAGCTCCACAGCTCCCTCCAGTTCCTCTCTCACAACCTTGGCGCCATCGTCGAGGAGGCCGGCCATCTTAACTTCGAACCTGCCAAGCTCAATGCTCTTGTAGACGCCCTTGTTGGTAAGCAATGCTAAGGCATTAGAACACCTTCTCGGGCGCAGGGAGATTTTGTGGTGGATGTGAGGATGAGTCGGTTAGATGTAGATGTAGAAACTTCAATAATGGAGAGGGTTTAACAATTCTGTCGGGAGAGGGTTGGGTAGAGCTTGGTTCCAGAGGCTACGTTCTGTGAGATAACCTAGATGTTAGGCCCAAAAGGTCTCCTAGGTTTTGAGGAGTTCTGTATTGATGTTAATATGTATGAATCCCTAATTTATTTACTTTCCACCCCTGGTATCTTATGAAGGCAAAATAATACAAGAAAGTTTGGACTATTGCAAATGGATATTGTTTGAGAAAAAAGCGTTTTTGCAGTTTTTGCATTACTGATAAAAAAAGCAGGTCTTTTAATCACTTTAACTGTTGTAACTTACCCACATTAAACTATTTCTGCCAGGAAAGCACAACCAAGTTGCTGACAACTTTCTGAAGGTTGTCGAGCACAGTGCAGAGAATATCGTCTCCCAACTGGTGCCAAGCCACAAGAGGAACGCTTTCACTGAGTTCTTCTCTGGAATCGGAAAGACAATTGCCAACCAATTTCAACCAATGGTTGACGGAGTTAAGAACGTAAGTGTTCCTCATATATTTGAGCTAGAAACTTGAAAACTTAATCCTACTGACCTTGGAAGAACATAATCATAATTTAGGCTGTTGACACATCCTCCATTCTAATGGAGGGAAAATTAAAATGTCATAAGAAAAAAACTCTCAAGTCATGAAATTAATAAAAATATTAAGCCCAAAAAAGTATTTTCTCTAATTATCAATACCCGCTTCATTTGAGGCTTGCAATTAGTACAACATAGTTTGAGTAATTCCCTTCCGGAGAATGCCAAGCAATGTTGCTCAACTAGTTATCTAGTTGAACTAAATAATGGTATAATTTTCTCAATATGAACATTTCCCTGTCGGTACCACTATCAAGTAAAGAACCAATGCTCTCTATCGAGGTGTCAACCAATCTGTTGACCAACTTCATGTCAAACTTAACCCTCTATCCTCAAAACTCCACATTACCCGTTTCTTTTACAGCTTGCCTCCACTGCCGGTACCGCTATCAAGTACGGAGCCAACGTTCTCCTTCAAGGTGCCAAGCAATCTGTTGCTCAACTCGGACAGAAGCTCCAGCCACATCTCAATGCTCTCACCGACTCCCTGGGAACAATGGTGTCTAACGGTGCCAACGCCGTCAATGCCCTGAAGCAGGCCACAGGCGATATCCTTAGTAAGTATGATCTTAGTGAGGAGCAGGTGAGTTATCATAATCATCGTATGTGATGTATTGGAGTTTCAATACTGAACTGAACTATTGATTTGATTGTTTGATCTGATTGTTTGATCTGATTGTTTGATCTGATTGATTGATTGATCTGATTGATTGATCTGATTGATTGATCTGATTGATTGTTCTGATTGATTGTTCTGATTGATTGGTCTGATTGATTGTTCTGATTGATTGTTCTGATTGATTGTTCTGATTGATTGTTCTGATTGATTGTTCTGATTGATTGTTCTGATTGATTGGTCTGATTGATTGGTCTGATTGATTGGTCTGATTGATTGATCCGACCGATTGATCCGACCGATTGTTCTGATTGATTGATCTGATTGATTGATCTGATTGATTGATCTGATTGATTGATCCGACCGATTGATCCGACCGATTGATCCGACCGATTGTTCTGATTGATTGATTGATTGATTGATTGATTGATTGATTGATTGATTGATTGATTGATTGATTGATTGATTGATTGATTGATTGATTGATTGATTGATTGATTGATTGATTGATTGATTGATTGATTGTTCTGATTGATTGATTGATCTGATCTGATCTGATCTGATCTGATCTGATCTGATCTGATCTGATCTGATTGATTGAGTGATTGAGTGATTGATTGATTGATTGATTGATTGATTGATTGATTGATTGATTGATTGTTCTGATTGATTGATTGATCTGATCTGATCTGATCTGATCTGATCTGATCTGATCTGATCTGATCTGATTGATTGATTGATTGAGTGAGTGAGTGAGTGAGTGAGTGAGTGATTGATTGATTGATTGATTGATTGATTGATTGATTGATTGATTGATTGATTGATTGATTGATTGATTGATTGATTGATTGATTGATTGATTGATTGATTGATTGATTGATTGTTCTGATTGATTGATTGATCTGATCTGATCTGATCTGATCTGATCTGATCTGATCTGATTGATTGATTGATTGATCGATTGATTGATTGATTGATTGATTGATTGATTGATTGATTGATTGATTGATTGATTGATTGATTGATTGATTGATTTATTGATTGATTGAACTGATTGATTGAACTGATTGATTGATCTGATTGGGAACAATGGTGTCTAACGGTGCCAACGCCGTCAACGCTCTGAAGCAGGCCACAGGCGATATCCTTAATATGTATGAGCTAACTTGAACCATACTTGGGTGGTCGGTTGGTTGGATGGATGGATGGTTAAATGGATGGATGGTTGGTTGGTCTGTTATCAAGCTCCAGTGTTAGTGATATTCTGTGCTTTATGAAGTAATGTAACTTAATTAAGAGTGAATGTTATATATGTTTCTCAATCATAGCCTTATTATAATATGTCTCTAATGATGTAAATGATCAGATTGAGATGGTGCGCTGATCACTAATATACATAAAGAAAAAAGTTAAGCATCCCCCTAAATTCAAAACTCAAAAGTGATGCCATGACAAAGTTGCGATACTTTTAATGAATGTAGCACTCTTTAGATATAATATCGACTGAATTTGTAACAGTACTGAATTTTCACCAAAAGTATGTATGAATGTAGCGCTAAAATTATATAATAAACATTGAGTTTCAGATATCAAAAACAACATTTGTGTTAATAACTTGACTTTCACTCATCAAACAATGTTTTATGTTGCAAAATAAGGAAGTCATTGGTCGTTGAAATGTAAACAGTTATTGTCAATTATTGAAAAGAAGGGTTTTATCACAAAATTTAGTAACCTTTTGAATTCAATCCCTTAAGTAAACACTTCTCGTTCATTTCAAGAGGTCTTTACAGTTGAAACTGACCATATTTCGTTATGAGGCCATTTTATTGAGTACATGTATGTGTTTAATTTTTTTAAATTTGCGACTTAAAGATAATTTGTGGTTTAAGTAGTGCATTTTGACTAAAAGGCCAATACTAAATTTTGACCAGTTGGCTTGAAAGAATAGAATTACCACTATTACAACTACGATTACCACTTAAATTTTCAGGATAATCTAACGTGTTTCTTGACATAAAAATACCACAAATTTATGAAAGTGAATATCCAAACGATGCGAAACGTTATCTGAATTACATTTTCTTCCCTAAACTGCTAAATTATGGTTTGATCACATACGATTATTTCTGTAACGATACAGTCTTGGTTCACTAGCCTAAATAATACTTGTTATACTCCCATACTGAGTCTAGCGAGATACAGTAAGAAATCGCGTCAGCCGACCTTTCGGCGACCTATGGCCCTCCAACGTTATGTGTGCGAAGGCAGACTATTTCGGCATGGTCAATGAATTGGTCAATTCGAAAAATTGGCTGACGGGATCCTTTACTTCACCTAGCTAGACTCAATATGAGAGTATAGCGAGTGTTATTGAGGCTAGGTTTACGAAGACTGGTAACGTCTTTTTTCTAATCAAACAACTTTTGCTGCTGAAAAATCATGGGGTGCTGTTTTCTTTATGTATAGATGGAACGATTTATGAAACCTTTTGTGAAGAACAATCACTCGTGACGTAACAGAAAAATGATAACGAAACTCATGCTAAAAACAATTGTTGCTTGGCAATAATGCACACGTGTGCGCATATTGAAAATATATCACTACTGATTTGTCAATCAATGGGTACTAAATAAATACAAAAATGTAAAAAATGTTTTCTCTTTGCAGCCCAAACCGCCCAGAACATGCAGAAGCCCCTGACTGACATCATGAATACCGCCCAGAACGCTGGAGCCACTGTTGTCAACCATGTCGCTGGTACCCTCCTGGGAACTAACCAAGATCAGGCCTAGATTTGTCAAACAACTTGAATAAACATATGTAAAGAAAGTTTGTTACATTGTATGTAACAACTTTATCAGTCTGCTTACGACATTCCATAAACTGGAATAATTAATTAAACAATATCATGACTTGAAATCAAGATTTGGTAGTTCGCGGATGAGAGGACCGTTGAGTTCGAACAATTTGAATTAGCCTTTTTCCAAAATGACCTTCCACTGCCTGAAACATACATTATAAGGGAGACTAAGTCAAAGCAACTTCAGAATACAACTTGCAGCATATCCATAATAATTCTAATCAAATAGACTTCCGTATTGCACATTTTGTTTTAACTTTACATAATTGCATTAGGATATATTTAGTAAACGTATTTCGACAAAGGCTTTGCAACTTACCCCGTAAACACATTCTCTCCCCACAGAGGCAGCTCAGTCATACCTGAGTTAGCCTCTGTTCTCTTACGGCTAATACATGGGACAGAAAGTTAGAAATGTGCATCGAAGTTAGTTGTGCAATCAGCGACGCCGTTTCAAAAGTGGTCATTCGCAAAACCTCGGCTATTTCTGTGTCGTCCGGCAAAGCTTTCGTTGAAATTTAAAATCCAGGGGAGATAATTCTTCCTTCCACAAAACATCTCTTTTTACCTTCTCATTAGTTTTTATTTGGTAAATCAGTCTCATAACATTTATCATAAAACAAATAATAATTTACACAACTATAAAACAGTATCTTTCTAATGAAACACCCAATCCATATCTGATTTTCAAATATTTTCCCTCTCACACTGTTAATGAAAAATAAACATAAAAGCATGATACTTTTCTTGTCACTATACGACCGTTTTTAAGAACTCCTTAAATCATGGATATGCAAAAGGTGTTTTCATTGGCTGCAAATAAGGGAGATATCTCAAGTTACAACTTTTTGCCGCTAGGGCAATCTGCCGGAACCCCAAGATCGTGGCGTAATAGAACAGAGGCTTGATCGCACTGAGCTGCCTCTGTTGGGAGAGAATGCGTAAACACATGTAACTAAACAAATGCAAAACAAAAGATTTGATCTCAATAATGCCATACAGCTCAGGCAGATGTGATTGTACACTTCATTTTAAATAATTTTATAAAATACAGGAAATTCATAAAATATTTCTTTCATTCTTTTTTTCAAACGACATTTGGTTAAGAAGGTAATTGATAAAACTGACTTATTGACCACTGAACCTATATGCACACCTAATGCTTATCTTTGTGCACGTATTTGAAAACTCAAAATATCATACAAATGGGAGCAATGGGCATCAGTGTGCCTAGTTTTATTTATTAGATGTTTTGGGATAAAGTTCCATCACACACTTTTTTGCTGATCAAAATCAACATAACACGTCGCATTCAAATGATAACCTTATGTAATAGGTTCAAACCAGCACTTGCTGACAATAGTGTCTTATTTGCAAAATACCATTTTTCAATCTCAATATGGCCTAAATTGATTTATTTGACGTTTGTGCATTTATACAATAACATACATCAATTCAGTTATTTCTGGTCGGTAATACATATATATACATGTAGGCAAAGAGATTGACTAGTCGCCAGGACCTTTGAATCAAGATTCTCGAATGATCCTGCATATATGCATTTTCTCCAGACATTACTTTCTCAACACAGACCTTTAGGTCACCCGTATTAATTTTAGTATTTCTCATCTCTTTATAAGTGAGTCAATCAATGCTTAACTCCCCTTGGGCAATACTTCAGCCATTTTTCTCTTAAAACCTTCTGCAAATGAGCGGGCGGTCGAAAAAGAGAGGTTTTAATGGATTTTGGATCGGGTGATTTTGAGTATGGCGGCAGAAACATGACAAAAAAACCCACCTTTTTTTAGTTTACGTCTGGAGGGTAAATTAGGATCGGCGGGAGATGAGAAACACATAATAATGAACATTTTCAATGGCTGTACATTATTTCCCTGAAGGAAGTACTTTCAAAGCCGCTACTAAGAGCTTCGCGCGACCACATAGGTCCGTACTTCCCGTATTCAGGTACCCAATTGTACAGCTGGGTAGACTGAGTGCAATGTGGATGAAGTGCCTTGCCCAAGGACACAACACGGTGCAAAGCCCAGGTCACAAATATTTGGTGTCTCCACCTGGATTCGAACCCGGGTCTTTGGCGTGATAGTCCAGCACGCTAACCACTACACCACCGCGCTCCATAAATAAATGCGGTCGGCCTTTCGTGGGATCTTGTTCTGATTATAGAGTATTTCTGAGTTTAAAATTTGTCCTCTAGTCTTCTAGTCTTCTAGGAAACTGAAGATGAATCATATATGATTTTACCCACTGCTAATCTTTATGTCTAACTGCGTGGACAAACAAGTATTACATGTGTTGTGTCTTCTTGTCATCGTAATCTGCAGCTTTTTGCTTTATCGCAAAGCACAGTCTTGTTAGTTTGAGAACAATTTCATTAACCGGGATAGCGCAGTGGTTAGCGATCTCGGCTTCGGATCAAGTGGTCCAAGGTTCGAATCCCGTCAGGGATTTGTCTGCAGTAGAGAACTGTTCTACACACAGTAAGGTTGGGCTACAATGCTACACTGAATTTCAGCGCAGTACCACCTATTGTACACTAGTTTCGCAGGTCTCACCCCAATGTATAGCCACAATAGTGTTGAGGACTTTCTCCCTGCAATAAATATAGCAGCCGTGATATAAGTGAAGTACTCTTGAAGGAGGCGTTAATCTCAAAACTGGTCACCTTAAAAACCAACCGACTATTTCTCAATGTTATCAGTTGTCGTTTTTATAAAATTCCGAAATTATATATATATATACAAATTTCATAATTGTATTAAAAAAATTATTGAATCATAACACTTTGGTCTGGAAAACAATAATGTTTGCTATAACCAACAACAAAGCAAAAATGAAAATATCATATTTATTCCATGAAAGTATGAACTTGACAGTCTACGTTGTGTTTGTAGTTCTGACTTGAAAAAAAAGAGAATATAATACGATTTTAAGGATTTTCCCCGATTGTGTTATGGGATAGGCACATCGATGTTGATATTGACACAAAATACAATTACGGATAAACAGATAATGCCTTCAAGGAACTTAATCTGATAAGTGCACAGAATAAAATGCAAACTACAACCTATATACATGATAAGAATGCGTTTATAAATGAAAGCATTTGTTGTGAAGTTTACTCCATAAATAATTATTGAGTGAGTTGCAAAGGTTATAAGTCTAAATTATAGTTATCTATACATATGAATAATAATAATTTAATTTTGAGCTAGTAATGTACGTACATATATATTGATATCTTTTTGAAAATTGAAAAACGTGATATATACATATTGAACGTGATGATAAAAATTTAAATCACAACGTGCACTATCTAATTATTTGTAAATAAGAATACCGATTTCATGAACGAATACTTACATAAATTTGATATATATAAGACAACAAATTATTATAAACATTTTAAAAGCTAACCGATGTACCGTTTAACACATCAATTTAAGGAATGAATTTTCATCAGGACATATATATTTTGTTGATATCGAAATAAGTTTACAGTATTCAAAGAAAATGTTTTAAAGATGTAGTCATGAAACCATGAAGGTAGAAGCTGGGGAACCGGTACGCCTAAATTATCATTTCCCGCTGTTGAACGAATCCTGAATCCTCTGCTGATCCGTGCTTCGCATCCCGGATAGAACCTGTAATGAAAGATCTTGATTATTTTTCAATCGCCCAATGCTTTGCACAATGTCTTTTAATGTATTGCCTCATTTGGATCCTTACTATCCTACCGCCGATAATATAATTGATATTTGCTCAATTTTGTATTAATTATTATATCATTCGAATCTGCCAACATGCATAATATTGGCCAGTAAACAAAGTCTGACTGAAGTGCGGCAATATTCGCTACAGCAATATATAGCTAGCTGAAAGAGGTTTAAGACCTTTTGGCAGAAAATGTGCTCTCTGACTTGTGGTACCTTGAATTGTCTTTGTTTAAGACTAAGTGTTCTCATTTTATGATTTTCATAGAATACAATTCTTTAATTGTATGAATCATTGATTCTCATTGATAGTTACCGAAGTTAAAATTGATTCACAGGTTTTGCTATGTCAGAAATATCAAATATCACGAGATACAATGAAATGTTGGTTTATTGGTAGACCCGATGTGGGGAGTAAATCGCGTTATTTTTTACCTTCGAGCAAAAAACAGTTCAATCAATCTAAATAAATTTACACCAACATGTAAAGTCTTTAACAAATAATTTTTCACATTAGACTTTTGAAAACTATTACTCACATTGACTTGGTAGCCGCCCCTCTTGGCATACACGATCTCCACGACCAGGACAAGACCTGCCAGTACGATGCCCACAAACAGGAGGATAAATCCTGAAGCAAATCTCTTCATAGTGACCGCCTTGTCCTTGAATACCGCCTTCCTTGACCCGAAGGTGTCGATGTACGGGACGCCATCATAAATCACCTCTCGGGCCTTGTCCGCATTGCATCCCTTGTTCATCCACTTGTTAGTGATGTTGTAGATGACATCCTGTTCCTTCAAGGCGATGATCTTGTGATCCAGGTAGTTACAGATAGTGGTTCCGTTCCGGCACGCAAAAGAATAGCCAAGCTCATTAAGAGGTTTCCCAACAACGACGAGGTCACAAGGTTGTTGGCCGACATACCAAGCAGCCTTGGCACCGTCGACTATCAAGGCAAAGTTCCCTTGTCGAACCTTTTTCAACCCATCCTCCATGCTCGTGATATAGTTTTTGTTTTTCTGTATTCTTTTGTAAAGACCTTTTGCAAGCGGGATGTCTGTTGTGCTCCAGAACATTCCACTCATGCCGTATTGGAAGGCACCAATACTGATCTTTCTCTGGTGGAGCAGCTCCCTGAAGGTCGTGAAGGGGACACGGGAAATGTTTGGTTCATGGGTCAAGAAATAGGCAGTCAGATTGGCAGTGAAGGCAACGAGAGTCAAGACAGAGAACATCCACCAGAATGATGCCAAAATTCGTCCTGAGATCGACCTTGGAGCTGAAGAATAACCTAGAAAATAAAGGAACAATGATTGCCAATGTTAAAATGACAACATGGATATTAATTTTCGAATCTTTCTAAGAACACTGTGAGTGAACCTCGCTTGCATTTTGAATTTAAATGATTTAAGCTTGCACCTCTCCAAAATGTTGATCACTCATGCAAATAGACTGGTTCTATAAAAACTTATACGAGGTTTACGTGCGATAGATATCAGGGAATAGATGAAGCTGGAGCAGAAACAAATAATTTATGCTTTTGTTGAGGATACTTTAATGTCGATCTTACTTTGCCAGGAGAGCGAGCTGAATGTATAGAGGAAGCTGTTAAGAATGTTGAGAGCTTCCGGTTCTTGCTTCCGGTCTCCGAAGGATGGGTCTTCAAGGGGGCTGAACTTTGACACCAGCAAGAAGATACCTAGGAACACAAAAATCATGGAAAAGGTAATTTTCAAAGAAGAGGTGATTGCTTTTTATTTATCCTTTCTCCTTTATTTCGTGACAATAGAGTTGTGTCCTGCAAGCAAAACTAGCGAGTTCTTGCCGCTGTCACATCACAAAGCACATGAAATATCGATATTTAGATTATCAATTGGTCCAATTCCGAAACCAATAGTTTAGGAACCTATTTGATTATCATAGAAAAGGTACTTTCTAAAGAAAAGGTGATAACTTGTTATTTATCCTTTCTCCTTTATTTCGTGACAATAGAGTTGTGTCCTGCAAGCAAAACTAGCGAGTTCTTGCTACTGTCACAAAGCACATAAAATATCGATATTTAGATAATCAATTGGTCCAATTCCGAAACCAATAGTTTAGGAACCTATTTGATTATCATAGAAAAGGTAATTTCCAATGAAAAGGTGATTATTTGTTATTTATCCTTTCTCCTTTATTTCGTGACAATAGAGTTGTGTCCTGCAAGCAAAACTAGCGAGTTCTTGCCAATGTCAAATCACAAAGCACATGAAATATTGATATTTAGATAAACAATTGGCCCAATTCCCAAACCAATAGTTTAGGATCCTATTTGGTTAATAAAAAAGAAGGACTAGAAAATTAAGGTTATTAAGAACTTTGTCAATTTAATATCATTCCTAATATTCTTTTCAAGTTGTTAAAAATTACCTCGTCGAAAATATTCTATCTAAATATATGAATTCGTAAATTTGGTTCTTCATTCGATAATTTATCCTGAATCATACTACCTTTAAAGGGATGAAAAACTTAAATTTAAATCGATAATTTTAATGAAATATTTGTATTTGTTTTAAATGTAAATGACGTCATTTCTTTTAACTGGTGAATATGTTTCGATAAAATATGAATGAATTAGATTTTAAAATATTCAATACGCAATACGTTACCAAATATAATTATCTCCAAGCAAAATTAAGATCAACTTTTTTCATAAAGCCTCTGTTACAAATGAAACACATTTTAGCAAAAATAGAAAATCCTGAATAGTCACAATCCTGATAAGTTGTTAGTTTTACATTTTGCAATCGGTCTTTACTCATAGCTGAATAGAATTGGAGTTCCTTCACTGGCGGGTTTAGCACATTATACAGCAAAACAAGGTGGGATGTAAGGTGGTATGTATTAAGTAAAGAGAAGGCTGATTTCGTGTTGCAAGTGTAAAACGCCATGTAATATTTATGAAAGGCAATAACATGGTCCAAATATAACAGAGGTTAAGTAGGAAAAAATAAAATCAATACAAACCAGTAACGGAAAGGAGTGAAACAAGAACAACAACCCACAGAGCAGGGGAGAAAACTCCAAGCAGCACAAATAGTGACTCGTTTTGCATCCAGTCCACGGGTCGCTTGTACACGATGCGCATGCCCGAGTCGAAGTAGGGCTGTGTGAGGCGGACAACGGCAGCTCTTTGTGGGATAATATTCAGTGTGGCTGCTGATATGTCGCTTTCCTGTTGGGCAAAGGCAGTTTTATTAGGAATGTTATATTAAAATGAAAATGTAATGGAACATTTCATTAACATCGATTTTACGTAAATGATGTTTACAGATGTAAAAGCGGTAGTATAATATGTGGTTTGACATGCAATTTTTACTCCCGCAGACAAGAAATGTCCCTGCTCACATAAGTCGATTTGACAAAAGACACTACTGTACACTGTTGTCAGTAGTCGTTTTCAGATCTATGATCGAGCGGTAACCCAAAATGGCATTGTTTATTGCATATTTTAAAAGACATGATCTAACGCTAACTACAAGAATACCAACATTATAATGCAACGCCGAATGATGCTCTATTACGCTATAAATGAATTCTTTGTTCAACAGAACTACCTCATGACCGGTCGTCCATACAGATCTCAACCCTATTGAGCATGTTTGGGATGATATGGAGAGAAGATTAAAAAGACCTTGAACGACTTAAGACAAACCTTCCTTGATTATTGTAATGCGATTCCACAAGCTTTTCCACTAACCAGATATCAACAAGAGATATTCATATCAATCCTGTGTGGTCAGTCCACGGTGGTTACATTCAAAACTGACTTGTGAATATGCATGAGTGTATGACCAAATCGTCAACAAGCATCGCTTTTGTTACTGTTGACGTTTTAAAGAAATTGTGTTGTTGTAATATCAATTTGGCACTGACCTCGGCCCAGAAACTATATATTAAGACATGAAACTAATTGCCTTATTTACAAATTGTTAAAGATTTTGAGGCCAAAATTTTCGTGTTTCTGTTTTAATAATAATAAATAACATATATATGTTCACAGCGTCAAATTATTACAACTTTCTTTGTTTGAGATCAAATGGGAAACGCTTTTTTTTTCAATGATAAAAAGGAAAGTGTGTTGTGTGTTCAATTTGGTGATTATATTTTCAAATTCATTCTTTAATTAAATGGATTTATTCTTCATCAACATTTGATATTGTTATCCAAATCAAGATGATTTTGCCACGACGTTAAGCTTTATCTTCATTTTCAAATTTTTAATAATTCTTAATTTATTAGGTTTTTTTCAAATTTTCAAGACAAAATCAATTTCACTTGATATACTTTTATTGATCAGGATTGCGTACTTAAAAAAATGTTTAAGGACATTACACAAATTTAAATTGAACAATAATTCCATTCGTATTGAAAAAGTTTCAATTTTAAAATGTTATGAATATTTATGAATGTAATATTATATCAGTTATTAATGGCTGTGATTATACTCACGTTTCTATGGAGTTCCCCGATCATTCCATTCCATGTGGCATTTGGCCCTGTACCAGTGGGGCCGCCCCAAATCCCATCCTTAACAAGGCTGATGGTATAGCTAAAGTTCCCATCCTGGGCAATAGCTTTGAGAATGTCTATGATGATTCCTTCATATCCTCCCCCAACTTTGTTCATAACAAATGGGGAATCCTAGAATAAAAACGAAAAACATCAAGATTTTTTTCATTAACATCAGTATCCTGAAAGGAAAAAAGAAGACAAATACCAGATGAATTTTAAAATTTGGTTCATTAACAACGATGATCTTAAAGGAACTGCATCACGCAATTTCGGGTTGAAAATATAAAATTTAGGTGATTGGGGAACATTTGCATTTACCTTAACTTTGGATTGATACACTGACATAATAAAAATTCTTTCTAATTGAATAAAGATAAATAAGACTCAGGGATGCCAAAAATCGAAAGAGTGAGTTTGCACAAAACGGAAGAAATAGATAGTTGAAAACGGCTGAACTAGAGATGTCTGCAGCTTTTTAATAAACCCTATCCCTTAGATTGAGGTCAAAGTTGTATATATTCACCTTAGTTGTCTCTCGGGATACATGCCTGTATAGTACTACCGACATACATGTACCTATTACTACGTATACCATTTGCGTCTACTACCTATCTATACACAAACGATACGTGCTAAACGTTATATGGAAGCGCTCATAAAATCACAATTCATTAAAAAAGAATAAAGCAAGCTAAGAAAAAATCTCATTTTCAATCTTGATTATGATGTTATGTTAATTTCATTATTAGTTATTAAATAATTTCATTAATAGTCAGTAGACGTTCATAGACATTCAATAAAATTACATAAAACACCTGAAAGCCACACTTACCAGGGCAGTCGTTATCCTGAATTGCGCTTGTTCGGTCACCTGAAATGTGAAATCAATTCACAATTTCAGTAGATGAAAACCTGATAAAATTGTATTTTATTGAACACAATGAATATAAAATCGACGTTTAAAGCACTTGAAAGATAACCTGTTTGTTATTGAACTATATCTTTTTTTGGTTAATTCCCCCATTTCTGAGAGCTAATCTGATAAAGTTAATTAATGTCTCATAATTAATTAAATTTCGATTACTTTTTATCTACAATTAGTTCAACGAATCAAAATTACTAAAATCTTGGCACATAGTTAAAGATCCGCTCATCTGCTCAGGGAAACAAACAGGTAAACTCAAACAAAATATTTTTAGAAAATAACAAACTTACCCGAATATCGCGAAAAAGTAAGGATGGTGAAAATGAATAACATGATGATGATGGTGATGATGATGATGATGATGATGATGGTGATGATGATGATGATGATGAAGAAGATGATGATGATGATGAAATGCTATCACTACATTAATTGTTAACCTTACACCACATGGTACATATCTTATCCTCATTACGCACATGACAAGGGGCGTGAGTATATACACACTATTTCCAAGGGGAGGATTTTTTCAGACAATGGATATGCAATTAGTCTTATCATCTTAGTTACAGATCACTTGATGTGCATGAGAAACTCGCATATTCTGCAACAAGTATGGATTCAATTACAATCTTGATAATGATAGGGCTTGTGAAGCTGAAGTTATATGTGATAATGACAATGAATATTTTGTTAGTTTCGTATCTTTTCTACGTAAAGCTAATAACATTCTAGGTAAAGCTAGCGATATTCTCGTGATCAATATTTATGCAACATGATATGAACTACTTAAAAGACAATGATACTTAAAAATAATAGCTAATATTGACTTAGAAATACAAATTAATTACTGTCTACGAGATCACTGTCTACGAGATTGTTTTGTTTGCGAAATCCCCGTATCTACGAGATTGTTTTGTCTGCGAAATTCCCGTATCTGCGAGATTGTTTTGTCTGCGAAATTCCCGTATCTACGGGGTGTTTTGTCTGCGAAATCATCGCAAGCCCATAAAACTATGATATAAAAACACGCATTTAGATTTTGCAATTATTACTTCAAATTGAATTAAACTAGTCTAAATGAACATGTGCTAGGTGATTGTTATGTACTTTTACATGATCAAATTGTTACTTTAATTGATATCTTTAGTTACAATTGTTACTTTATGTGAACTAAGGGCGGGATAGCGCAGTGGTTAGCGCTTTGGTCTTCGTATAAAGAGGTCCGGGGTTCGAATCCCGCCAGGGTAACTTTGTCTGAAGTAGAGAACTGTTCTACATTCAGAAAGGTTTGGGTGCAATGCTACACTGAATTTCAGCGCATTAACACCGATGGTTCGCTAGTTCCATCCATAGTACTCAGGTTTCACCGCAACGCATAGCCACAATAATGTTTCGGGCTTTCTCCCTGCGGTGATATTAGTGAATTACTCTTGAAAGTGGCGTTAAATAAAAAAAATCACCTGACCTCACCATATGTGAACTTGACGAGTGCAAATCAACATTAGCAAATTACTACTATGGCAGTGCAGGTTCATATCTTACAACTGGTATTACATATGATCTTGGTGAGTGCATATTGACATTTTACAATTAAATGTTTTGGGGCAAAAGCAAATTGATGTGTTACAACTGTTTTTTACATGATCTTGATGAGTTAATGAGATAATAAATATGAGCAAATTACTACTTCTCTGTGTGACATCTCTGTTAGTGATATGTTGACCATATTTTTTAAAATGTAACAATTGTAACTTTACGTGAGTATAGGAAATTAAGATGTGTCAAAGGCTTATTTCTATAACGAGTGCGCATATTGATACGCCAACTCCTACATATGTGATTTGTGCACGTTAACATGTTAAAGATGCTATATCATAGTGCAATAATTTTAAAAGTATTTTTAATGTATGCGTTGTATTTTTAGAAAAATTTAGCGACCAACCTTGAGAAAATCGGACCAAAATTCATCAAATAGGAGATTATTTATCAAAAAATAACGAAACGGCAGTCGAACGGGCGAATTAAGTGTGGCCATTTCACAACTTCCGGTTTCTAAATGTACGCTTGAAAACCGTCTTTGTCGCGCTCAACTAGATTTTATATTCTTTTTCTCCGAATAAGTTATTCGTTGCTGTCAAAGTTGATACCCATCGAACGCAATTACGGTAGTTGAGACACGGTGTAAATCCTACAAGCATAATATATGATTACGTCACCGAAAGCGGGTTCACAAAATGACATGCCCTTTCTAAGAGGGGTACTGTGCTTGAAGCGTCGAAATAAGTATGTTATTGTTGATTAAACAATCTAAATATGATATCAAAATTTCGACGAAAGATTGTTCTACAAAGTGATGTATTTCATTTCTCAATAGCTAAGTTTCATCCTGAACCGCTTGCAAGTATGATACAGCATCTTTAACATTGTTTTCAAAGTTCGTGAGACAATTTATTTTAAATGTTGTCATATCAAAATAATGAGATAAAGGTGAACTCGTTTCACTTGTCATTAACGTGATATATATGATTGATTTTCTTATGATAGACGTTTAACCTATCTATGTTCATTTATTAAATGATTGCCTGTGAAATAGAGCGATATTTCAATAAAATAGTGTAATCATTCGCCTGTGTGAGCTTGAATAAAGCAGTAAATATGTATTAATATAGCAATGTCAAACGAGTTAAAGGGGGCAGTAGCACGTTTTTAGGGGGAATATATAAGGTGATGTCAGGAAATGAAAATTAATGGTTGAAAGACAATGTATTTAAACTAAATGGAGCAGTAATAATTCAAATATATAACGTACAGGTTAGCCATGCGATTCCTTTTTCTCAACTTCTTTGAGAGGCATTTTTTACACAAAATGAATTAAAGGTGTTCACACAAAATGGCCGCCAATGGATTTTATGTGAATCCTCATACTTTGTCCTCTGACTATGGATGATTGACATGTGTAATGAGATTTTTGACACTGTCAAAATAATACATTTAACATTAACTTACAATTATCAGTGAAAAATAATTTAAACTATAAAATTATCAAAAAACGTGTTACTGTCCCTTTAACGTCGCTGCAAGTATGACATGTAAGGTTGTATTAGTTTCCGGGATTATGTCAAATACCCTATCACAGCAAACATCGAAAATTGCACTTTCGTTAAATTCTTTTTTGAACCAATTATAAAATATGAACATTTCAACCCAAAGGAGCGAAATGTTTAGTTTCAAGAATCCACCCCTTCTCATGCTCTTTCCATCTAAATCTATATATAGCTTCGTCAAATTAGAAACTGATTTATCTCATATTGTAAAACTCGGTAATGATTCGGTATCAAGCTTGTCTCGCTCGGTTTACACTTAATCATTGACATTAATCAAATAGTATTAAAACTGTATTCTCAATTCATCTGTCATGAGACAGAACAACACTAGTCAGAATGACTCGTGACGATATTGGCCCGCGTCATCAACAATGACAAGCTCATGACGTCATAACATCGGACTCTTTCCTCGGGCCGATTCGAATTTGGTAAAAATACAAAACTTAAAAAAAAACGAATATAATTTTTTTTTGTTATCTCGACAAATTCCTTGTTTATGTTAAAGATGCTGTATCATACTTGCAATATTTTAAAAGTATTTTTAATGTATTCGTTGTTTTTTTAGAAAAATTTAGCAATAAACCTAGGGAAAATCGGACCAAAATTCATTAAAAATGAGATAATTTACCAAAATTACCGAAACGGCCGCCAACATAAAGGCGAATCAAGTGTGGCCATCTCACAACTTCCGGTCTCTAAATATACGCTTGAAAACCGTCTTTATCGCGCACGACTAGATTTTCTTTTCTTTTTTTCTGAATAACGTATTCGTTGCTGCCAAAGTTGATACCCATCGAACGCAAATACGCTAGTTGTGACACGGTGTAAATCCTACAAGCGTAATGATTACGTCACCGAAAGCGGGTTCGTTAAATGCTATGCCCTTTCTACAAGGGATACTGTGGTTTGGGCGTCGAAATAAGTATGTTATTGTTGATAAACAATCTAAATATGATATTAAAATCTCGACGAAAGATTTTTCTACAAAGTGATGTATTTCTTTTCTCAATAGCTAAATTTCAGCCTGAACCGCATGCAAGTATGAAACAGTATCTTTAACGAAGAGTTGGAAAATGAAAATGAATAAGGAGTGATGCAGTGATAATACTTCATTGAAATTGAAATACGTAACAGGTTTAAAATTACATTCGTTGTCATCCTTATAACCTAGTATGGTGGAAACGATATACAAAACAAACAAATCTAAATAGATTTAGATCGACAATCCATTAGTTGTTAACACTAATTACTAAATTTAAAAACCTGTTGATCTCAATTTATTTAGATTGAAAACAAACGGATGTGCAAGTCGCAAGATATGCAAAGGGGGAAAATTCTAGATTCAAATAACTTTGCAATGAATCAATCAAATCAAGAGTATCAGCTTTTACCTACAGACGGTCCCTACACAGTGCCAATAACAAGGACTAAAAGAGCTCGAACGTCTTTTAGACCTCAAAGCATTTCACTTTTAAATAATTGTTGAATGTCCATTTATCTTCTTAGTCTTATTTATTTTTAAACCACATGTCTTATCATTTTATAATGATTTTTTTTTAAAACTCATATTCATTTTGTTATTCATTACTTTTAATCTATGTCAAAGCTCTGTGATCCAAAACGAATTTCTTTTAAGGTAATAAAGTATTGTCTATTGTCTATTGTCTATTGTCTATTGTCTATTGTTTGAATACAACCATGCATGTTGTTAACTCCAATTCCAGATTTTGTTTAAGGCACTTTTAGTATATATTTACATTTTAATTTACATATACAGAAAAATAACATTATTGTAAAGACAAAATGTAAAGTTATAACACATTAATGGAGACGAAAAAACAGACATATGATAATGCAACATGTACGTTTGTTTTATACATAAAAACATTTATAAACAACATTGTTAAAAAAAAGGCATTCCTACATATGATAATAGAACATGTACATTAGTTTTATGAATAATTAAATTAATCGATGGAAATCATTTTCAAAAAGATAATGTTAACAGATAGAAAATATTGTGCTTATAATTATATGAAATACATTCTTTAAAACCATGCGATTACGGAAACTAAAACAACTTTAAAAATTGGAAAAAATGATTTGCATGCAAGAACATTATTAGATTACTACAATGCTATATGGAGTACACATAGTTACAGGTTATCAACAAAGAGTCCTTAAATCAGTAATTCGTTACTCTTTCTCAAGTTATCACTTACCTTGATTAAAAGAATTCCGCAAACGAGAAGAAATAATTTGGAAACCATCTTTTAAGTAGAATTTTCTATTCAGTGTAACAGCCAAGGCCTGACAGCGTTTACGACAGCCTCGTTCTGAAATCCATCAAGCTAGGGGTAAAACAAGGGTGTCACCTTACTCCCCTTTCTTTATCTTCAAAGGTCATAACATAATTATCCGCGCTATGAGATTCACGAGTTCTAATTTCATCATTTCTTTTGTCATGTACTATTATTGTGGCAGTTAAGATAGTCATCTGTAGACACTACTTATATAGTGAAGCTTTCATCATATACTAGACCATTTTCAACACTTATTTTTGTTTAAAAAAAGCCTAGATCTTTTGGACCTTTATAAATCTTATTAGTTGAAGTGTTCACATTTCAGGTTACCATTTTAATAATTGTTGTAAAATTGAGGTTATCATTATTACTCCCATTTCTTTGTCAGAGAATGTATTCTTAATCTGAACAACACAATTCTTCAGAAATGATCGCTTAATGTTGCTTGCATAATGCTTGCTAAATGTTTAGGGCTAGAGTGCAATGAAAATAATAAGCAAACTTTCATCATGTCAGAACATATTTGTTTGCAATCAAAACTATAGATATTGCCAGTACATGAAAACCAGATAATCATAAAAGGATTACCATATCGATTTATCAAAGTATCGAATAAGAATGATAATCTGAAGCAAAATATTGAATCATCGTACAATGGTTATACATAACTTACAACATCTCAATCAGTATAGGAAACTATCAAACACAGAATTATTTGAGTAACAATATCGCAGGTCCCAATGTGGAACTTATCGAATGTCCAAGTAAAGAGATAAGGCGACACACCACCTCCTTGCTACAGACCACATGAACTTAATTACATTGTTACATGGTGTAACTGATACAGGCAAAATGCCTGAGGGCCTACAAGGACAAACGTGAAGCTATTCAAGCAGGCAAAAGTTGTCATCGTATGCAAGAAGACTTAAATATGAAGATGTATCTGTTTGTGGCTGGATTAAGTATCTTTGCAGCGACTCTGGTAATTATAATTTTTCTTTTATCACTTTATTTTTGTATCTCATCTTGAATTCAATTTAATATCAGGTTGAAATTGTTGATTCACTGATATTCAAGTGATTTAATTAATTATTTGATTTCTGGTGCTAAGTTGGAAAGTAATGCATTGTCTTTACAATGATCTTTATCTTTATTTCATATCTAACATAACATTTATGTTGGAGTTGAGAGACTAGTACTGTGTATGAATTACAAATTCCCGATTCTCAGAGAGTATTTGAATATGATAAATATATATTGGCCTCTGGAAAACATAAACAAAATCAACGAGAATGACGGAATGTGTATTGTTCCAAGATTCCATAGTAATTATTATCGTTGTTTCTTGTGTTTTACTTTTTCTCATAATTTAAAAAATATTTGTGATAAAAGGGAATTATGCTAATAGTCAAGCTAGGTGTATTCAATTAAGAACAAACTGTGTTAATTTAGGGAGAAAGGAGATAAGTTTCATGTCATGAAAATGTTTGAAGACAATGTTCTTCATTATGGTTGAAACAATAGAACGTGTTTTTACAGTATTTCGGAACAAATATGTTCATATATATGTTCAGATCATACAATATAAGAAGTGCATTCCTTCACGCTTTCGCTGCTCAGAATAAACATAATAACATGTAAGTCATAATTATGTCATAAATGAAAAGTTTATGACTGACGTGATGGAATGGTGCATGTTGACAAATAACAGATGAAGGTCAAAATGATAATATCATAAATCTTTTCAAACAAGGTAAACAGGGGAAATGTTGTAAAATGGGAGAATTATGAAATGCTGAATTTGAATAAAACATTTTCAGAAAAAAAAATATATTCATGAAATCTGATATTTTTAAATCATCAGATGTTACTTGCTTTTTTGAATAATAACGTGATTTTTTAAGATAAACATTCATTATATAATGACTGGGTATCTCTTGAAAACTTGATTCGTCATAATTCAATGAATACCATGTTCAATCTTTATCATTTTGAACTAAAATCAATTCCGTTGTACGAAAATATTTTTATTTCAAATAAAAAATTGTCAATGGGACAGTAATACCGCCAAATCTGTGAAAAATGAAATGTGAAAATATTTAACATCTGGAAAAGGGACTTTTAAATGTAAATTCTGAAAACTGTAAAGGAACATTAAAGGGGCAGTAGCACGTTTTAAGGGGGAATATACGGTGATGTCAGGAAAATGAAAATAAATGGTTCCAAATGAAAGACAATGTATTTAAACTAAATGGAGCAGTAATAATTCAAATATATAACGTAAGGTTCAGCCATGCGATTCCTTTATCTTACAAAAATGAATTAAAGGTGTTCACACAAAAATGGCCGCCAATGGATTTTATGTGAATCCTCATACTTTGTCCTCTGACTATGGGTGATTGGCTTGTGTAATGTGATTGTTGACACTGTCAATATAATACATTAGGCATTTACTTACAATTGTAAGTGCAATTTTTAAAATATAAAATTATCAAAAAACGTGCTACTGCCCCTTTAAAGAACAAATTAAAAAAGCATGTTGCCCATAACGGGTTGTGCTTAGTTTTCAAATAAAATATCAAACATAAGAAAATGACAAGTAATTTAACCTGGTTTTAAAGCCAGTATGCATGTATTTTTTCTTGATTGATTACATATTAAACGTTTTTGCAATGTTTATGATAGTTTATAAAAGTTGTATTAAATCTTCAGGTCGACTGCGGAACACTAACAGGCCGAGTCCTAGAAATCACCACCATTCACGTGAGTAGGAAATGAAATTGATTATTTCATTTTCGTAATCAATATTTATGTTACAGTCAATATGTCAAATCAGTCATTTCAAATGCCTTAAAGTATCAGTAATTTAATCAAATGACTGCGACGATCAGTCATTTGATGAAGTGACTAATTTTTCTAGGCATTTAGCTAAAGGAATGAAATTGTACCTTGTGTTTTTGACAAATTGACTGTTACTGTTTATGCAATATGTCAAAGAAGTTATAACGTGTCACTGAAGTGTTGTGAATTAGTTATCTTGTCTCTCAATTACCGAAAAATAGAGTCATTGGCTCCGTAGCTCAAAAGACTTTACATTTGATTTTGCTTTATGGTGTGACCAATGTGGTTCCCCTCTTAGTAGGAGCCACAGGGTCACAGAATCTACAATCATTAATCGTCATTAGTCAAGGAGTTTGTACACTACGTTTCAGCTTTCTAGGCCTCATGCTTCTGGAGAAGAAGATGAAAATAGGTTTTAAAAGCGTGGCCCCTATGGCCCTTTAAAGGGGCCACAGGCCTACCAAAGCTACAATGTCTAATCCTCACAGTGTAAATATGTTTGTGTGTTCACTGTTGTTTTGATGATCTGAAATAATTTTATAATTCTCTTTTCTCATGTATAGGCATTTAGTAAAATGCCTGGTGTTATTTTTCAGTCATTTAGTCAAATGACTAAAAAAAAGTAGTCATTTTGTAAAATGCCTGGTGGTAACAGTCTGACTAAATCGTTCAGGCATTTGGCGAAATGACTGATTTGACATATTGACTGTAACATATACAAACTATACACCATCATTATTACAAAGTGTTATCAGTTTGTCATTTAACTCTCTAAAACTTTTTCAGAATATCTATGATCACCTCAATATGCATTGTTGTTCCGTTTTAATGTTACCAATGTTGTAAAAAAGCTAAATCTGATAACCTCCCTTTGTTTCACAGTCGCCTCCCCTGGTTATTGTCAACAATGCCAGTACGGCCCGGTTTCGCGGCAAGTACGAAGGTTTGCTTATCGACGTCCTCAGAAAGATTTCCACCATGGCCAACTTCACATACCAAATACACGTGGTTGGCGACAGTATGTATGGTTTCGAGTCATCGCCCGGGGTGTGGACTGGTATGGTTGGCGAGATAATGAACAACGTGAGTAGAACACCACAAGCAGTTTAGTTTAAGGAACATTATGGGGTATTTCAACGTGAAAAGTAGATATTAGATTGTAAACCATTTAAAACAACAATGCTAATTGAAATTTGAAGGTTCAATAAATGAAATGTGCCCAAAAGAGACCATTTATCGACTTGAATGAAAATATTCAGGAATAAAGCATATCAAGGCCATTGGTTTAGAGTTGCTCATGTAGCTTGACTTGAATCGGAAACAGGAGAGGGTTGCAAGAGAACATTCTAATTCGGGGAATGGAAAGTTGGATGACCTGATATGTCTTCATCATTTGACACAAAATTCGTGCAATGAATTCAAATTCAATACAATTTCGTTTATAACGAAAAGGAACTAAGTTCTCCTTCATCATAATCTCTAAAGTGCCTTTTGAAGAAGTCATTTTCCATTCAAAATTAAATTCCTTGAAAATCGTAGTGCTAGGACCTACAACTGCAAATCATAACGTCATTGATTCTTGACAATGGTACCAATTTGATCTTCAAAGGGTTAGGTCCTTTCATCCACACTCAAGATCTTTGTTATTTAAAGGGACAGTAGCACGTTTTTTCATAATTTAATTTTTAAAAAGTTTCACTGATAATTGTATGTTATTGCTAAATATATTATTTTGATGGTGTTATAAATCTCATTACACAAGCCAATCAGCCATAGTCAGAGAACAAAGTATGAAGATTCACATAAAATCCATTTGCGGTCATTTATTCTTTAATTCATTTTGTGTAAGAAAAAGGAATCGCATGGCTAAACTTTACATATTTGAATTATTACTGCTCCATTTAGTTTAAATACATTATCTTTCTAGTGGAACAATTAATTTTTATTTCCCTGACATCACCTTATATTCCCCCTAAAAACGTGCTACTGCCCCTTTAACACAAAAATTATGTTGCTTCAGGTTGCAGACATCGCAGTAGCTCCACTAACCATAACTGCAACTCGGGCGAAGAGCATCACCTTCACGCAGCCAATCATGGACGCCGGTCTGCGCCTCGTTTACCGGAAGTCACCCCCGGCTGTCTCGAACATGTCTCTCTTGATCCTTCTTGCCCCCTTTACAACAGGTCTCTGGTTCTTCATCCTGGGCTGCTTTGCTTTGTCAAGCCTCGCCTTCTTTGCCATTGGGAAGCTGAGTCCATTCGAAGAACTCCAGGAGAACCCCCAAGTCAGTGAAACAGTTCCTCTGACAACTGCTCTTGCAAACTCTCTGGTGTACGCTGTGTCCTGCTTTATGCACCATGGTGAGTGTTTTTGATGCATTCGATATTGTGTAAGTAAAATTGAATTAATTTCTGAATGTGCCTTGAAAATTAACGTTTATTAAGTTATTGGTCGTCGGAAAATTGAGGTCTTTTCATGCAGTGGTGAAACTTTGTCTACAATAGTTCAAAACCTTAGCTATTCAAAGTCATGCAATCATGCAAAATATTTTATCTACGTATCAAATTGTCATTATTTTATTTCTTAAAGGATTAGTTAAAATAGATTCAACCTAAAATGATATGTCGAATTTTGATTCTACTGTGAACATGACCTGAAATATAACCAAACAAAATCACTACAGAAAAGTTGAGATAATGTGTGACCTTGATATTCCAGACCGGAAGTCCGTCCCGAGATCTCCCTCAGGACGAGTCTTGTCTGCATTTTGGTGGATCTTCACCACGCTGGTCGTCACGACCTTTGCTGCCAACTTCACTGCCTTCATACTATCAAAAACACCCGACATCAGAACCATCCCCTTCCAGAACTTCGATGAGCTGTCAAAGCAAACGGACGTCAAATATGGCACCTTCGACGGGGGCTCAACTAAGGCATTCTTTAAAAGTTCCAAACGTCCAATGGAATCGCGAATGTGGAAGCAGATGTCCTCTGATGCATCCAATTTCGTGAATGGATGGGATAAAGGACTGGCCAAGGTTAGATCAGAGAACTACGCCTTCATATCCGAGGGCCTCATGGCCAAGTACTACATAAGCATCCAACCCTGCGATCTCATGATTGTCGGACCACCGATCGAAAGAAGAGCTTATGGTTTTGTCTGTGGAATCAACAGCGATGTCTGCAACCTTCTCAATCCTTTCATTCTTCGTCTGAGTCAAGGGAACTTCATGAGGGAAGCAATCAGGAAGTGGGTCAACCCTGGCCAGTGCTCGGAGTCCTCCATGAGCAGAGCTGTGAGGCTAAGAGGACGCCCTGTGGTGGACGCCTTCACCAGGAGGGGAATCAAACTCGAGACTCAGATGTCCTTTGATCGGTTCTCCGCAGCTTTCTTTCTGCTCATAGGTGGTATAGTCTTATCTCTCGTAGCCCTAGGTGGAGAGATTTTCTATGTTAGTAAATTCGGACTTCCTCCAAAAGAATAGATGGTAGTGTTTGCTTCAGAAATCCAATGGTTTCATTCTTCTTGCTTTCTCTCATAGCTCCTGTACGGAGGAGTTTGTACTTCATCAAAATGTTTTATAACAGTGTTTGATGTAGATAGCATTTTTTTTTTTGATAAATGGGGATGTATTATATATTATAACATCAGTTAATTTGATTAAATGCATACCTACTGAGGTGTATTTTTTGTCCTTCTCATGATTTATTATCCCGCTCAAGAGGGCGATATCAATATTTATCCAGGGTCACGTGGACCAATCAGAGATCGAGATTCTTACATGAGGAAGGATAATGTTTTTTAAGTACATGTGTATGAACTCTTTACCTGTACAAATAATTGCACAAATAATTAACGGCAATATTTCCTTTTGGTGGGTATTCAAATATATTTGTTAACATTCCTCATGAACATCAAGGCTCCTGTCTATGAAATAACCTAAAGAACGAAATGCATTATTATTATTAAACATTATTATTCATGTTAGATTTTCGATAGGAAATGTACAATTTATAGAAGGTTACACGTTATTAACAAAACACGTTAATTGTACATTATTGTATATATCCTAGACTGCAATCTAAATAAATTTAGATCAACATATTTTTTATTTTGTCATACTGTTGTATGACCAAATATAAAACCTGTTGATCTAAATTTATTTAGATTGCCTAGACTGTTGAAGTTACGCATGAACAAATGTATCTAGTAAGTCATAAACAGACATGTAGAATATTTGTAAATAAAACTAGAGCCTTATGCTCTCTGGTTCATCGAGTGTACCCGAGTTTTGTCTTTTGCCACTTCCTGCACATTTGAAGAGTCACTCCGTGAGTTGTCTGGGATCTCATGTCACTTCAATAACAGTGTCATAGGAACGACAATTATTTACCGTTTTCGTTGATAAGCATACATTCCCTTTTGGGAACGAATATGCGAGATATTTAGAATTTATATCAGGAATAATGCGAATTACGTTGGTATCAAAACTAAAAAATATATAATGAAATTCACTGAGTGGCTCTTATATTATAGAGTACAAATTGTATCGAACTGTCACTTTAGCGCCTTTAGTTAATTATTAAAAGCCCTATCGATAGCTACATGTAGTTCGGATAAAAAAAAACTTCATTCATTTCCTAAACAATGAACAACCCATCGCCTCTTAAAACAACCCATAACAACACAGCAATTAATTTTCACCAAAATTCGAAGGGAAAATGGACTTTATTACCAAAAAGATGTGGACTGTTAGCTTAGGTTTTCAGTCTTTCGACAGCAGCCCCAGAGCTATGCCCCGGATGAATGAAGGCCAGTCAAATTTTTGTGTGTGATATAAAGCACGAAAACTCACTTTAAAGGGGGTTTGCGTCCTAGGCTGTACTCGTGCATAGGACCGCGCGGGTTAGCCTGCCTGCTTACGAGCTTCGCTGATGAGCACGTTTTTTTGATAATTTTATATTTTGAATATTTCACTGATAATTGTAAGTTAATGCTAAATGTATTATTTTGACAGTATCAAAAATCTCATTAAACAAGCCAATCATCCATAGTCAGAGAGCAAAGTATAAAGATTCACATAAATTCCATTGGGGCCATTTTGTGTGAACACCTTTAATTCATTTTGTGTAAGAAAAGGGAATCGCATGGCTAAACTTCACGTTATATATTGGAATTATTATTGCTTTTAGTTTAAATACATTGTCTTTCAATTGGAACCATTAATTTTCATTTTCCTGACATCACCTTATATTCCCCCTAAAAACGTGCTACTGCCCCTTTAATGATTAGAATCACAACGGAAGATAAGTAAATAACTGTATAATGTATTGTATACTGTAATAATTTACCAAATTGTAACCTTAAATAGTTTCATAAATTTCTGCTGTAGTTTGAATTAAATGTAGGCAAACTAGAATATACTTACTTCATCCATTAAAATGTTTGTCATAAGAACAAGTATTTGTCACAAAGGTGACATGATCCCCCGCCGCAAATTGATGTTAACAACAAGAAGCTGGACGGACGTACGGAGCAGAATACTATGTCCCCCGTGAAGACTCAAGGTTAATGGGTTCATGAGATATGGCGCTAACAACATTTTTAAAACTGGTCAAAGTCTCGCCGTGACCTTGAAAATGAGGTCAAGGTCACCGAAAACTTTTCAGGTCTACGTATTCCTCAGATGAAGACTGGTACCAAGTTTGAAGATTCTAGGTTGAGTGGTTCATTAGATATTGCAGTAACAACATTTTCAAAACTGGTCTCTCTGTGACCTTGAAAATGAGGTCAAGGTCGCCGAAAACTTTTCAGGTCTGCGTATTCCCCTGATGAAGACTGGTACCAAGTTTGAAGATTCTAGGTTGAGCGGTTCATTAGATATCGCGCTAACAACATTTTCAAAACTGGTCAAGGTCTCGCTGTGACCTTGAAAATGAGGTCAAGGTCACTGAAAACTTTTCAGGTCTGCGTATTCCCCAGATGAAGACTGGTACCAAGTTTGAAGATTCTAGGTTGAGCGGTTCATTAGATATCGCGCTAACAACATTTTCAAAACTGGTCAAAGTCTCGCTGTGACCTTGAAAAGGAAGTCAAAGTCACCGAAAACTTTTCAGGTCTGCGTATTCCCCAGATGAAGACTGGTACCAAGTTTGAAGATTCTAGGTTGAGCGGTTCAGTAGATATCGCGCTAACAACATTTTCAAAACTGGTCAAGGTCTCGCTGTGACCTTGAAAATGAGGTCAAGGTCACCGAAAACTTTTCAGGTCTGCGTATTCCCCAGATGAAGACTGGTACCAAGTTTGAAGATTCTAGGTTGAGCGGTTCATTAGATATCGCGCTAACAACATTTTCAAAACTGGTCAAAGTCTCACTGTGACCTTGAAAATGAAGTCAAGGTCACCGAAAACTTTTCAGGTCTGCGTATTCCCCAGATGAAGACTGGTACCAAGTTTGAAGATTCTAGGTTGAGCGGTTCATTAGATATCGCGCTAACAAGAAGCGGGACGGACGAACGGACGGACGGACGTACGGACGTACGGAGCTGAATACTATATCCCCCGCTTCGCGCTAAACGCGCGGCGGGGGATAAAAAAATTATTGTCAATGTATATAAAACAACAAACTAACAGAACATATTACTCACTTTAATAACATTTCATTATATCACAGAGAAAGTTTGTAGACATAATACAGTAAAACACGGATATAGCGAACTCGGATATAGCGAACTAATTTTCAAGTCCCGTCCCTATATATAATATCATTTAAATTATATGTGTATAGCGAACACAGGATATAGCGAACTAAATTCTTTGGTCTCTTTGAGTTTGCTATATCCGAGTTCTACTGTATTTTACCATTCTGAAATTCTGGTTAATTACAACAGATCAATGCAACAAGAATATCAATTATAGAAAATTAGGTATCATAACAATTGGCATTAACCTCATCGGTACCGACATTACATTTCAACTCCTTAATAACAGCATTACATATAAGCAGAGTGTCTTGCCATGGAAAACTCTGTGTTTAATTCACTTAAAATACTTAATAATCATTCTTGAGAATTTCTTAATATGAAACAGTGATCTGTTTTTTTTAGGGGAAGATATTCTTAATATTCATCTCCAAAGAAGTCATTCACTTTCAGGACACCTTAATTTCTTTTATGAAAATTTGCATAAAAAACTAAATTTTATTTAATAAAAACTCTTCTTAAACTCTTTCATTCGCACATATGGAGAAAAAGTCAAACTGCAATCAATTCTCTAAACGAAGTCATAATGCAAAAATTAATGCATGAGAGCAACCATTTATAATTCTCTTAAAGGGGCAATAGCAAGTTTTGTATTAAGATTAAGATATTTCATATTTTTCATAATAAATATTAACAATAATTCGTGACAAGTTCATTATCTTCAGAGGGTTAAACATCTCATTGTATAACCATATCCATAGTAAGAGAAGAAATTATTGAGTATCAGACAAAAACTGCCTGTAGCCATTTTTGTGTGAACACCTTTTAATCTAAAGTAGGGAAATGGAATCTCGTAGCTTAACTGAATACAGTATATTCATTTTAAAATTGCTTCTTTTGATAAGAAGATACAGTTTTTGTTTTCATGGGATTAATTTATTTACCTAAAACATGCTATTGCTCCTTTAACTTGCACAAAAATACAATAAGATACATAGGTCTAGGAAATATTTCTTGAGTAATATATGTTGGAAGAAATTACAGAAAGATGTAATGAATATATATATATATATATACAAACATAAAATATGACCATCAAAAACACATGCGTTTAAAGCTTTAAAAAAAAAATCACTTCAAATGATTTTGTTCAAACAATTGGAAAAGCATGAGTTTATAAACGCTATTGTTCCTTTGAAAAAGTAGAGCGTTTACAGATTCAGGCTTGTCGTATTTTGTGTATAAAAAAGATTTCAAGTACAAGGTAACACATTTGTGCAATAAGAAATATAGACCAGTTTGACAGTACAATACCTAAAATACACAGCAAATTCAATCACAAAATAAATGCTTGACATGAAACAAATCTTTTCAAATACATGTATTATGCAAAATTACATACCCTCACTTTTCAATAATAATAATGAATAACATAAAATTGATCAGCTGAGTTGTAAGAGCATCAGATTTCAATTTCTATTGAGAGATGGGAGATGTTTCTTCCTCGCTTGACGCTCAGCATTATGAGGATAGAACAACGCTTGAGCAGGCGCAGCACGATGTCTGCCTGGCACCATGGGCACACAAGAATTTCAAATTTACTATGCAATGAGGATAAAGAAGGGTTATCATTATTCATTACGGATACAATCAGATTTTTGGTGCGAAAATTTGAAAAGACAATATGCATGAAATATTGTAACATATAATTTAGGCGTATAATATTCTGTCATAATGATGTTCCCACTTACCCTGTTTACTGAACAAAAAATTTGCAACATCTTAAATCAATATTTTGATTGCAATTTGTATATACATGTATCAAGCAATAAAAACAAAAAAATTAAATGCATTGGTCAAAGTGACTTATCCAAAGACAGACCATACCATGGAACAAATAGCACTTTTGTTTATGCCAAGGGGTACATTAAGCAATCAACTGCTAAATATATTTGTAATCAACAAAATCAAATATACATAATTATGATGATGAAAAGAATTAAGCTATGGTTAGAATAGTTATAACAAGCTCAAGCCATAGAAAACCTTATAACAAACATTAAGGATTGAATAGAATGGAAAATAACTGACAGGTAGTGGAAAATTATTTGGAAATATTATTTAAATTTTTCTCACTAAATATCAGTCTACACAAAATGCATCACCTTAAGAAGGACAAACCTCTAGATTATCCTTTATACAGGAAATTGCTAAGCATCAAGTAAAACTAACATTCATGTCTAAGGAAGATCTCATTGTTAACCCCAAAAATATGCTTCTGCTCTCTTCATATATACTAAAGGCTTGTAACCAATCAAACAGGTTCAATCTGGGGTTGATGGGAAAAGTGATGAAATTTAAAGAAGACATTACAAAGTCAAATCATTTCATTTTAGGTGGGAACACAAAACAATTATAACTCTGGTACCAGTCCTCACTGGAGGTGGTGAAGGAAGTCTGTGGCCAATAAGGCATCAGTTGCTCTTTCTCTGAGAGCATGATTATATAATGATAGATTTCAGCCTCTGAGAGCTCTTTTGAAATAATCCTTCAAATTCATGAAAAAGATAAAGAACTCTCATGATCAATTCTGAATCACTTTCAGTAACTAATCGTAGTCTAAGTCCAGACTTAGCATTTCTTTGGATAAGATGGGTTCATGGAATAGCACCAAACTCCCCCTGCAACACTTAGGTTTCCATTAAAGGCTTATTAAACACTTGCTGCACTTCATAAAGATCCTGTGCCAGCTCTTTGGCTAACCGCAGCTGATCTTGACAATCCAGGTGTCTCCTTGATGTAGCAGATGAGGTCACTTTGCTCAATCCACAAAGTCTTGTATAAAGCAGCAAGGCTGAAGCCAGCCAGTACTAGAGATTGACATGAGTTATGCCTTGCTGGGGGAGTTGGCCGTGTCAGAGATTGAAGGTTTGTAGAGATGAGAGCTTGTTGGCATCTACCACCAGAAAACTGGACCCCACATCATGGATCCAAGGGCAGCTCCACCAACCACACCCATAGCAACATCTCCCCCGTCATAGCGACGTCTCGGACACCCATCAACGTACACAACGTTGGATCCTTGGTTTGTCACAACTGTAATGAGATACACATCAAGGTCATATTTTAATACTAAATTTCTATCATTTGACAGTTATGAGTCTTAGGTACATTAAATAACACATAACATGAAACAAAGCAAATCTAAGGGCTAAAACATAGATTGGTGTCCTATAACTTGGAGCATGAAATTAAGAAATACTTTTGAAGGCAGAATGACTGCTTGTTCCTGATTTAGTTGTAAAATTTCTTTGCGAGGATGAGTTACAATATGTCAAACTCCTGGATCCCATAGAATCCTGAGTAAATGTACTGATAATTCTCCTTGATCATTAGAATACTCGATGCTATAATTTTATTACCTCCCTTTGCGTCTCTCATAAGCCAATCAAATACAGCTTGGTTGGATAAGTTTTGAAACATCTTTAACAAAGTTTAACCTTGAAACTAAACTAGTTTTCTGTCTATCTTTCACTATCAGACTTTTTTTTATATAATCAGCACATGTTTTTGGATTATCAAGGATGACCCTGGAGTCAATATCTTTGGAGCTGCAGGAAAAGGGTTTTACTCACCAGTCTGTGAGCCGTCCGGCTGATATATGACAGTACCTGGAGGGTACATCATTCCCTGTTGTGGGTACACGCCCTGTTGTGGGTACACGCCTTGTTGTGGGTACACACCTTGTTGCTGGGGGTACACACTTGTACCAGGGTACTGCAGCACGCGTCCAGGGTAACCGTTGCCCTGGGAGAGGACTGTGGTATAGCTGGGAAGGGAGGTAACTCCTCCTTGTGCCATTACCCTGGCTTCCTCTAGGGCAATCTGCCATGCTCTGGAAAGTTGGAATGATAGTGAAGATTATTAACATAGAACTAATATGATGTTTTTTGCATTGATAGATATTATTCAAAGATGTAGTCTGAAATCAGAGCGATGGGCTCTGTAGCTCATCTGGTTCAATATTGCTGATCAAGGTTGACAAATAAATAAAATAATGGTTTTAAATAAGAACAATCCTTAAATAGTCAAGAGTAGATCGATATTTTCGTTCATTAAGGAAATTGAAACAATGACCTGAACAATTCAACAAGTATAGGAATACACCTGAAAACATGATACAACACAGGAAAAGAATCCCAACCTAACCCCGATTAGGTGAAGAGAAGAGCCCATAAAATCCATGTTCAGCCTGCCAGGAACATAATTGAAGGACAAACAGAACTGCAAACAGGATAGGACTTTTTTTCATACATCTATAAAGTGTTTTCTCACCGACACTAAGTGATTATCACAAAGTCATTGTGCTTGTCCATTTCTTTACGCTGGTGTAGTTGTACTATTGGATGCCAAAAGGGCGAATATTGCAAAAACAAAAGATTTAATGACTTTTATAGCTTGAGTAGTTTAAAAAAAGTGTTGATATATTGAATAAAGATAGGTTGCAAAACAATTAACTACAAATACAAGGTGAGTTTTCAACTTGTCACCAACATTTGTTCCGACGCTGACACAGCTGGAATTTTTCACGAAGGAAAAGTTTTCATTAGCTAAATGTGGTGTCAGGCCAATGATCAACATCCGATAATAAATGAGGCCTACTGCCTTGTTGATAAAGTATGTTTCTATACTTGTTGAATTGTTTTGAGTCCCCTTACATATAGGGGAACTACCGCCAGAAGAACGTCGATGATGTACACGTCAAAGTTTACCTCATGTCATCAGAGCTCTCAGCACACAACACCATATCCTCCCCCCGCATCTCCAGAGCAAACAGACAACTCTTGGAGAGACCCTCGGGTGGTTCAGCATAGTTCACCTGGTGAAGATAGAATAGTGTAAGAAAACATAAAACACTGTATACGGTAGGGATGTCACGATACACCGATGCATCGATGCATCGTCTTGGTACAGTTCATGATACAATACACGATACAGTCAAATTTATCATGATACAAATATTTATAGGATATCTAACTGAATATCAAACCACGTCACAGCCTCAATTATTATACTATTACGACGTACAATATTCACATTTCTAAATTCTACCCTACGTTAATTCATAGTGTCTGGTGAAATGTAAGTAATAAGCACTTTTGTCATGAAACAAGAAAATAAAATCTCACTGCGTGAGAACAGTCAGAGTTATCTTTCTTTGATCAACGTCATAGCGGCCGCCATTTGCCTGTATCTTTTCGTCAAAATGTGTAAACAACCGCCTTCAAAGTAAGTTTAAGATGCTTATCATTATTCAAACAAGTTTTGTTTTTAAGAAATGTTGTCTAAAGAATATTCAGTTGTCTTTATATTCTATAGATAACAAGCAATGACTGTCTGTGTCATTTTGGAGCGACATGGATCAAATTAATGATCAAATTGTGCTGAATTTAAACCCTTTTGTGTTTATACGAGCCTTGAGATATCAGTAAGATTATTTATTGTAATCTTTTGTCCTCCGATTTATTCCTTAACAATTCGGTAAGGAAGATTAAAAAATTAAACAGAAAGTTTGAAGAATGACTCCGACTCACTCAGTTCCATTCGAATTTGTGAATGAAAACACGTTCGTTTTATGAATGAATAAAGTAGTTCGGACAATGTCAAAGTTTACCGCAAGCCAATCAAATTACTTTGAGGTGTTATGACCAATATGTGTCATAACAAATTGTTATGAAACCCCTTTACGAAGTACCACGTGAGTAATAATAGTGAATATCGTAAAAAAAATGGTGAATATCGTAAATTTTTTTGGTGAAGATATAATCAAGAAATCCTGAGTTGCTTCATTCCTTGTTAAGATTGCTTTAATATAGCATTAAATGACTTTTTCATGAAGAAGTTAGCTTATTTTTGTCTTCATATGCTGGTTACTCAGATAAGTCTCTTTAGGAATATTAAATTTAGATCCCTGAAGTTTTGTCTCACCGTAATAATGTCGCATTTAGTGTATCGCGATATGTATCGTATCGTGACCTCAGTATCGTGATACTTATCGTATCGCAAGGTACCTGTATCGTGACATGCCTAGTATACGGGCATACCAAAAATATGGATTTGCACAGAATAGCAGCAAACCAAAAATAGAGCCATTGGCTCTGTAGCTCATCAATCTTTACATTTGATTTTGCTTTAGGGTGTGGCCAATGTGGTTCCTCCCTTTGTAGGGGCCACAGGGTCACAAAATCTACAATTATTAATCCTCACTAGCCAAGGAGTCTGTACACAAAGTAACAGCTTTCTAGGCCTTATGGTTCTGGAGAAAAAGATTGAAATAGATTTTTAGGGTGTGGCCCCCTTGGCTCTTATTAGGGGCCACAGGGCCACCAAAGCTACAAATTATAATCCCCCCTCTTTGACCCCCCCAATTTCTGGTAAAAAAAACTTGCCTTATAGACTGAAATATACGGTAAGTATTTAGAGTTTTATTTTGCATTTTGGCTCATTTAATGTGCTGATTGTAGCTTGTTTGATGCTATTTCTGTATATGCTATGACATTTCGTCTGTATGTTTAGATTTTGTTGTGGTTTGATCTTTTCTTTGGTAGACTTGGCCTGACCCATAGGCTGTTACGGTTCCCCTTTGACTTTTTTAAAACATATTGCCTTTAAAAAAGGACAAACCTCAAGAGTGAACCGATCCCATGCAGGTTAAAATTGCAGTCTAAGTAAACCTAGCCTCAATATTATCCGTTTCACTCCTAAACTGAGTCTAAAAAGGTCTAGTGGAGGGTCGCGTCAGCCCACGTATCGAATTGACCAATGAGAACTCAGCTTACCAATAGTCGGTCTTCGCACGTATAACGTTGGAGGGTCATAGGTCACAGAAAGGTCGGCTGACGCGACCCTCTATTAGGCCTTTCTAGACTCAGTATCGGAGTGAAACGGATAATATTGAGGCTAGGTTTACTTAGACTGGTTAAAATTGCCTTTCAAAATTTCTGGATTAGCCTATGGCATGAACAATCGATTACCGTATCCTTGCGGGTATAAGACCAGGGGCCCCAGCAAGCAAATATCTTGAAAATAGGGGGTTAGGCTTTAAACGGCGAGAACTAAGATGAAAATTCTTTGATGCGAGTTGCATTGGAAGTTGACATCTATACATTTGACTATTGGTATGATAATGATTAAAATTTTTCAGAAATGCATCCTCCTCTTGTTTCATCATGTAATATCCAACAATCTTCTGATTACGTTCACTGGATCTCACTGCCTGTAAAGAAGCTGTACAAGAGTACTTAGGTTTATCTTTCATTAATGGATTTCATTTCATTTCTTACCTCAAAACCAGGCTTTATTCTGGAGACACGGGCTCGGACAACAATTCTATCCTCTGCCCTCGGATGATTTTGAGTTTCAAAGTATAGGAGGTCTCCGTTGGTTCTTAGAACAAACCAATTCTTTTTCCAACGATGCAGGAATGTACCTGTTGTACAAAAATCATAAATATATCAACTGATTGAAAATAATTTTCGTTGCAAAGTAAACATTGAGTTAATATCATGGCTGACAATTCGATATAATCCTGGATCATTTCTTGGTTTGACCTGATATTGTCATTATTAACAGTTTTGTTAGATAAGGATAATCGATTTTGAAAGCACCCATGTTGGTTTGAATTAAGGAAGACATTATTTCTCATCAGATCAAATCTGTTGATGATCACTAAAAATAAATTGATTTTCTCCATACCTAACATCTGTCTTACAATACATTTTTTTACTTTTTTGATACTGTCTATGTACTTCAAATGTTTTGAAGTTCATATACTTACTTTGTCTGTGCAGCCATCCTGCTTTCGCAATATCACTGTCCATAGTGATAATTTTCTGAAATTCAAAAGAAACATTTAAGTTTTCTTTCTAATTGTACAGATGGGTTGTACAGTGTAATTATCAAATTAATGCACGGTGACATAGGTAAATCAAATAGTTTTTCAAATTTCTGAAAATATATTGTTTCACTCAAAGGAATATAATAGTATTATTATAGTTCGAGATGATTGAATATAATTGTGGCTAAGAATGCGTGCTATTATTATTATTGGTATATGATGGAATCAACATGATATGTACATTCTGAAAATACAAATATATTGAATGTTTTAAAATAAACAATTTATATGTAAAATTGCAGAGAAACACAACCATATAAAATATAATTTTACGGACCTTCTAAACAAAGTGTGAACTTGTTTTGTGAAAATAGTTCAAATATCTATTAGGGCATAAACAATGATTGAAAAAAAAACACCCTTTCCAAAGCAAGCAATGATACAGTAGCATACAAAATCATAAATTTGGAAAGTACCTATATATTGCACTCGTATTGCAACGGTTTGGCTTAATTTCGGAGTGCACTTTGTGACCAGGAAACAGTAGTGACGATTTACGCATTCTAGTACTTAAACAACCAATTACAGAGGCTGAAACATCCATGCGCTGGAAAGTACACTAAAAATATCACGTGATTACGTCTTTCCCTCGCTTCAACGATTTTTCCAACGCCTGAATTGTTTTCTTCAAAGATGGGTAAGTGATGTTTTACCTGTTATTGTGCATTGACAGCATTGTCATGTATAAACTTATTTATATATGAAGATTAATCATGGGGAAATGATTCAAATGAAACACTGTCAGCAAACCATGAGTCAAACTGCCATCAAACTAATGCATCGAAACCTAACTGTTTGTAAATATAGTTGCTGCATGACTGACTCTGGGAGAGTTTTTTTTTCAGCAGACTTATCACAATGTTTTGATAGGTTTATCACAATCTACTGAATACAGCAATAAGTGAATAACAACTAAATAGAGTTCTTAAGAATTATTTTAGGAAAAAATATTAAGAATTGATACCAGATACCGCTCAGTAGTCTTGTCCTTACCGTTGTAATACAATATACAGTCAACGACCAAAAGTGAGTTCGCACCAACGTAATATCTCATATACTTACATGTTAAATAGCAATTACAAGAATAATTTTGAATTTTGAATTAAATAAAAGTCCATTTGTCGTGATATTTTGCTTGGCATCTCGACTACATTCACGAAATTATCATTAATCTCTACGTAGATTAGTTATTGAATGACACAAATTAATTTAATCACCACATGTACGACTTGTGATTTCATTGTCCATTTGACGGCCATGTTGAACGTAATTGGCATGCTTCATATGTGTTATCAAATAAGATATATATTTCTTTATAATCATTGGGCAATTGAATGAAAATTATGACATTGTTACTTTTGTAGCCCTGATGGTTTCCGACAAGCTGGCGGGGATTTAGAAATGAATCAACAAACGTTTAATTCATGAAAATTATTCTAGCAATTGCAAATTAACATCAAAGTCTATGGGAATTACGTCAGTGCGTACTCACTTTTGGCCACTAAGGGTACTGTTTTATACGATAGATTTGACAGTGACACACAAGAAATCATGTGACATTTCATTTGTCCGGATTTGTCAACACGCAGCCAAAACAACATCGAGCTGTTAACTTTTAGAAAATGACACGCATCTTTATTCTGTGAGAGTAAAACATATCATATAATGTAACTTTTATACCAGTTGATTTGTGTAAACAAATAATATTTGTACCTTTACAGCGATATAAAAGATAGTATTGTCAGTTCTGTCAACAACAACAATGTCTTCACTTCCGTGTTTGAACTGCGCATGTGAATGTCCATAATCTCTCTGCATTGACGAAGGATTCGCTCGTGACATGCCTTAGTGCTTCTAGTAGTGTCAGGAGTTTGTAACATCTTCGACTGGTTCGACAACTCTCTTCACTTGCGCGCCTAGTTCTTTTAAAAAATTTAAAATTAGGCCTACCTATGATCGATGGATCCAAACAATAAATATATTATACTATAATATAAAATATGTAACACCGGGTGCATAGGGGAAGTGTGTACAAATCAAACTATCTGTCAAATGCAATAAAGAAACAGTTTTTCGACGGATATTCATTTTGTCTTATTTATGTGCTTTGATCATTTATGGTAGGCCTATATGTTTCGAAATAATATTTTCTGGTTAATGTGTTATATGAAAATTTGAAACAATATTTAATTTTGTTATTTCCTTTCAACGTGTCTTTTAAATTGTTAACTTGTTTACGCTTGACCTTGAAAATATCCACAAGGTTACATTTGTGGTAAATTTTGGATATTCCATATCCCACGTAAGGGGCAAAATTGGACACGGAACAAGATCTAACAATTAGACTCTGAAATGATTTTGTTGGTATAAATCTAACTGCTTGAAAAATAAAAAAGTATGATGAAAAGGGGACTGAGATTTCTCCATTTTCAGAAATTGAGCTCTTAAGTTTTATTATAGACTTGCATAGACTTTCATTCTATTTTAGGGTCTGGCTGACAGACAAACCAACGTTGTTCTTTAATTGTTTCACGTGAATCATATTGGAATCGAAAATGTTGCTCATCTGTATCACCTTACATACAACATCTTGAATTTAAGGTATTTTAAAAATTCTTTCAATATTAAGTTAATTTACACACTGTGTATATTAGTAAATGTACATACAAGTGCAATAGTAAAAATAGTTTCTGTTCACATGTTATTAAGTAATATATTGTATTTGTCATATATGCATACATTAATGTTATAAAAAATGTAAAGAAAAGGTAAAAATAATTGATTTTAGTGCCAGTTTTTGTGACATTTTGGCTCCAAGAGGAAGATGGATATTCCTGTTTTACAAGGCATTGTCCTGAAGTACGGTCAAAACAGCATCCTGTCTCAGGATACGAACGTTACGCTAACTCCACTTATTTGTACCCTGGGCTCAGAAGCCAAATTCGCTCGCGCGGCCCGACTTGGGATAAAGCCAATCAAATCAGTTTCTCGCGACCTTCTCGATAAAATTTCAACGAGAAAATGATTTTGTTGGCTATATCCGAAGTCGGGCGGCGCGAGCGAATCTAGCTTCTGAGCCCAGGGTACAGATAAGTGGAGTTAGCGTAACGTTCGTATCCTGAGACAGGATGTCAAAACAGAGGACACGGGTTTGGTGGTGTCAGAGGACATGTTTTATTTGCTCGTAGTGCAAACATACTCATATATGTATGTGTTCTCATGACTCTTTAACATACCCGAACGCAATTACAAAAGTAAGTAAATTTACTTATATACTTAAAGGAGCAGTAGCACATATTATGAGCTTTTTAACGAGAGGGTTTTCGACAAAATGGATGTTATGAATTTATTCTATTATTTAATTAAGTTATATTTACGAAAATAAAAAAAAATCTGTCGAGTAGTTTTCGAATGAATCACCGGTAAAAATAATCTTCTTAATTATGGAAACGTTTCCATAAATATGGCGGACAACCGGAAATGCATGACTCGCGTCTAATACACTTCACTTCCGCTAGTTAAAAACGATTTGTAACAATGGGAAAGCGTGGACGAGGACGACTTTTCAGCCCATCGACGATCAGATCAAAGAAGGTACAACGTGCAAAGAATCGCCGAGATCACAGTATTTTTCTCGGGGAAACCAATCAACGTCTGACCAGTTTGAAGGAACAACACGGCCCCTTACTCGCACACAGCGATTGGGCCGGCCGTCAACTTTATGCATACAACTGTACAGTAGATATCCGGTTTGCAATGTACACAGATTTTATATTATGGGTAAATCGTAGTTCTGTAAACATACGACATGGACTATTGATTACTGATTATCAAAACAGAAAACAGAAATCTATGTCATTGTTATATTTAATTATTAAGATTGATAAACCATATTTATTTTAGAATTCATCTGTCATCAACACCATTATCTCCAATGTTGGTCAAGGGCGATGATTCAAGTGCAAGGTATGAAATTTCTATAGATGAATTTTATTTGCAAAAGCAGTTGCAAGTGATTTCAGAAAGATTCGATTTAACTTGACATTTACCAAAAAATCATCATTATATTGGTTTGCTCATCTTTTCATTATCACTCTCATCAATGTTCAATTTACAGGAATTGAATTATGAATTATCAGTAGTTAATAACTTTTAAAGGAATTCTCAATTATTATTTGAAAAGAAATTATTCATTACTCATTACTCATTTAGCAGCAATGTGACTTGTGTTATGATGAAATGTTAAATGTCATTTTTCATTTACAGTGATTACTCTTCACAGAAGAACTTATTGGAAGACCCAATTCACAGGTATGTAAATTCTTATTAATTGTTAATCTCCCACAAAGAATAAATGAATGAGACTGAGCTTCGGATTGACAGTAGGTCCGGTTAATCTCCCCCCACCCCCAAAACAATGATTTCATACATGGCCCATCATTTTTGCTGGGGTCCTACAGGCCCCATGTCAGGAGTTTAGGATATATGCTACTAACCTTTTTGAAAGAAAAAAATAAGTGTAAATATCTTTTGGAAAATTTAGGTTATTGTTAGATTATGCAAATGTATTAGTAATTATAAGTTCATCTAAGGAGCAAGGAAAATGTATGTCAATTCCCTTTAGCCCCTCCAATATCTGAGTGACTGGCCAATGTGATCCACAAGAATTTCTGAAAATCTGAAGTACTGATGACTGATGAGACAGGTCAGCAATTATGAAAATGTGAACAGTTCTAGTTTCATTATCAATTGTCTATTGGCAAATATGATTGATTTATTGACATTGATAAACATTTGATTAATGTGAGTATCAAATGTTTTAAGGATATTTCCCCCCTCACTGAGGTTTTCCTTTAATCTCAGTTGGTAATTTTAAGCAGATTCAACAATAGTTTATCTTTAGGGGCCCATCAGAGTTAAATCTGAAACAAGGATATTTTGTTGGCAGCCAGTATTTGAATTTGAGACAAGCAGCTTCCCACAGGCAGTTCAGTGTTTGATGATCTATCTGCATTTTGTTGAACTTGAATAAACACAAGTATCATCCCAAAAAAACATAATGGATTTATCCAATCTGTGTACAATGTGATGGTGATTGTTCCCCACAAATCTCACTAAACAATGACCATTTTAAGATTTGATTCAGAGGAGGTTTGGATGATACATACTTGTGTGTCTGCATAGTACTTAATAACTTTGTCTGACAATATATATATATTCTGCCAAGGGAGATAATTTTAGAAATGTGTTCAATTTGAAGATATTAACAACTGGTCCTGTACATTATGAATGTATTCATTTCTTCTAATGACTACAGTAATCTGAATCAATATTACCCAAAAATCCTAGATGAAGGGAAATTGTGAATTGTTTTAGGCCAAAATTTGTATGTTTTGTAACTGAAAGAGTGTTTTGATAAAATATTCTTTTAATCATGAAACTCTTTGTCATTGAAATTTGTGCATATCTTTCAAAGGGGTTATATTCTGAGCAAGTTATATTTTTGATAACTTTGATTATTCAAGTCAATACAAATAAGGTCCCCCAACCCTCCCCCACCCATCAAAATCCTGGATCCACCACTTTGTATGATTATCATAACATTTATATTTTTGAAATTTATGCTTTTTTCAACTCTTTTGCTATCTGAAGTTTCTTATATGACTGTAAACATTCACACTCACACAGAGATAAATGTATTTATATTGCTGTCATTGTGATTTTATATGCTGAATCTAACTAGGGATAAGAGTATGATAAATACATAAAAATCCTTTCAAATCTTCAAAATGATTTCCAAGAGGCACCCACTCTATTATTTGAATACTGTGTGATGCATTGAGGGCAATGAAAGCAATGATTTGATGAGAAAAACAGAAACTTGACAGATGTATTAGAGAAACTTCATGAAACTTTTTCAACCAGTATCATTGATAATAATGATTGGAAGCACAAATTTCCTGTAGGTGTTAATGACTGTAGAAATTTTGTTATGAATGCATCAAACAAAATCAAGTTATGATAATAAATTTATGTTAAAGTTATGAGATGTGTTCATTTTATGACCTGTGAAAATACTTTAAATCAATTTTAAAATTCAATGTTTATTTTGATACAGATTGGATTTAATTGGATCATTAAGTGGCTAGCCTAATATCTCCACATACCAATCAAATCTGATAATCTTCATATATTTGTGGACATTAAAATTCAATGTTTATTTTGATACAGATTGGATTTAATTGGATCATTAAGTGGCTAGCCTAGTATCTCCACATACCAATCAAATCTGATAATCTTCATATATTTGTGGACAGCAGTCAATATAATGTTTTAAACTTTCTATTGCAGGATGTAATCAGAGTGGAAGCTAATCCAGGATAGTGAGTTAGTGATCAGTGCTGGAGTGTGGGGCAGTCTGTGATATTCCACATGCAGTTCAGTGCTTAATTGTTGAACTCAACTAAGGAACAAACCCTCAAGAAACTATCACATCTCTTATTCAGGGATATTGTGAACAATACAATGGCGCCTTCAAACTCTTTGAAACAATTTAACAGCAAGTTATGCTGTATTCAGAAAATAATTTGACAAAAACTAGTTATGATAATTTGAGGAGTTTATTCATTGTTTTGACATTTAGTGATTGCTACAGTATACTATCCCTAGTATCATCAAATAGGTATGAATTAAACCTGATGGTATGGGTGGTGAAAGTAACAAAAGCTTAAAATTGATAAGTTTAAATGTAGTCCATTTTAGTTAATTTATCCCAATTTTATAGTCAGACAGTAAAACAAATTTGAACAGGATTAAATCTAAATTGGACAATATCAACAGCGGCAACTTGAATTACTTGTTTTATAATGGTGAAATAGTATTGTTTAGATGTTTTATGTTAAAAAAGGTTTGACCAGCCCCTATTTGTATTACTAATATTAACAAATAAATTCTAGTTCACTTTCATTACTTTTATATAAAAAAAGAGGTCTACAGATTTTATTGCCAAGGGCCCCAGAACATATTATAATTTGAGATAGAGCTTTGATATCTTTCACTTTTTGGTTTTGAGAGAACTGAAGATCACCTTCTGATTGAACTTGTTGATTATCTCCCCTTAATCATAGTTTAATAAGTGTCATTTTGTTATCAGGAATTCATGTTTTTAGAGTTTGTATTGATAAAATTCCTTTACAAAAATGAAATAAAATTATCATCAATATATAATCTGCAGTTTATATTTTATTTTTTGGCTGATGTGGGTTTTATTTCTTCGAGATATTGTACCTTTGTTAATAAACTATCTAAAATGAGCATTTAGAATAACAAAATTGCCAAAAAAACACCTTAGAGGTGACAAAAGGATCATTCAACGGATTGAAAGTTTTATGATACATGTAATATACAAGCAGTATGGGGTTGTGCAGTTGTTGTCAAGTAAGCAGGAAAGGGCTGAGACATGGCAATATTGTAAACAGTAAAGAGTTAATCAGCTAAATGCTTTATATGTTCAAAACTTGAAATAAATATAGTTCTACTTGTTTCTTTTAATGTGTTTTTATCCCAATTCAATGCTGGTGGATTTAATTTTATAGTTTGTTGTTTACATGTACATGAATATATCTGCATTCAGTGGTCTGTCCTGAACATTCCAACAGTATGTACAGACTCAGTGTCAACATAATTTGCTGTCTTAAGAACATGCATTTTAGGATTTGCCAATTTCTAATGAATTTGATTTTTTTTCCATTTCTTTGAATTCTTAAAAATGTGCCCCTTGCACATTGCCATAAGCAATAGGCACAAGTCAAGATATTCATCAATTTGCTGATGTGCCTTTTGTATTTTCTAATTGTACGGTGTTTACTGTCTTTGGTTTCTAAGGAAAGCAACTTGAAATTGTATATCCACTAGGGATGTCACGATACAGGTCCATTTCAATACGATACACATCACGATACTGAGGTCACGATATGATACATATCGCGATACACTAAATGCGACATTATTACGGTAAGATAAAAAATTCAGGGATATAAATCTAATATTCCTAAAGAGACTTATCTGAGTAACCAACATTTAAACACAACTTCTTCATGAAAAAGTCATTTAATGCTATCTTAACAAGGAATCTAATCAACTCTGGATTTCTTGACTTGATTTTCACAAAAATATGAACGATATTCACTAACATTTGTATCACGATATAGTTGACTGTATCGTGAACTGTACCGCGACGATGCATCAATGCATCGGTGTATCGTGACATCCCTAATATCCACTGCAGAACTTGGTATTTGCAAGGTCTAATTTAGCATAACCTGATATGTCGAGCAATAATTGTTTTCAAATGTTTGAAAATATATCTTTTAATGTTTTAAACTCAGCTTGTAGATATTTAACAAATCCAAATCTGTATTAACCTTTAACACAATCTTCAACACCATATTAACAAACTAATTTTAGACAATATTGTTTTATTCATGATAAATCAAAAGGAAAATGCATCTCAAAATACAAAATACTAATTAGGTTTTTCATGTGGCTTGATATCTTCCCCTGCTGTCCTCACTCCCATATTTCCTGCCTGTATCCACCCACAATTTCTTCTCTCTTCTCTTGAAATCCTTTCTTCTTTCTGGAATTCATATAAAGAATTTATATTGATAAAGTGACAGAACTAGTTATGTAATTCAATTTGCAAAAAATTATCTTGATGAGCAAGAAAACTTTGCAGAACTTTTGAATTGACAATTTAGAAATATTGTCTATTGGAGGAGACACATACCATAAACCTTTTTTTAATGAACTTTTGATCAGATAAAAGCAAGCAAGTTTTCAGTTCATAATTGTTATATATGATGGGTGCAACATTGGTCAATACATTAGGATAATGTCCTAACTTCCAAACTAAATATGGTTTGGAAGGTTTTAACCACATATTTTTTTAATATTTCATTTATTATTTGTTTATATCAGTATTCCATTTAATTATCTATTTTGTCTAGCTAACAGCTTAGTGGTTATACATATGATAAATGTGGAAGAAAAAAAACATGCATGAACATTATTAATGTTTAATAAAATTAACATGGAAGACTATGGAAAGAATACTATTGTCATCATCCAAATATTACTGGCAAAAAAAAGGAGAAAAAACATGACATTCTGACAAGACAACAAAATAAATCATGATTGTCTGCTGATATAATTCGTCTGGGTTAGCCTAGCTATTGTTGAAAAATGTTGTTATTGATAATGCTCTGAAGTTGCCAGTTGGGACACGATTGTTTCGGAATGAAAACAATGTATTCAGAAAAGCTCCCTTATTCATTGAGACAGTTTAGTTGGAAGATATACTGGTCTTATTTGATTAAATTTGACAGAACGTGTCGGTCTGAATCTGATCTATGCTAGGCCTATATTATATATCTCAACACGATCAAGAGTATTTTTTGCCAAGATGAATAATCTATACAATTATATGACATCCGAAAATGTTAGTACATAGGTATTTATCATTCGATAACTATCTACTCTTCATTCACACAAAACAAATCGTCAACTCACCGCATCAAACTTTCCAGTTGGAGTAACCGACATGACGAGATCGCATCGTGGAATCTGACATGATGGTGTAGAGTAACACGCGAGAAGCGGAAGTCGTAAAAGTTTGCGGACCACAAAACAAAAACAAAAAAACTTTTTTCCAAAATAAAAAATATTTAATTTTTAGATTTTGTTTGACTTGGGACCATTTTGTTAAGTATATATTTCATCTTTTAAAACGATTCTAAGCGAAAAATGTCAAAATTAGCGCAATACTGCACCTTTAAATCCGTGCATGAGAAAAGGGTCTACATGTAGGTGTTAGAGTAACGCATTGGCATCACCAAGCAAACCGACCCTCTGGGGCTACACGGACGTTGAAATTCACGAAACGGGTTTCTTCTCAGACGTGGTAGATTTAAAAATGTACTTCAGTACTTCATCCCCGCGTTGTTGTTCAAGGTCAGACATGACTTTTCAATATATGTAACGTTGACATATTATTGTTCTAAAAAATAACGAGAGAATGAATTAAATCGTTTCGGCGTTGATTGTTTATATGATGTGTATGTGTATCATATTCAAATTTAAATATGAAATGTGTAACGTTATGGATTTTTTAAATACTACGTCTACGTCGTTTACATGTAAAGTTTATTTACCTAAGTATAACTTCTCACATTTGCACAATCATTATAGGTTAGTGAAGTGCGCAGTGTGGAGTTACTGATTTGCTTGACCTCAGGAGGTTATGCAATAGTGTAAGTTTTTATAGCAACAGTATTTTATTGTTACAAAATACAATTTGACGAAGAATTGGACGAAGCGTCCGTAAAATACCTGAATGGTTTCAACAATTATCATGAATACGGTACAATCAAATTTCTTAATTTATAACTATAAAGGATTTTGAGTGAAAGTTTACATATTTCGAATTTTACGAACCTGCAAAAGGAATTTAGCAATATTCACTACAACATTAACATTATTTAAAGACATTGGTCTTACAAAATCTTTAGGTTCTTTTCTTGTATCCTTGTAGAGTCCACACAGAACAGGTGATACTCATCTTCAACTAGTGATATTCCTTTGTTATTACAATATCAACAGATTTCTATTACAATATTCTGTATCATATGTCTGTTTCAACAGCAAGTTTGGAACTATTACATCTTAATTTACTCAAAATATGTTTATAGTACAATGTGATATCTAAGGAGAGATATCTTTCAACTTGCAACATTGTCTTAAATTAACAGTGTACTCCATATAGATTATGCCATGTTATTTACATGGAAAAGTATTTTTCTGGCTAAAAATCGTTCCTTTTGAATCACTACTATTTTAAGCCAGACGGTCTCAGGACACCCTAGGGAAACATTGACGATGATATACAAAAAAAGGACACATCCTGAACCCGGATTCACCAAACTTCTAAGAATTTTCTTAAGCCATAAGAATTCTTAAATCAGCTAAGAATTTTTAGTTTCCATAGCAACCAATCAAATACTTAGAATTTTTTTTAAGCAATATTCATCAAACTTCAAGTTTGTTCCTAACTTTAAGTAACAGTGATAGCCAAAATACAACTGAGAAGTGAATAAAACCTTGATAAAGAAGTAACAAAACAAGCAAACATCACAATTTTATTGAAAAAAAAATGAAACTTTCATTTCGTGAATTATTAGATAAATATAATGTCATAGTTTACAATTCTTGTGAGGGTGAAATGAACATATAAAACAACATGTATTGATAATAAATTACAATGGGCAGGTGTACTTAGTTGAACTATTAATAACATTATGGATGGATATTGACAAAGTGATCAGAGAAGTAGTATGAAACAATGAGAAGTTTGATTATCGTAGAAAAGCTTGATATTAGATGCGAGTTAAAATGTTAAAATGTTGTTTAAAAAAATACATAAAGGAAAGTGAAAATGAATCCTATCATGAATTTAAACAAAATTAAATTGAAAAATCGAATCAAATTTACTGATTTAAAACATTTATTCAAGTGAAAGGATTGGGTACAAGTTATCCAACTTAGTGAAACCCTCTCCTATGTACAGTGCTTACATATAATATTGAAACATAATAATGCATGTTTATGTACATTGAAAATAACGAAGGATACAGGATTAAGGTATATATATATACATATATACAAGAGTACAGACGGGGAAATAGAGACAAAGTCACAATCTGATTTTGGTACAAGCTTAAAGAGAAAATGTTACTGACAATGGTTTTATCGTTTTTTCAATGACCTTGACATTTGAAATGAAATCGACAAGAAAGGGTGTAGCTTAAAATAAAAAACAAATATAAAGGTTGAATAAAATAACATATTGAATATTTTTAAAGCAAATAAATGCAAAGTAAAAGCGAGGTTTGAACTTTGTTTTATTCACCAATCACAGATGGTCACTCCAGAATGGATATAAGTTCTTCCATAGCTATAAATATCTGACAATGTCTCATAAAGTTTTGGATCCTTTTCTTTAATACTTAATCTGCTGTATCGCTCGGTCGGACATAAAGCTCCTCCAAAACAGTTGTTCATACCATCTAAAACGAAATATGATTATATTATTATTATATATTAACCTGGCCAGATAAAACACAACGCATACAAAACTCATCCCCCACTCCCAAAAAAATTAATAAAAATTAATTTTCACCTTCCTATAAAAAAATTGACAATAAGAATCATGCGATATACAGATATCTTAACTATGTAAGTGCCAATTAAAATTCTTCCATGCGACAGATTAAGATGATATCATAGAATACATCGCACATATAATTTGATAAGTGATTTGATATCTTTAACAAGAACCAATTAAATGTAGATATCTATTCTAAACATCAAAAGACTTCCGAAAACGAAAGTACACAATTCAATAAGCTACATGAATTGATAACCCTTATCAAAATTATTAAAAGGTATGCACACACAAATGGCTATCAGCCGTTTTCGCTTGATACGTATACCTAATTGCAACTTATTTTCATGAGTGCGAATAATCAGATTGAGTGATGTTATGTCCGATGTAAGATTGATTCACTTCGTATAACCAAATATTTATTTAGAAAAAATTCCAAAAATTGAAATTTCCCCCCAAACAAACCGTACATGTGATAGAACTGTAGAGTTTGGTAGACTGGAACCAGGCGAGGGATGCTTGCAGGAAGTATTTCTCCTCAGGGATCCCCGACTGCCACAAGGAGGGGGACGCTTGGAATGATTCGTCAATCTGGGGAAAATGTAGAGAAAATGTATAAAAAACGAAGAGAATTTATATAAACACTGTAGAGAATTACATAAGAAAAACACAAACCTGGGATATAGGTTGTACCATACCTAGGTATGCGCCAAAAAGTTCAGAGTTACAACATAAATCAATATTAATTTTCAACGACAAATTGATATAACTAGCTTTAGAATAGTCAATATGAAAATTCGGTGGGATCTTTAACTTTGTAGAGCGTATATTCGCTATAACGATGACCATGAGCTGTTTTGCTCTAATGTTTCCGGTGTTAAAACTGGGATAAGTCTTGGTATTTTACAAAATTTTATTTAGAGAAAGTCATATTTAACAATTTCAGGGAACAAGACCAAATACGATTAAACAGTCTTTGTAAAACCGTCTTTGTAGGGATCTACATGTTGAGAATATTCCCTAATTGGGATGAAAAATACAAATTGATGAGCATGTAAGTACAAATAATATACCTTGTCTTTATACTCCCCAGTAAGTGCATGGTTATACAGCGACATACTGAAAGCACCCACTAGAAGGTTCTGGAAGCCACTGGGATTCGAACCTGAACAGTCTATGTTCTCAGCCGGAGCCACAACCAGTCTGCCACCATAGGAAACCTCGTAGGTCACAGGGATTCCTCGATCTGAGCAGAACCTACTGCAGTTACCCTCGCACGAACCTAGAACATGTGATTGAGAGAAACCTATAACTATATATACCTTTGACATATACTACCCAAAAGAAGGGTCAACGCAACGTGTGGTCATGATATCTCCATAGGGTTAAAACCATTGCGTGATTACAAGATTTCATACCGTAGAGTGTGGCACAGAGAATTAGAAGCAGAAAGAGAAAAGATCCATAAATAACTTTATTGACGTTTTACCAAGACGAAATTCATATCAAAGATAACATGAACATGCTAGTGATTTTTGTGTACATGGATGTAAGCACAGGAACCCGATATCGTAAATAAAATGTAGGTAAAACGTAGGTAAGAAAGACCCGTCCCCTCTAAATAATAGAGGGGACTGGGGACGGGTCTTTCTTACCTACGTTTTACCTACATTTTATTTACGATATCGGGTTCCTGTGGATATAAGTGTTCTTCTTATCTATTTACGTTGTTGAGCACCCTCTCAGAGAAGCAAAGAGAACATAATTTCGAAATGGAAATTAAACCTGGCATAGTGGACAGACAGACAGAATACTTTATTTATGTCTCACTCGTAGATACACGTCATAAAATTATTGTATTTAATAATAAATAATAAAGTAAGCTACGACCAGTCGCTCAGCGACTTATGAGAGACAATATATCATTAAAAATACAGAAATAAATGAAAAAGCTAACCATGTACACATAGGTAAGAAGATATAAACACATATAAACAACATGGAAATTCTAAAACATTAACCAAATACTACGGCGCTTAGTTAAAAGTTAAAATAGTACTGCTTAATAGACCAAAGAGTTAAACCGAAAGCCTAAATGTCCCACTGTGCAATGCGTACTGCGTATTAACACACTTTACAGTAGATGCAGTAGAAGTTGGTACCATTGAGTCAACTTCTACTATATTGGTGTAAAGTGTTTAAAACTCATTACGTATTACGCATTACGGACACATTGAAAATGCTGCTACATTTGATCAACATGTAAGCTTTACGATCTGATTTTCAAAACTGACCAAAAACTGGCATAGTGCCTTTAAGAGTTACTCACTGCTAAATTTGATCAGTATTAAGGCTTCAAGATTTGCTTTTCAAAACTGACTAATAACTGGCATAGTGCCTTTAAGAGTACTCACTGCTACATTCCTCGGTAGGGGTGTATTCAGGGAAGACCCCCGGGTTCTCCGCCGCCCTGAGGTAGACCCCCACAGACACGAGGGAGGCGAGACGACGGTACTGGGTGGGGGCCATGAAGGATACCATACGCTGGATGAGACGGGCCGTCTAGAGTGGAGGTTAATATTCGTTGAATCATGTACATATTCGAATGATTTATATCAAAACCAGATACATGTGAATAAGTTTTATTTACTGTTTACAATATGATTTTGACTCTTACGACTTTAAAAAATGATTTTGTATATTGAAAACTTGAATAGAGAATTTCGGTTTTTCATTGGTGGTCGTTTTGGTGTTTCTATATTACCGCTTTAAATCAGGTGCGTTTCCATTTTTATGAAAGTTTTGTAGCATTATCATTATAAACCCGGTACATATAAACTTTGATTTGATCAACAACGCACTATCAATGAATCGAAATCTGATAACTATTCAAATGTGAACGCATTTTAACACATTGACTGCCATTGAAAAATTATTTTTTTCATCAATTTGCCAAATGAAAACTATATATGCATTTTGAATGTCTATCGATATGTAACACTTTGAGATAGGAATAAGTTAATCATCATTGATTATGATGGAATAAGAAGATATCGTTTTATCTCGTACCTGGCAAAGGGTAACAGTTTGTTTCTGCATTATGCCAATCTACGACTCGTAGCATGGCAGAGAACCTTACACTTTCTACCTTGTTTGCCAACTACGAGTCGTATGTTGGCAGTATGATATAATCATTCTTTACTTGTTGCCAGCTACGAGTCACGTGCTGTATTGCATCATCGTTAACTATAGCTTGGAAATTCATTTAGAGTGATCTCCCTTTGTTCTATTTGGAAAATGGCACGTAAACGTTTGTCTGTTGATGAATTTGCTGCCAATTTGATGGACAGCGATGCTGAAAGTGATAGTGAAATGGAACTTAGTTCTGAAGACTCATGGCACATGCCAGATGAGTCAGATAGTGACGATTCTGTGATGGAAGATGACGAAGATGTCCCTCTTGATGAACCCACACCACGTGGTCGTCAGGAATTCCGTGGGGCACGGACCAGGGGCCACCGTGGTCGTGCAAATGCAGGAAGAGGGCGTGGTGCTGTCAGACGAGTGCGTGGCCTTGGATTACGTCAACGTGGTCTTCGTTTAGCAGGTCCAGCTCCTGGGAGAAGGATTAGACAAATTGGAGGAAGACAGAATCAAGTACCAGTTCATTTGTGGTCGGATGTTCCTCAAGACCCGCCAGTGTTTCCTTTCAATGAAGATCCTGGGCTTAAAGTTCAAGTTCCTGGCGACACCCCTGGTGCATATTTTGATCTCTTCTTAACTGCGGATTTGCTCGATGTCATGGTGGTAGAAACGAATAGATATGCCAATGCAGAAATAAACAAGGAGAGACCTCTCAGAAGGGAGTCACGTCTCAAAGATTGGAAGGACACGGATGCAACAGAAATGAAGCAGTTTATTGGCCTGATGCTTCACATGGGTCCATACAACCTGCCAACAATTGAACATTACTGGAGTAAAAACATCATGTACAGGTCACCATTTTTCTCTGGTATCATGAGCAGAAATAGATTCCAGTTGCTCCTGCGTTTCTGGCACTTTGCTGACAATGAAACTCCAAATAATGATCGCCTGTACAAAGTCCGTGTGGTTGTTGACAAGTTCAATGATGTCATGAATACCATGTACTATCCCGGAAAGGATCTCTCCATCGATGAGTCCATGGTGCTATGGCGGGGAAGGCTCTTATTTCGGCAATACATCAAGAACAAACGTCATAAGTACGGCATTAAACTTTATGAATTGTGCGAGTCTCAAGGTCTTGTGTTAAAGGTTAGAGTGTACAGTGGAATTGGTCTGACTGATGATCTTGGCCTGGGTCAATCTGCTGCGATTGTTCTGAATCTGATGGATGGCTATCTTGACAAGGGGCATGTTGTATATGCAGACAACTATTATAACTCTGTTAGTCTTGTGAAACAGATGACAGAGAGATCCACTTACATTTGTGGCACGCTTCGTCATGATAGAAAAGAAAATCCTAAGGATGTTGTGAAGCATAAGCTGAGCAAAGGGGAGCATGTTTGGAAGCGTTCCGGCTCAGTTGTTGTCTGTAAATGGAAGGATAAGCGTGACGTCCTCACAATCAGCAATATGCACAGCATCGAGATGGTTGATGTCAGAAACAGAAACAACAAACTATCAAGAAAACCAAACACAGTTCGCGACTACAACCAGGGAATGTCTGGAATAGACAGGTCAGATCAAATGCTGTCTTATTACTCAGGTCTGCGGAAAACAATTCGCTGGTACAAGAAGATCGCCCTTCACCTGCTTGAAATGTCACTTCTGAATGCATTCATTCTCTACAACACAAACCGTCCTGAGCCCATGAAGCTACTGCAGTTCCGGGAATTGGTGACAGTTAGTCTCCTTGGTGAAGCTTTTGAACAGATTGAAGGTCGTGTAAACCCTAGAGCTGGTCTGGCCCCAGACGCTATGGACTTTCATCACCTCTCTGCCCTACCACCGACAGAGAAGAAGCAGAGACCAACCAAGCCTTGTCGTGTGTGCACTAGAGCTGGAATGAGACGTGAAACCCGCTACATGTGTGAGGTCTGTCCAGAAAAACCAGCGTTGTGTGTTGAGAAGTGCTTCAAGAAGTTCCATGCTCCAGAGTAAAGCCATGAAGCAAATCCAGCTGAAATTTTAGTGATTCCAGTTTTCGTTGTTCAATTTACTTAATTAAATGTTCTTGCACCAGAATTGTCTTCTTGTTGTTCTTTGTCATTGCCAGGATACTATTAGTTGTAGTACACAATTTGCCAACATTTGAAACTTAACATTAAATACCATTGATATAACTACGAGATAACTCGTAGTGGCAAACTGGAACAAAATATAAAACGAGTATACTCGTAGATGGCAGTCAACGTGTACTTTATATGAATGTTCTTATGTAATTTTCGATATTTAGGTAAGGATAAGGCAAGAGGGCTGTTTGTAGTTCTAAGTCCATCATAACAACGTCATGGCCGAAAAATATAGCTCGATACGTTTTCACCATGCCGTTGGAAGATGGCAGAAGGTGAAAGTTCAAATGTGTCTTACTTAATTTGCAACTAGTTTCCATTGAAATCTAATCTAACTAAACACGACATTTTTGGAATAAAAAAGTACATCCTTTAAGAGGTGAAAGTTCAGATGTTTCTTACTGAACTTACAACTAATTAATATCCATTGAAATCTTGTTATTGGATGCACGCACAGTAAATTGAACACGACAACTTTTTATGGAATCAAAATGATTAGTCGGTCAACATGGACTTTAAAGGGGCAGTAGCACGTTTTTAGGGGGAATATAAGGTGATGTCAGGAAAATGAAAATTAATGGTTCCAACTGAAAGACAATGTATTTAAACTAAATGGAGCAGTAATAATTCAAATATGTAACGTTCAGTTTAGCAATGCCATTCCTTTTTCTTACAAAAAATTAATTAAAGGTGTTCACAAAAAAATGGCCGCCAATGGATTTTAAGTGAATCTTCATACTTTGTCCTCTGATTATGGATGATTGACTTGTGTAATGAGATTTTTGACACAGTCAATATAATACATTTAACATGAACTTACAATTATCAGAGAAAAATTTAAAATATAAAATTATCAAAAAACGTGCTACTGCCCCTTTAAGAAGTAAGGGATAACGGATTCCATTTTGACTTACCTTCTCTAAGACGGCATCAGTAACATGTTCAGTGGCCTTGACCTTTATACTGTTATGTTCCTCGGTGTCACTGTAACCGCACTGAGTGACCCATCTGTACTTAAACGTCATGTTGCTGCCAACTTGACGTCGTTCTCTATGTGACGTCATCCAGTGGTCTCTGACGTCATCGGCACTGAAGTCATGGGCCTGAAGGGTTATAGCTGATAGCGAACCTTTGAAATGGAAAAAAATAAGAAATCCTTCCCTTTCACTATTGCCTTGAGTTAAAATCTACATTATTTTCGTTCATCTTCAAAAAGTATATTAATTTCTATAGATTTATTTCTTTATTTCAATTCTTTAAGACCACAGGCCTAGGCCTATTGTACAAAACGATAAAATCAAACATGCATTTTGGCATATAACACCTTCACATTGATCTCATCTTCATAATAATTATCTTTGTTTAACATATCATACCTTATGAAACACCATAATATTACAAATTCAATTTCTCAAGACATATCCCAGAAAATAAGAACAGATAACAATCAGATAATAGAATCAATCTCATTCAAATCAGATCGAAACTTTCACTGCTACGTCGTAAACGTAGCGACGTAGGAGTGAAAGTTTCGATCTGATTTGAATGAGATTGATAATAGAATATACAATCTCTTCAATTTCTATATGGTGATTCTTGAGTTATATTTTTATCTATTTGTAATTATTTTGATAAAGCCCCAAACGCAAAAGAATCAACCATGTGAGAGGATGACACTAGTGGATATACGTTACTTACATAGAACAATGACAGTGCGTACAACTGATGCAAAACAGCTATTCCTCTGCATAGGGTCACGGTGACACGTGTACATCCTGAAGGTATTAAATGATAAATGAATAGTCATACAATTGTCAATTGATAATATGACTTAGGATTTGGATATAATGATTTGATTTTACATATGTTAGATCGTTTACCAATAGTTTTACTACATTGAATGAAATTGCTTAAATTGATGTGTTCAGTACATTTGATTTCATTGTAAACACATTTGACGAATTTGTTCGAATCAATGTATTAATACGTATCTGATAACGTTTAAATATATTGGCCTATCAATCAAATGTGAATTGGTATGAAGTGATGCAGTGATGCAGTGGTGCACATGTCTGATAAGATGATTCATCACTTTTACATCATGTGATGTACATATAACTACAAAGAATTTGATTATATGACACCATTTTGAAACTGATGATACACACTGAATCAGTATTGAATAATATAACAATTTTTTTTCATTAAAATCATAAATAACCATGGATCTAAAATATAAATGCGTGCTTTTCGATCCTGCATTAGAAGCATGTATTGAATTAACACAGGATACAAATTCGTCATCCAATCAACGTTTACAAAGCACGTTGATTTGAAATAGACATTATGTACGCTTGTCATTTGTGTACATTTCATGGCCATCATTATCTATGTATGATTGTATCTTTTCAAAGCCTAAAAAATGTCCATTGTTATCATGTGAACTGAATGTGCACACATGAATGCTATAATGAGCAAATGAAGGCGCAATTAGCATGCATGAATGCTTTAATGATCGTGAGTTGTTCTTTTGTAAGAATTCCATTTTTTCTTAGAATGTTTTTTCATGTCGCCAAGCGTTAGTCACTTTTCTAGTTCAGCGAATATGACCTATTGCTTCATTAACCAAGGACATGAATCATACATCGGAGAATATATATCTTGAAACTTTGTCCTCTTATTTTCCTTTATACATATTTTATACTTACTTATATTCTCTGGATTTCATCGATCGTGTATATATTTGATAAATGGGGATTTTTCTCCTTATATTTTAAAATTCCCTAAAATGATCCTAACTCACTAGTGAATGACCTTCAAAGAATTAATGATTAAATCATCATAAAACATTTTTGACAGATTTAGTCATCATATTTTGTTTCATGTATCATTAATTTTTAAACTTGTAAGAAAAGATACATAGAGATATCTGAATAACCATGTCCAAACTCACTTTTAAATTGAAAGCACCTACAGTTGATCAATGAACTTTATGAAATAACAGTGTATGAAAGGAGACAGAAATAAAAACATTATTATTTGGTACATTTTAATGGTTTAAGACTTGACTAAAGTAACGTCTCTTATTCCATACACCGATTAATTATATCACTTCCTAGGGCAGAGTCTATGAAATGAATCAGTGATTAAATATTCCCTATAACGCCACCGCCCAGGGTAAAATATCTGAAATCACTTACAGTAGCTACGTGATAGACCTATGCATCATAACATTGCACACATTCCGTGGTGAGCAGGGGAAACCGCTTTATTGCTCATTAAAACTGTAGACTAACCTACACTCTTTAAAGGGGCAGTAGCACGTTTTTAGGGGGAATTAAAGGTGATGTCAGGAAAATTATTATTAATGGTTCAAATTGAAAGACAATGTATTTAAACTAACAGAAGCAGTAATAAATGTTATATATAATGTTAAGTTCACCATGCGATTCCTTTTTCTCATACAAAATGAATTAAAGGTCAAAATTCAAGAAACGTGCTACTTCCCCTTTTATATGAGATTTAACATTAAATGTTACATTCGAAAGAACCACAAACCATGTATTGATTTTGAACTTTGTAACCTTACTTACAGTCTTTTAATAATGCTAGGATTTAATTGTAATATTATACAATCCTGATAAGTTCAATTAGGCAGTTTATTGATTTTAATCAAATCAGTAGTTCTAGTCATTGAAACTGATGTCATAAAAACAACATAAGAACTGTTTTTATAAATTATAAAAAAAATTGTTCACCCAACTCCTTTTGTTTGCGAGGAACTCTTGCTCTCGCTCGTCTTATACCATTATTTTTAGTACTCGCATCGTCATCTTTGCATGACGCTCAACCACTAATATTGGGGTGTTCTAACAAAAACTTTATTGCAGTATTGCAAATAAATTCAAAAGGTTGTTGAAATTCACCAGTATTTCATTCTCACATATTAGAAACAAATGAATGACAGCCATATTTCTCAAATAAGAAAACAAACTCTTGACACTTTTTAAAGGAGAATAATACAATAACATAAGACAGTTATTTAAAAGGTCAAATCTCATTAGTGACATAAACACGACATTGACTTGAAACAAATATCTGCCCGTCTGTGTACTTAAAAAAGACAGACCTGACGATATTTTTTATCTAGTCTTTTTGACTACCTGCATTTTTCACGTGTTTCTTTACTCATACAAAATAACGAAAGGTGTGATATTTTAAAATAGAGATATTTCCTGAAGATAATGTTTGTTATTCAAAGGTGGGGTTAAGGAAGAGGCACACCTGTTATGAATAGTTTAAGAGTATATTTACACTAAGTGAATATGGACACTCCATCATGATATAAAGACATTCCTAGCGATAACATTGTCCCTCTTTGGGGGGACGGGTGGGGGTGAAAGTTGATACAGTTCAAATTTGGGGGATATTTACATTACAGTCTCGTCTAACAGGTTTTAGCCCGCCTAATAGACACATTTTCCTTGAGTATATGAATCACAATTGAGTATTCTAGTTTTAGCCCGCCTAATAGACACATTTTAGCAAAGTGAATAACAATCGAGTAACAATGATTTTTTTCACAAAGTCATGAATAATTCATGAAAACAAAATAACTATTTTTCAAATTGTTAATTCTGAAATGAGGACACTGAGGTTATCCCAGACTGAAATTGATTCTGAAATTTTGACCCCAATTGCATAGTTATTATCAAATAACATATGATACCGTAAGTATGTTTTATAAATATTAATGAAATAAAAGATATTAATTGTACCTTGTGTGAGAAATATAATGAACTCATATCATTAGATTCTTGCATTTTGAGTCATGGGGATGCCCGTTAGTGCGTTTCTATGCTAATCAACTGAAAACAGGAAAATGATATGTGATACATATGAATATTTCACGCATGCCTGATGATATGGAATAAAAGAATACAAGTAAAACGAAATGATCCCTAATAATTTCTCTCTGTACAAATACCCCAGTATAACTGCACCTTTAAGGATATCACGCTAACCATATGTCTTTATCCAACCTATTGTCTACACTCCATGTTATCAATATGATGCAGTTGTTCACATGATACTTTCCGTCGTTTCTACTTACGTGAATAAAATATTGATAAATCAGCCGATCTGCAGTTGGCACACAAAACGTCAGCTCGTTGGAAACAAAAAGATGAAGCCTTTCTTTGGGGTAGAGGTAAATCCTATTTAATGGTTTACAGTGTAAATCCTTTCCTGTGCAGAGATGCTGTGGATATCACCAAGATATATCAATAAAGCGCGGTTGTCATGGGTTTAAATGTCGGTTTGTTCGCCACAGTTCGGCATGCGGTTATTCACGACGTACATTTACTGTGCTGCGTTTTGGCGAACGGGTTTGCTAAAATGTTTCACCATAGTGATACAGTGTTTAAAATATAGCCCGTCCGCCAGCCCTAAACTGGCTACTTTTTGCCAGGACTGGTTTCTTTTTGGTCATGACTGGTAACTTTTTAAAATTTCAAAAAGGATTTGAACCAATATTTCCAGGACAGGCTAGGTTTCCAATCTATTTTATACACTGAGTGATATGAGGGATGTTGGATTAAATCAAGGTCTTTTTCGTTTAGAAAAGTCGAATGGATATACTTATGAAAAATCTGTAGTTTTCGAGTTAATAACACTTACTAATATAATATAAGGAGAAAACGATGTATGCTGATGTTTTTACACTTTCACTATGAAGACTGTGCACTTGATTGAACTCTCAAATAATATGCGTGTATACATTTGTCTGTTTATTTTATATACTTTAAAAAGGGAATGGTATAGCCTATGTAGATATGATAAGAACGGTTTATCGATTAAATAAACAATGATAGTACATTTTTGATAAATGATTAAAATAATATTTAAAGATTTGTTTTTCAAAATTGAAACTCAATCGCTGAAAATCCGATTATTGAGGGAAAAACAACCGATATGATATAGTACATCATTTCAAATAAGAGGTAATAATCATGTAGACAAATTTTAATAACCATTTATAGTATCCCCTTACCTAACTGGCCTGTATTATTAATGGTCCGTGTTCCCGGCTTGTGAAAGGTCACACAAACGCAACTGTCGTTATCTTTGTTTCTCAGTTGCAATACCGGTTTGTATGACTTTCCCTAAATGATCATCGATCAGGTAATCATAATTCTGCAACAGAGCTATGATTAGTCATAATTCTCAGGTGTTTGTCGATATTTAGTTCTGAGACGTCTGAAACCAATATCGATAAAATGAAGGGTAGGATATATTGTCTCGACAATGAATGGGTGCGAATATAGGTTAAGTGATTAGAGAATTCTGATTTCATGTTGCAAGCTTTTTTGCTCAATATGGACTTTATCAACATCAGTTGTTTGAGGGGCATTTTAGAAGTTGGAGTATCAAGAAGACAAGACATTTTATGGATTATCAACTTCTTTATTGTAGAATGTAGCGACGTTTCGGTATAGATTCTAATACCGCAATTCTGAAAACGGTATGAGAATCTACATGTATACCGAAACGTCGCTACATTCTACAATAAAGAAGTTGATAATCCATGAAACTTCTTGTCTTCTTATCAATATCCAATATACATTATCTTACCTTTTAGTGTTAATTTTTTTTGTCAATTGTTTTCTATTAAAGGGTATACATAGAAGTACAAGGGACGGAACAGTAACACAGTTTTGATAAATAAAGTAATCGCACGAAAACTTAAGAAAAGCAGTACAATGGTTTCAAGTAACAAATAGCAGTTCTAACACACATGATATTGAAAGTATCAGAATTCAAACATGAATAGATAAAATCCGCATGTAAACTTATAAAAATAACAACACCTCCCCACTAGCCCATTGCGTAGGCGAGGTGTATTGTTATCTATTTCGTATCCCTTAAAATATTGATTATTTTCGATTTGCTGTGTTCTAACACGAAGGTACAAAGTTCGGTTACGTTACGCGAATGCAATTCCCTATCGCATATGAAGGTGTGCCCACAAAAATGGGTGCCAGTAGTTGAAATTTACTTTTTGGGTTATATGCTATGGATAATTCGGTTGAGTAGTTTAAATGTTTGACCCCTCTGGGTACATTTGGCAAAAATTAATTATACTAATTATAATACTTATGATGTTTTGCAGATTTAAGCTGTCATAAAACGTACTACTGTCAGTTTCAGCCGATGCGAAATGCTCTTGAAAACGTTAATACGGTTTCTAAGTGTGTTTACTCCTTCGCTCATACATTGCAATAAATTGTCCATATGTATCTTTGTTTGAATTTAAATATTCAAACAATACAATTGATGAAGGTATATGTATATATTGTTGAGGTGGAAGGTCAAGGACGGATAAGTTTTCGTATTTCCTTTTTTTGACAATTCTTCATAGTTCATGCATATCAAATATCAAATAATTCTACTTGAATTACAAATATTTGGCTTTAATATTCTCAATCAAAACCTCACAATATCTACTCTCAAAAACATGTAAAGGGCAATTAATTCAAGACTATTATTATGAATATAAAATATTATATCTATCATGATTTGAAATAAACGCTTCAAAATCGACCATGACTGTGATTCTTAACTTACGTCGAGTATAGTTTCATCATGGGGCAAAAAAGAAAAGACGAAGTTGGGAGAAAAAAAACAACAGTTTCTTTAAATGAGACACAAGTGACTCTTCAATCATTTCAAAACAGCGAAACAAACGAGACAACAAATGTTGACATATACTGACTCAGGAAGCCTAACTGTGTCAAGCGCTGACTTCCCTGTTACAGTGAGAGTCCCATTACAGTGGTATAGCAAATCGTATATATCTACATCATGGCTTCATCATGTGAGTAGGTAAGTTCATTACATTTTGCATTGAACACTTAAAGAATCGTGGAGTATAAGTGAATTGACAGCATTGGAAAATATATTAACGGCCTTGCGGTGTTCGTCCCTACCGAAGCTTGCACCATATTTCGAAGTCAATGTCTTATTTTGACAGTTTTGAAACTAAGTCATTGATTGAGAGCGGAAGTTACAAATGGTGATAGAATATTAAGTGTATGTTTATCTATAATGTCAACAATGGTGTTTTTGGTTGTACTATGCAGTACTTACACAATTCTTCCAAGAAGGTCAGTTCTTTTATAGTGGATTGCAAAATTTGACGAAAGTGAGAGAAGCGTCGTAAAATATCGTCTTCAAGTTCTTGATTCCTACCGAGATGAATTGTTTCATTTCCATTCATTCATTCGTTGAGGTCTGACCAACGCTCTGATTGGTTACCTTTTAATTGTTTCTTGTAAGCAACAAAATCAAACTTTTAAGTGTCATCATGTTTGCATGTTCGCACATATCACACTTTCTATTATGTAAATGCGGTTTCCAGAACTATAGGAAGTTTTTCTCATCCTTAATTTTATGTGACGGTCGGGACTAATTGATATTTGCATAAATGCAAGGAAACTCTCAATATCAGAAAGTCGTTTTCTGACAATAATAGGCTTATGGAATTTATATAAAATAACTGTGGTTATTTCACAATGAATGTCTGATGAAAGCAGGCTATGAAAAAACGCAACTTCTTGAATAACCCTTATTCTCTACGGGTAGTTTGTTATCCAGACCCTCAAGCAAGACAAATATAAGGAACCTTCTTGAGTCTTCTTGCAAGTCTAGTTGCCTCAGTATATTGATTTCTAAAACACAATTTGCACAGTAGCATTGAAGTCATTATCTTTATGGCTTGATCCACATGATATATTGATTTACTTGCGTTATAATCTATACGATAGTTATAATGATAATAAGTGATATTTTCTTTATTCTACAAGTTGTGTTCAAAATGTAACCTCGTGTTCAGCTTCTTTCATATGTCTATCCACGTTAGAAATAAAGCAACAATGTTTTTCCGCTGAGTCATATGATTATGTAAATGAAAAAAATCTTATGTAACAAGAAAAATGACCATGTGTTTTTATTCACATGCAAGTTGATACCCATTCACCGGATGATTTTTAATTTCAAATAAACGTTTTGTGATTCAGGGCTTTTTAAGAATTTTATATAGAACTCTTTCATTTCGATGTTTAACATAACACAAACCATTGCATAATTGAAGGAGTTAATAAACTCCCACTCTATAAGACAAATTTCTTTAGACACTGTCAACAGACAATTTGCACAGACGGCCCATCACACCTTTAAATAGGAAATCTAGTTTCCCATGCCCTTTTATGATAAAGAAGAAATTCAATTCCTTTTCTTACTCGTACACTCTTAACAAAATGTGAAAGGCTTTGACAAATCAAATTCGATAGGCAAGCCATACTTTGAATGACTATTATATCAAATTCGATTATATATTGTCGCGAAGTCACGGTTGAGTGAATCATACGATCAACTTACAAATGTCTCGGTCCCTTGCACCGAAATACTTCTCTAACCTTTCACTTCTTCTTCACTCATTCAGCAATCCATAGAAGGTGTCATATAAAGCACAAAGGTACAAAACGTTAGCCCTAAATAACAGTACAAGTCACCGGTATAAGATCCAGTAGGGTACATGCCTTGCTGAAATGGATTACTCGTGTTGATATCTCCAACTTGGGGTAAGTTTCACGTGCCTGCACGAAAAGGCGTTTTTCTCGTGTTTTTAAGATTGTAGATTTCAGGCTAATGCATAACAGTAGGATCGCCCAGTTTTAATCTAGTGTCGGAGGTCCAAGCTCGACTGAAATGGGTTACTCGTGTTGCACGAAAGAAACGGATTTCTCGTGTTGATATTAACAACTTGAGTCATATTCCACGAGCTTGCACGAGAAGTTAAGGGATTTCTGGTGTTTATGTTTCAGGCTTGAGCATAACTGTATTAACCAATAGTTTTAAAATAGGGTCGAAGTTACAAGTCAGACAGAAACGGATTTCTCGTGTTGATATATACAACTTTAGGCATGTTCCACGTGCATGCACGAAGAAAACGGTTAACCGGGTTTAATTTAGTAGATTTGAAACATTGAGTCAACGTATTAGAGATATATATTTTCCAGCGTTTCTCTTTACAGCTCGCTAACGCCTGACAGGTTTAAAAGTGAGGTTGATTATTTTTGTTGATACACTGTACAAGGTCACGATTTACATTTATGTATGTAAGAATAAGTTTGTAAATACGACAGTGGTATCACGTAAAGAAGACCGTTTTGTTATCTTACGAATTTGTGAAATAATCTTTGATCAATTGGGCTTTCCTGAGCGATGCACGTTGATATTTGCTTCTAGTTATATATGTTAGGAACTTACGCAACTGTCAAAGGCGAGCATGACTGAAATGGATTACTGAGGTTGACTACAGCTATGTAAGGAATCACGTCTATTAACAGTCACATATTATCTTTATTTGCAACTTAATTCACGTTTAAAATTCACTTTAAAAGCACTGTAAATCATTTCATATGAACGGCTCTTACGAAATTAAGGTTATACAAGACTATATCCTTTTTGAACAATTATTGTTTTTTTGTAGATGGTCTAACCCATTTCGATTTAGCTACATGACTACATTTTTTCATCATGAAATTCTGGTCTTTATGCCATTGCCTATTTAACAAATCCCTTACAACTCCTGTTTACAACTAAATATTATACTTTACATTGTTATAGTAGTCACATTTGAATGTCTATCGTGTGTTGAACAAGTATACGCCTGTTTATGTAAATAAATTACCTGTTGAAGAGAAATAATTTTTATTTTTAAAATGACTACATTTTCCTTATTCAAATGATTTAATACTAGATTGCATGAAGTTTTGCTTTATACGCCTTCTCTTCTTTTAAGACTACGGATGTCGAGTAATAAGATGGTTTATACCCTCTGAAGAAATTAAAATTTAGCATATCTATAATTAGTGTTGAAAAATGGAAATACCAAAAAACGCGTTCAAAGTCTTTAGACCTTAAGCTCATTTTATCATGTTGATGTCCGTAACGTTATTGTAAGATCACTATTCATGCACGGGTTGCACGTGCTGAAATGTACACCATGTCAAGGATCTTTGCAACAAACACGTCACTCACTATTATAATGTTGGTGTTTACATGTATATGTGATGTCGTGGGGTAAAATGTTATGTTAAGTCGTTTCTTGAAGCTTTATGCCTTGTTAAGTTTTTGATGTATCGTCTGAGGTCAAGAAATGTTAAGAATGTAAGCTTAGTATTTCGAACAAGTCCAAGTTGTTTGAAATGAAATTTGAAAATCCGCGCATTATAAATATAACGGACGCTACTGTTTTGCCTATATTTTCGTTTTGATAATTGACACGTTTTCAAGTAATTTTACTTCCATGGCCAAATGTATATAAACAAAAAACGTCCTAAAATTATAACCTTTTTAGTAGGAATTCTCAACAAAAGGTAACATTTTCGATAGGATAGTCTTTTATTTATGTAGTGATTTTTATAGACCAAGAACATGTTTTGGAAAAAAGATGCGCACAAATCGCAATTCATGATCAATAGCAGGTCACACTGACCTACCACGACCCCAACAGTCACGATGTCATCACAAAACTTTCGACACTATCACGCTTTTATACCTCTCGTCGCCTGCTAGATTTGTTTGTGAAAGAACATCAGGATAAAAATTGTTTTTATAGTAAGTAAATATGAAAAATATTGTTGCGTTTATATATAGCCTTTGCTTTATAATCCTCTGTTTAAGGCTGGAGGTATAGTATAACATAATGTTCAAACTCATATTTCTATTTAGGAAAAATATAATTTTAAATTTAAGTTTCGTGATTTATTAAGGTTGATTTAAAGATTTAGTTCTGTATTTGTGTACATTTCATTATAAATCGACTTATAGGTGCTTTGTCATTTATTCGAATGGTATTTTGTGTTTTAAATGATAACATATTTATATATTTCATAACATAAGCATTGGTTTCTATACTCTGTCTGTCTGTATCTGTCTCACTCTCTGTTTCTCTGTCTGTCTGTCTCTGTCTCACTCTCTGTTTCTCTGTCTGTCTCTCTGTTTCTCTCTTTATTTCATTCTCTGTTCCTGTACTTTAATCTCTCCCTCTTTACTTAAATATCTCTTTCTCTACTTTTTGCACTTAAATATCTGTGTGTACTTAAATCTCTCATTAAACTGAAATACTTATGTACTGTAATCCCCCTCTCTCTCTCTTTACTAAAATCTCTGACTGTACTTAAGTCTCTGAATGTACTTAGGACTTTGGACTTAGATCTCTCACTGTTCTTTGATATCTCTCACTGTACTTGAATCTCTCTCTGTACTTAAATCTCTCACTGTAGCTTTGATCTATCTATATCTTTACTGAATTCCCTCTTTCTCTACGCTCGTCTATCTGTCTCTGTGTACGTTATTATATAAATCCCCACTGTATTGAAATATCTCTTTCTTTACTTTAATCTGTCTCACTCATTTATTTCAGTTTCTTTTCTCAAAATTAACAAAAGTTACGGTGGACCATCTCTATGTCTATTAAGAGTCACGATGACGTCATGGATGTTACTGATGACGTCACTGCTGATATTGAGCCAATTGGTTGAAATGTCCCCATGTCCCTCTTGCCTCAGGCAGGTATGTATAACATCATCACATATTTTCAGAAACAATATGATACATTCTTGTGAAACAACAAATCATATACGATTGTGATTAATAATGAGTTGTGTTCAATGAACGCGACCTTCTACTAGACCTTTCAAGACTCAGTATAGGAGTGAAACGGATAATAGTGAGACTAGGTTTACTTAGACTGCATCGACGTCATGTTAAAATAAATTTTAATAGTTAAAATTATGCAACGCATTTCAATCTCAAATGTAGCCTTCTAAATACTATATTTTAGGCATTCTCTCCCCACAGAGGCAACTCAGTCATACCTGAATTAGCCTCTGTTCTATTACGCCTAGATCCTGGGGTTCCGGCAGATTGCCCTAGCGGCAAAAAGTTGTAACTTGAGATATCTCCCTTATCTGCAGCCAATGAAAACACCTTTTGGAGATCAACGACTTTGGGAATTCTCAACGGTCGTACAGTGACTTTCGAAAGTATCATGCCTTTAGGTTTATTTTTCATTAACAGTGTGAGAGGGGAAATATTTGAAAATCAGATATTGATAAGGTTTTTCATTAGAAACATACTGTTTTATAATTGTGTAAATTGTTCTTTGTTTTATGATAAATTTTATTTTAATAATCTACCAAATAAAAACTAATGAGAAGGTAAAAAAGCAATGTTTTGTAGAAAGAAGAGTTATCTCCCCTGAATGCCGAATCACCGGTAATAGCCGGGAGTAGCCGAGCTTTTGCGAATGACCCCTTTTGAAACGGCGTCGCTGATTGCACAACTAACTTCCGATTGCCTCCAATCAGATTTCTACTTTTCTGTCCCGTGTATTAGCCGTAATAGAACAGAGGCTAATTCAGGTATAACTGAGTTGCCTCTGTGGGAAGAGAATGTATTCTAGGAGTTCGGTGTATAAATAAGAACATTTACGTTTTTCAGCCTCTGGAATTTGACCATCCCATATTCCCATCCATCACCGCTGCAGAGGAAGAAGCAGTGAATATATTTGATAGAATCAATGGAAAAGGAGAGAAGAAAGAACTCTTTACAGTTCAAGAGGTAGGCTAACTTTAATACTTTAAAAATCAAATCCTGAAAGTATATTTCAGCTGTTCGTTGTTGTAAGTTAAACCAGACCAAAACTTCATCTTTTGACCGATTTAAATACTATGAATAAATGTACGAAGAAAACGTAAGGTGGATTTATTTTGGCAATCAACGATTCTGGTTTTCATAATTCTGACTGCATCACTTAAAAATAATTAAGAAAGAGGACACTTGGTAGATTTTTTTTCTGTGAATAGAAAATGAGAGTTTTGCCTGTTTGTATTTTTACAGGGCAGTTAATTTGAAATTCTGTTTAAATAAGATAAAGATACACTTATGTCTAATGATTTTTCAGTCACTAAAATTATTCTAGATGAGTAAAAATGCTACATATTGCGATGCTTTCAAGGCCGAAAAGTTGGTTGTTCTCTGGAATGAACTGGCATTTTAGAAGTTGGTAATATTAGGAAGAATTCTATGGATGAACAACTTCTTTATTTTCGCATTAGCATTTTGTTATATAAAAAGTATCGCCAGATCTTTATAATTAAATTAACAAACATCAGTCAATATTGATTTTACCTTTTCATCGGCGCAAGGTTTAATTTATACATGGATATTTGAGGGACCGTTAAAGTTTGTTTATTTATCGATTTTTATATTTTGGTATCTCAACTGAAATATAAAAGAAAACAAAACTCCATATTTTATGGAAAATGATATTCATATTTTAAACGTATCTTAAACTGTCACTAAATTGCAACATTATTTACCCAACCGTATATTAGTACAAATATGTTTTGGACGAGATTTTGTATAACATTTGGGAAAGTGCTAGTTATTGGTTTATGTAGGGATTTAAATTTTATGAAGGGATTCGAACCCCGAATGGAATTCGTCAATGAACATGTACTGATTTTGATACCTTGAAGAAAGTTCGATTCGTAATACCATTAACCTCCAAGTCAGCACCAAAAAGCACTGAACATACCAACAGCTTCACCTCTCGACCATCGGGCCTGTCGATGGGGCTAGCCTAGAAAAATAGGAATTTCTACTATTGCAATTATGATTCTTACTATTATGATATTACATTTGATCATTATAACGGTTGGTATTTCTGATTGACGTGTTATTCAAGGAATTCTGATTGATTTTTATTCAAGGAAAATGGACCAGGGATGAAAAAGAAACTTGAACACCGTCACAAAAGAGCGATCACATCGGACAAAAACAAGTACTGGCCTAAAGCAATTGTACCCTATGAATTCGACAAGGATTATTGTAAGTTTTGATGAATATTTTGTAAGAAAATAAGTATTAACAAATAATTAAATCATTTTTAGTTGAACTTTTTTAGAAAATCTTTTTAGTCATGAATTTTTACTCATGATTCTGTATTCATATATTTACATTATTTTACAGCGGAAAACCGGAGAAAAGAAGCCATTATTGCTATGAAAAGGCACGAGAAATACACGTGCGTTCGTTTTGTACCTTGGGTATTGAATAAAACAAGATGGGATTTGGATCTGCCCGATGAAGGCCACATGCGGTTTGTCAAACATGATGCGTAAGTAAAACTTTCATTTTCAATTGAATACACATATTTATGAGTTACCCGTTCGAAATTAAGAGACCAACATAAACTCGCAAGATCAACAAAATGACTTCTTAAGCATGTCTCAGATAACCACGGTCTCAATTCAGCGATGACATTTACACGGAAAAGCATGCTTAAAGACGACACTTTCTCGTGCTGCACGTGCATCGGCATTGTTTCGGTCAAACCGTGCCAATGTTTGATCCGTTCTGATTGAAGGGTATTTGGTATGTTCATCGGAAACTTTGAATTGGTAAAATTAGTATTTCTAGGCAGTTTTGATTTCAGTTTGTTTTGCCGCATATTTTTTTGTAGTTCGTATATTGTACAAACATTTATTTTTCACGCAAAAAGTTTAAATATTTGATGGCTTGTTTGTGCATGTCTATGAGGAAATACATAAATAGTCATTGAAGCGGTTATAAAATCCCATGTATGGATCCTTTTTCTTTCTTTTTTGTTGAAAAATAACGATTCGCATGTAAAAACTAAAAAAACAATGCTACTATTCTTTTTTGTGTGACTATTTTAATCAATTGCAACGTGTAAGTTAAATAACTTTTAATACATATTGTTACAAGGGTTGTGTCTTTAGCTTAAGTCATTATCATATCTGGATATCGCGATAAAATATTTAATATAACATTCATCGGAATCAGTAACTGATACTGGCATTGTTAAATGTTTGAAATTCCATTTTTGACTTGTGGATGGCAGTGGAGTTTTAAATGGAGTAACTTTACTTGTGTGTTTAAATTCTTTTTTGGATTTTTTAGAAAACATATGTCATGACGTTTTAACAGAATATATAACTGGTCTTTCTGACACTATGGAAAACATGTCAATAACTCCTATACATAGACTTATTTTAAACCTAAAATTCAACTAAGCTGCCTCTTGAATTCCAATAATATTGATAGTTTTAATCATGAATTGGTGAAATATATTTTTTAAACAATAGTCCGCAATCCTTAAAACGGGGTTTTACTCAATTATGAGATTATGAAATTACATATTTATCCATGTATATAAATAAACAGGATTCCAGAGTGACACTGAAGCATCATGGACAGTTTGTCTCGATTTGAGTTTTTGTAAGCTAACATATTTACGTGAAGTCAAATGTAACTCATGTGTGGCACTACACCTAAAATACCGAACAATAAAAATTGAATAATATAAAGAATGCGAATATCTTTATAAATGTCAAAGTTTATATGCAAATAATGAATTAGTAAACGAAAGAAACAATTTCACAACTTTTCTTAATAACGTCATACTGAAAAACCTTTTAAAAGCTTCCCCAATAAAAAACACAAGAACCTAATTTTAAATTTCTTCTGACAATGAACTTTTACATAACAGTTACACTGTCTGTCGTTATTTCTGAAGAAACCTATCCTCATACTAATACTGATTATCTGAAAGTGACTCTTAACTATGTTATTGTGGGACTGTTTTATTTCTCGACGGTCTAATGATGTAAAGTCTATGTCAACGACGGGTATTTCTTTCAAGGATATCCATAGCTGTCAATTTGCCGCTGGTATAACCATCTCTTCAAGTGCCCATATCCGTACATCAATGATATAAATGACAATCTCTTGCGCAGAGAAAACACGAATTTCAGTGGCATTGTTCGACTTTTAATTGCCCCTCGTCGGTTGTACATTTCATGGTTTCACGTTTTGCATGTTCATTCCGAAGATCACGTGCTTGTCGTGCAATAGAGTGGCTCGTGCAACGCATGCAGAACAGATGTGCTGTTTGGCGGATTTTTTGTAATTTGCTTAAGTTGTGAATATTGAAGATTAGCATTTGTGAAAAATTAGGAAGTCGACCATTTATGAAATCCTTGATTCTGTGCTTACAAGATATCCTAGATATTTCGCATTTAAGTAATCAAGTTCAGAAAGTGACTTCATTCAAAAGTTTGAAAGAAAATAACAGTAAAAAAGGCTACTTTTGGTCGATGTAAGATGTCCTTATGCAGAGTCTTGACGAAATAAAAGTTAAAAAAATCCGAATTGCATGACCCTTTGAGACTTTTTGATTAGGTTATGTTGACATTGAGAGCCTTTTTGTTTATTCAAGAGAGCAAATAAAATCAATGAAATTCCCCCTGGTTATGACAAAATCCCTCTTTATAAGAAAAAATCTGATAGCCAATCAGCGATTTGAATGTCACAATGTTGACTTTCAGACCCTCCATGTGAAAAGATGTCAAATTGAGTTCACTTAATCTTCCTTTAGGGTTCACGTTTTTGTTTTTTCACCAACATAATGATACAAATAATACAAATAATAAGACAGGTTATTGGAAATTAAAGAACTCAAGTTGACAAGTTTTCTCTCTATCAAATATCATAATGGAGTCAATATTATCTATGATGAAGCCTGGCGTCAATACATTTGGCAAATTATGAAAACAAACAAATTTATGTTTATCCACAGTGTCATTAAAATTTTTATATGACGGACTAAGTTAAAGAGGGTAATGTCAGTACCATTCCTAAGAACTAAAATTTAACAAAATCATAATATACATAATATACTTCTGATGAATTCCAACAACTGCATATCAATCAAGCAATCAAGCAATGCAAAAATATGACAAGTAATCGTTTCTAAAACTGATTGAGTAAATGCTGTGTCTTTCAACAACAAACGTTGCTTTTTGATGAAATATTACCATTTGTTTGTACATATTTGACCCAAAAAACATTTCTATGTCACTTTAGAATATCTGTTAATTACAAGTGGTGTATGGTGTTTGTTATCCATATCATTGGATGATGGATTGACTAAAGTTTTATGAAACTGTTATCAAATGGAAAGAAGTTCAGAAAAATTCAATATATTGTATCATTGCGTGAAATATTTAAATAAGATTCACATATAAGCACTGTATCTTTAATATTGTTTATATCTTTTGGTTTTGGACATGGAAATAATATATTATGCACAATAAAAATATTTTGAGCGCATTGAGTTGAAACTAGATTAGACGTAAGAAATGCTGCATTGCATAGCATGTATGAATTTGAAGCATCACACGCTGTAAAAAATATTTCTTTATATATCTCATCCAAGTTTTAAATGTTTAATTTATTAGTGAGTTTCTTTGATGAATTTAGTTTCACTGTCCATGTCTTTAAAACAGATAATGCCAATGTAAAGTTAGAAACTGGTTTAAAAAGGATCCCAGTCCTCTTGTGTACTCAAACACACGTATCTCGTTTGTAATATATACCAATGCTTGAAGTTTTGAGTGATTGGTAGGTTGGCGAAATGAAAATTGCTTTTTATGGTTAACCCTGCCTCATATATATGATTTGAGCGGCTTTACAGCTGTCTAGATAGGATTTAGCTTTATTTCACAATTCAAAAAAACCTAAAATTTTGACTTGATAGTGTTTGAAAGGATAAAAGACAAGTATTAAAAGTTTATGCCTAGTTTATGAAATAAATACTTAGACATCATCATTCCTTGTCAAAAAGGATTTTTCATGACTTAAAAGTCTTTTTTGGAAGCACTCAAACTATTATACTTTGAGAAAAAATATGAAAAAGAAAAGTGTTTGTGTAAACGCCTGTCAACTCTTTATTTTTTATGTGTACACTTTCTGCACCTGAGTTCTAAGAAGGAAAGGGTTTGACCTTTTACGAATTTTTTATGTTGTTGTTGAAAAATATTGAATGTTTTTTTTACTGCAGATCAATGTGATAGTGTAATGTTTAGAAATACGTATAGCACAAATCATGATATATTCTTATTTCAGTTATGACATTTCTTTCTACAAAGTTATCATAAGAAAGATAAACATATATTTGGTGTCTTGGAAGTCAATCAAGTACTCCATTGTTTTTATATTGGAATTGTTGTTTAATTAGCAACACCTGAGACCCGAAAGATTATTTAAAGCTGAAATCTTTTATAGCCTTTTCATCGCAAGAGGCAGGCTAAGGTTTTCATACACGTTCAAATATAAATATAGTTTTTATTCATGAAACTTCTGAACTAGTAGTAAAGTAAAAGTACTCAGACGCTACTCAATTTGTGATTTAGGATGAACGTCTTTCATAATTCAACTCAATCAGTAAACATCTCCTTGAATATGTTTCTATGCATCTCTCGAGATCTGGATTGTATTGAATTTAAATAAACATCTTGAACATCGACCAAAACTGTATTAGGGAATATACCAAGACAACACTTATGGGCCCCATTTCAACGTCTTTTGTATCTTTATATATACACTATTCAAGAAATGAAGATTGAAATGTTTTTAACCATCTTCGCCTGCATGATACTGGCTTGATGGAGGACGAATTGGCTTTCAAACTGTCAATAATTTGTTGACTAAGCAAATTGTGTAACTTCAGCAGCGTAATTATCCAATCACCTGCATGAGCTTTCCGACAATGTCTAATGTTAAACCAGCTTTATCTGGTACTGACCTAACTCCAAATACATCATTAGAAACCAACACATATTCTGCCAAATTGGTAAAATACTTGAGACTCAGTCAATTTATCTTTCCACCTGACATTGATTTTCCTTCAAACGTTTCTTGATTTGAAGATTGGCTTTTTACGCGATGCCCTCACTCTTGAGTCTAAACGAACATCAGGGTGAATCAAGCAGTCTCTACGTCAGAAAATCTTGTATAGAATAATGGCACTTGTGATCTGTCCATAAGCTTAGGCTGTTTCTATTTTGACTTTTGACTTTTGAAGAGTATATGGAAAGGATCGATGTAGTCTATCAAGGCCCAGATCGAACAGGAAATATATCATGTATAATGTATATTCTTCATTATGGGCGTGTTGGTGACGAATTGACTTTTAAACTGACACCTGCTGATAATTATTTTTAAGTAAGTAAACTGATTGACTATCAGTAGAAATTGAAATTTCTTTTGCACTTGCAAATGTTCCTGATTTCAGAAAAATGAAATGAAATTGATAAGAATATTAAGGTTGATGAAGCTTGTATGTAAATTAAGATATTCTCTGTGTAAAATAGATTCAGTGTTTAATCCAATTTCTATGCATGGTATTCAGGGAATGGTAAATTCATACGTAGGTTTTAATTAACAAAAGGCACCTTTGAGACTCATCAATGATATTTGTTATGAAGTAAGCGTGACATGTATTGGACGCAAGATGATGCCATTTACAATTTCTTTCCTAAATATACGCCCGTGCTTGGCAACCACATCTAGATTGTCTTTTCTTTTTCTACGAATCACATACACATTGATAGTTAATACCCAATGGACACAATTGGGGTAACTGCGGATCCTAAACACATAATGATGACGTTACCGAAAGCGGTTCGTTAAAAGCTACGGCACTTTTGCAGAGGGTACTGTACTTCGGACATCAAAATAAGTATTTGATTGTTGAATAAAACAGCTAAATATGACCTCAGAATTTCGACGAAATATTTTTTTGAAATTGATGCATTTCTTTTCTCAATAGCTAAATTACATGAAACTATGATGAAACGTCCCTTTTTCATGCACTAAATTTCTGATTACATTAAATTTCTGCTTTTGCGTCAAACTTGCGTAATGTTGCTATTTTCAATGTCTTCATTTTTGTCATTTTCATTTAGAAAGCTCTATTTGACAAAACATGAGGTTTTGTGATGATGTAAATATTTCAAATATCTCAGGGGATTACATGTTTGCGAATGTTATACTTGTCACTTAATGGCATATATATTAAGCATTTTTAGGACATTTATTTTCCTTAAATTCAGAGAATATGTAAACCAAACAAAGGTTGTTAAATTGACAACATTCAAATTCTCACGGGAAGTACTGTTTTTTGTATGAATTAAATACCATTGTGACCTTTTTTAAAGATGATAATGTTTTTGTTATATAAATCTAAATGCAGCAGCATTTAACCATTGTGGCCTTAAGAAAACAAGTTTGTGACAGGAAGACGTTTTAAATATTTTTAGATAATCGTAACAACTATACTAGATCCTAATCTGCTAAGTTTAATAGTACATACAAAGCAGGGAAATCAGAAAGTTTTCTTAAGCAGGCTCGCTAAATGATCACTTAAACAAACTTATCACTGATGTTAATTAAAGAGTAAAGACTAAAAAAAAGTACTATTCAAGAGAAAAATAGGTTATTTACAATCTTTTTTGTTTGAATAACACTGGCTATAGGTTTGCTAATTCTGCTTACAACTGCATAAATCTTAATTTTGTGAAAAATGAAAACAGTTGATCACATCTGACTGACGCTTGTAAAATTTTGTTCAATTTCTGTATAATAAAAAACCCCAAATAAGATAACCAACAAGATGTTATACATGTTCAACTAAGCAATTTGGAGACAACATTGATTTGCAATCATGACCGAATTGTAGCATCATCACGAAAATCACTTGAAATTTATTAATGAAATTAGAAGTTGATGTTATGTTTCCAAATAGATATTCAATTCAGGCAATTTTTTTAATACTAAAAGTCGAGATTGGAACGCGAATATCTGTTTGATAATTTTGCCCATTTACCTCTATGATGATATATTCATATATTTATGATATATAAAAATGAGAAATATTTGATAAATTAAATTTTAAATGGCGGGCGGTTTTATTGCACTCAATCAGCGGATTGCAAAAGTAGTAGCATTATGACGTCATCTAACTTGTTTTGGTTACCCAAGACTCGTTAAATGACTTTCAGCTGGTTACACAACACTTGTTTCAAATAACTAAACTTTTCTCCTGAAGATATTCAGAACACGTTTGTCTTTAGATATAACATTGGGATGAAATATGTATATACAGTTTCAGAGGTGTTTTCATTGCTGTCCACTGATCTCATAAACGAAAACCAACAAGAAAAGCCTTTAAACAGGCAAGCTTTGGGGCACCCGGTTATGTATCACTATATAGAACCAGGAGATTTAGGTTAGGGAGGACGGGGACGAGGACTTATACTTGAATAAATTGTTCCAATCGGAGCTCTTTGTTTTGATACATAGTAAAACATCTCGTTCTTTGCGTTTAAATTCCACCCAATGATGATATAATTTTTTAAACATTAATACAGTAATTCAAAGTTATGTTGCTTTAAAAGATAGCTGACAGTGAGTTTAATACAAGAGCCAGTGATTAATTAAAAGATAAATTGTTGTGCTAGTAAACTTTCCGGATACATTGTTTTCCAATACCCGCAAATTAAGTTAAAACCAGACGAATTTCCCATTGACTTTCATTGAGTGAACGATCAGTCATTGACAAGGCGGGACATTCAGCGCTCGCGTAAAAAATTGAAGGAACCGAATTCCTAGTTGATACAAAAATGGAATGTCGTTTCCGAATGTGAAATGCAAAAGAATACACCGAAAACTACAAAACAGCTCACATGCATATGCAAAATTGATATTTATTAAGGGTGTAAACGCTCATCCATATATTGTTGAAAATATACGATATATTTTACATCGAAACATTATCATAATTATCATTTTCCAAATTAAAGCTTGCCAATTATTTCGTAACACCCACATGGTCACGTGGGAATAAATTTGCTACAGCTCTGTCCATTGGTCGTTCGAAATACCAGAATATGCTTAAAACAAATATCATTGGTTGAAACTTCTCTTTGAAGTTTCCAAGAGTAATATAGAGAGAAACTTCTGCCATTAGTTTTCAATATCAAATGTTACATAACTTTTGGGTCTCTGGACCCCAAAGCAATAAGACCTGTTCGAATCAAAACCTTCTTTGATTTATGATAAGTTCTATATGTCCAATGACCTTTATGGAATTCAGTAAACAATAGTGAACAAGAGGTATAATGACTATAATAATGACTTTTTAGTGAAAGAAACGATTTCACAAATTTTCGCAGAAACTAAAAAATCTTTAAATGCTTCTTCAAGAAAAAAACAAAAAGGAACATATTTAAAAAATTTTAACGATGCATTTTTACATAACAGTTACAATATCTGTCGTTATTTCTGAAGAAAACTATCCTCATACTAATACTGTTTATCTGAAAGTGACTCTTAACTATGTTATTGTGGGTCTGTTTTATTTCTCAACGGTCTAATGATGTAAAGTCTATGTCAATGACAGGTATTTCTTTCAAGGATATCGATAGTTGTGAATTTGCCGCCGCTAAAAGTATCTCTTGGGTTGGCCATATCCCTACACCAATCGATTAAAATCTCCATCTCTTGTGTTGCGTTTCAGTGGTTTTGATCGACTTTTAGTTGCCCCTCGCTTCGGTTGTACATTTCATGTTTTCACTATTTGCATGTTCATTCCGAAAATCACGTGCTTATCGCGCAATAGATTGGCTCGTGCAACGCATGCAAAACAGCTGTGCTGTTGGGCGGATTATTTTGTAATTTGCTTAATGGCACCACTCGATCGGCTTTCATCCGCCATTTTGAAATGTTAGCATTGCGATAAAACAAATGTGCTATATAATCCTTATTCATAACAAAAATTAAGAAATAACTACTTGATTGATAGAGGAGAAGCATATTTACAAATAATGCATAAACAAAGTTACCAGTTACGACAGCTTTTTGTTGTAGTAATGCATTCCACGATCGTAGCTTCGATGATTGGCTTCATTTCATGATGTTTTTATTTTTTGAGCGATACATTTATTTGGTCAAATTGTTAAATCTTGAACAACAGAATGCTAACCTCACAAACATATTCGAAATTAAGTGTGAAATTATCATGTAAAAATGATATGTAATTGTAAACAGGAAAGTCCTCCTGAATTTCGTTTCCACAAAAAAAACCCCTCTCGAATGGTACCTTTAAGTAGTGAATATCGAAGATTAGCTTTGTGAAAAAATAGGAAGTCAAACATCTATGAAATCCTTGACTTGTCTGAGCAGGATATCTTAGATTTTCTAAATTTATGTAATCAAGTTCCGAAAAATGATTTTGTTTGCGTTTAAATAATTAAGTTCAGAAATTGAATTCATTCAAAAGTTTGATACTTTTGGTCGATGTAAGATGTCCTTATTCGGAGTCTTTAAAAAAATATAAGTATAAAAAAGTCAAAATTGCATGCCCTTTGAGACTTTTTGAAAAGGTAATTTTGACATTGAGAGCCTTTTTGTTTATTCAAGTGAGCAAATAAAATCAATGAAATTCCCCCGGTTATGACAAAATCCCTCTTTATAAGAAAAAAATGATAGTCAATCAGCGATTTGAATGTCTCAATGTTGACTTTCAGACATTTCTTTATAACGTATATTGAAAAACCTTTAAAAAACTTAAAAGAAAAAATACAAAAGAACCTATTCTAAATTTCTTCCGCCCCGGACATAACAGTTACAATGTTTTACATAACAGTTACGATGTCTGTCGTAATTTCTGAAGAAAACCTATCCTCATACTAATACTGTTTATCTGAAAGTGACTCTTAACTATGTTATTGTGGGACTGTTTTATTTCTCGACGGTCTAATTATGTAAAGTCTATGTCAATGACGGGTTCTTCTTTCAAGGATATCGAAAGCTGTCAATTTGCCGCTGGTATAACCATCTCTTCAAGTGGCCATATCCGTACATCAATGATATAAATGACCATCTCTTGCGTAGAGAAAACACGAATTGCAGTGGCATTGTTCGACTTTTGATTGCCCCTGGTCAGTTGTACATTTCATGTTTTGCACGTTCATTCCGAAGATTACGTGCTTGTCGTGCAATAGAGTGGCTCGTGCAACGCATGCAGAACAGCTGTGATGTTGGGCGGAATATTTTGTAATTTGCTTAAGTAGTGAATATTGAAGATTAGCATTTGTGAACAATTAAGAAGTCAATCATCTATGAAATCCTTGACTTGTCTGAGCTTACAAGATATCCTAGATATTTTCGCGTTTAAGTAAATAATTTCAGAAAGTGACTTCATTAAAAAGTTTGAAAGAAAATTACAGTCTTAAAAGGCTACTTTTGGTCGATGTAAGATGTCCTTATGCAGAGTTTTGACAAAATAAAAGTTTCAAAAATCCGAATTGCATGACCCATTGAGACTTTTTGATGAGGTTATGTTGACATTGAGAGCCTTTTTGTTTATTCAAGTGAGCAAATACAATCAATGAAATTCCCCCGGTTATGACAAAATCCCTCTTTATAAGAAAACAATTGATAGTTAATAAGCGATTTGAATGTCTCAATGTTGACTTTCAGACCCTCCATGTGAAAAGATGTCAAATTGAGTTCACTTAATCTTCCTTTAGGGTTCACGTAATCTTTTTACAACAACATAATGGTACAAATGAGACTATAATGAGACAGGTTATTGGAAATTCAAGAACTCAAATTGACAAGTTTTCTTTCTATCAAATATCATAATGAAGTCTATATTTTTCATGATGAAGCCTGGCGTCAATAAATTTTACAACTTATGAAAGTGAAAGTTTATTCTTATTCAAGGCCTCATGGCCAAAAGTACAAAATCGTATAGACATGCATGGATATAGAGATTGTAAATTGCATAGGTAGATTACGTTTCAGGCAATTTGCAAGTTGCTTTCGGTATTGAACATTTTGTGAAGCCATTAGCAAATATAACTTTTTACCTTGTCGGATGGCTTGTTAATTGAAATTCTTGGTGTGGACAAAGTAATAAAATCTATTTTGAATAAGGCCATTGTTACATTTTGTACATAAGTAAATACATCAGTACATTTACAGTAAATTTGTTTTATATTGAAATCGTATCGATATTGCAGTATATTAAGATAGTGGCTCATACATCTTAACTTACAAAAAAACAACCCAAAAACGAAGGAAGTATTTATTTTAAATAAGTTTCAAAATGTAAATATCTGGTTCCAGAATACTTTTGTAAAAGCAATAATTATTCAGATATGATGATGAACAGAAGTTTCTATGCCATACTTGCTATTGTTTATCTTTACATCATTGGCTGAAACATTGCCAAATCACCACAGTCTTAGGATATCAATATGTATTAAACACAGTCTCCAGTCATTAGGTTCGAACATGTGACATCAATGGTATCGAATCTACGTTAAACCACGAAAATTGAAAAACACAGTAGGTTTATCTCCATTCTACCATGACGATTTTTTTCAGCGTTTTAAATGTGATTTTTTTCTACCGATAACGTCAGTTGTGCTTCGGTCAACACTGTGACGTCATAATGTCTTGTGCTTATGACGTCACTGTCGACATCACTCAAACCAAAACCGGTTGTGGTAGCTTATTGTTCTAAATTCAGCTTTTCGCTTAAAATTATACTATTTCCTGGACATAAACATGCATGATATTGATACGAACCAAACTCTACTTATATAAAAGTACGTGTAGTACAATGATAAAACCCTTTTAGTTATTATTCAGACGAAGCAACTCCCGAAGCGTACGGTGACTGTATGCATCTAGACTCGTTCGTTTCTAGGGCAGAGTGTATTAAACCGCGGTGAACGCCCGTCATAAAAATCGTTTTCGAACGTAGGTTAGACCATAGAAATAAACCAATGAAATTCAATGATTTTGAAATGTCATGGTAGAATATTTGACACATTTTTGAAAATAGTAAATACGTAGTCTTGAAGAAGCTCCTATTTTACTTGATAGTAGTTGAAAGGATAGATAACAAGTATGAAAAGTGTTTGCCTTATATTTGAAAAAAATCCTGAAACACTAGCATTCCCTTTCAAAATGATTTTTTATGACTTTCAAATCTTCCGGAAAAGCACTCAGACTGGAACTTTTAGAATAGAATGAAAGTATATACTAATATGTCAAATCTTCAGTCTTTTTATGTGTACACTTTCTGCACCTGAGTAAATATACTCTTAAAAAGAATTGGTTTGACCTTTTATGAAAAAATGCCAAAAAACGTGAAATGTTAGTGCAAACCCTTTCAACTGATGTTCGAAAATCATGACAAATTTAAAGGAAAAATTGGTGACCCGATAATTCCAAAATTTTGGAATTTTTATTTTTATTATCTCCATCATCATCCAGTTTCTTTACTAGTGTTAGGTCAGCCTGCAATACAATAAGCAGACATTTGTGAATATTTAAGGATTGTTTTACATGTAAAACAATCCTTATAATTACACATTCAAGATATTTTCAAAAAATCTAACATCAATGTTGTGAGATTGTGATTTGTTACACGAAACAATACAAAGTTGAATCAAAGTTAAGAACTCTATAAACTAAAACGGCAGAAGATTACATTTCGTTCTCGCAATCATAGGCACCCATGCAATCACAGTTTGTCTCAACCGGGATCCGTTTTTTCGGAATATTCCTAATTAGCATATCACAGCAAAATGTCCACTGCAAGACGCTCGGAGCGAACAAGCTTGAGGACTCGTAGTTATTAAAATGCAACCTTTCCGGTGAAGGTATGGATTTCGTTAGGGAGAGGAATGTATTTACTTGTTACAAACGCAGGTGGGAAGTGATAAGATGCGTTTAATCTGTCTTTGCAAAAGAACGTAACTCCCAACTGTCAAAACCGGACTATTGCGTCAGATGAGTGTGACGTCACAAGGAATGAATGCACGGGGTATGGTTGCAAATTTTTCTGCATTCATCGAGTAACGGCAGAAGGATTTTGGCCGCTCTCGTCCAATCAGAATTGCGGGAATTAGTGTAACAAAACCAACTTGTAGTTATACAGCAGTGGCAAATTACAATCAATTTCTAACAGTTAAAATAGCTTTCACTCCACTTACACCATTGATTAGAAACCAACTCATTTTCCGACGAAAAAGGATAATACTTGAGACGTAGTCAATTTACCTTTCCTCATAACATTGATTTTCCTTCAACGTTTCTTGATTGGAAGATTGGCCTTTTATGGGAAGCCTTTACTCTTGAGTCTAAGTGAACATTTATGTAAATCAAGCAATCTCTCCATAAGAATTTTCGGTACAGAATGATGTTACATTAAGGTTAAGCCATTCCAATTTTTCCAATGATTTGCAATATATGTAGAATAATATAAACAAGGTTCGTTGTTTGCAAGGTACAGATCTGACATCATCGGGAAATATAACTTGAATATATGTATGAAATAGACATTGTTTCTGTTTCGTCAAAATAAATAGAAAAACAAATCGTTAATTCCAAACTCAGAGGTTACCTATTTTATACAGGATATGACACATAGAAGACCACCAATAACATTATTTCTCATTATTCATTATTAGCGTGTTAGTGATGAATTGACTTTCAAACTGACACGTGCGGATAACCATTTTTGTGTAAACTGATAATTTAATTTTTTCGACTATCAGCGAAGATGTGCATTTCTCTGGAACTATGTTTTAATATTTTCATGCTTTTAAACATTTAATTGATATATCAAGACAAGACAAATTAACTTACTTACAGCAATGGCAATTTTCTGTTCATCTTCATGTACTTTTCTACAGTATCTCCATACTGGAAACGACTTAAACTGGCTTAGCCTGAACAATCCAGACGAATTTGTAAAATCGTTGAGACGTAGTCAACTACCTTTCAAAACATTGATATCTTGATATGTATACATATATGTATAAGGTCACTGTTAACTTTGCTAAAAATGAAAAACAAATTAAATGAAATCAATAAGTATATTTAGGTTGATGGAGTTTGTATGTTAATTAAGCTATTGTCTGCGGTGTATGATCCAATTTCTGTTGTAACCAGACAATGTTAAATTCATACATTGTTATTAACATCAAATGCACCTTTGAGATTCATCAATAATATTTGATGAAGTAAGAGTGACATACATGTATATAGGACACAAGATGAAGAAAGCACGTAACTTCCTTACTCAAAAATTAAATCTCAACAAAATACTGTTTTTGCAGTTTAAAACTTCCTTTCATGATGCACTTAATTTCTGATTACATTACTTTTCTGCTATTGCGTCAAACTTTGTTTCTGCTTTCAGTTAAATTTAGTTCATCGCTGTCATTTTCAATTAAAAAACTCTATTTTGCAGAACAAAATGCTTTTTGACTATGTAAATATTTCCAATATTTCAGGCGATTACATGCTTGCGAATGTTTTCCTTGTCACTTAATGGCATATTTAGAGATTTTTTTAGGACATTTATTTTGTTTTAATTCACAAAATCTGTAAAGTAAACAGGATTTTAAAATTGACAGCATTCCCATTCTTATGGGAAATATTACTTTTTGTTTGAATGTAAAAATACCATCATAACCTTACATACATGTAAGATGATAATATCATTGTTCTGTAAATCTTAATGCAGCAGCAGTTAACCATTGTGGCCTAAAAACAAAGTTTGTTATATGAAGACGTTTATATACGTTAACCTTTTTGGATACACATTACATATAAAGCAGAAAAAAATCAGAAAATTTCTTTCAGTAGGTCAGCTAAATCAGAACAAAACGAACTTATCTTTTATGACATTTGAAAAGTTATCATAGCCTTTTAGAATTAACATGCCTCTACTGTAAACTAACTCAATTAATTTCCTTGAAAATGTGATTGTCTCTTTTTGATTTTTAGCTCATCTGGCCTGTAAGGCCCGATGGGCTTATGGCATGGCATGGTGTCCGGCGTCCGTCCGTCCGTCCGTCCGTCCATCCGTCCGTAAACTTTGTGGAATTTCGACTTCTTCTCCAGAACCATAAGGCCTAGAAAGCTGAAAGTTTGTGTACAGACTCCTTGGCTAGTGGGGATTATAAATTGTAGCTTTGGTGGCCCTGTGACCCCTAATAAGGGCCACAGGGGCCACACCCTTAAAACCTATTTTCATCTTCTTCTCAAGAACCATGAGACCTAGGAAGCTGAAACTTTGTGTACCGACTCCTTGGCTAGTGAGGATTATAAATTGTAGCTTTGGTGGCCCTGTGACCCCTAATAAGGGCCAGAGGGGCCACGCCCTAAAAACCTATTTTCACCTTCTTCTCCAGAAGCATGAGGCCTAGAAAGCTGAAACTTTGTGTACAGACTCCTTGGCTAGTGAGGATTATAAATTGTAGCTTTGGTGGCCCTGTGACCCCGATGGGCTTATGGCATGACATGGTGTCTGGCTTCTGGCCTACCTTACGTCCGTAAACTTTGTGCATTTTCATCTTCTTCTCCAGAAGCATCTTAAGGCTTAGAAAGCTGAAACTTTGTGTTCAGATTCCTTGACTAGTGAGGATTATAAATTGTATGTTTTGTGGATTCTAATAAGGGCCACAGGGCCACTTCCCAAAAACCTATGCCACACCCTAAAGCAAAATTGATGTGAAGCCTGATGAGCTACAGAGCCACTGGCTCTATTTTTTTCCAGAAGAACATATAATGCATATTTCGTATAGAAATCGTACTTTATGACAAAATAAGATGTTCTCTAATTAGGTTTAATGAAATCGATTTAAAAAGTAGCAAGTGTTCGAAAGCCTAATAAAACCCTTCAAGCTTTAATCACAAAATGTCAGCAACGTTTTTTAGTTGAACATCTGTTAGTACAAATCTTTAAATCATATGTGTCCTTAGGTCACATTTCTTAAAACAAATGTAAATTGCATCATTCGAAGTTCCCCAGACGCTCGATTGTATACGTAGGCGTGAAAGTCTCCAATAATTCATTCCTTTCTGTTCATATACACTGTATATATATGTTATTCATTCCCAAAACTTGAAACGAATATGATCAAAGTAAATTCGAAATTGTGATGTAGGATTAACGTCTTTCATGATTCAACTCTTGTGCATCTCTTTATGCTTGTATTGTATTGCTGCAGGAAACATCTTTAACATCGATCTTAACTGGACAATAGAATATACACTTATGACATAATTACTCCCTCGCCTTTCGTTGTATTCATGCAGACACTATTCAAGACGAAGATGGTTATTTACAGTGTTCTTTGTTGAATAAAATCTGGATAGGTTGGCTAATGCATTTGGCCTGTTAAAATCACTTTGTACAAAGGAAATGAAATGAAAAGATTTCATCTTATCTGAGTGACTATCGTAAAATATTGGCACAATTTATGTTTAATCAAAACACAAAAATAAAAACATGTAATTAAGAATAATCAGTGAAGATGTTTTAACCCATTCCTAATTTCATTCAAAGGTAACAAGTTTATGTAAATTAACTGTCGAGTGAGACATAGACTTTCATTAGTATTGGCAAATATATGTTCATCTTCCTTTTTTTTTTCAACAATAACCCAATATTAAAAACGTTTTTACTCTCTTTGGCCTGACCATACGTTCACCAATGATTAGAAACCAACACATATACCGACGAATTGGTAAAATACTTGAGACGTATTCAATTTACCTTACCTCATAACATTGATTTTCCTTCAACGTTTCTTGATTGGAAGATTGGCTTTTTATGCGAAGTTTTCACCCTTGAGTCTATACGAAAATCAATGTGAGGCAAGAAGTCTATCCGTGAGACTTGCAGGTATAGAATGATGGTACTTGTAAACTTTCCATTAGCCCTTCCTACATGAATGATTTGGAGGAAATAATGATTTGCAATCATGGCCAAAATACAACATCATCAGGAAAAGTCCCTTGAAATCCATGTCTGAATATAAACGTTGATGCTTGTTTTGCCAAATATATAAAAGATCAAATCACAAGACTGGGAGCTTTTCAATTAAAATGTCTATTAGCTTAATTCAATGATATATTTCTATAAGGATTTTTAACACTCTTAATGAATCGCAGCTAAGCTGGCTAAACTTAAAACAGCAATCTAAATTTTCATCAAGGATTTCTGATGTATATAATTTCATAATTGAATATTTGGAATTTCACTTTGAAATTGTCTCTAGATCTACGTCATCAAAGACCGTTGAAACATTGAATACACCTTGAGAAACTGTTCTTGTGCAATGATTATGGTAAAATTTCTAACATTAGATGTAGCAGCGTACATACAGAGATGTTTTCATTGCTGTCCACTGATCTAATAAACGAAAACCAATAAGACCTGTTCGAATCGAAACTTTCTTTGATTTATAATAAGGTCTATATGTCCAATGACCATAATGGAATAAAGAAAACACAAGTGAACACGATGTAGCTATCAGTTTATCGTTCTCTTCCCACATAGGCAGCTCAGTAGAATTACTACGATCTAGCCTCAATTTCAATAAGCCGAGTTTGTGAGCTCGAAAGGGAGATGCCTGATTGGATGCTATCAAAGTTAGTTGTGCAATCAGCGACTCCGTCCTATAATAATCATGGCAATGGCATTGTGATTTGAGGCACCCTTTCCATGCGAGAAGCGTTGTCATTTGCTGAAAAATTTAAATGGATTGTGGTGTAATTTTTCCGCCAGGGGAAACTGCTAAAAAACCACGGATTTGGTCTAATTTGAACAAAGGCTACATCATGACTGAGGTGCATCTGTGGGGAGAGAATGTCAGTTGATTTGCCATTGGTAAAAACTTGCAAAGTTAATCCTTTACCAAGGATCTATGAGTGTTTTCAAAAGGTACCAAACGTTTGTGTTAAAATTGATACACATTAATTAACAAAGGACAATGCCCATAGATATTGCATACTAAAAGTGTTTATGCTGACAGAATATTTCTTCAGGAAGTTTATAAGGAGAGAGTATGTTATGTTGGACTAATTGTTCCCAATCCTTTGCCAAGTTATTAAAATATGTTAATACCAAGTTTATCTCAACTAACACATTGAAATATCATTTATCTTTAACATTCTTGAATGAGAGAAGTATCACAAATATATTTAAATCGTCGTTTTCATGCTGTTAAAACAATAGCTTCAGGTTGAAAATTGTATTTGATGTCTCTGACATTAAAATCATTTAAAATTGTCAATGCATTAAACACACCCAGTATAATGAATGTCCAGGTTAAAACTAGGTTTTAAGCTATCGTTGAAACATATTCTGTATTGAAAAACATATTACATGTACATTTGAAATGTTACTGTTACCAATGCCTCAAATATATTCATAGAAGGGGGTACCACTCCCCGGCAAACGCCATATTAACTAAATCTTTTATCACCTTCGTTATGATATAAACCATTTATTTAAAACATCTGAAAACTAAAGATTATCATTCTCATCTTGTGGTAAATCACTTAAGTAATTTTAATTCTGGAAAAATGTAAAATGGGAAGAAGGTTGAACTACTTTGTTCAGCCTGTTAGCATCAATGTGTTTACTTTCTGCCCTTTAATTATAAAATATTCTTAAAAAAGGAAAAAATACAAAAGTTTTGATTCAGTTTCGAATGTCATGTACTAACAAAATGAAAATAAATGTTGTTGTTACCCTTGCTAAAATATAAACCATTTACTTCAAAAGTGTTAAAACTCTTAAAAGATCGTAATCTCTTCTTGTTGTAAATCACTTCGACAATTCTTCATCTAAAAAAATTTGAAAATGAGAGAAGAAAGTTAAAACCACTCTAATAGCATGTACTGGTTCACTTTCTGCACCTAAGTTATAAAAGGAAAAAATACAAAACTGTTTTGGAATATGATCCAAATACTATCCAAAGGAAAAACTTTTAATCTATATTTCATAAAAAAAATGTCACTCTCTGAAAATTTGATATTTTTATGTTAGAAAATCAGGTCAGATTAAATGGAAAAAATTGCAAACTTTTTAAAGAAATTCAAAATTGGTAAACATGTTATGACTGTTCCTGTTTTAGGACGGAAACTTATTAATAAGGGGACATTCAATTTTCTACATATGAACGGATATATATGTGCCATATTATATAGGTACTAATTCTTTACATTTCAGATATGTAATGGTATTGATTAAATCGAAATATATCTATTCATTTCTATTTGTGTTTCTACCAAAATCAATTGGAATATAAAAGTTGGGTTTGTAAAATAGCGGTATTCCCGAAAAGTTTGTTTTTAAAGATGTCATGTAATGCAATTTAATACGAAGACGTTAAAAAATTATTCCCATTTACATTATCTTTTGGAATCCAATTAGCATATAATCGAGAGAATATGAACTTTAATTCAGTTTTTAATTGACTTTTTATGTACCGTTTTGAAATTACCGCCGATTTTCACAATCGAACGCTTTGAAAACTCACTGAATGATGATTGGCCCCGCCCATGTAGCGAGGGTGTAGAACCTAGCTGTTGTCTCAATTTGCTTACGTACCAAAATTGTTTGAGCGAAAACTTTCGTATGACATTTCGGTATATGTGTTTAGTTCAGGTTTGTAGCTAAGCCCCTAAAGCAAGGACAATGTCATCCAAATAACAAAGTAATACGACTTGGACTTAGACGAACCCTTTTTTCAATAATTGTCGGATTCCCTTTTGTGAATGTGACTATACCTATATGGAGAATGTATTTATAGCAAACAAACTCAATACAAATCAAACGGTATATGATATCATTAAGACATCCATTACAAGTGAGTAAACTGTTTGCTTCGCCGTTTTCCTTTTCTTTCCAAATCACCACTTTAAAAAAATCCACAATTAAAATTGTCGATGTTGTGTAACTGTTCAAATGTAAATAAAAAACTTATGACGTGTACAGTGAAACAATAAGGGATATGTTAATTGTCACCGTCGGAAATGATAATCCATGTATGTAATGCAATATTCGGCAAACATCAGACATTCAGATTATATCATAAAGATACATGTTTAGACACAAGGACGCCAAAATAACATTGAAGCCCATCAAGGAGAATTTAAATTTTTTGAAATGTACAATACACATGTTTGCAAATGTCGCCTAGTTTATTTTGAAAGAGGTGGAAGATAATAATAGATTTTATTACTTCTTTAAATTTTGTAAAGATATCTTTATTGACACGCGTCATTCCATAAAACATTTCTTGCAGAAAACCATTCATTCCATTTTCACTTTCTTAGATTTAGTTAAATTTCAATTCTATGTTGGAGAATTCTGCAAATTGTCTTTATTAGGTGTCGAAGTTTTGGGATGTAAGTAGTAAGTCCATGTACCGTCACTTTTTAAATTATACTCATGGTTATAATGGTTGACACCCCTAATAATTATAGGAAAGAAAAGTTATATATACAACTTTTACGTGTTATTTTCGATTATTTTTGTTGTAATATATGTTAGTATAGTATGTACCCTTGTAAAATAATGTCTATATATATAATAATGTAATAAACATGTGCTATTGTGCAACTAATAAAAAACAAAATCGATAAAGGTGAATAAAAGAAAAACAATAATTTATTTTAAAAAATGTGATTATCCGACATCTTGAGATCCTGATATTGGTACATTGATACAGGTCATCAGTGTGCTCATTTTGGTTCTGTTAAACAATGGATAATTGTATCTGAAGAATTTTTGGTACTGAACCCAATTTTTACACAATATCTTTCGCGGAGCCTTATTCGATAATAAAATATAAAATGCATGTACTTTATAGTTTGCATGATGTGTTAATGCAATTGGATGTCGAAAATACCAGAAATTTTATCAATGTTAATAATTCTTGCATTTAAAAAGCTCAAATCACTTTCCTGTATAGGGGTGTCAACCATTATTACCATGAGTATATTTTCAATTGAAACCAAACAATTTGAAAATGAATTGTCTAGAATGCAAATGATATAAATTCAGCAGAAGCTTTTCCCGATATTCTTCATTTGCTCTTCTAAAATAGCTCAAAATTGAAACACCTCTGGCTTGAACTGACTCCAATTACACCATTGATTAGAAACCAACACATATTCTGACGAATTGGTATTTGACTTGAGACGTAGTCAATTTACTTTTCCTCATAACATTGATTTTCCTTCAACGTTTCTTAATTGGATGATTGGCTTTTTATGCGAAGCTTTCACACTTGAGGCTAAACGAACATTTAAGTGAGTTACGACGTTTTTTCTTCAGAATTTCTTTTAAAGCATGATTGCAATCGTGAACTGTTCACATACTATTCTTTTATCCACAACGTTGAAGCAAGATCAATTCGCATGTCTGACAAATGGCATTAGAAATCAGGAATATGTCTGCATTAGATACTGATGTTTTTCATTAGATGAAGTGTTTCTAAATATTTAAATGGGGGCGACCCTTGAAATATTTTGTCTAGTATACTTTTATAGTGATCATTGTATATTCACGATTTTTCAATCGGAATGGCAAATGTATCTTTTTGATTTAAAGGTCCTTTCCTCAAAAGTCACATCCAAGGAAGTCATGGCGTGTTAACATTTAATGTATAGTTCAACTGCATGACATACCCCTGCAAATGACTAAAAAGGTCAATGTTTAAAGTAGCAGTAGCACCTTTAAACAGAATATAAGGTGATGTCAGGAAAATGGTAAAATATGGTTCCATTTGAAACACAATGTATTTCAACTAAATGGAGCAGTAATAATCAAATATATAATGTATAGTTCAGCCATGCGATTCCTTTTTCTGACAAAAAGGAATCAAAGTTGTTCAAACAAAAATGGCCACCAATGGACTTTATGTGAATCTTTATAATTTGTTCTCTCAAATGATTGGTTTGTGTAATGAGATTTTTGACACAACCAAAATAATACATTTAGCATTCACGTACAATTATCAGTGAAAAATTTGAAATATATCTTTTTCAAAAAACTTGCTACTGCCCCTTTAAGTTATTCGACCAAATATCAAATGACATATCTATAGATCGAGGTTGTTTTGTCGGTTGAGTTTGTGAAGATGATATGTGAATTAAAATAATCTCTTGAAAAATGGATTCCTCACGTTAATTGTGTACATCATATCTACATATAATATCATTCTATTAAACCGTATTATAAATGCCAAATTTATGTCATACCTTTATAAGCATCAAAAGGCACATTCATTTATGTTAATCCTGGTTAAACAAGGGTAAAAAGTAAAGGCTAACTTAGACAGAATTTATAATTCTTTATCCATGAACGGAACCTCACCAAAAGCACAGTTTCTACAGCCGAAAAACTTCACTTTCGTTATTGACAAACTTTCTGATTTCATTGGATGCTTTTTCGTATAGTTCATGTCTGCAAAGGAATTTATTCTGTCGTTTTCATTTAAAACTTCCATTTGAAAGTTCTTTTTTTCAAATAACTGCTGCAACGCATTATGCTCTCGTGACTTTGTTAATATCTTCTTTGTTTCACATTTGTCTGAGGATTACTTGTATGCTCATTCTTGTCAGAAAAAGGTTGAAGATTCTTTGAAATACATTTATTCATCTATTATTCACTGAATCTTTACCACAGTCAATGTTTGACAACTGACAAAAAATTGACAACTTTGATGTTCGCTTGAGAAAGGAAACGTTTTGTTGTGCTGAAACATATACTCGTAATGTGATACAAGTTTTAAAATGTTCTTTACTTTGCATATTCTGACATATTAAGATTCATCAGGAAAAGTAAACGATTCTCTGAAATAAAATAATTCTGTCGCTTTTCTCCACTCCACAATATTAATCCAAATTTCAACTGAGCTCTGCAGCCCATAAATCGTGACCAGGCATACCTAACATACTGTATTATTCAAACATCTTTGTGTTTATATATCATTTAGTACAAAACCATGTTGCATTTCAACAAATGTGTTACATTCTATATGTATATATATTCAAAGAGAGGCGTTAAAATAAGCCTTCTGGCTTGTTCGCCAATCTGTATTTCTTTTGAAATAAAAATACGTTTAAGCCATATTAAGATTTAGAAAATGATGTAGGAGAAAAAAGTTTGTGACAGGTAGATTTTTTTCAAACATTTTTTAAACAGTAACACGTTACCAGGAACCCTTTTTACCATACATAAAACCTTTTATGACAAATCAATACACATATTTTAAAAGCAAATCATATACACAAATTACAAAAATGTATGTGCTGAGAGAGAGTGTTTTAAACAGTTCATTTCAACCAGCACATGGACAACTTGGTATTTGACTTGAGACGTAGTCAATTTACTTTTCCTCATAACATTGATTTTCCTTCAACGTTTCTTAATTGGATGATTGGCTTTTTATGCGAAGCTTTCACACTTGAGGCTAAACGAACATTTAAGTGAGTTACGACGTTTTTTCTTCAGAATTTCTTTTAAAGCATGATTGCAATCGTGAACTGTTCACATACTATTCTTTTATCCACAACGTTGAAGCAAGATCAATTCGCATGTCTGACAAATGGCATTAGAAATCAGGAATATGTCTGCATTAGATACTGATGTTTTTCATTAGATGAAGTGTTTCTAAATATTTAAATGGGGGCGACCCTTGAAATATTTTGTCTAGTATACTTTTATAGTGATCATTGTATATTCACGATTTTTCAATCGGAATGGCAAATGTATCTTTTTGATTTAAAGGTCCTTTCCTCAAAAGTCACATCCAAGGAAGTCATGGCGTGTTAACATTTAATGTATAGTTCAACTGCATGACATACCCCTGCAAATGACTAAAAAGGTCAATGTTTAAAGTAGCAGTAGCACCTTTAAACAGAATATAAGGTGATGTCAGGAAAATGGTAAAATATGGTTCCATTTGAAACACAATGTATTTCAACTAAAACATCTTTGTGTTTATATATCATTTAGTACAAAACCATGTTGCATTTCAACAAATGTGTTACATTCTATATGTATATATATTCAAAGAGAGGCGTTAAAATAAGCCTTCTGGCTTGTTCGCCAATCTGTATTTCTTTTGAAATAAAAATACGTTTAAGCCATATTAAGATTTAGAAAATGATGTAGGAGAAAAAAGTTTGTGACAGGTAGATTTTTTTCAAACATTTTTTAAACAGTAACACGTTACCAGGAACCCTTTTTACCATACATAAAACCTTTTATGACAAATCAATACACATATTTTAAAAGCAAATCATATACACAAATTACAAAAATGTATGTGCTGAGAGAGAGTGTTTTAAACAGTTCATTTCAACCAGCACATGGACAACTCACAGTTTTATCAACGTTTTTAAACAACAAACTCGCATTTCAAAAGGCGTTCTTGAAAACCTTTAGAGGGTAGAATAAGACGGTAGGAGAAGATTATTGACGAACTATCGCAATTAAAGAAATAGGTAGCGAGTATCATTAAAAAGCATTAATATCTAAATTGACTTTTAAAGGGGCAGTAGCACGTTTTTTGATAGTTTTATATTTTAAAATTTTCACTGATAATTGTAAGTTAACGCTAAATGTATCATTTTGATAGTCAAATAAATCTCATATCACAAGCCAATCAGTCATAATCAGGGGACAAAGTATGAAGATTCACATCAAATCCATTGGCAGCCATTTTTGTGAACACCTTTAATTCATTTTCTGTAAGAAAAAGGAATCGCATGGCTAAACTTTACATTATATATTTGAATCATTACTGCTCCATTTCGTTTAAATGGATTGTTCAATTGGAACCATTAATTTTCATTTCCCTGATATCACCTTATATTCCCCCTAAAATCGTGCTACTGCCCCTTTAATGACAATATTATTATATATTCATACCCCACTAATTGAATGGAGGACCGCCAAAATAGTTTAGCATCGATGATCATTTAATGAACTTTAGAATATCTCATTAAGGACAGTATTGATTCTTTTGGCTAAAGTTGATTCGGTTAAATCAAAATATAAAATAGAATTGTGTAACTGTAAAAGTCAAACTCATCATTTTGAGTATGGTTCTTTAGCCATCTCAAAAAAGAAAAATTACAAGGTTATTGATTCAAAACAAGGGCTTCTGGCTGTCTATTACAACTTACTCTAAAAGATTACCAGAGAATCGTTTTTAAACAAAATATTTAAGTATGATCTCTTCATTGCCACGTCAATGAGTGAAAGAAGATGTCAAGACCGAGAAGTATGACAAATCTAGATAAGATCAGCGCCAGGTGTAGTGATTATGTTTTTTCAATCGCAACACATTTTTACTTACTATGTATTTGCTTACACAATATCTTATTTTAAAAGATGTAATAATTACCTTTGATTTTAACAGACGTTTTTACATTAAGATAAGAACGTCTGTTATGGATGATGATAGGTTCTTGATTGTGAGAATTCCTCGATTCGGCACCATTCTTATGTCTTAAGGAAAAGATGTGAAGAAATTGATACACATTATATATTTGCAAATAAATTCAGACTAAACGATATGCTATCTACCAAGGTCATGTGATCGGTATACAATTCAATGAACCCTAAATCGCAGGTTATACAAAATAATTTCAGTAAATTAAGATTATACGATATCGTGCCGGTGTCATAGAGTAGGATTTCCCCCCTAGACAAATTTCCCCCCGGAAAATTGGCTATATAGCCCGTTTTCCGCTTTAGAGTCAGTTTCCCCCCCCCCTCTACAGAAAGGGGGGAAATTCTGCTATATAGCCCGTTTTCCGGGGGGAAATTTGTCTACGGGGGAAATCCTACTCTCTGACACCGAAACTACACTTCTCGGGGATTCCCCTGACCTTACAGCCATTCCAGGCTGACCCCAGTCTTGAGGGTCGTCACTTAGACTCATTTTATACAAATATGTTTTTCTGTTATATTAGCAACACTCGCCCTAATAATTGTCCCCCGCCGCAACGCGGAACGGGGGACTATGAATTCAGCGGCGTCTGTCCGTACGTCCGTCCGTACGTACGTCCGGATTCTTGTTAACGCGATATCTATTGAACCGTTAGACCAAATGTCTTCAAATTTGGTCACAGCCTACATTGGGGGATTACGCAGACACCAGTTACTTTGGGTGACCTTGACCTTATTTTCAAAGTCACCATGGCACTTTGGTCACTATTGTAACTCTTGTTAACACGATATCTAATGAACCGTTGGACAAAATGTCTTCAAATTTGGTCACAGCCTACATAGGGAGATTACGCAGACACCAGTCATGTTGGGTGACCGTGACTTTATTTTCAAGGTCACTACGGCACTTTGACCAATTTTGAAACTATTGTTTAGGCGATATCTCATGAACCTGTTTACAAATAGTCTTCATATTTGGGCACAACTTACGTTGGGGGATTACGCAGACACCAGTCACTTTGGGTGACCTTGATTTTAATTTTCAAGGTTACCACTTCACTTTAAACACTTTGGAAACACCTTATGATTAACACCCTGCACCTAATGTCGTGAAAATTAAAATGTGGTCTACATAGGGAGGTTACGCAGACACCACTCAGTTTTGGTGACCTTGACCTTAACTTCAAGGTCACCATAGCACTTTGGCCACTTTTGACATTCTTGTTCAAGCAATATCTCTAGAACTGCTGCACCAAATGTCTTCAAATGTGGTCAAAGCTTACATCAGACACCAGTCAGTTTTGATGACCTTGACTTTATTTTCAAGATCATCACCCTTATTAAAGCCATATCCCTTGAACCATTGCACTCAATGTCAATGGGAATAATACATTTGCTTAATGTGACAATTATTTGGAAATATTTCAACGGCGGGGGACATTGCCACGTTAGTTGCAAACACTTGTCTGTGTTTGATCTTTGAAGAATAAACATTAAGTTACAAATGAATAAAGTTGTACATGTACATCTCCGGACACAGAAATTAGGATAGTGGGCGAAGTTACACAAGGGTATGTACATCATTTCAAAAGCATGAGTTGAGCTCCATTCTGAATGACCTGACTGGTGGCAACACAGTTACAAGGCACCCCATTCCATGCACACCAAAATGTCGTGGCGCGCTCTCTGCCTTCATTGACAGTTTCGAGGCCCCCGATGATCAAAACGATTTTGACGTGTTTGAAAACATGAACTCGTCATTGTCAATGACAGTGTCTAACATCGGGGGGCCTGCAAGTGGCATTATGGCTTGAGGGACATTTAGTAATTTTATATTTACATTCATTGTCACACCAACAACCCAAACACAACGAGCTCTTACAGCTGATACTCTACACTCGATACAGGACAGTATCAATACGCGAGTGCAAATTGTTAATTTTGAAATGTTTAAATTAAACTTTTCATTTTTTTTTTACTTTTTCCTAAATTTTTATCATTCTTATTTACATGATACACTATAAGGATTATTTGTAGAATAGTCGCAAGCTCGCCAGTTATACAAGTTTATCTTTCAAACAGGTTATAACCATGTGGACAACCATATTATGAAATTCAAATCTTAAATAACTGACAATTGTGATTTCTTCTTGTATTTGCAAACTGTATTTGCTTATTTCTGTGGCAGTCTTTTTGCTCGAATATTTGAGGATATATTTTAAGGTTGTTATATCTTGTTTTAGATATAAAAAAAGATTTAACATATTTATAATATATCAATATCAAGTACATCTTCAATTTTATTTTCAGATGTTGGGCATTCATGGGTAACAACCACAGTCCCTCGGGGACGACAATCAGTTGTTGTGATAGGGTAGGTTTCTATCTAAACTAATGTCCAAAAGAAACGATACCAAGTTTTCAACGTCCTCCGAAACAAAACTCTATTACCTGACAGAGTCGAATTTAAGTGTGCCTAACAGGCATATGTCTTGTAAAGAAGTATGCACATTTTCATTCTTCAGGAAAAGATACTCTTGATTTTGTGTCTCTTCAAACGCACATGGGGTGCATAAATCGAAATTTCAAGTTGCTTTATGCACAGAACTTTTGTCATTTCACTATAAAATTGATAAAGTATTGAATTTAGGTAAGAATACAATCTTGTTGATACAATGCACTTTATTTGACATAAATTCGTTGACGCATCATTGCACTAGAACGTTTTAAAACAAGTGAAAGTGTCCAATTTCTCCCTGCTATCTCGCCTTGTTAAGGAGATCCCAGATCGAAGATTTTTGTAAATACATGTTTCTGGCAAATATGAAAAGATAATGTTTCAAAATTTTGCATAGAAGTTAGTTGACTACTGAAGAAATGATAAAACTATGTTTTAGTCTTATCAATCTGCAATGGATTGAGTTATTGTGCGATTTGTATGGTATCGTTTCTTTTGGACACTAGTTTATATTATCTCATCATCCCATGACCGGGCAGAAGCACGTTTTTTGAACACTTTATATTTTAGAATTTTCACTGGTAAGTTTACGTTAATGCTTAATGTATTTTTGATAGCGTCAAAAAGCTCATTACATAAACCATTCATCCATAGACAGAGAACAAATTATATCAAGTCCATTGGCTGCCATTTTTGTGTGAACACCTTTAATTCACTTTGTGTAAGAAAACGGAAACGCATGGCGGAACGTGACATTATATATTAGATTTGTTACCACTTCATTCAGTATAAATACGCTGTCTTTCAATCGGAACCATTTATTTCCATTGTCCTGACGTAACCTTATTTCCCCCTAAAACTTGCTACTGCCCCTTTAATGTAGTGTAGCACAGGTTAACATTTTGAATATTCAAAATATCCCTATAATATTTGTTCATATTCTCAAATGCCTTTTAAGAGGGTGCAACATCTATTTACGCAACCCGATTATCAGAAATGGGTAGTCGTCGAGTATCAAGATGAATCTGTATGTTGTCATTCTAATGTCATTCTCTCCCCACAGAGGCAACTGAGTCATACCTGAATTAGCCTATGTTCTATTACGCCTACATCCTGGGGTTCTGGCAAAAAGTTGTAACTTAAAATAGCTCCCTCATTTGCAGCCAATGAAAACACCTTTTGGAAATCCATGACTTGGGGAGTTCTTAACGGTCGTATAGTGACATGAAAAAGATTATGTCTTTATGTTTATTTTTCATTAACAGTGTGAGAGGGAAACAATTTGAAAATCAGATATGGATAGGGCTTTTCATTAGATAGAGACTGTTTTATAATTGTGTAGATTACTATTTGTTTTATGATAGATTTTATTTTACTAATCAACCCAAAAAACAACTAAAGAGAAGATAAATAGCGATGGTTTGTAAAAGGAAGAATTACCTCCCCTGGATGTTAAATTTCAACAGAAGCTTTGACAAACCACACGGAGATGGCCGAGGTTTTGCGAATGCCCACTTTTGAAACGGCGTCGCTAACTAACACAACTAACTTCGATTGCCTCCAATCAGATTTCTACCTTTCTCTCCCGTGTATTAGCCGTAATAGAACAGAGGCTTATTCAGATATGACTAAGTTGCCTCTGTGGGGAGAGAATGTTCTAATGTTAAAACGTTTCTCATTTGAGGAAAGGAAATTGATTCGCTTGGCTCTACCAAACTTTATACGATTACCGTCTTTCCTCGAATAGACGCCGGATCTCGAATAGACGCCGGGTGATACGTTGATTAAAAGCCCTCCCGTAGTTGGACCATGAATGAAAATAATGCGTTTTATTACTTGCTGGCTAATATGAGTGTTAAATGTTCATGTTCAATTTAAAAAAAAACTTTTTCCAAATATCTTTAGATTTGTTAATATTAGGTTTAAAAGAATTTTCCATATTTGCTCCTTTCTCTTATTTGGTATTTACAATTAACAAAATGAGAGGAGTACACAATTGTAAATAGTTTTCTCTTCAGTCCGTCAAAGGTCATGGTCTTAGCAACGTCAGTATTTTTTTTTCAAAATATTTGTGTAAGTTCTATTAACGATGTTACTCATTTCATGCAATACTTAATGAAAAGGGGTATTTGGTTTGTGACCTTAATGACAAAGGTTAAGGTCACAAGATACGGGCTATAACATTTTAAAAACGTTTCATGACATTTTCATGACACATTTGAAAACTCATATAAATTTCATACTCTTATTTGTTGATTTTACTGAGTTGAAATAAATCATTTGTTTGATTATATGTTCACCTTCAAGGTCAATGGTCAAGGTCACGAATTATGAAATCAATAAAAACCCTTGCAAATATTATGTTTTAATCAAAATATTAAATTAAACAAAAGAGATCTCATTCAAATAATGTTACTCATACTATAAGATTTGTTTGTCATGCTGATGTTCAAGGTCAAATTCAAAGTTTGCGATTTTCTAAAGTTCTATTTTTTCTGAAAAATGTCGTTTTTATTGTTGCTGTGGGGAAGTTTGGACAGGGGAAAGCGAAACCATCAGTATTCGGGCTGCTCTACTTTTGCGATGTCCAACAAACATTAAATTAGTAATCAAATATTTTCACAACTCTGCCTTTAAATTTGTTAAAATATGCAGTATGATAAATGATGTTCATCACATATTTTTCGATTTGTACATCACTTCACCCCATCACCCAGACACTATATCCACCACCAAGGAATCACAACAACAAACATCACAAGCATTCACAATCATGAACACTTGTGAACACCATATTTCTCATCACCACATCACCACAAAGACCAAGTAACTGATTTTCAAGTATCAGTTCAAGTAATAATAATATTGTTAAAATTAATGTCATTATTAATTTCCCGTACCATTGTTATTATTGTAATGACACTATCTACAATTATAAAAATAATTAGATTAATTAATAATTATTATCTTACAGACACCGTGCGTGCATGAATTATCACACATCCTGGGCGTATATCACACGCAAGTCAGTCCAGACAGACAAGGGTGGATCACTGTCAACTGGAACAACATTAAGACAAGTAAGAATGTACATTTCACTGTGCTGCACGTTTTGCATGTGCTACACGAGTTGATCGTGCTGTTACAAACACTTGTATGGCTCCTTTAAGTTATTGAGTGTTCCATTATCGATATTTGTATTTGTAAGTCTCGTTGCAAATCATTTTGCAAGATGTCAGTATGAAATGACTTTTCTAATTATGTCATATTTCAGACCAACATCAAAAGTTATTTTTCATATAAAACACTAATCTTAAAAATCTTCTTTTTCAATTCTACCTTTTGATTTTAATTAGGTGCTATTAGTGTTTATTAGGAATTAATATTATATATATTATATAATATATTGATAAAATAATTAATTATCAATGTTTATTATTTATTATTTTTTCAGGTGACTGGGGTATATATGGAGAATTGGAGGAAAGTGCAATAAAGGAGTTTCGCTACGATTTTACCAGCATTATGCACTATAACAGTCAGGTATGCATTCCTTTGAACAAAATACAGGCAGACTATTATTTAAAAAAATCTTCTTTGAAATGTTAGATTACATCAAGTTTGTTAAACTCTAGCGGACGTGAAGGATTTAGAAAACGGACACCACGTGATTTCACGCAAAGGCTGAAAAGACATCATCTATAAAGCACGGACAGCACGTGCAAGATATAAAGCACGAGCAGTACATGAGAAATTTACAACTGTAAACACTTCACTTGGCACGTGCTACGCATGCTGTAGGAAGCTGCACATGGTTTATTTGAACCAAATGGAATTTTCATTTTCGAGAATGGCGGCGAAGTTTCGTGGTCTGTTGAAATCGTTTTTTAAATGAACATCTGGCAAATCAGTTTAAGGTTTACAAACATCATAGCAAATCAACACTGAATGTTTTTTTTCATCAAAATAAGGTAGGACATTTTCCCGTGCAAAAACGAAGCGTTGCTTTTCTTAAAGCATGACACATCATGTCAGTACCTTAAGTATTTTATAACAGCTCATCATGCAAATCGGTTGATACTAGGCGTACATAGTCGCATCAAACTACTCTAAAAGAGACAGTAACACGGTTTTTGAATTTAAACAAAATCTTCGAATCAACATTCATTTTTGCAATATGAATTATCTTATTGTGAGAGTCAACTCACTTTAAGGTAGGGTATGGATCTACTGGAACTAAACATGATACGTTCGTAAACAGCATTAACTGATTAAGACAATCTTCCAATAGGAAACATACATTTTCGATTACGTGAGATCATTTTGTTCACCTAAAACTTGTTCTTGCCCCTTTAATTTCCACTAAATAGGCGCAAAATTCAATTTGTATGTATCTATATTGTTCAATGTGATGTCGATGTTTCTTTATTTACATGTTTTTATCAACTATTATCATGTTTCCAGGGTTTTAGGGCTGGACCTTGGCCGGTTATGTCACTTTTGTTCAAGGAATGGGCACCGTTGTTGGAAAGTGGAGGAAACACATATTACCTATGGCAGGAAATAGCAGTGACGAATCAATGCAAAGGTACAATGTAGGATAGATAGATTGTCATACAATACATAGTTAGGCCTTATTTGCCTAGAGAACACGTAGCTAAGATCACTTTAGTTTTACTGTGTCTCCGGCTATGAATTATGTATTTGTGCAGCGTATACGCCGGACACGTGTCAGACGTACGCCGGTGTAGCAGCCTCAAAACACTCCCCTTGGAAAACACTCTTAGAGTGTTCTGGGGCTAGCATCAAAACGTTCTAGAGTATTCTAGGGGCTGGCTGCAAAATACCCTAGGGTGTACTGGGGCTGGCTTCAAAAGACTCTAGGGTGTTCTGGGGCTGGCTTCAAAAGACTCTAGGGTGTTCTGGGGCTGTCTTCAAAAGACTCTAGGGTGTTCTGGGGCTGGCCTCAAAAGACTCTAGGGTGTTCTGGGGCTATCTTCAAAAGACTCTAGGGTGTTCTGGGGCTGGCTTCAAAAGACTCTAGGGTGTTCTGGGGATGGCTTCAAAAGACTCTAGGGTGTTCTGGGGCTGGCTTCAAAAGACTCTAGGGTGTTCTGGGGCTAGCCTCAACAGACTCTGGGGTGTTCTGGGGCTGACTTCAAAAGACTCTAGGGTGTTCTGGGGCTAGCCCCAAAAGACTCTAGGGTGTTCTGGGGCTAGCCTCAAAAGACTCTAGGGTGTTCTGGGGCTAGCCTGGAAACACCCCTTCTGCCAGTCCCAAAATAATCCCCTCCATACCAAAACACTCATCTTTCGCCCCAGAACACCAGGCATATTTTGCAATGGAATGACATATGATATATAATGTAAAATGTCTCTGCAACAAGTTCAACTCGAATCAAGTGTATGAGTTGATATACATATACAGAACGTCATACGTGTGCATTTGGGTCGTTTGTATTGAACGAGTAGATGTCATGGACGCGGAGGAACAACGAGTTCGAAGAACGAGTTGTTTCTCTGCGTCCATGACATCTTCGAGTTCAATACAAACGACCCAAATGCACACGAATGACGTTCTGTATTTAGTTTATATACTCTCTTTTTAACCTTTTAAAAAGTAATTTTGAATTGCTTAAAAAATCCGAGACGTCGCACTGCGCATTGATAAATAATGCAAAGAAGGCGATTACCTATGATTTGATACCTCAATTATCTGTTTATTTTCTCATTACTTTGCGTAGTTAAACGTAGGAGGCAATTTTATCAAGTGTGCAAACTAAATACAGTGATAAAAGTTTATCCTTAGTTATTATTTATAAAGTTGTGAATATGATAAACGTAAGTTCAGGATTCCGAGCGACGGGATCCTTTCAAACGACGTCACCATGGAAATTACGTCATAATCGTTGTAGGCTATGACGTCATAAGGGCCCAGTGTCGCTGGCGATGTTCTCGGAGTTTTGTTTAGGATATCCTTTTTTATAGTGTTTTGCAGTTTCTTTACTGACGATAACACTAGTTTCTCACTATATCATTCTTCAATATCATATTAAAAAGGAGGTTTGTTACCAATGCATTGAGATACGTCAAATCCGGTGTTCTAATTAGGAAAATGATTGTTACGTACGGAAAATTCCGAGAATTGCCGAAGCTGATAAAAAAATAGAACCGGCAGGCGTGCAATACGGATTCTGGAGTGCAATACGGAATTTGAAGACGTATTCCGTATTGCACCCTTGTATTACTATCATAAGTATACATGAGTATATAATAAAAGAAGCAATTATCATACTTCAAAGTAGCTGCAATGTACATATAATTTACATGTATATAGTAAAAGAAATATTTCGAAACTTTATTTCAATTATTTTATATATTGTTTATTGCATTGTTGATGAATCCTGTTGGTTATCATAATATGAATCAGTTTGATTCTTTATTGCATAAGTAATCATTGGAAAAAAAGAGTTGTAGAAATTTTGTCCGCCATCGTACGCCTGTTTCTTGATGTTTTAGAGGATTGCATATATTTATTTATTACCCACAAGGTTCAAAATAAGTAGTGGCATATAATCAATATGAGCACTATTGCACATATCATTTTTGCCTAACAACGATTGTTGTAGCCAAGTTCCCATAATGTTACGCCCGTGACGTCATACCACTATTGTTCGTGACGTCATTATAGTCGCGATCGCAAGGGAAGCGCCCGTGTCTTGGATATTTCTAAAATGGTAAAATAAAATCGAATCAGTAATAAAGAAATTATTACCCTAGGAAGTGTATCATATGAGTTTAACGAAACCCGTTTTGTAAAAGTTAATGACACACTTCCGAGGGTAATAATCTTTATAACTAAACTCGTGCAAATTTTTATATAACCCTCGCTCTCGCTCGGGTTATACAAAAATTCACATTCGTTTCGTTAAAGTCATATGACACAATTCCGAGGGTAATAATCTCTATGTACACAGTGATTGATATGATTCGACCATGTCTATTTCAGAACGGCACTGTCCTGATTTCTCAATCGAGTGCGTAAACGACGGTTACGTATCGTACGTAGAGAACGAATGCCGGTGTTTGTGTCCCCCAGGACTAGATCATAAGACAGGTTGCAGCACTGTCATTAAGAAAGGTGAGATGAGAAATAAATTCACGGATAAAAAAATTAAATTCAAATTACATTAAGTAATACTGAATGAAACTTTTTTTTATTACGAGAAGCAAACCCGTCACGATTTCTTACAGAAATACTGAATGGAACTGAAGATAAAATGTAGCACAGTCAATAGTTATAAAGTTACCATGCGATTAAAGCCGACATTGTGTATTTAAGTACAACTCATAGGAAAATAGCGACTGCCTGAGATACATCGATTATTGATTGAAGAAATAACTGAATCGATCAACTATGTTTTCGTTAACAATAAACCCAATATGGTTTTACAAAAAATTAACTCAAACTCAAGAGTGGTCAACTACTCTGTCACGAAATTATCAATATGTGGGTTTTCGTTGTAAACGTTTTTGTTTAATAACTAATAACTAAAAATCTAATATAATCTCAACTGCTTAAATGAAAAATATCAAAGAACGTAAATATCAATGAAACATTGGCTTCAATTTGAGCCTTCTTATACTTTAACTTAAACTTTAATAATAAAGTGATAATATTATTATCATAAATTTCATGGTATTAACTCTTTTAATAATTACAGTCTCACTCTTTATGATTAACATAATTTATGCAGTTTTGAAATTTTAAAGAATAATTTTCAATTTTCAGTGGAGCCCCCAACCGTATGGCCAGGTGGTTCTTATGGTCTCTTTTCGGCTTCCGGTATTTGTCCGGATGGGTTCTCTCCCCTTGAATACCAAACCGAAACTCGAGTAATGGAAGAAAGTGAGAGTTTTCACCTGGGCGGCAACATCACCGATGAGCTTGTGGATCCTGTATTGTGTCTCAGGAATTCAACAGAAGATGTTGCCTGGCAATCAGGAGAATACTGTATTCTCGCTAGTGAAGGAGTTGACGACTGCCCTGTCGGTAAAAACAACTTCTTTTTATCTGATACGCACTATTGTATAACGCTGTTTCGATTTTAAATGTAAAGACTTTTTAACATTAAACAAAACATTGTGACACAAAATCATTTGTGTTTAAGGTCATATTGTATTTTTTATCACAGATTGATGAAAGACAAAGTGAATCTTGTTTCAAGAGATATCATACGTCATTCGTGAACACGTTTAATACAAGATGTTGTGAACTGATTGATGTAAAAGACTGAAGTAAAATATAAATGTATCTTGCCCTTCAAAGGAATCAAACCATATAACACATACTTATCTTAGCGCTTTGACTATGCGTTGTCATGGATGATTCGCGGTACATGATAATTATCATAACATGTTAAAATCTTATTTTCCAGATTTCCAGAGAACAAATATCAACGTTCCAGAACTTAACATCACTGTATGTTGTCGAGATGACGGTTTTTCTGTGGAGCCAATATCTTTCCCAATAGAGACACCGTTCATGCTACTTCCCCATCGTGTAGCCGGACCCTGCCAATCAGTCTCAGGTGAATTCTGTTAAGACGGATTGTATTCGAACTATTTACGTAATTAAGTTGTCGTTTCTGCGAATTGAAACGAAATAAATCATAAACAAGGACACATTTCAGTTTTATATTCAGCAGGACGCAAGAATATTTTTGACAAAATCCATCGACAAATTTTACAGTTATTATAGATTTCTATTTTTGTATTTTATAACTTACCGAAATGGTTTTTACTTCCGGTTATATTTTTGTTATCATTATGTATCAGAATTTAAGATATATTCAAGCGATTACCAACTTGAATAGCATGTCCATAAATTTTGCCTTATAATAGCCTGTTATGATTTTACAAGCGATGTTATGTCATATGGGATATCTATTTGAACTTTGAAAATAATCGGTATGTAAACATGTTCAACAAAATCAGTTTCTTATCGTATAATATCTCTACAATATCCAGTAATGTACTACTGATTGTATTGCGAATTACTTTAGATATATAGAGTGATGCAATAAATATTCGGACGTTGACGTGTTTTTCCATAGATTTGCATGTTAAATCAGTGCAGCTTAAATTATTTTAATGCACTTAATTTTTTTCTGATCCTGTTCATTTTTGTCACATTGGTAACGAATCATCTCAGGTACAACACCATAATTTATGTTAAGTTGTGTATGTATTAACTTAGGAATGACAGCAATTTAATTAAATTATATGTACGTAGATGTGAACAAGTTTATACTGGCGACCTATGGGACACGTTTTCAATTTATGTACATACATAAATATGGCAACATTACATAAACATTCATCAGATGATTAAATAGTAATTTTGAACTTCAGGCTAGATGATTTCAATTCAACTTGCAAGGTTTACAATGATTCAACACGGACTAATTTCGTGAAAAGTATTTAAGCTACACAAATTTAACATGCAAGTCTACGAAAAAAACGTCACCGTCCGATTACTTATTGAATAACTCTTTACGCCCTAAATCATCCTGTCTCAGGGAACGAATGTTACGCTAACTCCACTAATCTGTACCCTGGGTTCAGAAGCTAGATCCGCTCGGGCGGCCCGACTTCCGATGTAGCTAATCAAATCATTTTCTCATCACCAAAATGATTTGATTGGTTGTATCCCAAGTCGGGCCGCGCCAGCGAATCTAGCTTCTGAACCCAGGGTACAGATTAGTGGAGTTAGCGTAACGTTCGTTCCCTGAGACAGGATGGCCCTAAATGGACCGAGGACGCAGTAAGGCTTCGCTGAACAATATGGCAGCTGTTCGTCCTTTAGCCGTTTATAGGTAGGGGTATTATCATTATCATATTATCATTATTAAATTTCCTGTTAATTCAAGGTATGCAAAGCACCCTGGAATTTGTCGACCTGAGCATTGCCAGAACAACGGTGACGGTTTCTTCAAACCTTCCAATCAACATAAACGGAAGAACACAAATCACTATCGCTTTCTGTCACTACACGAAGTACATTGAAGGTAAGAACGGTAATCATTTAAATCTTAGGTCAACTTAATGAAATGAATGTAATGATTTTAGAAAATTTCAAATAAAGGTTACATGTTCTCTTCAAATTGGACTTTAAAGGGGCAGTAGCACGTTTTTTGGGGGGATATAAGTTGATGTCAGGAAAATGAACATTAATGGTTCCAATTGAATTTAGCATTAACTTACAATAATACTATCAGTGAAATTTTAAAATATACAATTATCAAAAAATAATAAAAATTATAAGTTGTTAATACCTTATCAATGTAACGTTGTTACTGATTTAACAACCATTTTATGTTGTTTTTAGTATTTTAAAAAGTGTTTGCAGAAGATATGATATTAAAAATTAAGTATGATGTTGACCAAAACAGTTTATGAGATAAAATATTCAATACGTTTCATAATCTGTTCCGTGAACTACTTTTTGTTAGTGATTACCTTAAGTAAGCGGCACTAATGTGGAATGAACTCAGGGCCTGTTAAATCAGTTTTTTAATCAAATATTTTGTTCTCGTTTTTATATAAAAAAAGTGTTTGTTTAAACTTACAAACAGTTTTTAAGTTTTAAAGAGAAACGGTTACTGTTGTAAAAATGCTGTCGACAAGCTATAGATATTTATACCATATTTCACACCAAGAGCCAGTGAACAAACATATTATGAAATCTATGACTTGAAATATACAATCTTGCATGTTTTAGGTTGTGGTGGGGAAGTGTTTCTTTCAAGTGACAAAACATCAGACGTTATTACCTCCCCTGGCTATCCCGGAAACTACCCGTCTCCGCTGAACTGTTATTGGCTGATCAAGGTGAGGAATACGAGAAACCCGACATGCACGTGCATCCCGTGCACCTCGTGTCATGCGAAATATACATCTATCTTGCGTCATTCGCCGGATTTAAATGACAGCAGAAATAGACATCACAAGGCAAATGCACGAAATATTCGCGTGAATGTTAAACATTTAAGAACATGTGAAAAGGAAACTATTATTAAATTATTAAATTATTAAAATATGATCAAATTTCAGATTATCGGAAACGAAATACGATATTTTTGTAAATCTTATGCATATTATACGTGTTGTAAAATTCATAATCCTATGATACATTACAATCTAGACTATGATCGAAATCAAAGGATACAAGATTGAGAAAAATTCATGAAATACCAATATTTGTTTCTTTGAAGTACAACCTTAATCCTTAATTAACTGATAATTATATTGTTTTCTTAAAACATCTTAGTCACACGTTTTGCGGTGAGATTTGCAGGATATGAAGATTATTTTAAAAGAAGAGTTTAAATTGAGTTCTTGAAAATACTAGTCAAATTCAGGCCCGTAAAATGCATACAGCTATTATAAAAAATCACCATAAAATACTGATCATTATGGATCTTGAATTCTATTCTATCTTTTCACGTACCTTATATACTTGATTATCAACAAATCTCCGGATTTTTATAGCTTTGTAAAGAATTCAGAAGCGTTTTGTCAGTGTCAGTGACATATCCTCTTTTAAACATAACATATGTAATGAAACTTTTATGGTTATTACAAAACTCGGTCATAAGTAATAAAACGGATTTTTTTCCAAAATAACGGTTCAAGTCGGGTTGCAAATCAAGTAAGCCCCTTGCAATGCCGACGCGCCCTCGGTAGCTTATTTCCATGTGTAGACACAGTGATGTACAATGGATAGCCAGACACACCAAAGCCTGTGCACCTATATATGTAGGTTTTGTTATATGAATTATTACAAAGCATCTATTGCGCGGTTAATTATTCTATCGGTAAGCCGAAATGACGGAGGAAGATGGAATCTGATTGGTCGCATCAGGACCGACCCTACAAACTGATTGACTGTCAAATTCGGGGTCATTTCCTGTTCAAAGTTCACCTGGACACGGTTCTCTACGGGATTCCGTCAGATCTTAGATTGGTGACAAGTAACAACATAATATGAAACAAGAGAGAGAATCTAAGATTTGATTTCAATGAGATTGTAAAGATACAAGCCTCACAATTACATTAAGTCATAAACCGCAAATTGTAGTTGCCATTGTTTGTCTTTGGTAGCTCTCTTTCCAACTTTCAATTGTCCTGTTTTACTTATGTGCAAGACAGAATACGAAAGTTACGCGTGCATGGCATCACTTTGAGATAAATATTACCCAAAGTCTAACCCAAATGAACATCTGTTTTCATACTTAACAAATACTATTTCGGCTCTTTTATATCTTCACACCGTCTGAATATTGCATGTCAATGCCAAACCACTGGCTATTACAATTCTTCATTCTCTCCCCACAGAGGCAGATCAAGTCATGAAATGTTGAAACAGCCTCTGTTCTATTACGCCGAAATCCGTTGGTTCCGGCAGTTTCCCCTAGCGAAACAAATTTGCACCACAATCCATTTTAATTTCTTAAGTAAATGACAACGCTTCTCGCATGGAAATGGTGGTTCATATCAAAATGCCTTTGCCATCATTTAGTACCCAAAATGGTGATTTAAGAACACCGTCGCTGATTGCGTAATATAACAGAGGCTGTATCAACATTTCTTGACTTGATCTGCCTCTGTGGGGAGGGATAACAATTCTTCTGTGTCTTTTTATGCGTCGACATTTTTTTGAGTTTTCAGAGTGAACTTACCTGTTTAGATTTTGGTGGTATTGATTTATTCCATAAAGGTGATGGTCACAGAGAAAATGAACTGTTGCTTGACCTCTGTGTCACTTGACTTTGCACCACTAGCAATTTCGAAAGAGCCTAATCTTTTTGCATTTTATAAATCAATTATCGAAAGTTTATAGTTTAGGCAGCTTAAATATGTTGGTAACTGTCAATAAATTTCAACATCTGCAAAAGGTTCAAGAAACTTTCATGAAAAAACGCGATATATCTCATTAAATTATTCAAAAGGACCTCTCCTTTGTATCTTATAAAAAAGTCGACGAATTGGAAAATTCTCACGAACTGCTATAACTTTTTACAATTTTGTAAGGCTTAATCAATATCATTGCTTTGAATTTGCTGGTTATACGTGGAATTTAGAAAGCCAATAGAAACTTGCATTTTGTGCAATCTTTAGGCATGTTTAATTTAAGTTAATTAAGCATTTCCTCTCAAATAAGATGCCGTATTGGCATAATTAAGGCGAAATGAACACCTTAAAACCAATTGTGAGAAATGGATCTATTGATTAAATGCAAATAGGAGACATTTATAAAAAACTTGGCCCTTCTTTTAACAAGTTACCTTTCCTATACTAATTTTTTTTCGTAAAATTGGATAAAAAATTCTCTATTAAATTTCCACTTAATGAAATGCCGTTGATTTGAAGTAATTGTCGCAATCTAAATAAATTTAGATCAACAGATTTTTAATTTTGTCATACTGTTGTAATTGTCGTAAAATAGATTAATTTGTCCTGTTGTATCGTTCGGTTTAGAATATAATTTCTCAATTATTCCCTTCACATTTTAAAGCAAAACGCTTCCTTCTAGATTGGAACTAAGGCTCATGGTTTAAAAAGCAGCATCCTCTAGGTGTACTTTAACTACAATTCAATTAATTTAATAGAACCTAAGCACGGATATCCGTTCTCAAGTCTTATTATTTAGGGCACATGAGGAGATATGAACCCACTTTAACTATGTAGGTATTAGCTTTGATGCTATAGAAATATGTCATTCTTTACCATTAATCTGCAGTCGATAGTGAAAATAGAGATTATTACACAAGTCAGTGTGTCATATGACTTTTATGAACGAGTTTGAATTTCTGTATTGCCCGAGCGAGAGTTCTAACAAATTTGCATGAGTTTCGTTAAAAGTCATGTGACACACTTCGGACGATAATAATTTCTTTACAACCGATTCAATCCCATTTTATTCTCAAATAAATATCCAGAAAACGGGCCGCTTCCCTTGCGGCGGCTGGCTATAGTGAAGTCACAAACAATAGTGTTATGACGTCACAGGCGAAAAATAAGGGAACTCGCGCTACAACAATCGTTGCTAGGCAAAAGTGATATGTGCACATGTGCTTATATTGACAATATGTCACTACTTATTTTCAATCCTATGGGTATTAAAAGTTCATACGGTCTAATGAGTCTAATAAATCCTGAGCATCGTTTGCGCACAGATTGGAAAATATTGATTTATTAAAAGTGAAAAGGAAGGGGGCAGTTTTTATATTTGTTACATTGCTAGCACATTAACAATATGTCTTGCTGTTTTTGATTTTCAGAATGCATGTTAAATTAAACAAAATATATCTTTGACATGAGAAACTCCCTGCAGGAAATGTTTCTGAAAACTTTGTTCTATATATTACGGATGCACTTGTGTTTGTTGGATTGCTTTTGATATTCCTTCGTATATTCATTCATTGATACATTCATCAATTCGTTCATTTATTCATCTGAATACGTTCATACGTAATTATTAGAAGAACACCGTAGTGCGGACTGGTACGAATATCGCGAGATTCATTATCAGTGCATTGTTTATTTTCATCAAATATTGCTGTTCGTACATTGTAAGTGCCTTTTTCTCGAGTTTTAAAATCAATTATGATTATTTCAGGGCCCAACGAACAGTTCAATCGTCTTGGATTTCGACGAGTTTGAGGTAGGCGGAAACATAACTAGTTGTGAGGGCGACTACGTCGAAGTGAGACATGGTTGGCTTGGCCAGAGAACTCTCAAGTAAGTACAAGAAGATATTAAAGGGGCAGTAGCACGTTTTTTGAGAATTTTATATTTTAAATTGTTCACTGATAATTGTAAGTAAATGATAAATGTATTACTTTAATAGCGTCAAAAATCTCATAATACAAACCAATCATCCATAGTCAGAGAACAAAATATAAAGATTGACATAACGTCCATTGGCCGCCATTTTTGTGTGAACACCTTTTATTCATTTTTATTAGAAAATGAATCGCATGGATTAACTTTACACTTTATATTGGATATATTATTGCGTCGTTTAGTTTGATAACTTTACCTTTCAATTAGAATCATTTATTTTCAATTTCCTGACACCAACTTATATTCCCCCTAAAAACGTGCTACTGCCCCTTTAAAGGCGCTGGAACACGTTTCCTTTGGAAACTAAAGTGATCTCACGAAATGAAATATACTATATGCAGAGTAACCTTTTAAAAAGGCAGTAGCACGTTTTTCAGGGGAATATAAGGTGATGTCAGGAAAATGAAAATAGATCGTTTCGGTTGAAAGACAATGTATTTAAACTAAATGAAGCAGAAATAAATTAAATATATAATGTAAAGCTCAGCCATGCCATTCCTTTTTCTTACACAAAATGAATTAAAGGTGTTCATCCAAAAATGGCCGCCAATGGATATCAAGTAAATATTTATAATTTGTTCTCTGACTATGGATGATTGGTAAAGAGATATTTGGCACTATCAAAATGATACATTTAGCACTTAGATAAGATAACATTGTCAAAAACGTGCTACTGCCCCTTTAACATAAATAAATGTGTTATTAAACGAACATATAAAGTACAATGAACTTACCTCGTAGAACATCAATTAAACATGTTCTTAAACAAACAAACTTCAACAAGTGAACGTTTAAAGTAAGGACATTTTGTTCATTTTGTGTAAGAAAAAGGAATCGCATGACTAAACTTTACGTTAAATATTAATTTTGAATTATTACTGCTCCATGTAGTTTAAATACATTGTCTTTCAATTGGAACCATTAATTTTCATTTTCCTGACATTAACCTATATCCCCTAAAAACGTGCTGATGTCCCTTTAAGCCTATAGAAACAATATACCTTAGATCTATGTAAGAGGTTTATACGATAATAATTATTCAAATCTTTGACGTTCTTTATCGTGATTTTTTTCAGGCAATGCGGTAATAAACTGGATCGAAGTTTTCGCAGCATAGAAAATGTAATGACAGTTCGACTTCACACTGACCATGATAACAACTTTAAAGGGTTCAAAGCCACAGTAAAGGCCGCATTGCGTAAGTAAAATATTGTAATATGGGCATTCTAAATGTGTACTTAAATAGTGTAAATGGGGAGTTTCATGAGAATCTTTAGGATTCATCGTTTCATTGTTGTAAATCAACATATACCTTGTGTCAGTCATCAGACATGATTGACAGCAGAAATGTACATGGTAATAAATTTCGCGAAACTAAACAGGCGTGTTAAAAGAATTCAGTGGATTTTCGCGTATAGAAATATTTTTTTGATTATATCGAATAAATGCATAGATTTACGTTTACTTTTAAATCTCTTCTTTTCAAGCAAAAAAACATTGTTACAACCTCGCTGACAAGGGAAGAAGCTATCGAGGAAAAATTAACTTTACAAGAGACTTCGAACCGTGTTTACGGTGGGACCAAGTGACATCATGTCCCCATCATATGTTCAGTCCAAGGTATTTACCATTTCAACAATTCAAAACAATTTAGATTTATTACAAAATGTGTGGTACAAAGAAGACATTTAATAGACCTTGTCACTGAGGAAAAATCTGAACCTAGCCTCAATATTACTCGTCAGACTCCGATATTGAGTCTAGAAAGGTCTAGTAGACCTTTCTGCGACCTATGACCCACCAACGTTATGCGTGCGATAGCAGACTATTGTGGCTCGGTAAGGTTAGTTCGGATTGGTCAATTCGATATGTGCACTGACGCGACCCTCTACAAGACCTTTCTAGACTCAATCACGGAGTGAAACGAGTAATATTGAGGCTAGGTTTACTAAGACTGATTAAAATTCTTTATTCCTATCCCGATAAGTTCTCGTATCAGAACAGAGGTTAGCCAACGGTGACATGAGTTACCTCAACTATCTATTATGAATAACGTTTGACTTTACGTTTGATAATTCACTCCAAATGAATTTCAATTCAGACAAACTTTAATAAATACAGATAAAACTATATTTAAAGTCAATTTGAATGGCTTATATAATTTCACACGTTGTACCCCGGGTATATTCAACAAATAATAAACGGGTGTCAAAATCTCAATGACGTTTACCGAGTCATTTTCAAGAGGTGTGCTGATAAAAATGGCAGTTCATTGAACAACGTTCCAGACATCTAAAACATCTGAAATCTTTTATATCCTCATCGATTCTTATATTGATATAATTTTATTCTTTTAACCTTTCTTTTGCCTGTTGGACAAAATGTCATGAAATGTCGCAGTAATGACATTTGTCGGAAAAATGTATGTGTACTTATAAACTTGAAATGTAATTTCTACTTTCTCTCCATCAGTGACTTTGATTCGATGCTTGAAGAAAACTTCTGTCGAAACCCTGACGCCAGCTTTCGCCCATGGTGCTATACCAAAAACTACGAAGGTCAATGCGAAAGGAATTATTGTGATGTTTGTCGCCTAGGTAAACAAATATTGATTTTGATAATAATAATGACCATGCATTATTCAACCTAATTTTCCGTTTTCAAACCAATGTTAAATTTCACTCATACGGTGAAGTAAAATCGCAATTTTCTTCTAATACATGTGTTTGATTGGATAAGGGGTTTTCATTATGTCTTTGTTACAGAGAAAGTTTACGATGTGTCGAAAGATTGTGATACGTTAAAGATGAATGGATTCTGTGACAAGGATCAAAATGACGTCATTTCCTCCTGTGCAAAGACTTGCAATGTTGCCCTCCCGAAAAAAGAAGGTAGACGATCACATTGAATTAGCATCAAATTGACGTTTCAGTAATAAAAGAATAAAAAATAAAAAACCTCAAATCTGCATTCACATATCGATTTTATGTTTGTAGATTAAAATATATTCTAAATTAAAATCGTGTGATGAAAATTATTTTTGTTAGTGTTTTGTCACCAGTTGGAGTAATCGCAGACACAACCCAAACAGTGGACCTATCATATCGTCGCAGTTAAAGTCCCATAATCAGAATTTTAGTAATATAGATAATTTTTAAAGTATTTTTTACGTATTCTCTGAATATTCAGAAATACATAAATACAACCAAACCTGAAATCAGATTATTATTCGTGAAATAAGAATTAAGAAATCGAAACGGCTTTCCCGAACCGGCAGGTTGCTATAAATAGAAAGGGGCGTATTTTTTGCAATGTCGCGCAAAGGTTTGTGGGAAGTGAACACGTGACGCAACTTTGCAGACGATGTTACTTATCAATAAATTAAATACTTTCAAATACATTGATATCATTTGCATGTTAAGTCCATTTTGCAAGGCGGGAACAAATTGAATTCATATGCCTTAGTCATTGTCAACACAAGAATCTTTCTAATTTGCATAAATAAGTTGTAAGGCATAATATGATAGTCAGAAGGACGCAAATTTTGTTTTGTTCGCAGATTTAGATTTCCTTATATGTAGGCAGGTTTATGGTTTAAAATAGTCAGCCAGTTGAACATAATTTTTCTTTATTTTTATGAATATATACTCTCCTTATTTTGGTTAGTTCATAACCAAAACTACTTTCTAAGAAATAATTGAAATAATAACGATCGGGTGTAATCTTTGTATTGGTCGCTTAGTCAAAATTACCGTTACGTGTTTTCTTTAAAATTGGTGATATGACAGCAAGTAATTAAAATAATGCAGATGTTTGAAATTTGTACTTAAGAGTCTGTAGCCAGTCGGAGCGCAGCGTAATAGACTCAGGGAACCTGAATGGCCATGATTTCAATAAACGGGAAATGAGGTGAATTCTACGCATGAAACAGTGATGTCACTGATTGTGGGGTCGTTTAAGGCTACGGCAAGTTTTTGAGAGTGGTATACTTCAAAATTCAAGTAAGGTACTTTCCCGTTTATCAAACAATCTGATTTTGGTATCAAAAATTTCCTGAAAGATTTTTCTACCCGACTATGTGCTTCTGTGCCACAATTTTTCAGAAGGCTTAGCTGGATATGCAAGTCTGAACAAGGGACTTTAAAAGCAATAGGCAGTTATAAGCAATAGGCGGCGATCATTTAGAACGAATGATACACTGGAGTTACTTGCGCTTGATACCGACACCGAAAGCTTTTGTCAGACTCCTAGATGTACTTAAACGTTAGAACTTGCGACTTGCTAACGTACTCTAAGACCGTTGTGTAGAGGAAAGCCTAGCTGGATACAGTTCGTATCGACTCAATATTTGTAGAGTTTTCATTCTGCGGAGATTATATTAAGAATGATTCAATTCATATACATTTGACCTCTATCATTTTGTAAGCCTTTTTGTTTTTTTAATGTTGTTGACCTAAAAATGACATTTGTTATATCAACTGTACAAGCTTCTCTCTATGTTCATTATTAATAATTAAGCAAAATATAAATGGTAATTACCATTAAAACAAATTTCAAAAATCTATTTTAGAAACCTTCAGCTGTGCAAGACCACCGATTCTTCAAGATGGGTTGTTGACCTTTGACCGACCTTGGTATGACGTTGGCGACATTGTGACTAATCGCTGTCCCTTTGGACCCGATTTCATAACGAGGCGTTGTCATAGTGACGGAATATGGTCTCCCGGAAATTACGTTTGCGGAGGTATAAATTCAACGTCTCTATTCAAAACACAATTCTATATTAAAATCATTAAAAGTATTTAATATTTATTGATTCTAAAATTGTAACGATATTTCAATATACATTTCTACTTGAAAATGAACATAAAATCGAATAAGAGTTAGGTGAAAAATGTAACAGAAGATTTGATGAATATGATGACAATATAATACAATAACGTTTGGAATTGTTAAATGAAATAGCAGGACATTTTAAACAATTACCCATTGAAACTTATTTTATAGTATCGTACCTAATGATACAGTCTAAGTAAACCTAGCCTCAATATTACGCGTTCAATCAGATATTGAGTTTAGAAAGGTCGATTGACTGGTTTCTCAAGTATAACGTAAGAGGGTCGTAGAAATGTCGGTTTACGCCACCGTCTACTAGACCTTTCTAGACTCAATATCGGAGTGAAATGGGTAATATTGAGGCTAGGTTTATTTAGACTGGTAATCATACATATTCATATTATCACCCTAGAATATTAAAATATGACTTCCGATTGTAATTTTAGAGATTTTATATATTGAAAATTGTATAAACTTTGACAATATTCAATATAGAATTACAACTGTAATCTTTTCAGTTTGTTCCAATGGATGGTCTTCCCACAACGAGGCATGTTACAAGTACTTTCCTGAACGACTCACTTACATACAAGCACGGGATTTTTGTGCTGTACATAATTCCTTTTTGTCACCGGCAAATACAGAGAAGGAACTGACATTTATTGGATCCTTGAGGTAATTGGCAGACAATCCTAGATCCATTTAGAGAACTTTATCCTTCTAGGCCCGTAAAATTTGCAATTTATGTGACTATGGGATATATATTTTCTTCTATCTTCGGTGAATCCACAGGGACGAGTATGGCCGAAAATGATAAAAATAATGACATTAATATAAAAATATATCTCCTCTGTATAAATACTACAATAGATACTAAAACACTAGTTGACCATTGTAGTATTGACCTTTCAAGGTCACTACGGGACTTTCACAGGATTTCGAAACACTTGTTTACACATTATCTCATGCACTGTGTCTCTTGTCAGGCTATATTAGGGGTATACGCAGACAAATTTTGATAACGATGACCTTGACCTTATTTACAAGGTCACTACAATAATTTGATTGCTTTTGAAACTATTGTTAACATTCATCTTGTGAACATTTAAATGGAGAGACATCAAAATTGGTGTCAGCCTACATTAGTGAGTTGATTACAATAACTTTGACCTCACTTTTACCAGTTTTAAATTTCTTGGTTACAAAATATCTCATAAAATGTTGTCAACAAAACCCTCTTTACATATCATTCATGTTACTGTAATATACAGAGAGCATGTTGCCTACAAGATCATATTAACTCATACACAAATTGAATTTAAGCACGGGGGTCATTGCCATTTTAGTGGCAAACACTTGTTAAATTAGCATTGACTTCCCTATTTTACAAATTAATAGTTTTAGCTTCTTAAATTCTTCGTTTCATAAATCGTTGATTCATCAAAATATTTGGTAAGGCTGAAGTGATTTTACTTTTGCTTCAGCAAGCATAAGAATTGGTGGTTCCAGAATCAATTAATTACAAGAATTTTTTCTCAGGCCAAAGCTTCGGGCGTCTTGGCTAGGTACAACCCGGATCAAGGGCCAAAAGGATTGGATTAATACTGACGATACTAAACTCAAAATAGGCAACTGGAAATCGAGTAAGTATTTTTATTTTGATAACATTTGGTATTAAATGAGACAACTGCTTTTATTTGAAAATGTTTACAATTTGATAACGCTTTTTGTCACTTCTTTGATAACGCTTTTTGTCACTTCTTTGATAACGCTTTTTGTCACTTCTTTGATAAAACTTTATGATTAATGTTTTCCGAATGATATCAGTTCATGTGTTTTTTTAAAATGTATTTCGATGATTCGTTGTAAATTTCCTTGATTGATATGCAATGTGTAGGATAATTAGACTTGTTTTAAAGATTGTTTTAATGAAACAAAACTTTTAGTTTGCACAGTTTATACAACGTATTAGTCATTTAACTCTTTTCACATAATATAACTTTTCTCTACATAGAAAAACATATCTTTAATTCAAATTTAAAGATCCAAAAATTTCGTTACGTCTCCTAGTTTCTGAAGGCATCTTTTCTGTATTGTCAAAATAAAATCGGATATTCAAAATTGACTGAATTTACTTAATTCCATTTCATATTTTTATAACATCTTTTATTTCAGGTAAAACTCAGTTTTCTAAAGGCGACTTGATGTGCGTCTCAATTGCCTCGGAAAATAGCGGTAGAAGTTTCCAAGAAGAAAATTGCCAGAAAACCTTTCCTTTTGTCTGCAAGAGGGTTCCAACACGTGAGTTTGATGATTTGTAAAAAGCTATAAAATCGTTTATTTGTTTACATAACCTATTTTGACAAGAATTTCAAAATAGTTAAAGAAGAGTTAAAATTAATTTAATAAAAACTACGATTTAATTTTAGTGTGGATAAATACATTTGTTGAGACAACTTTATTTATTTTATTTACTATCACAGATTAAAAGATGTTGGCATGGGCATTTGTTCCACAAATGAGAAAACACTTACACGAATGTTTTTATTACAATTAAGTTAATATACCGATGCTCTTGTATGACATAAATAGAACATAAAATCGATTTCTATAAAGTAACAAAATTGATTGATGATGATAATTTAAAACTATTTCTATTGATTTACAAATGTACCATATTCGCTGTTACTTCAATTAACAAAACATCAACGTCAAACTGTCTCAATACTATTATTGTACATACTACATGTACATGTACAACTCACCTATTCAATTTCTCTTTGTTTTACAAATGATGAATTTGGTGGAATTTTAAGTCAATGATAAATTCTAGATTTATTCCCTTTTTAGATTGATTAATTTACTGCTTTTTCATTTAGAAATCGTTAATGAAAGAGCGAACTGCATTTGCATTAATACTTTATAAATTAAATTATAAGTCTTTTTCCGTCATCCAGTATTCAAATTGTTTTAAATTCAATTTGCCTTTTCACTTAATAGTTATATTTTATCAAAGAGAAAAATGTTAATATATCAAATTGGAGTTAAAATCATCTAAATTTGAATTTAAAAGGGTTTTACATACGACACTATTAACAAATATTGAACTATTGATATAAATTTAATTAGATCGTGTAAAAATAGATTTGGTTTAATTTCGTACATAATATTACAATTAAAACTAAGAGGGGCAAAAGCCCTTTTTTGGTGAACATTATTTATTAATTTTCCACAATAGATATTATTTCATACCACATGTATCATCTATAGAGGTTCACACATATCATATGAACCGTAGTTGTATAGGAAAATATCTAGTTTGCAAACTGTTGGCGGACATTTTAATGTGAACACCTTTAATTCATACGAAGTTGGTGAACTGATTAGGGTAGCTTTTCTATGTTCGATTAATTAAGTCATGCCAGACATTAGATAAGTTTCTTATGTGAAACCTTAGCGACAATTTCATCTTTTATAAAAAGAAAACCACGCGACCTCGGAATGCGTGACTACCTTACAAACTACTCAACTGTTTGCGTCAGCGCGGCCGAGGGCTTCTGGGCAGCACGCGAAAAGCATGCAGCACGTGCAAAGTTGTGTGCACTGTCTCAGCGGGCGTGTTTCGGTGCAAATGTGTCGTTTCACATGCCTGACTTTGACAAAAAGACGTGATTTCGAATAAAGATATTTGCTTACAATGAAATTGATAGATTATATTACACAAAGTGATGTTCGTTTCGGTATTGTTGTTTGAAATTGACGCTAAATAATTCTATCCTTTAAACCGCGCTTACCCTTGATCGAGTTAGAGTTGTATCAATAGGCGCTGACACGATTGATTTCACAATTGACTATGTTTTTGAAGATTCTAATAATCGGAATTCAGGCTTCCTTTTTAAATATTTTAAGTTATTTGTTTGAAAAGACATTAAGTTGAGTGAAATGTAAGTCGGTTATTATCCTCGTAACTCTCAATTCCTTAAAAATAATGAGTCTCGGGCTCCATTATTTTTTAGGATATGAGAGTTACTCGGACATTAACCTATATTTAAGCATGTCATCTGAAGGTTGCTAAATACCCCGTAGGCGTAAGAATCTGGACGGAGTTGGAGACTCTAACCACTCTAGATAACTCTTCCCCCTGCTTACAATGTCAGAGATTTTGCCAATGGCTGTCATAAACCAACCATCTCCTACAAAAAAAATTTTAAGTCTACGGTGTCCCCTCACAAAATATAATCTTGCCTTCCTCCACTCGTCCCCCACCCCCAGCTTCTGAAGTGTTCCTATGCCTATATAGCTGGAGGTTGGAATTTCTACCTACTAAAGATAATTGCGAATTGTTGTACCATGCTCATTTATTTAAGGATTCACTATAGATGAAATGTTGAATATTTTAGACATTGGGAACTGACGATAGAATGTCTAAATCAAACAGTTATATATGATACTTGCACGAGGAAATCAGTATGTCAACCTCATTAGACATGTGATTTCTTTCTTCTTAGCGAGACGTGGTTGTGTCAACCGAAGATGGGACTGCCCAACTATTTTAAAGAGGAACCCGAACATGTGTGAAGACTACCCAGACTTCGCCTGGCAGCTGTGTCCCTTCACGTGTGGGGTGTGTCAGAGTTATATCAGTGAGTGAAGATTGTACATCTTTATGCACCTGCATACTTTAATAGGTATCTTATAAGATTACTTTTCGGAGATTCGTTTATCTGTTTTGACACCCATTGGTGACGGTTGAAGCGTCCTCAATGGGAACAGACATAAGTTTTTGAGGTATCGATAGTCGAGTGGGTAATATTTTTGGACATTCATTGCTGACATGAGGCGCCTAAATTTTAAAGGGGTTTGGGTTAAGTCCAACAAATAGCTATTGAGAAAAATGTTCCAAATCATGTTACTGACCTGCTGCAAGTTCAACTAATTTTCCACGTGGCATCGAAAATATCCATTGAAACATTGGTCACATAAGTATTAATATTATTCAGTTACTTTTTTTGATTTTGTTGAAGAAATAGTAGTTAAACTTATCAATAAGTTATTATTGAATACACATCGTGGAACAAATTCGTGTGTTGACCTGACACCTTAATAGTTATTTGTGACGTCAAATTGCTGGCATCGCGGCCGCTTTTGTTGTGTCAGTTTATTTTTAAATTGATTTGATTACATATTTTCGCGACTTTTAACTTATTAATACTCGATCTCATGTAATAAAGTTTATGAAACCCATTTCCTTCATCGGTTTTGTTTCGTTAATCGCGTTTGAGATTTTTCATATGATATAATTTCGACTCAAGACTATTCAAGAATCCACAATATTTCAGCTCCTTACTGCGAAGTGTTATCGCCTGGCGTCAACGTGGTTACCAATGGTAAAGTGTTGAGATTTGCGCCCAGAGGTCACGTGATCAGATACAGCTGTAAACCAGGTACGGTACATCTGCAGGGAGACCTTGAACGAACGTGCGAAGACACTGGATGGCTTTCTGGTACTCAACCCAGCTGTATAGGTAATTAAATAATTAAGTTAATTTCTAAATATTTTAAATTTTGTTCTGAAGATTTTGATGAAAAACGATCTAAATTATTTTGAATGAATAATTGTTTTATTATCTTTAGATGTCTGTTTAGCTCAAACAAATTTCATAGAACACCTCAAGACCATCTATGATGATTGACGCTTATATACATATCTAGTCTTAATTCTTTATTACTTTATGAAGGTGTTTATATTTTGTAAACTCAAATTCATCTGTACATCCAGCACATACCCTGATACCTATCAGGCTAAATGCCTTTTTTTTTCACTATGTATAGTCAGCTAATAAAATGGTACGCATTGAGCATTAACGGCACCGATTTTTATAGTACATTTGGTTTTGCTACATGATTAAGTCACCCAATGATATGAAAGTAACCAGTTTTCCCCATGTGCGAACGAACTGAGCAAGGGGGTGACAACGACTTTCTCTCGACTGGAATCAAAATAATTTTGATGTGTCAAAACTTATTATTCCTAAAATTCAATAAAGACATACATGTCCTCAAAATGTTTTGCTCTCTTAGTTAACACCTCAGAAATTAACTCACGTAAAATATATCAAATTGAGCATTTTAATCGCTCAACACTGCCTCTCAAATCGTTCAAAACCCCACACGCTTCCGGTTTACGGAGCCAAACACAATAGAAAAGGGAAGTAACTCTAAACACATTACGAATACATTGACCTTCATCAGCAGTTCATATTCTTGACATGCTACAGAGTTGAAGTCTTAAAGTTAAATAGTCATTTTATTCTGAAAGTGTTTTGGGTTAGATTTACAAGAGACTAAAACGCGTTTTAAGACACCTTTTAATAATTATAGAGTTGAAATGTATGTTTCTGATGCAAACAAATAGTATCTCAATGCTGTCACGGAAACTGTACACGATTTATTTATTATTTTTTCCCTAATAGTTTTACATATGATGACATTAAAAACATACAATGATTTTAAAAAATCACTTTTGTCATTCAATCTGTTACAAAATAATTTCTAAAGAGTTCGTCCGTGGAATTTGATGTCAATTTCACAGTTGCTGTGAAAACGCACGTGCATCCCGTGCAAATTGCTTTGAAGGTTTGTTTAAGCTTTGACATAGACTATATGTCTTGCCCCCATTTTAGCATATTAGTTGCCAAAGTTTAAAATCAAGAAACACCACATCTACATGTAATCACTTTAATCTAAATGAAAACGTTCTATGACAAAACGAGGCCTTATCGACAACTCTTCCTAATTTACTGCCTAAACATTTTCCTTCACTCCGTAAACCGGAACCTTGTGGGGGTAATGGACAGTGTAAAAGGCAGTGTTGAGCGATTTAAATGCTCAATTAAATGTATTTTACGTGAATTAATGAAGTTTCTAAGGTGTTAACTAGGAGAGCAAAACATTTTGAAAACATAAATTGAATTTAAATATTTTTTATTGAATTTTTGGAGAAAAAATGGTTTTGACACACCAAAATTATTTTGCTTCAAGACGAGAGAAAGTCGTTGCCACCCTGTGCTCACTTCGTTCGCACATAGGCAAACTAGTTACTTTCATATTAGAGCGCAAACTCTAAACTTGCCCTCATCTTAGCTTCAAATAATTGCATTTCTGGTTCCTAATTACATGATGATAATATAATCAATAAAATTTGTGTACCCTTACCCTACGTATAAACATGATGCCTACTGATAATCAATTCAATTTGTAAACACGTTACTGCTGTTCCTCATTAAAAACTATTAACTTATTTTCTTTTCAGAAATTGATAAAATCATTACCCCAAACAATAAGGTTGAGCTAATTCCCCGCGTATCCAACACGGATAAGGAAACGAGTTATGTAGGCAATAACTCCCTGCAGCGTATACACAGAGACGGGGAGATCGTACAGTGGAGTTTCTATGCGAGCAGGGATGGAACCGGATGTCTTCAAGTTTGGCGACCCAGGGCTGACAAGGGGAAAATGAAGTATGTTTATAAGACAAACAGTTTCTTGGCGAAACCAGGGGACGCCGGGAGGGGGACGCATAGGCTCCGCCCTCCTGTCTCAGGGAACGAACGTTACGCTAACTCCACTGACGCGGCCAAACATGGGATACAGCCAATCAAATCATTTTCTCGTTGTAATTTTTTGAAATGATTTGATGACTACATCTCAAGTCGGGCCGCGCGAGCGAATCTAGCTTCTGAACCCAGGGTACAGATTAGTGGAGTTAGCGTAACATCTCGCACCCTGAGACAGGATGAGGCTGCGCACCTCTGCTATGAGAGTTCCAATTGACTTCTTAATGACCTTACATGGGGAATATATAAAACAAACAGTTAGTATTTGGAGAGAGGTACTAGAACATGAAATGGATATGACGGGGTCAGGGTGTCTAAACCCCCCCCCCCCCCACCATTTATTAAAAATAATTAGATAATATGATATAGAACAGGCGATCAAAATGGGCTGACAAGGGGAAAATGAAGTATGTATATAAGATGGTGGATACAGGGGGACGCTGGGAGGGGGACGCTTGGGGTTGCACACCCTTCTAGGAGAGTTCCAATTGAATTATTCAAGACCTTCTTATATAGAGTTATATGTATATATAGAACAAACAGTTATTAGTTGGAGAGAGGTACTAGACCATGAAATTAATATTACGGGGTCAGGGTGTGCCAACACCCCCTCCCATTAAATAAAAATAATTAGATCAAATAATAAATAAAGAACTGTCGATGAAAAATAAGTTAGATCCAAAAGGATGGAGGGATATAAATGACATTCTCATGTCAAAGTAAAATAAAAAAGCGTCAACATATCCAGAAAAATGAACAAATGAACTTAATGAAAACATGGCCGAAGAAACCTTGGAAACATCGAAAAAAATACCTTTAAGTCATTTAATAGTGTAAAACAATCTTGGTTCCAATACAGTGTAATTCATGTAATTATTCCACAAATGATTCACTTACAACGATGAAATGCACAGATTAAAACAAATGTTCTTTGTGCAAGGGTATCTGTGAAAAAAGCAACTTTGTTTTAATCAAGATGTGTAAATTGATAAGTATGAATTATGATATGTGCAAAAGGGAAAAAATGGATAGAATGCCAAATAAAAACACAAAACCAAAAGACATCAAGTTACATAGTTGACTGCTTTAATTAATTTTCACAATATCAGTGAGATGACATTATTAATTTCTGGTCCATATGTCAATCTATTTTGATACTTGTTTTCACATATCCATTACAGTCTGTATTTGTCAATGTCTGTTTCCACACTATGTGTATGTAAACATGGTAATGTAAATCTTGTATGTAACATTGTTATGCAATTAACTTTTTGAACGTTATGATTAAGATAGCAAAAAAAAAAGATGGCAAATAGATTGGCTTGAGTGACTAGAATCACAAAAGTATTACAAAGATCATAGAAATAGAAAGTTCTTTCTTATAAACATTTTGATTATCTCACATAAAATTTCGATTGTGCTAACAACATTGTATTCTATTTTCATGGTAGGCATAGGTGGAACATTCCACTTTGCTCATAGGGTGAAAGGTTGTTTAACTTCAAGTCACTGGTGCATGAAGATGTTTTGATAAGACTGTAGGCATTCTTCAATGTAGGCATTAGTGAACGCCACCAATGATTGTGGTCACACTTACTAGGTCTTTAAATGGTGTCATTTTATCGACTAGAAACGACCGTTGCTGAAAAGTATCATTTTAAAGCTAAGAGGTTTAGATCTTTATTGTAATTTAGAGAAAACTGGTATATTTGTTCGAAAGCCGACAGTATATCACTATACACCGGATTTTGTCTTTAAAGAAGAGAATAAGTATTGTATAAGTCTGTGATTGTCTGAGTTTAAGAAAGATTTCATCAGATGATGCTTTGCCTCATAGTGTTTTTCTTCTCAATATTGATTACAATACATGCTTTTTGTGGCGACCAAGGCCAGACAACAAATCATTGACTATCCGAAATAATACTCGTTGCCATAGGAACTGTCAGATATTTTTACAACAAGCGTTATCGGTAACTATCTTTTTGACGTATGCTCTCCATGAAAACAGATCTTTTAACCGAATTTGAATAGAAAACATCAATACAAATGTGTTTTTTCCGCTGGCCACGTACTCCCCTCAGAAATCCTTTACATGATAATGAGTATTCAAATACAGAACACAATACAAGATGGCTAAAAGTTCAATTGTAACCCATTGGTTCAAGATTTGATTTCGAAATTAATTACTACATTTTTGTCGTCATTTAAATATAAATTTTATATTGATATATATATATATATATATATATATATATATATATATATATATATATATTAAATTTGATCTATTTAATTTTGATGGTTTTCTTTCGTATACTTTTGAATAATTTCGATTAATTTTGAACATTCCTCGACGCAATTCACTGTCAGGTTTTCGATCACAATCACGCCTCAAACCTCCATATTGTCACATAGAATGTCTATTAGCTTTAAAATGGACTTTTCTTACAACAGTCGATACTTCTCGATTAAACGACACTATTAATAGGTTTGTCATATGTTGCCTCCAACAACTCACGGAATGGGAACAACATTAACAACTTATGATGGGCGTATTTTTGGATGAGAAATAAGTTCACAAATATTGAAAAAAATGGTAGTATAACGTGATGCACTCTAGTTGAGTTTTTAACTATTACAGTCCGTGATCATCATGGTATATTTTGGCCATAACCTAAAAAAATCATGGTTGTTGGGATCACTATACATTATATTAATTTCCTCAACATAGGACAAATGTATGATAATTACCAACTTTCAAAGAATGTTTATGAAGCCATATATTGAGCTTTCAGAAATCAAAATTACCTGAAATTTATATTTGTTCAAACTTAGTTCTTTCAAACTTCTTACTGTCCTAAGCTTGCTGTACATAATATTTCAAACTTAGATTTGATTCATTGGTCGCAATTTATGATCCATATCAAAGCATTTGATAAAACGTGCAATATTTGATTTCAATGAAATAGTTGCCATTTCGATTATCAAATCTGTGAAAAGCCGGAAAAATGGAATGCGGTATGAAGCAAGGCGTTCGAATGATCAACCCATATATATTGTCAGTTATCAAAAAAGTCACGATTTCCGATATAAGGACATCGTGGTAATATGAATGCAAATACTGAAATAAACTACGGCCTACTATAAAGTCACGTTTTCATTTATTCTAAATGGAGAGAGGAATAAAAAGCAAGATTTCTGACTTTGTGTAGAGAATGATCTTTTAGAGAAAATGGTTTTTCATTCACTACAGTGACTACATGCCATCCTTGTTAGTGACGGCCCTTTCATGCAGATGACTAAAATATCTTCGTGATGTAAACCAATAATTATACTTTTAGAAATGACAAGAAATGTAAGAAGAAGCAAATATCACTAAATGCCAGTGAAATATAAGGAATCCGTTTTTTCTTCAGATCAATATGATGAAAAAGAAAATCCAATACAATTGGAATTCATCACATACTACTAACTAGTAAATCCGAGAAGCATCAATTCGACGCAAATCTGAAAAAAAATCTATGTGAAAACATGCGTTAGCATTTGGAAAAAAATAATCTGATCTGAGATGTCATGGAACTGATGACGTCACTAAGTTACTTTTTATGTTATGTTTCAGCTTTGAGTTCATTGGTCAAAATTTCCTCCCTGCAGAAGCAAACAAAATAAACACCGTTGACGTCGCACTCTATGAACGAATCCAAGTAAAAAAGAATGACGTCATCGGTTTGTATTCTGGCAGCTCATCGCCCATCAAATACAACAACTGTGGAAGCCAAGTGATCCCGGAAGCCACCGATAACGTCATCATTAGCAAAGATTCAGCTTCCTTTTTTGTGGTGTCAGATGTTTATGAAGCCACAAACTCCGGATGTAGAGTATTTTCCGTGACTGCGCATGTCAACTCCGTAAGCGATTTTTATGCATTTTTCGTATCACTGAATGTTTCATTTTAAATGACTTTGAAAACAATGGTTGAAATGACATATGTTTATAGTAAGAGAGAAAGTAAGTAAGTACATTGGGAAGTAAGTAAGTCCGAAAGGGATTTTTAATGTATCGTGTTCGCAATTGATTGTTTTTTGTCTAATTTGGATATGGCAACCATCAACAAATATGAAAGAAGCGGTTACAGTATCATTTGGCTCTAGCATCAGTTATAGCGAATATCTTCCTCTTAAGAGAGGATTTCCGTAGGGATATCACTGGAAAGTTTAGAATCTGCTCAAAACATCCACATTCCTTTATAATGAACACTACGAGACATTTAACATGTTTCTTTCAGACCTGGCATCCCTTCACATCTACAAGCATGGTACCCATTAGAGCTGGCACGAGGAAGGTGTCTCATGCCGGAAACTTGGGATACGTCATCAGCCCCGAATTCGGCAGGATCCCCAAAGACGGTTGGGTGGTGGAGTGGCGGATGTACTTTCAAACAGAGGGTGAAATATCTTTACAAGTATGGCGACATAAACCTTCAGAAGGCGATTTAGCGTAAGTAACTTTAACAGTCTAAGTAAACCTAGCCTCAATATCATCTGTTTCACTCCTATACGGAGTCTAGCAAGGCCTAGAAGAAGGTTGCGTCAGCCGACCTTTCTGCGACATTTGACCCTCCAACGTTATACGCGCGAAGGCAGACTATTATGGCTTGGTAAGATGAGTTCTGATTGGTCAATTCGATACGTTGGCTGACGCGGCCCTCTACTAGGCCTTTCTAGACTCAGTTTAGGCGTGAAACGGATAATATTGAGGCTAGGTTTACTTAGACTGGTCTAGATCTATTGGTTTTATATTGTAAGGGCCAAATTTACATTTCTTCTAGATTCTTCTAACAATGGTTACAGAAAACTGTATGAAATAATTAAACATAACGAAAAGACAGTGTCAAATCAAGCTGGAAGTCCTTGAAATTGTTTTCATCGCTCAAATTTGATTAAGCCGACCTTAATGAGTTGGTCATGTCCTTACACATGTTCGTGTGCTTTTTAGCTCATCTGGCCTGTAAGGCCCGATGGGCTTATGGCATGGCATGGTGTCCGGCGTCCGTCCGTCCGTCTGTCCGTCCGTCCATCCGTCCGTCCGTAAACTTTGTGGAATTTCGACTTCTTCTCCAGAACCATAAGGCCTAGAAAGCTTAAACTTTGTGTACAGACTCCTTGGCTAGTGAGGATTATAAATTGTAGCCTTAGTGGCCCTGTGACCCCTAAAAAGGGCCACAGGGGCCACGCCCTAAAAACCTATTTTCATCTTCTTCTCCAGAAGCATAAGGCCTAGAAAGCTGAAACTTTGTGTACAGACTCCTTAGCTAGTGAGGATTATAAATTGTAGCTTTAGTGGCCATGTGGCCCCTAATAAAGGCCACAGGGGCCACACCCTAAAAATCTATTTTCATCTTCTGCTCCAGAAGCATAAGGCCTAGAAAGCTGAAACTTTGTGTACAAACTCCTTGGCTAGTGAGCATTATAAATTGTAGCTTTGGTGGCCCTGTGACCCCTAAAAAGGGCCACAGGGGCCACACCCTAAAAACCTATTTTCATCTTCTTCTCCAGAAGCATAAGACCTAGAAAGCTGAAACTTTGTGTACAGACTCTTTGGCTAGTGAGGCTTATAAATTGTAGCTTTAGTGGCCCTGTGACCCCTAATAAGGGCCACAGGTGCCACGCCCTAAAAACCTAGTTTCATATTCTTCTCCAGAACCATGAGGCCTAGAAAGCTGTAACTTGGTGTACAGACTCCTTGGCTAGTGAGGATTATAAATTGTAGCTTTGGTGGCCCTGTGACCCCTATTAAGGGCCATAGGTGCCACGCCCTAAAAACCTATTTTCATCTTCTTCTCCAGAACCATGAGGCCTAGAAAGCTGAAACTTTGTGTACAGACTCCTTGACTAGTGATGATTATGAATTGTAGCTTTGGTGACCCTGTTGCCCCTTATAATCTATAAATCTTCAAATCTATTTTCATCTTCTTCTCCTAAAGTATAAGGCCTAGAAAACTGAAACTTGTCGCCTATATACTTAATTTTATGATTGGTGACCCTGAAGCCTCTACAAAGGGGAATCACATTGGCCACACTCTACAGCATAATTGATGATGAAGCCTGATGAGCTACAGAGCCAATGGCTCTATTTTTAAGCAATTGATGTCAGTAAATTATATAGGTTTGATTCCTTACTTATTTTGAGTACATGTACTTCATAACCACACTAAACTAACGAACCATTGATTTATTCGATCATGATCAGTTCAATCAGACTACAATGTCTAAACTTCGATTTTAGAATAAATATTGAATTATCGTTAGTATGAAAATGCCGTTTTTTTAAATATTGGATGTCAAATGTTTAGAATCAATAAACGGTGCGATTTGTTTTAACTTTTAAAAATGTCTGCAAGCAACATACATGTACATCGAATGATTTTCTCATTGCAACCCTGTTTGTATGGTCCTTGTTTCGTCATACTTCAACACCAGCGTCTTAATTAAAGGTATACTAAACACTTGATACTTGACGTTTTAGGTACGAACTGGTGGGGCAAACAAATCTGACGATAGAGCAATCCGGCAAGTATTATCGCCCTTTGAATGAATCCGAGCAGTTTGAAGTAAATACCGATGACGTCATAGGAATTTGGTTTGGTGAACCACCGGCATTGTTGTCCTATGAGAGCTGTTCTACAGGTGACATTCCAGATTTGGGTCCGCTAACTTTCCTGAAGACAGAATTTATCTTTTCTGAAGGTGAAGTTACAACATTTGAAAAAACCCTTTCGTCTTGTAGGGTGTTCCCGCTGGTTGCAATAATAAAAAGTGATCCTTAAAACGACAGAAGCATGTTTTTAAGGAGTAGTATATTGCGATGTTAGGAAAATCAAAATCAATTAAAAGACAAAATATTTATGCTTTATAAAGCAGTAATAAATCGTAGATAAAATAATGTAAAGTTCAGCCATGCGTTTCCTTTATATTACACAAAATAAATTAAAGGTGTTCACACAAAAATGGCCGCAATGGACTTTATGTGAATCTTTATAATATTTATGACTATGGATGATTGTCTTGTGAAATGCGATTTTTGACAAAATAATTCATTAGGCATTAAAGGGGCAGTAGCACGTTTTTTGACAATTTTGTATTTTAAATTTTTCACTGATAATTGTTAGTTAATGCTAAATGTATTATTTCGACAGTGTCAAAAATCTCATTACTCAAACCAATCATCCATAGTCAGAGGACAAAGTACATGTATGAAGATTCACCTAAAATCCATTGGCGGCCATTTTTGTGTGAACACCTTTAATTCATTTCGTGTAAGAAAAAGCAATCGCATGGCTAAACTTTACGTTATATATTTGAATTATTACTGCTCTATTTAGTTTAAATACATTGTCTTTCATTTGGAGCCATTAATTTTCATTTTCCTGACATCACCTTATATTCCTCATTATACTGCCCCTTTAACGTATAATTATCAGTCAATAATTGAAAATATAAAATTTTCAAAAAAGGTGACTCTTAAATCAAACTATATAATCTATTTCTTGTTGAATCGGCGAGTTCCTTTTCATTCATACACAATGATGTTGAAAACCTTTGTTTTGTTGCACCTTAAGATGTCTTTTGGAGATATGCATTATTGTTTAAGATGTTATTTATCCTAAACAGTGTTTCGATTTATTCTCATTTAGTTCACATTCACATTTAATGATATTTGTTAAATCTGTTTATGCCCCCGCCATATATGGCAGGGACATATTGGATTACCCTCGGTTGTCCGTCCGTCCGTACGCCCGTACGTACGTACTTAACCACTCTATACAGGGTATCGTTTATCCACTCATCAAAACCCGATCAACAGATTTAGTTGAAATTATCATGGCTTATTCAGGCATCCTAAGGGTGTGCATCTTGTTTTTCAATTTTGGATTTTTTGGTCATTTATTTAACATGTTGAACTTAAGTGAATTTTTGTGTAAGTCAAAGCTGTGTCAAAGTAGTGTGATAGGGAGTGTTGTTACTTCATTGCTCCTCAAAAACCGTTCAACAGATTTAATTGAAATTGCACACATGGCTTATAGGCATCCTATGGGTGTGCATCCCATATTTTGTTTTTCAATTTTTGATTGTTTTTCAAATTTCTGACATGTTGAACTTACGTGAATGTTGGGGCAAGTGATAGCTCATATTGGTATGATAACGGATGTTGTTTATCAACTTCTCCTCAAAAAGTACTGGATAGACTCAGTCTAAGTAAACCTAGCCTCACTATTAATCGTTACACTGCTATACTGAGTCTAGAAAGGTCTGGTTGAGGGTCGCGTCAGCCGACCTTTCTGCGACCTATGACCCTCCAACGTTATACGTGCGAAGGCACACTATTGTGGCTTGGTAAGATCAGTTCGGATTGGTCAACTTGGTCACGTGGGCTGACGCGACTCTTAACCAAGCCTTTCTAGACTCAGTATAGCAGTGTAACGGATAATAGTGAGGCTAGGTTTACTTAGACTGGGATAGACTGCGCTGATCTTTCAAACATGTGTTATTGGTATCCCAAAGGTGTGTATCTTACATGTATATTATGGGAAGTTTTAATTTTCTACCTTTAAATGGATGTTTGAACTTAAATGAAGCTAAAGTTGTGCATCTCTTACAGTATATTTTGTTTAAATTCAAGTTGAAAACATTGAGGGCTTTTTTATTAGCGGGGGCATTTCTTACACAAATTTTCTATAGTTTATATATTTATTTTGTATTTTTTCAAAGAATTACTGTTACATTAAAAAGTTCATGTTGTATCTTTCCCACGTAGTGTCAATGACATGAAATTGTTATTGTTTACAAATATTGATTTTGCCATGTTCATGGTTTACTTTATGTGAATGTTTTATACATTTTGTACGCTTTATAAAATGCTTTATAAAATGTTTAGAATCGGTCTGAGTTGTCTGTATATATTGATTGTTTTTTAACTTTAAAATAAAATATGTTTTCTAATGACATATTTTTAATTCGGATATTGTGTTAAATAGATCTTAAAGGGGCAGTAGCACGTTTTTAGGGGCAATATAAGGTGATGTCAGGAAAATGAGAATTAATGGTTTCAATTGAAAGACAATGTATTTAAACTAAATGGAGTTTGGCCATGCGATTGCTTTTTCTTACACAAAATGAATTAAAGGTGTTCACACAAAATGGCCGCCAATGGATTTTAGGTGAATCTTCATACTTTGTTCTCTGACTATGGTTAATTGGCTTGTGTAATGAAATTTTTGACACTAGCAAAATAATACATTTAGCATTTACGTACAATTATCAGTGAAAAATTTAAAATATAAAATTATCAAAAAACGTGCTACCGCCCCTTAAAGGCTCAACTCGCAATAATACGAATTTACGCTTCTAGCTGTTACTGAAATGATGTTTTGTATTCACCTCTTTGGTGTTACCATAACACTTCGATAACCGCTGCCAAAAGGTGCCAGAACATACGTTCCTGAATATCGAGGTTTTCAAATGGACATTAAAGGGGCAGTAGCACGTTTTAGGGGGACTATAAGGTGGTGTCAGGAAAAATAAATGGTTCCAATTGAAAGACAATGTATTTAAACAAAATAAAGCAGTAACAAATCAAATATGTACTGTAAAGTTGAGTCATGCGATTACCTTTCTTACACAAAATGAATTAAAGGTGTTCACCCGAAAATGGCTGCCGAATGACTTTATGGGAATCTTTTTTACTATGGATTATTGTTGTGTGTAATGAAATTTTTGACACTTTCAAACTAACACATTAAGCATTAACGTACAAATATCAGTGAAAAATTAAAAACATGAAATTTAAAAAAAAACGTGCTACTGCCCCTTAAGGATCAGGTACATCATTGACTGTGTGTTGGACTTGGGAATACGAAAGGTGTTCATATCTCTTGATCGTGCAACTTCAGATATGTCTGAAGTAACCTTTGCATTTGTTGAATTGAATTCGAGGAATTGTAAGGTAAATTCTTGCATTTAATGCGGTCACTTATTTATTGAGAGAATACTGATCCTGAGAAACAAAATACTTTACATTTCTACATGCTAAAACTCATATTTTCAAAACCATAAGTCAATGTGCACAAAGGATGTTTGAAAAAAAAAGAATTAAATAGAATGAATAGATTTGGATTCAAAGATTCTAATCATAATGAATTTTCTATAAATGATCGAGTTAGAAACAAAAGATGCGGATCGTCAAATGATTGTATCAAACACAGACGTTTACAAACTCATCAATACAATACTATACATTTACGTCAAAGTATACATTTGATGATGGACGAAGGGGTTAAACTGCGTTCTTGTTGAATGTTGTAGGCGCATTTGGTACACATAATCTAATTAAATCTCTTAAATGTTTAAACGATAATCATAACAAAACTATATTTCAAAGTATTCAAGAATGTTGGACGAGAATATTAGACACGTATATTTGGATTTAACTTCTTATTGATTGTTTTAATCAAAATTTATTGAAATTAAATGTGGCAGGTGCATTAGTTTAATACCATCTTACGATTTTGTGAATAAATTATTTATGCATAAGCATTGAAACTCAAACTTATTACAAAACCAACGTCAAAGGATACATGTTGTCTTTGAAAAAATGGTTTGCAGACGATTTGGATACAATTCCTATTAATCTGCATTATTAATAACTGTGAATATGTCAGACACATAAGATAATCATAATCACACACTCATGCAAGACCTGGTCTCTGAAGGAAGGATATAAAGCAAACGTAAATATAACGATAACATTGCATTATACAGACATTTCTACATGAGCGGTTCTATTTGCTATAAAACATTTCGACATCGATGATACATAATTATATAGCAAATAGCATTGTCTAGACTTTATGAGACACTAAATGAGACATGACATCATTACCTTGTATGAAGTACGTATTTTGCTACAGTACCTGCTAATTTGGCTCTGTCGCCATCCCGTAAATACAAGGAAGAAGCGATGTTAGCAAGAATCATCAGAAACTAATATCCCACCGGTTCTGAATAAATCAGAAATGCAATCAGACCAAAAAAAGACATGATAATTGCAAATAGAAGTTGAAAATCCTACAAGCCCCTTCACAGATGTTGATGGATCCAATTAATAAGTTTCATTGGGGTTGGTATCACAGGTTGTTAGTTCTGCTAAGGCAACGTTATTCTAAAACACTTTTCCATGGAAACCGCCAAAAACAAATTCCCAAGAAATTCTTCAAAGGTACATCATGTTGATTCATCCAATTGTCAAGTTTCATTAAGGAAGGTCCTGCAGTTTGTTAATTCTGCTGCGGTAACGTTACTATAAGTACTATTCCCATGAATTATAAAATTCAAAAGGCACACATGTAGATTGATCCACATTTCAAGATCCATTGAGTTAGGTTTCACATGTCTCTTCTGAGTTCCGTTCCGGAAGCGAAATTTTAAGTTTTGCTTCAATGGAAATCGCCAAAATTCAATTCCCAACAAGTTGAAACTCCCCGAGGGCACATCTACAATGTTGTCAAATTTACATGCCGGTGAGTTTAAAAGAGACGAAAGAGATACGAAGGGTGAATGGTGATGTAAAGAAAGAAGAAGATAATTAAATTCATAGACAGAAACGCATTCAAACAAGGAAACATTGGACATTGATGGGTGATTATGTCTTATTCGTCTATAACACGTAATCACATAGATAATATACTTGTCAATTTGTACCAATACGTGATGTAATTCTCTTTCAATACTATAAGCATATGTGTCACTAACTTCACTTTGTATGCAAGACAAGCATATATTATATATTTTTTTCGAAGCTTAACGGTTACAACATGACAAGACCTACCAAAGTCATAACAAGATGAGGACCGATATATATTTTTTGGGACTTTATAGTTTATTTCTTTTGAATCAAACGAAACTGATAAAATCCGAAAACACATTCAATGATTTTTTTTGTAAGGACTGGTGCACTTTTGTGAGGGTAAAAACGTCTTATATAAAGCTTTCGATTTGTAGATGTTGAATTCTAAAAAAGAAAAAGAGAAAAATATATTTCCAAATTAAACCCTATACATTAAAATTGTCAGCTGTCAAATCTTCTTGTCCTCAGGTTTTTTAAGAAACCTGATTGTTGTCAAGTTTCAAAACTTTTATATCCTTTTTTGGCTTTATATGCATTAGATATTTTTAAACCAATTTTGCCGCTAGCTCGGAAAACATCTCTAATACTTCTCAAACTCTCAAACAGGCTACTATTATACCACTTGTAACATCATGTATTTGTGAAGGCTTTTTAATAAAATAGTTTCTTAAATCGTTTGAAGATAAATGTTCTTTTAACAGAACGTATTCTTGATGCACTTGTAACATCATGTATTTGTGAAGGCTTTTTAATAAAATAGTTTCTTAAATCTTTTGAAGATAAATGTACTATTAACAGAACGCATTCTTGATGCTGTGGTACTCAAATATATGTATCGTTGAATCAAACTTTAAACTTAATGTATCATCATGATATGGTTAGTGGCATTGGCATGATGAAACATTGTCCATTCATTAAATGCTAAGGGGTGGAAGATCACGCATTTTCAGTTCTCGAAAATTTTTCTCGCCACGAGTTTGATATCAAGTTCTCAAATCAATAAACATATCACAGAGGGGATGGCGTCATGGGCTGAATGCTTTGACGTGACATCTACGAACAACGTGACGTCATCGGAGTTGGTAATAATGGTATGACGTCGCAAGAAAACTCGAGTCAATATATTTTGGACGTAAATCACCACTGTTTAGACCACAGAGGCATATAATAAACAAACTTTGTTATGTTTTAAGTGTGGTATCACTTATCTCTGATCATTTCGTGCCGGGATAAAGCTTATATTTTCACCCATGGCATCGCCACTCCTAAAACATGGGCTCTTCCCCGTCACTCGATGAGATAAGTGATATGATATTGAAAAAATGATATCATCATCGGCATTGAATTCCTTACTCGTCTTCATATGATTCATGAATATATGCGTTTAAATGTTAATTATTTTATTGAAATGTTAAATTTGTGGTTCTATGTTTTATATGATAATCGTTTTGTGTTGTTTCTCTCTCAGTCTCTAAGAAGTCCTAAATGACTGAGAAATACCTTTAACCATTAATAGGACCTTCTTTCTTCATTACCTGTGCCCGGATCTTACCATTAAAGGGAACAACTCAGAACGAAGAGGTATTCTAAGAATAAATTTGGCATCATAAGTATAGGTTACCAATGGAATCTTTGAAGACTGAGATTCCTATGTAAATGTGGGTGTATATAACCAAGATGCGCGAGTTTTGGAGGCATATTCAGTCCCCAGATCTCATTAGATATTAACAGAAGGTCTCGCCAAAGCAGGCGATAAGTAGTAGTTACTTCATCCATAAACGAGAGGTTGATCCAGTTACACCACACCCTGATCATTGTTTGATTGACAGCTGAATTCGTCGAGAACGGTAGTCCGAGACGCACATTCAGCTGTCAATCAAACAGCGATCAGGTGTGGTGTAACTGGATCAACCTCGAGTGATTGGATGCAGTAACTGCTTTGTACCACGCCCACATTGCACGTTGTCAAAATTTGCACGAGATCTGCGCGGGATATTTGAATTTGAAATCATTCAGTTTCACACCGCCACAATGTCGAGTCACGAGTGGGATGACATGATTGACGACCTTACTTTGTCACAAATAATTGATGAAGTTGAAAGTAACAAACTGGAATGGGACGATACAATCGATGACACAATTCTTTCCCAAGCTGCTGATGTAATGGAAAATGAATGTGTTGTGTTAGATGGGTTGGCCCAGTTAGCTGTGTCGAAAACAGACGATTGTACAGCGTTTCCTGAACTGTCAACCTGTACACTTACTCAGGTAATGAAAACGTACGATGTAGATATGCTCAGCCCATCTCACGGAAACTTTCAACTTAACTCCGATGTGTTTGAAGACAGAATTGAAGAAATTGAAAATAAAGACTCGAAAAAGAGATTCGCAAGTCCGAAACATGACGACGATATCAAGCACTTACTTCAGGAAACAGAGAGCAAGAACACGCGGAAAAACACTAAGTGGAGTGTTGGGGTGTTTCAACAATGGCGAAATCACCGTCAAGATGACGCTATTCCTGATCTGAAGGACTTTACTGCCGAATCAGTGAATGTGTGGTTTTCAAAATTTGTTGTTGAGGCGCGTAAAGTCGACGGCAGCTACTACCCACCGAAAACATTGTATCTTATCATGACGGGGCTTCTAAGGGCGATGAGAGAACAAGGAAATTATATCAACTTTCTCGATGTCAAACGCAATGACTGTTATCAATTTCGCCGAGTACTCAGTGCTCAAATGACCAAACTGACGTCACAGGGCCTTGGAACGACTACAAAGCAAGCCGAGCCGCTAACAGAAGACAGTGAGCAAATATTATGGGAAAAGGACGTTTTCGGTAGAAAAAGCGCACAAAGTTTTCTCAACACTGTGTTTTTCTACAATTGCAAATTGTTCGGTTTGAGGGCTTGTGACGAGCACCGACAGCTGGAAGCGAATCAAATTGTTGTCGGCCGAGATCAGCACGGCACCTTCATTGAATTTCAAGGTAAAACTGCTAAAAACTACAACGGTGGATTACAACATCACAGTGTACCAGCCAAAGTTCTCCGGCACCATACTTCCAGCGAACTACCAGAACTGTACGAACTGTACCTAACGAAAATTGGAAATCAGGGACCATTCTACAGGCGACCTCTTGCACCAAGACGTGGTAGACGACCTGAGGTACAGCGCTCAGGTACTGGGTGTTAACAAGCTGAGGTCACTCATGAAGGATATCTGTAGTTCCGGGGGTATTGAGGGTCATTTCTCCAACCACTCAGGTAAACGCACCTGTGCAACCCGGTTGTATGAAGCCGGCGTTGAAGAACAGGAGATAATGAGGATTACTGGACACCGTTCAGTTGAAGCAGTCAGGAAATACAAGCGACCTTCTGCCAACATGCTGGCCAACATTTCCAAGAAGTTGGACCCGCCGAAAAAAGTGATGTTCGAACTCTCTGGTTCGGCTGTCGAAAAATCGATCAAAACAAAAGACAAGGCAACACGACAACATCTGCCAACATCACCTGGTCCAACAAATCAAGACGTGCCCCGTCAAGGAAATGTTATCTACCAGAACTGTATTTTCAACTACTGAGCTAATTACATTGTATGTAGGCCTACTTAAAGATTATATTACTTTTCATTCAAGTACAGTTTCAATAGCCTATGGTGTTGCTAATTGTTGAAAATGGATTATGTTCGATAGTTCTATTTGTTTGAATGTGTATTGTGCTCGTTTCCATTAAAACTTCACGTTCTTTTTTTGAGTCATTTTTTTAGAATATTTACAACCTCTTCAGCAAATACCTCAAGGGCGTGAACGGTAGGCGTGGCTTGCTAAACTGCAGCGAGCCAATGAGATAGCTACGGTCAAAGGTTACTTCAGACCGTGGTGTAACTATTATATACACCACGGCCGATATCAAAGGGACCGACGCGTGGGCATGGTACAATATCCGTTTTAACTGCAGGTCACAGGTTCAGTGCGCAAGTCTTTGTAAATCATGAAATAACACTCTCAACCTTTGCGAAAAGTTGTAATTATGAATGGTTCCATCATAATAATATGGTATAAGTAGAACAAATGACAAACACGATTTTGTTGTGATTTGAAGATTAAGCGTGTTCTACCTCATTGACATGAGCTAACATCAGTGATTTTTCTAAATTTGTGGTGCCGATTTGTCCATGATCATAGATATCTATAGTATGATGTCAATTGATAAAAAAGCAGTACGCATCATGCTTGTCAGCAAGCTTCATGTTCACATATGTTCTTTGAATGTCACGAGGTTTTATCAGTTATGACTTACCCAAAATTCCAAGTTTGTTTCTAAACTTGTACCAATCTCAATTATTCAATATTCATATATCATATACATTACCAAGAGAGTTTTCTTTGTAATATGTAATAAGTAATGAAACATTCACGTTAAATGTTGTGATCTATATAAATTTGTCATTTACGAACGTCTTGTAATGTATTTGTCATTTATGTTAGGAATAGAAGTTGCAAATAACGTTCTGTAAAAGAAAAATCTTCATAACATGTTTTTCTGTGTAAGAACAATTACATGTAAGACGTCATCTAAAGAGCAATTTTAAAACATATGTAGGTCTTTCACTTGTTGAAGCGGATTTTTACACAGAGATAAATACCCAAGCAGAGATGTCATTTTTTTTAGGCAACACGAGTTACTGTAACATCATATTTTCCCGTGCGGAAACGAGGGAAATATAATTTTATTGGCACACGTGTTGCAAAATCTCGCGAGGGTGTTAATTTATTTATTATCCATAGCGTTAGGATTAATTACATTTATTTACAAGTTGAAGGCAATTTGTAAAATCAATCGTGTCACGGTAATCATGGTAAAAAACGATAAAGTGCCAATTGCAAACAATAGATGGAAAGCATCAAATACATAGTTAGTTATAAACAAACATCAATTAAAGCAGAATTGACAGATTTCCTCATTCGAAATCAGTTCTTTTGTGTCAAAGTCAAACAGATGAATTGACATGTTTGCACTGATTCACCCAACCGCTATGACAGTAGGCACGACTATGCACGTGCTGCACGCTTTTTGCGTGTACCTGTAAGTTCTCTGTCGCGCTAAGGGAAAAACAAATTGGCAAATTCGTAAAGTGGTCCCATTTTCTTATGTCATGTGGTTTTCTTAACCGACCAGTGAAATTACTGCTAGTGTTTATTAAAAATGTGCAAGATATCATTATTTTTATGACTTATATCATCAAATATGGATAATATATGTAAATAAATATACCTCGTCTTCATATGGTATGATTTAGGATATTTCGATTTTGACAATTCATTTGTTTCAGTTGCTGAAAAAGAACGTGATCTTTAAGGGTAAAACTTAAAACTACTGGACAAAGACAAAACAGTTTCCAACGGCTGTATGAAAACTGTAAACTATGTCTTCAAATGGGCCCTATTATGAACACTCATTGTAGAAAAAGCATATACTCAGCATGTCTCCGTATCATACCATTTTAATCAAACGTTTCGTATCGATTAAAGAAATTGACTGCATACTTCATGTATTGTATCGGATAACTGCTGAAGACATGGTTTAACTCTGTTTCAGTCCTGATTATCACTTTTCCAACCTTAAATTTCTGTAGACAAACAAGGATTAGATAGGAATTTCATTGTACTAGTCTAGAAATTCTCATTGAATTACCAAATTGTTAAAGCGCTGTTTAATAAAAAATTTAAGGTACTTTCATCAGGGCATACTTAACAGGTACGAAGTAAAGTAAAGTAAAGTTTCCCTTTTGCATACATGCATTCCCATCAATTTTTTTTTAGATTTAATGTGTTTATTTGCTGTTGTTTTTCTCTATAACATCCAAATAAAGCTGTCTCCTATAGTTCGTAAGTAAGTAAGTAAGTAATTTATTTCGTATAAATGGCCATGAAGCCAACAGTACAACATGTGTAAAATACAAGATTGATAGAGTTAACTGCGCCACATAACAAATATTCACGTTTGATACAAAGTAGACACATTGCTTCTTAGTTTGAACACCTTATCTAAGAAGAGACAAAGCTTGAAAAGATTATCATAATCAACAGTTGATAACAAGTTAATCAATTTGTACATGTTCGGGTTGTGCTGACAATAACCTGGAAGATATTTACGCCGTAATTTATCATATTTTGGACAAATCAAAACAACATGGAGTTCATTTTCTAACTGAGATTTGCAATAAGGACAAGAAGTATCTGGATTTCGATATCTGTAAGAGTTCATTCTGAAACCATGTATATTACAGCGTAACTTTGTCAGGCATCTCCTTAAAGGGGCAGTAGCACGTTTTTTGATAATTTTATATTTTAAAAATTGCACTTATAATTGTAAGTAAATGCCTTATGTATTATATTGACAGTGTCAACAATCACATTTCACAAGCCAATCACACATAGTCAGAGGACAAAGTATGAGGATTTACATAAATTCCATTGGCGGCCATTTTTGTGTGAACACCTTTAATTCATTTTTGTAAGAAAAAGGAATCGCATGGCTGAACCTTACGTTATATATTTGAATTATTACTGCTCCATTTAGTTTAAATACATTGTCTTTCATTTGGAACCATTTATTTTCATTTTCCTGACATCACCTTATATTCCCCCTAAAAACGTGCTACTGCCCCTTTAAAGTCGCATTGTTAATTGATAAGTATTTCTCAGGACAGAAATCATGTTTTATCATTGAGTAAAATTTAAGAGAACTTGATGTTGATATTTCGTAATGCCACTCTTGGATATATACATCTTTACATCTTATATGAAACATTTCCAGAAAATAATTCTTATTGTCAATAGACTGTGCTATCCATACATAACCAAACCCATATTTGAAAAGCAGCCTCCTAACTTTTGATACCCAGTTTTCATCTCCTAATTCGTCGAATCGTTTCAACATGTTATAACACTTCTTCGTATATCTGAACGGTGGTTGGCGGAGAATTCTGATCCAAAATTGAAGCAGTCTGATATTGGCGTACAATGTTAATGGATATCGTCCACACTCAGCTAAACTTTCTTTGTTTGGAGATCTAGACCCAACTTGAAGAATATTTTTTACAAAAGTTTCTGTGCACCTTTTCAATAGGTTTTCTGGTTTTCCAACCCCATAATTCTGCGCCATATAACACAATTGGCTTGACTTTCCCATCAAATATTTTAAAGGCAGCATCTACTGGGAGATTCGTATTAGTATCGACTAAAATTATTAATGATTTCAAAATACATAAATATTTCATTTTATTGTTCTCCTGTTCAAGCTCTGTGTTGATGTAAAACATATTCCCGAAAAGGAAATAAAGTATTATTATCATCATTATTATTAAAATAAAATGAAAATGTATAAAGTTTACTTGAATGCATTTTTCAATGCTAAGTACATCAGCACTTTTAGTAAAAGTTTGATATTTAATGAAATATATGCTGATAATTCCGTTTAAGATTAGGAATTTAATTCTATTTCTTGCAAATAAAAACGGTGAAATTTACAATAAAATAATTAATTTGTAAAAGGAAAACGGAGGAAAAACATGCCAAATGTAATTATTCCCGTATGTTGGGTCTATTTACTTTCATTTTCCCTAAAGGCTAGATAAGTATCAAATATACAATGCAGGTGAACAAGGAAGCATTGGTGCTATTGTATAATGGCTTGATTTTTTCAAGAAATTCAATTATTATTAATACGTCATTAATCTGTAGGAATTCGGAAAGGTTAAATTAAAGTTTACTCTTATTTCGCTCCTAGCTCAATTTACTCTCACATGAATTGCAAATGCTCGTTTAAAATTTAAAAAAAAGTATCCTTTTTCTTATATTGTACTGATATACAGCTAAATCATCTTCCTGATTGCCTATTCACCAATCAACGAGGGATAAATTACAGCTTTCTTAAAAAATCCAATTAAATTTTCAGAATTGGAACTGGGGAACCAGGCTGAAGGATTCTGACTGTTATAAAAAACAAGGCTGTGAAAAATAACTTTGCATCATTCAATGAAATATTCACTGGCCTACTAATAACCCGAGTTAAAGGATTTACTTACGCAAACTATTTTGTTTGAAAGTAAAACTTTGTGTGTTTATTCAAATCCTTTTCATAAAATTGCCGTCAATGCACTGCTTATATATTCATTTGAGGTTTGCAATGTCACACAAGCCCAAGTTTAAGAGATGATTACCTTGACTACGTTTAAAGGGGCTGTAGCACGTTTTTAGGGGGAATATAATGTGATGTCAGGAAAATGAAAATTAATGGTTCCAATTGAAAGACAATATATTTAAACTAAATGAAGCAGTAATAAATCAAATATATAAAGTAAAATTTAGCCATGCGATTCATTTTTCTAACACAAAACGAATTAAAGGTGTTCACACAAAATGGCCGACAATGGTTTTTATGTGAATCTTCATACTTTGTCCTGAGACTATGGATGATTGATCTGTGTAATGAGATTTTGGACACTGTCAAATAATACATTTAGCATCTACTTACAATTATCAGTGAAAAATTTAAAATATAAAATTATCAAAAAACGTGCTACTGCCCCTTTAACATACGACCATGAACATTATTTGATGCAACATTAGTTTACTGTGACAGTGAGTCGTTGCCGAAACCCTATGGACTTTCAGGATATAAATTCTTAAGATCGTTACACGGTACGTACAGCAGTAAACTATTTGCCATTTATCATCCAAAACTGTGTTCCACAGGAGATATTGCTTGTGGAAGATCAATCGATATCTCCTAGGTGATATCCTTTTGACAGTAGATTTAAAACAATGCCTTGTCATCGGCAAGAACATGACATCACAAACGTTTTGCGCCATCAGTAATGACGTCACAATGATTTGACATCATACACACAATGACGTCACAATGCTATGACGTCAATGCTATGACGTTATAAACCGGTGACTTCACAATGCTATGACATCACTGGTTTAGGAGATTTAGGGCTATGCTATATTCAAAGATGTACATTTTTCAAAATCAAAATGATTTTGGATGATAAATAGAATCTCACCCTCGTGTCTTCTGATATCAAATATATCACTCGTTGATAAAAGTAAAATATCCTCAGCAAACCTCGGATACTTGTTACTTTTATCAACTTGTGTTGATATATTTGATATCAGAAAACTTTATATACTTTATATAAACCAATGATAAACTACGGTCATTGATATCATGTTTGCTACCCTTGTTAGTAAACAGTGTTAAATATTGCAGCAGATCATTTGCCTATGCTGCCTCCACAGCCTGGAATTATCTTCCCCAGTCCCTTCGGTACACTTGTGACTTCTCTGCCTTTCGTTCTGGACTGAAAACTCACCTCTTCCTGACGTCTTTCCAATTGTGAACTGTTTCCTGTGTACTGTGGCGCTTTGAGCATACTTCTGTATGGATATATGCGCGTTATAAATGTCCTATTATTATTATTATTATATATTTCTGTAAAAGGATAAGCATTCCCTCATACCTTTCCTTCCTTGATTTGAAAACATTATTGAATAATACAAACAAATAAGAAGAAAGAACTTCATAATTGTGTTTAAAAACCTCGGCTTGTACACCGTCAGAGCTCTCTCTCATCTACATTGTATTATAACACTAGTAATATATACTATCAAATATGATCGTAACTGTCATTCCGACTTTTTCAGATACGTTTCCAATTCGATTGAAGCGCGCCATTGTCCAATTTTCGATAACATTCGAGACTTAATACCTTTCTGTTGTCACTATACAAAGTCAATAGGCTTCAACATTATTCTTTCCTGCACCATCGATACTTAAGTCAGACAACATTATAAGTTTGGCATATTTGACGCCAGACAAATTAGGGAGTGCCTCTTTAATCTCTTTTCAGGAGAACATGACGTCTGTAACTATTATAATGTCTGCAATACTTCAGACGAAAATAACCCTACCTTTTCCGATATCAACAGAATCATGGAACGCATATACGAAGGTAATTTCCGTTAGTTTGAAATTGATGAAACTCTCACATTGTGGGCTTCTCTTCTTTGGTGTTATTTCCGATTGTCTGATGTGTATTCACCATGTGTCTCGAAATGGACACATTGTTTGTCATATGTTCGTTTTTGTCCAGAACAAAAAACTTGAATTAAAGGGGCAGTAACACGTTTTTAGGGGGATATAAGGTGATGTCAGGAAAATGAAAATAAATGGTTCCAATTGAAATACAGTGAATTTAAACTAAATCAAGCAGTAATAAATCAAAAATATCATGTTAAGTTCAGCCATGCTATACCTTTTGCTCAAGAAAATGAATAAAAGGTGTTCACACTAAAATGGCGGCCAATGGACTTTATTTGAATTTTTATAATTCGTTCTCTGACTATGGATGATTGGTTTGTGTTATGAGATTTTTGACGCTATCAAAGCAATACATTTAACATGAACTTACAATTATCACTGACATATTGAAAATATAACATTTTCAAAACACGTGCTACTGCCCCTTTAAGCAAAACAAAAGTATTATTTGCAGTAACATAGCCTAAAGTTGTCGGGCCATATTAGCACCTTCATCTTTCAATGTAACATATTTTTAAATCGTGAAATTCAATCTTATCTTTTCTTATGTTATTTGAATGACAAAGATTGTTTAGAAAAACCTTCTTTTGAGTATAGACAAACACAAAATATAGAACTGATGCGGTTGTGTCTTAACGATAAGGTGCTTGGTAGGTTTAAGATTAACTTATTAAACTATAAAATTAATTGAATTATTGAATCAAATTATTTCTGTATCTTTTAAATATACTCATTCACGAGTAAATGTAATAATTCTTAAAACTTTGAAAAAGTATGTAACTTAAAATAAAGAATTACATCCAAATCTTTAAACTAAGCATTTAAAGGTTATTGACCTCATACAACCTTACATAGTTGAAGGCTGAAATTTATATGCCTCCTAAGCATATTGAAAGCAAAACTGTTGAAAAGGCATCATGTTCCTGAAATAAGACGCACCAGTAAAAACTGACAACAGCACCAAACAGGTGATCTGATCTGAAGGGAAAGCTTTAAACAGCCTACAGTAAACAGATGGTTCCTAATGAGCTAGTGTCAACAAGATGCTTGTTTAAACAGTATTAAATAATACCTAAACACCATAATAACATAAGCATCCTTCTTTAAACTTTAAAACAGTATGCCATTTAAAATTAAGAATTACATTCAAATCTAAGCACAAAGATACGTTTATATCATTTAAAATTATTGACCTCATACAACCTTTACATAGTTGAAGGCTAAACTTTATATGCCTCCTGAGCATATTGAAAGCACGACAAAGGCATTATGTTCCTGAAGTTAAGACGCCCCAGTGGCAAATAAGTGTTTAACAAGCATTAAACCGCCTACAATAAACAGATGGTTCCAAGACTGTTGAAAAGGCATCATGTTTCTGAAGTTAATGCATCCTCTTTGAAATCTGACTACAGCAACAAAAAGTGTTCTGATATGAAGGGAAAGCCTTAAACAGCCTACAATAAACAGATGGTTCCTAATAAGCTAGTGTTAACAAGATGCTTGTTTAAAAAGTATAAGAAATAATATCCCAACACCATAATAACATTAACATCCTTATCCTCCATAGAATAAAGATGATTATCGGTAAAGAGGACATTTTAAACAATTACAAATTAATTGTTTTTACAAATATCTGTTATAAATACACTTATTGTACATGTAAATATGTTCCTTGTCATTTAGTTTTCCCATGTTCCCATTAACCCTTATTTGCTTTAGTGATCATATAAACTTACAAAATGTGTTGTGATTTTGTTAAAGCATCATATGTCAATAATTCGGAAATACCTCATTAAGTTGAGTGCTTCAGATCACAAGAAATTATATACAAAAGCTCTGCAAATTGCATGTTTGTATCTGAGGATTAAGAATTGGGACTAGTTGTAGTACAGACTTCTTGTGAGGTAACCTTTGAAATATTAGATAGTTATCTTCGTATATGCAGGAACATATTGCCTAACATATTTTTTCAAAGGCATGTCTTAATTAAACCTGTTGAGGAATTTTCTGGTATGATGATGTGCACAAATACAAAAACGTCTCAATGCAATTAGCTTATTCTCATATTGCTCAGTATTGAAACTCTTTTATACTTTATTGTCACAAAACAACAACCATTATTAAACAGATGAGATTTTAAAATATTTAACCTTCAATATAAAATATATTCTTTTAAGGATTTTATTTACGTCATTCATCAAGTATAAAACTTACCAAAATAAATTGATCTGTTTTTTCATCATAAAAATCTTACAGAAATACTTGCATTTGGATTTCATGCACAGTCACGATGCAATAATTCGTTTTTAATAGTCCTTATATATTCTATTACAGATTTTATTAACATTATTCAGAAGTAGATTTTATATCGACTTCAAAAAAGGAATGTTATTGATGATTTGTATCATAATATACTTGTAAGTGACAATTTGGTGGCTAACTGAGTATTAAGCTATTCGGAGGACCACTAAGATCATTGTCTCATACCATATATGATGGAAATGCAAACCAAAAAAGTATATAAATAAATTGATATGTTTTTTCACCATATTAATACTCCACGTACTTCAACATATACATGGATTTCATGTACAGTCACGATGCGTCTGAAAAATCTTGTCTGTGTAACATCCTGTTTTTGATAAATTTGAGAGATAAAAAAACAAAACATTTGAAAAACAAACCTTTGAGATGGACAGAAATAACTACCAAGGATTATATTTTGTTCTTGCAAGGACATACAGGCGGGAGGTAAAGTAGAATAGATAATCATACAATTGGCAAACAAAAACAATAATCTCTCAGAGAAACTAACTTGCTGTCAGTCAACAACCGTCAAAACATTTATTTTCACCCAAAAGAATGATAAATTTGATAACTTCTACTTAACTGCAGATGATAGGTTTGAGTAATGAGATTTTGACCTCTAGAAGGTTTTTCTTTTGTCATAAACAATTATCAATTGACAAAAAGGTAAAGTTTTAAATTTACAAGAATCAACCTGCTAAATCAGTTGTCAAGTCATTAATCAAGTGATCAAGTGAACTAAAAATGATCCAAACCAATCAGATTTCTACTTTTCTAGCTCGCAATGTTAGCTTCTGAGAACAGAGGTTGACTTTAACTTGAGATAACTTAAGCTACCTTTGCGAGACGATGAGGCGATGGGTGAAATGAAGTTATACCCCACTTCCGGTCTCGCTGCTATGGTTTCCTTTGTTCAAACTATAGGTGTATTGACGGATACACCTCTCCTTTCTATGTTGTAACTTTACATGTAGGTTGTCACTGATACACCTCTACATTTCTAATACACCAACTCTTTAGTGTTAATCTACACTTACATGTACTCAGTGGAAGATATCTTCAATTTTGGCTAATAAACGGACTTGTAAAATTTAGTTTAAGAGAAATTTAAGTTTTGGAGAATTATAATCAAAAATGGTGGGAATCGAACCAGGGGCCTTTATATTGTTGAGCAGCAACTCTATCGACTGAGCTACTGAGGATTGATACAAGCAGAGGTATTTTCTGTTGTTTTATGTTTATATATTTTCTATATGTATGTATATAAGTACTAGTCTGGGCCAATTTTGAATGTAATGAAGTTCGTTTATGGTTTTTAAACCGCAATTAGGAGAGTATTGTTAATATTCTATTGATTTAGTAAAGGCTTTATACTTAAAGAATAAAGGAATGCTCTTTTTTGTCAAATATGACTCGACCGGAGTGGGGTATAAGTCAGATATATCCACACTTCCCTTGGTGTATCACTCAATAACCTCGGAGACCCACGATTCAAACAGGAGATTATTGAGCGATACACGTCGGGAAGTGTGGGTATATCTATAACTTGTCAAAACCTACAAGATCCGTCTTCAGAAATTGACTACTACTTGAATCCCACGGGAGTAAACATTCTGTAATTTTTATAGGTTTCGTTGGTATTCCTATCAATACTACTAAACATTTTATGATTATATTTCGATATGGCGACAATCAACAAAACAACACAGAATTTGCATATAGAATTTAAATAGCATTATTCCATATTCGCTGTTGCTTGAATTTAAGATACATCACTAGCAATTGCAAGTCACAGAATGTCTTGTCTTGTTATGCATGTTTGCACACCTTTATGCATGCTGACCATCCTCCCAACAAAGAGTTAAACACCAGTTCTGAACCTGGCTAATCTAACTAACTTTTCTTGTTTCAAAACAACGCCCTCACAAGCGAAATCTTGTTACCTACATCCTACGTTACGCTAACTCCACTTATCTGTACCCTGGGCTCAGAAGCTAGATTCACTCGCGCGGCCCGACTTGGGATACAGCCAATCAAATCATTTTCTCGCCACCTTCTTGATAAAATTTCAACTAGAATCGGCGAATCTAGCTTCTGAGCCCAGGGTACAGATAAGTGGAGTTAGCGAAACCCGGAGACAGGATGTGTTACCTCTAGTTATCTCCCTTGCTGCAGCCAGTCACCTCTGCTTTTGTTTTTTCTGTCTTGGTTGACCTCGATTGATCAGGTTTGTCAACTCTATTCAAACAATTTTTTTCTCTTTTTAAAATAGTTGAACTGAGTAATCAAAGATGAAAGTAGGTAAAGTGAATCGATCTGCACTTTACAGGTTCTACTCATTCTTTATAAGCTTTTCAGTCGGAATACTTCGACAGAAAGGCCACCATTTTTTCTGTTCCATTTAGTTATGTAAAGCACTTTTTGATTGGACTTTCACTTATAGTTAACCAGAGAGCACAGAAAAGTTAAGTGTCGCCAGCAAGGTTAAAATTTAAAAACGACTTTTTAAGGCTTTGTGAGGAATTCGAAGATACTTGCTGTCTAATGTTTAAAGCTTCTGGATACCTATTGATGTTATAAAGATTTATTAAGATATTGATGATAAAGTTAACATTTTGCGCTAGTTATCCCATTGTTCCAAGTTCATTAATATTTTATTAATCGGTTTACAACATAGTGCACATGTGTGTATCATTTGGTTCGAAAATTATAAATGGCCAACAACCCGTAATAATTCCAGAGATCAAATCCTCTTTACAATATACACCAAATTTAATACCATGATAAAACCACAAGATTTAATTGGGAAAATGAATATGCAAAATTTTTGGTCCTATCATCTTTCACTTTCGCCTCTTGCTAAGAAGTTTGTAATATTACATGTTGGCGAAAGAGGAAGTAATTGTATGGTTAATATTATGTACTTTAGAAGAAAACGATTTTAATGTTTAAAACTTCTATCTTTCCTCATAATCCTTCTGGGCTTGCGATTACAAAAAAAACCAAAAAACTTTTAAGCTCGTTAAAGACAACTTTATATATTCCTCAACAGTGTTTTACCTTTTAAAAGTCATGTGTGAAGATATGTGGTCGGCTCTAAAGCCGTGATGTTGAAATTGTTGACATTATAAGAATGAACTTTCACGTAGATGAAGACTCGTTTTATATGCCTCCTGAGTTACAGAGTTCATCAGTACAAGATAGCAGCAAGACTGTTGAAAAGGCATCATATTCCTAAAGCAAAGACGCCCCCTTTGAAAACTGACTACAATCACTTGTTCTGTTGTGAAGGGGAAGCTTTGAACAGCCTACAATAAACAAATGGTTTCTGGTAAGATTATCATAATAACTGTATTGAGAATAATAACTAAACACCAAAATACGTCTATCGTCCTTATCCTACATATATATAGAACAAGGATATTCTCCTGTAAAAGGGACTGTATTGCAATTAAAACCGATGGCTTTACAAATATCTATTGTATAAATACATACAAATATATCGAAATGTGAAGATGTTCATTTATCATTAGCATTTTTTGAATTGTAAGAAAAAACAAACAAATTAGAAACATCCAATACACTGATAACATAAAGACACATATCCGCCTAAAAGTGTTTATTGCTTTTGATGTGTAATACACAGCGGTCAACATCATTATATTATATTTTACTTCAATATTCTCTAAAATATCAAAACCGCAGGTTATAAATACATTTTAAAATGTGAAGTTGTTTATTTACTATTAGCGTTTTTTGAATCATGAGAATAAAAAAACAAAGCAGAAAAAATCCAATTAGCTTATACAGTAGAACATGGATATAGGGAACACGGATATAGCGAACACATTTTCAAGTCCTGTCACTATATAATATCATTAAAATTATATGTGTATAGCGAACACCGGATATAGCGAACTAAATTCTTTGGTCACTTGGAGTTCGTTATATCCGAGTTCTACTGTAACATAAAGATATCATATTAAAACATATGTTTATAATGTATAATACAGAGCAGTCGACGGCCTCATTTTACTTTAATATCTCTGAAATATCATAACCACAGGCACTAGACAGAAATAAGTCTAGAGATTGAACTTCCCTTTCGTAAGGACTTCTACAGTGGTAATGCTGCAAACAATATTGTCAACCAATACTCGACAGGAACAGTTGACGTTGGTGAACTATCTCTTATGGCATTCTCTTAGCACAGAGATCTCTCAAGTAATGTGTTCCCTCATTATCCATGTAACAATACATTCATTTTCCCTTTTCCTCTACACACCTGATAACACGTCAAGATCTACAGCACGAATTTAAAATCGTCTCACGTTTTGAGCAACTTCTTTTTTGGGAATTGATAATAAGAGATTGGTGAAGAAGTCGGGATTTATGTCCTGATTGGATATAAAAATCGGACCATTCTGTAAACAAACTTCTCCATTTGCAAGAAGATCTGTGCCTAATGCTTTATTTACTGTCACTGCAGTTTAGTTTTTCAATTTTCTTAATGGTGTTCTCATGGTCAAGGAGATTATTGTTATTATTATTTTAACAACTATTGTCAGATCACTGATAAGATTATATGAAATAGCTTTTTAAATGGCATGTTTGGATCTGAGAATAAGAATTTGAAATAGTTAATGAATTCTTTTAAAAAGTAGCAAACGTCTTGTGAGGTAACCTTTGAAATGTTAGATAATTATCTTCACATATGCAGGAATAAATAGCGTAACATCTTTTTTTAAAAAGCATGTCTTGATTAAACCTGTTTGGGGAGTGTTTGAAAACCTGGTTTGAAGGTGTGCATGTAAGTGAAAAGGCATCCTAATTAAATTATTGTAACATTGTCTAGTATTGAAACTCATCATTGTCATTGTTACCAAACAGCAAGATGTAAACATGTCTTAGATGAGATTTTTAGATTTTAATCTTCAATATAAACTCATATTCTGTCAAGGAGTTTATCAATATTATTCATTGAATTATACGTAGATTCGATATCATGCAATTCTTAGGATTTTTTTCAGAAAATGTTGTCCTGTTGTCACTAGCGGATCCAGGGGGGGGGGGGGGGTCCAGGGGGTCCTGACCCCCCCCTTTTCAACACCCGCCCCCTTTCAAATCCATGTATAAGGGGTCGTGGACCCCCCCCCCCCCCCCCCCCCCCCCCCCCCACTGAGTGGAGAAAAATTATTTTGGGACCCCCCCCCCCCTTTCATAAATCCTGGATCCGCCCTTGGTTGTGGTATTGTATTTTTAAAAACATCGATTATTATACTGTCCGAGCTCTGTTTCAACTAAGGCCCAATCAATTTCCTCTTGTGTTTAAAGGGCAACTTCATGATCTTGGTCACATTGTGTTGTTTTATATGAACATAAATGTCATAAATCGTGATATAAATCCAAAACACCTCACATATTCATATAATTGTCCTTATACGACGTCGATGGGCTTCCAAATTATACATTCCTGCAAAAGTCGATACCTGTCGCTCAGGTGACACTATTGGTTAAGTTTTGGTATATTGACTCCAGCCAAATCAAAGAGTAGCTCTTTAATCTCTCTACAGGAGAATATGACGTCAGTTACTATTATAATGTCTGCAAGTGACAAACATAACCCTACTTTATCTGAAAACTGAAGTATCAGAAAACACATACAGGAAGGTAATTTCCGTTAGTTTGAAAATGATGAAAATCTCACATTGTGTTATTTCCGATTGTCTGATGTGTATTCAGTATGTGTCTCGAAATGGAAACATTCTTTGTCATATGTTCGTTTTTGTCTAGGACAAAAAAAACTTGAATTCAGCAAAATAAAAGTATTATTTGCACTAAAATAGCCTAAAGCTGTCATGCCATATTAGCACCTTCATCTTTCAATGTAACATATTTTTAAATCATGTAATTCAATATTTTCTTTTCTTATGTTATTTGAATGACCAAGATTGTTTTGAAAAGCCTGCTTTTGAGTATAGACAAAAACATAATCTAAAACTGATGCGTTTGTGTTTTAAAGATAATGTGCTTGGTAGGTTTAAGATGAACTTATTAAACTATAAAACTAATTGAATTATTGAATCACATTATTTCTTTATCTTGTAAATAAACTCAGTCACGAGTAAATCTAATACTTCTTTAAACTTTGAAAAATTACATTCAAACCTTTAAACTAAGCACGAGGATACGTTTATATCATTTAAAAGTTATTGACCAATCATACAACCTATACATAGTTAAAGGCTGAAAATTATATGCCTCCTGAGCATATTGAAAGCATGTCTGTCGTAAGGCATTATGTTCTTAAGTTAAGCCACTAAAGTGGAAACTGACAACAGGACCAAACAAGTGTTTTACAAGCTTAAAACAGCCTACAAAAACAGATGGTTCCTTGGCTGCAGAAAAGGCGTCATGTTCCTGTTCCTGAAGTTAAGACACCCTCTTTGAAAACTGACTACAGCAACAAACAGGTGTTCTGATCTGAAGGGGAAGCTTTAAACAGCCTACAATAAACAGATGGTTCCTAATAAGCTAGTGCTAACAAGATGCTTGTTTAAACAGTATTAGAAATCATACCTAAACACCATAATAACATTAGCATCCTTATCCTTCATAGAAAAAACCTGTTCATCCGTAAAGGGGACATTTTAAACAATTACAAATTAATTGTTTTTACAAATATCTGTTATAAATACACATATTATACATGTAAATATGTTTATTTACTTTTAGCTTTCCCATTACACAATAATCCAATTTAAAACACCTATTGGGTAGCAGCAAAAATACATCATTTTTAACACATCTTTCCAACTAAATACTGTTTTCAGGCTTTCCTTAAATTAAGACGCCCAAGTGAAATCTGACTACAACAACACACAAGCCTTCAATAAACAGATGGTTTCTAATACATGAAAACTAGTGTTAACAAGATGCTTGTTTATACTGTATTGAGCAAAATTCCTAAACTCAAAATATGATTGTCATCCTTAACAAAAATGTAATCCTGTTAGGAGACCATTACATTGTTTTATACGCATATCTGGTAACAATGTCATTAACACGAGAAGATGTTAATTTACCATAAGCGTGTTTAGAATCATGAAAAAACCTTGGCTTATAACATAAAGACATAATACTATTACAAATCTTTCGCCCTAAAAATGTTTTTATGATTTCAATGTGTAACCGAAGGTCAACAATATTTTTTTACTTCAATATCTCTGAAATATCAACAACCGCAGGCACTAGACAGAAAAAAGTCTAGAGATTGAACTTCCTTCTTGTAGGGACTCCTACAGAAGATAAGGTCACAGACAATATTGCCGAGCAAAACTCGATGGGAACAGTTGACCTTAGCAAAATATCATCCCTCAGGCCATTCTCAAATCACAACGACCACTCATTTAATATCTTCATGGTATATTCATGGTTGGCCTAAACACTTCACTTGATGATATACTTTTTAAACTCGTCTAATGTCTTTGTGGGTTTTTAAGAGTTTTTAATTTAGAGATTGGTGAAGAAGTGGTTTTGTCGAAACCCTGCTGCATATAAAAATCATACCATTCTGTAGAATATTTCTCCATTCGCGATTTTTCAAAAACATCATATTTCTATTAGTCTGAAATACCTCATTAAAGTAAAGTGCTTTAGATAAAAAGAGATGATATGAAAAAGCTCCGCAAATTGCATGTTTGGATTTGAGGATTAACATTTGGACTAGTTGTAGTGCAGACTCCTTGTGAGGTAGCCTTTGAAATGTTAGATAATTTTCTTCGTATATGCAGGAACATTTTGCATAACATATTTTTCAAAGGCATGTCTTAATTAAAGCTGTTTTGGGAAATTTCTGGTGTGAAGTTGTTCACAAATACAAACACGTCTTACTTTGCTTATTCTAACATTGTTTATTCTAACATTGCTCATTATTGAAACTCTTTTATGCTTTATTGTTACAAAACAACAACCATTATTAAACAGATGAGATTTTTAAATATTTAACCTTCAATATAAAATATATTCTTTTAAGGATTTTATTAACATCATTCATCAAGTATGAAATCTGATTTTTCATCATAAAAATCTTACAGAAATACTTCCACATGTACATGCATTTGGATTTCATGTACAGTCACGATGCAATAATTCGTTTTTAAAAGTCATTATATATTCTATTACAGATTGTATTAACATTATTCAGAAGTAGATTTTATATCAAATTGAAAAAAGAAACTTTATGATTATTTGTATTAGGATAAACTTCAAGGTGGTAATATAGTGGCTAACTCAGTATAAAGCTATTTGGAGGACCATTAAGATTTTTGTCTTATAACATATATGAAGGAAATGCAAAACAAAACTTTAAAACTTACAACAATAAATTGATGTGTTTTTTTTTCATCATATTACAACTTCACATACTTCAACATTTAAATGGATTCCATGTACAGTCACGATGTGTCTATTTGCTCTGGAAAAATCTTGTCTGTGTGACATCCTGTTTTTTACAAATTTAAAAGATAAAAAACAAAAACATTTGAAAGAAAACCTTGGGATGGACAGAAATAACTTACAAGAATGATAATTTGTTCTTGCAAGGTCATTAATTATAAACATATAGGGGGGAGTTAAGGTAGAAAACATTATTATACAATTGGCAAACATATACAATTGGCGACAATCAACACAGAATTGTGAACCCTACACAACTCAGGTGTACAAGTCAAATTAAATGTTTATTCTGTTGACATAGAGAAGTATAGTTGTTTCAAATCTAATCGTACTTGTGTTATATTTGAATATTCAAGGTTCATATGATAAAAAATACTCAAGTATCATATCATTTTGAGCCTGTACTAATTATATTTTCTTCATCTGTTAAATTAAATCCCATACAACATGTCTTGAGATTGTTTTATATCATATAACTTATTGCAAAAGAAGATGAGGAAAACATGAAAATGAAAATACTTAAAAGCTCTGATCAGTTTTTCATAAAAAGTAACAGTAACAGGTATCGCCATATTCTGAAAAGATGTCAAAAGTATTGAAAAGTCTTGAAATCTAGAATCGAATAAAGGATTTCTCCCGAAGGTTTTAACGAAATTTTGTTTCAATTCCATAAGAAGTCTGTAATTTTGTTAAAAGCATTGCATTTTATAAGTATATAGTTTTCTATTCGGAAATGTGAGAAACTAAAAATACCAAACCAGTATATTGAGAAAAGAATTTCGCCATATCTTTCTTAAAAAACTAACCATAAATATTGATGGACTTTGTTAGCAGTAATCAGACTTCTGACATAGTTTTCAGTTCTTCGACGTTTCCTTCAGAAGTCTTATAATATCTTTATGTCAATGTTTTCGAAAAGTCATTCGATACAAAACATCCCACTACTGATTGGAATTGACATATCTATGGCAAAACATGTTCTATTTAAAAGCAACAAATGCTACTGAACAGTTTTTTCAGGCTAATCTAACTAACTTTTTTGGTTTTCAAACAACGCCCTCACCAGCGAAAGTGTGTTTTTCCTACGCTCTTTTGTTTTTCTGTCTTGGTTGACCTCGATTGATCAGCTTTGTCAACTCTATTCAAACAATTGTTCTCTCTTCTTATAATACATGCACTGATTAATTGAACATTAAAGTAAGTAAAATGAATTGATCTGCACTTTACAGATTCTACTCAACCTATAAGTTTTTCAGTCGAGGAACTTTCGATAGAAAGGACACCCTTTTTTCAGTTCCATGTAGTTTTGTAAAGGACTTTTTGACTGGACTTTGACTTCCACTTAAAGTTAACCACAGAGCACAGAAAAGTTAAGTGTCCCCAGCAAGGTTAAAATTAAAAAACGACTATTTAAGGCTTTGTGAGGAAGATACTTGCTGCCAGGTAGCCTGCCAATTATAATGGCGCCAGGAGTTGATCACACATGTGCAACATATCGTAGATTACATAAGGCTTATTTCAACTCATATTGATAATAACTTCGGTTGCTACAGCTGTGTACCTTAAGTTTGTTCAGTTGTTTGTGTATCTTAGTGCAAATATCATGTAAATTGGGTTTCATTTTGACGTCCATAAAATAACTCCAGGAGCACCTACAAGCGACAACCAATTATTTATTAGTATAATAATCATTCCCAAACCATATTATGGGATCGTCTTGTCACTGGTACTGACTTTAGATATTTGGCATGATTAAATAGACAGATGGGGTCATATTTAGTCTTAAGTCTTTCGAATGTGTAGAATTGAAGCTTTCATCTGGCAAAAATGTATCAATCTTCTATCTCATTTACAGACCACCTCCAAGTAAAACAAACAAACAGTCCAACTCAAACTTTGTGAATGAGTTCTCTAAACTACTGAACATGTGTTCAGATAAAACAAGTAACATATCTATTTTGGGGGACTTCAACTTTCATTATGACAATATAAACAATCCTCTAGTGAAACGACTACAGACCCTTCTAGATGATTTCAACCTGCGTCAGTTAATATCAGATCCAACTCACAAACATGGACACACACTTGATTGGGTGGTTGTAAGAGAGGATGACAAGTTGATCACCATTGATTCCATTCAAGACTGTGCTGATCTATCTGATCACCATTCAATCTATTGTACCATTGATGTAACAATATCCAAACCCGTCAAACGTACTATACTCACAAGAAACATCAAATGCATATCAAAGATAGATCTGCAAAATGAAGTGAAAGAGTTCTCTCAAGTGGTCAAATCTCAAACTTCCCAACACGACCTTGAATCCCTTGTTACAACATACAACACGACCTTATCAGAGGTACTCGAGTCCCAAGCTCCGCTCGTCACCAGAACTGTTACTGACCGCCCATCAGCACCATGGATGAGTGATCGTATTAGGACTGCCCGCCGATATAGACGGAAAGCTGAACGAAGGTGGAGGAAATCAGGTTTGACAATTGACAGACAGATATTCAAGGCAGAACGGAATTCTGTAAAGTTTGAGATAGAATCCGCTAAGAGAGAATACAATTGCTCAAAAGTGAATTCTTCTTCATCCCAAAAGGATCTTTATTCTGTTTTCTCTGAACTGACAGGTAGACAGAAGGTTTCGTCACTTCCAAACAATATTGAAAGGGCCTCCCTTCCCGAAGTTTTTAGCACATTCTTCACAGAGAAAATCGACAAAATGAGACAATATTTAGATGCTTGTCTACATGAACCAGCTACACATAAGTTTTCCAATGGTGAAACATTGTCTGATTTCAAACCTGTGACTGAGAACGACATATTTGAGTTGATTTCCAAAGCACCTCCAAAAAGTTGCATGTTGGATCCTCTACCAACCTCCTTGATCAAAGAATGCATTTCTCAAATTACACCTGTAATCACAGAAATTACTAATCTCTCTCTTCAAAAAGGTGTGGTTCCCAAATCCTTCAAAGATGCAGTTGTAAAACCAATTCTGAAGAAGAATGGACTTGACCCTAACATCCTTAAAAACTACAGGCCGGTTTCAAACCTTCCGTTTATTTCAAAGTTATTAGAGAAAGTTGTCCTGAAACAATTACTTGATCATCTCACATCAAACCAACTCCTTGAGATCAACCAGTCGGCATACAGAAAGAACCACAGCATGGAAACAGCTGTACTGTGCATACTCAACAACCTTCTTAATAAGGCAGATGATAGACTTGTGTCCCTTGTCGCGCTGTTAGATCTAAGCGCGGCCTTTGACACGATAGATCATGACATTCTACTGAAAAGGATGGAGGTTACTTTCGGGATTAAAGGCACCGTCCTTGCATGGTTCACATCATATGTAACAAACAGAACACAGTCCATTGTACTCGATTGCCAACAATCCTCTGCCAAGCCTCTACGATATGGAGTACCTCAAGGCTCGGTCCTCGGCCCCGTTCTTTTCACCCTTTACACTCAGCCTCTATCAGATGTTATTCAAACCCACGAGTGTGACTATCACAAATATGCCGACGACACAAAGGTGTCTAAAAGTAGCACTCCTGCAGACTTTGACCAAGTAAAGACTGGTGTACAAGCTTGTGTTTCTTGTGTGTTGTATTGGATGACAAGCAACAAGCTCAAGCTGAATACTGACAAGACTAAGCTAATGTCAGTTGGCTCAAAAGCCAGATTACAGCAAATTCAGGAAACATCTGCTCACATCAGGGACACAGATATCCAATTCCAACCTTGTGTCAAGTACCTTGGCGTCAAGATCGATAACACGCTGTGCATGAAGGACCAAATCGGTAACATCTGTAAAGGATGTTATGTCGAACTCCGAAAGCTTGCATCCATACGGAAAAGTCTGACATCAGAGTCTATTGCCAAATTTGTAAATGCTTTTATTACCTCGAAATTTGACTACTGTAACTCTACCCTCTATGGTCTACCTACAGAACAGATTGATCGCCTCCGGGCAGTACAAAACTCCGCAGCTCGACTTGTTCTACGGAAGCGAAAATATGATCATGTCACTCCTCTGCTGCACGAATTACATTGGCTTCCAATCAAGTTCAGAGTGATGTATAAGCTTGCAACAATAGTCTACAGATATTTTGATGGTCAACTTCCTTCTTATCTCTCAAGTGAACTCTCAAAGTATGAACCAGAACGCAATCTATGATCAGCTAAAGTTTCATCTCTGTGCATCCCAAAGTTCAACCTTAAATCAGCAGGTGCACGGGCTTTCAAGTGCGCTGGACCTACTGTCTGGAACTCGCTGCCTCCTGTTCTCAGAAGTCAGCAAAACTTCAAAGTTTTAAGTCGGAACTGAAAACGCATCTCTTTAGGCTAGCCTTTGCTTAATTTCAGCAGTCAATGTCTCAGGGCAAAGAAAAAGTGCACAGAGTCCTCTGAGAGGAGAACTGCGCTATAAAAGAACTATACATTATTATTATTATTATATTTGTAGAATTCAGATTTCTTAAATTTCGATTTAAATACTCCATATAAATATTGCAAGAGAGAAATCAGTACAATTACATTGCATTAATGCAAAGGAACAAAAATGACTTTGGTCTAAAGCTATTGATCACTAATGGAGGATTTTGTAGCAAAAAATACAAAGTAGTGTTTCCGACCCCTTGTCATGTCAATGCCCTGCCAAATGAGTTACGGTTATCTTTAAGGTGTGACATACGAATATGTTAACGCAAATTGAATTTTTACTTGTGTACTCAAATTTCAACATTATCTGTTTCGTCTTGGCATTACTAGGACGCCACATAAACATTCCAAATTACATAATATTTGCACTAAAAACGCAGGTAAGGGAACAAACTTAGGATACGCAGCTGTACATCGACTGACGGGATACGAACCTTTTCTCAATTTGAGAACATCTACAGTGCTATCAATTTCCCTTGTGTAAAATCTCTTTTCAGTAGAACTGAGTCTGTAACTATCTGCAATACTTGTGACAAACATAACCCTACCTTATCCGATATTTAAAGTATTTTGAAACACATATAGCAAGGTAATTTCCGCTAGTTAGAAAGTAATGGCAAACACACATTGTGGTCTTCTCTTCTTTGGTGTTATATTCGATTGTCTGACATCTCAGCATGTGTCTCGAAATGGAAACATTGGTCGTCATATGTATGTTTTTGTTGAGGAAAACAAAACCAGTTATTTGCAGTATCAAAACCTAAAGCTGTCATGCCATATCAGCACTTTCATCTTTCAATGTAACATTTTTTAAATCATGTAATCTGATTCTTTTTTTATGTTCAAATATTGTTTTAATAGCTTCATCTCTTGAATTTAGAGAGAAAAAAATTAGAACTGATGTGTTTTTGTCTAACGTATAATGTGAAGGGAGTGTTAAAGATAAACTAGCATCAATTGTTTTTCGTTATCTTTGCAAAACGTAGGTTGACAATAACCAGTCCATCTCATCATACATCTATCTTACATTATGTGTACATTTCAAAACACTATTCAACTACTTAAATAAATAAAAAAGATTAGATGTGTTTTAAGACGATCAGTTCAAAAGCCTCAAAAAGTTAAACACCATCCTGTCTAATGTTTAAAGCTTCTGGATACCTATTGATGTTATAAAGATTTATTAAGATATAAAAAGTTAACAGTTTGCGCTAGTTATCCCATTGTTCCAAGTTCGTTAACATTTTATTTATCGGTTTACAACATAGTGAGCATTTGTGTATCATTTGGTTCGAAAATTATAAATGGCCAACAACCCGTAATAATTCAAGAGATCAAATTCTCTTTACAATATACACAAAATTTAATACCATGATAAAACCACAAGATTTAATTTGGATAATGAATATGCAAAATGTTTGGTCCTATCATCTTTCACTTTCCCCTCTTGCTAAGAAGTTTGTAATATTACATGTTGGCGAAAGAGGAAGTAATTGTATGGTAACTATTATGTACTCTCGAAGAAAACGATTTTCATGTTTAAAACTTCTATCTTTCCTCATAATCCTTCTGGGCTTGCGATTACAAAAAAAACCACACAAAAAATAAGTTCGTTAAAGACAAATTTATATATTCCTCAACAATGTTATACCTCTTAAAAGTCATGTGTGAAGATATGTGTTCGGCTCTAAAGCCATGATGTTGAAATTATTGACATTATAAGAATGAACTTTCACATAGTTGAAGACTCGTTGTATATGCCTCCTGAGTTACAGTGTTCATCAGTACAAGATAGCAGCAAGACTGTTGAAAAGGCATCATGTTCCTAAAGCTAAGACGCCCCCTTTGAAAACTGACTACAATCACGTGTTCTGATGTGAAGGGGAAGCTTTAAACAACAAACAAATGGTTTCTGGTAAGATTATGATAATAACTGTATTGAGAATAATAACTAAACACCAAAATACGCCTATCATCCTTATCGTATATAGGTAAAGGATATTCTCCCGAAAAAGGGACTGTGTTGTAATTAAAACAGATGGCTTTAAAAATATCTATTTTATAAATACATACACATATATTGAAATGTGAAGATGTTCATTTATCATTAGCGTTTTTAGAAATGTAAGAAAAAACAAAACAAATTAGAAACATCCAATACACTGATAACATAAAGGCACATATCGCCTAAAAAGTGTTTATTGCTTTTGATGTGTAATACACAGCGGTCTACATCATTATATTATATTTTACTTCAATATTCTCTAAAATATCAAAACCGCAGGTTATAAATACATTTTAAATTGTGAAGTCGTTTATTTACTATAACCGTTTTTTGAATCATTAGAATAAAAAAACAAAGCAGAAAAATCCTATTAGCTAATAACATAAAGATATCATATTAAAACATATATTTTTAATGTGTAATACAGAGCAGTGGACGGCCTCATTTTACTTCAATATCTCTGAAATATCATGACCACAGGCACTAGACAGACATAAGAGATTGAACTTTCCTTTTGTAAGGACTCCAATTCTACAGAGGTAATGCTGCAAACAATATTGTCAACCAAAACTCGACTCTAAGGGCATTCTCTTAGCACAGAGATCTCTCAAGTAATGTTTTTCCTCATTATCCATGTAACAATACATTCATTTTCCCTTTTCCTTTACACATCTGATAACACGTCAAGATCTACAGCACGAATTTAAAATCGTCTCACGTTTTGAGCAACTTCTTTTTTGGGAATCCTAATAAGAGATTGGTGAAGAAATCAGGATTTTTATCCTGATTGGATATAAAAATCGGACCATTCTGTATACAAACTTCTCCATTTGCAAGAAGGTCTGTGCCTAATGCTTTATTTACCGTCACTGCAGTTTCGTTTTTCAATTGTCTTCAGGCTGTTCTCATGGTCCAGGAGACTCGTTGTTATTGTTATTTCAACAACTATTGTCAGATCACTAATATATTCGTGTTTGAAACGTTAGAATTGTGTCGGTTTAACTTTATCCTTAACTACTAGGGAAATAACAACTTTAAATGGGTATGCATGTTATTCAACGAATTGAGAAGAAATTTCTATATCTTTTGGAAATTGGAAACACCGAAACGCCAACGGAAACGCCTCATGAAAGTTGAATGTTTTAGATAAGAAAAAGATTATATGAAAAAGCTTTTAAAATGACATGTTTGGATCTGAGAATTAGAATTGGGATTAGTTGTAAGTAGTTAATTCTTTTAAAAGTAGCAAACTTGTTGTGAGGTAACCTTTGAAATGCTAGATAATTATCTTCATATATGCAGGAATATATAGCGTAACAATTTCCTTTAAAAAGCATGTCTTGATTAAACCTGTTTGGGGAGTGTTTAAAAAAGCTGGTTTGAAGGTGTGCATAAGTAAAAAGGCATCCTAATTAAATTATTGTAACATGACCTAGTATTGAAACTCATCATTGTCATTGTTACCAAACAGCAAAATGTAAACATGTCTTAGATGAGATTTTAAAATGTTTAATCTTTAATATAAACTCATATTCTGTCAAGGAGTTTGTCGATATTATTCATTGATTTATACGTAGATTCGATATCATGCAATTCTTAGGATTTTTTTCAGAAAATGTTATTCTGTTGTGGTATTGTATTTAAAAAACATCGGTTTTTATACTGTCCGAGCTCTGTTTCAACTTAGGCCCAATCAATTTCCTCTTCTGTTAAAGGGCAACTTCATGATCTTCGTCACATTGTGGTTTTTTATATGATCATAAATGCCATAAGTCGTGATATAAATCCAAATCACCTCACATATTTATGTTATTGTCTCTATACGACGTCGATGGGCTTCCAAATTATACGTTCCTGCAACAGTCAATACTTGTCGCTCAGGTGACACTATTGGTTAAGTTTTGGTATATTGACGCCAGCCAAATCACAGGGTAGCTCTTTAATCTCTCAACAGGAGAATATGACGTCAGTTAATGTTATAATGTCTGCAAGTGACAAACATAACCCTACTTTATCTGAAAACTGAAGTATCATAAAACACATATAGGAAGGTAATTTCCGTTAGTTTGAAAATGATGAAAATCTCACATTGTGTTATTTCCGATTGTCTGATGTGTATTCAGCATGTGGCTCGAAATGGAAACAATCTTTGTCATATGTTCGTTTTTGTCCAGGACAAAAAAACTTGAATTCAGCAAAATAAAAGTATTATTTGCACTAACATAGCCTAAAGCTGTCGTTCCATATTAGTACCTCCATCTTTCAATGTAACATATTTTTGAATCGTGAAATTCAATCTTATCTTTTCTTATGTTATTTGAATTGTTTAGAAAAACCCTCTTTTGATTAAAGACAATAACATAATCTAAAACTGATGCGTTTGTGAATTGCAGATAATGTGCTTGGTAAGTTTAAGATGAACTTATTAAACTATCAAATTGAATCAAATTATTTCTGTATCTTTTAAATAGACTCAGTCTCGAGTAAATCTAATAATTCTAACTTATATACTTATACTTTGAAAAAGTATGTCATTCAAAATGATGAATTACATTCAAAACTTTAAACGAAGCATGAGGATACAGGTTTGGTCCTTTGAAATGTTTGCTATCATAAATAATGATTTAAACGAATATATTGTGTTGACCTGTCTTTTCTATAATTCAATGTCGTATCAACTCACCAAAATGATTTGTGGCAACCATGTTTTTAGATATTGAGATATAATATAACTCATATGATAATGGATATTAATATTAATTTCTTCTTGTTAAGTATATATGCTTCTTGCATGTGGTCATCGTCGCCAGTGCTGAAGTTTATATTTATCCAAATACGAAAAGCATTTATTACCTAAAATAACAAGGCTGAAATCTCTTATGAGGGAAAAGGTATAAATAATCAACAACAGCTACTGTTCTGTTTTTTGAAGAAAAGGGTTTTAATACCTACAACAGGTGGTCCTTATAAGCTGGTGATATCCATTTACTCTCGTGTTCGCTGTGTTGAGAATACGACCTAACTTCACATTGAGACGTCTTCATCTTCAACAAATTCGTATAACATGACGGTATGATCAATTTAAATTGCATTTTTAAAGGGGCAGTAGCACGTTTTAAAGGGAAATAAGATGATGTCGGTAAAATGAAAATTAATAGGTCCAATTGAAAGACAATGCATTTAAACTAAATGGAGCAGTAATAATTCAAATATATAATGTAACGTTTAGCCAAGCGATTCCTTTTTCTTACACAAAATGAATTAAGATGCCGCCCATTGATTTTAGGTGAATCCTCATACTTTGTCCTTTGACTATAGATAATTGGTAGGTGTTATAAGATTTTTGACACTATAAAAATAAAACATTTAGCATTTAACGTTCTATTATCAGTGAAAAAATTAAAATATGAAATTATCCAAAAACGTGCTACTGTCCCTTTAAATCATCCTAGTAAATTCTAATGTGCAATATGGAAATATGGTTGATTTGGCTCAAGATTACACAGAACAGATGTTGACAAACTGATGCTACCAATTTACAGTAACAATAGTTTGATTTGTTTTGAGGAAAACTGAAAACAGCAATGCCACATTATTATTGCTAAATAACCTGTGTTAAAACAATTCAATTAAAATTTCTAATTATATTGTGTTGAAAATATTCAAATATTAACTTGAATTCAGCAAAATAAAAGTATTATTTGCACTAACATAGCCTAAAGCTGTCGTGCAATATTAGCACCTTCATCTTTCAATGTAACATATTTTTGACTCGTGAAATTCAATCTTATCTTTTCTTATGTTATTTGAATGACAAAGATTGTTTAGGAAAACCTTCTTTTGAGTATAGACAAAAACATAATCTAGAATTGATGCGTTTGTGAATTGCAGATAATGTGCTTGGTAAGTTTAAGATGAACTTATTAAACTATCAAGTTAATCAAATTATTGAATCAAATTATTTCTTTATCTTGTAAATAAACTCAGTCACAAGTAAATCTAATAATTCTTTAAACCTTGAAAAAGTATGTCATTTGAAATCAACAATTACATTCAAATCTTTATACTAAGCACGAGGATACGTTTATATCATTTAAAAGTTATTGACCTCATACAATCTTACTTAATTGAAGGCTGAAATTTATATGCCTCCTGATCATATTGAAAGCATTACTGTTGTAAAGGCATCATGTTCCTGAAGGTAGACGCACCAGTAGAAACTGACAACAGGACCAAACAAGTGTTTAGCAAGCATTAAACAGCCTACAATAAACAGATGGTTCCTAGGCTGTTGAAAAGGCATCATGTTCCTGTTCCTGAAGTTAAGACACCCTCTTTGAAAACTGACTACAGCAACAAACAAGTGTTCTGATATGAAGGGAAAGCTTTAAACAGCCTTCAATAACAAATGGCTCCTAATAAGCTAGTGCTAAGAAGATGCTTGTTTAAAAATAATACTGTAACACCATAATAACATTAGCATCCTTATCCTCCATGGAATAAAGCTGTTCATCCGTAAAGGGGACATTTTAAACAAATAAAAACAAATTGTTTTTACAAATATCTGTTATAAATACACATATGGACATGTTAATATGTGTATTTACTTTTAACTTTCCCATTATACAATAATCCAATTTAAAACACCTATTGGGTAGCAGTAAAAATACATCATTTTTTACATATCTTTCCAACTAAAACTTGTTTTCAGGCTTTCCTTTATTCAAGTGAAAACAGACTACATCAACAAACAAGCCTTCAATAAACAGATGATTTCTAATACATGCGAGATGCTTGTTTATAATGTATTGAGAAAAGTTCCTAAACTCAAAAATATAATTGTCATCCTTACACTTTGTAGAACAAAAATGTAATCCTGTAAGGAGACTATTACATGGCTTTTTACCCATATATGTTAACATAAAAATGTGAAGATGTTTATTTTTACCATAAGTGTTTTTTAGAATTAAAAAAAAATCCAATTGGCTAATAACATAAAGACATAATACTATTATACATCGTTCGCCCTAAAAATTGTTTGTATATATGATTTCAATGTGTAACCGTGGTAAACAATATTTTTTGACTTCAATATCTCTGAAATATCAACAACCGCAGGCACTAGACAGAAATAAGTCTAGAGATTGAACTTCCTTATTGTAGGGAATCATAACAGAAGATAAGGTCACAGACAATATTGCCGAGCAAAACTCGATGGGAACAGTTGACCTTAGCAAAATATCATCCCTCAGGCCATTCTCATATCACAGCGACCACTCATGTAATATCTTCCGTCATTATCTCTGTATCAATATATTCATATTCATTGTTCTCTTCAATTGATGTTTATATCTAAGTGATTTCTTAAATCGTCTCATGTTGTTGTGGGTTTGAAAGAGTTTTTGATTAGAGATTTGTGAAGAAGTCGTTTTCTCTAAGACCTGCTGCATATCAAAATCATACCATTTTGCAGAAAACTTCTTCATTCACAATTTGTTCTTAAGGCATTGTTCCCAGCGGTTTTGAAACACATGCTGGTATTGTGATATTTTCACTTATCTTGTTACATAACTGAATTATTAATGTTTGTGATCATAAAATTGTTCCAGGTTAACTTAATCCTTAATTGCTTTAAGGGTCATATAAACTTCCAAAATGTGTTGTGATTTTGTTAAAGCATCATATTTCTATTAGTCTGAAATACCTCATTAAAGTTGAATGCTTTAGATAAATAGAAATGAGTTTAAAAAGCTCAGCAAATTGCATGTTTGCATATGAGGATTAGAGTTGGGATTAGTTGTAGTGCAGACTTCTTGTGAGGTAACCTTTGAAATGTAAGATGATTATCTTCATTTATGCAGGAATTTTCTCGTATGAAGATGTGCACAAATTAAAAAACGTCTTAATTAGCTAATTCTGACATTGCTCAGTATTGAAACTCTTTTATTTTTAATTGTTACAAACAACGACCATTATTAAACAGACGAGATTTTAAAGTATTTTACCTTCAAAATAAGATAAATTCTATTTAGGCTTTTGTTTACATTATTCAAAAGTAGATTTTATATCGACTTTAAAAAAGGGAATTGTATTGATAATTCGTATCATAATATAAATGTAAGTGACAATTTAGTGGCTGAGTAAAAAGCTATTCGGAGAACCATTAAGGTTATTGTCTCATAACATATGAAACAAAAAGTATAAAACTTACGAAAATAAATTGATCTGATATTTCATCATATGAATACTTCACATACTTCAACATTTACATGGATTCCATGTACAGTCACGATGCGTCTATTGATTCTGAGAAATCTTGTCTGTGTGACATCCTGTTTTTGATAAATTTGAGAGATAAAAAACAAAACCATTTGAAAAAAACCTGGGATGGACAGATATAACTTAAAAGGATTATATTTTGTTCTTGCAAGGTCATTAACTTTAAACATATTGGCGGGAGGTTAGGTGGAAAACATTATTATACAATTGGCAAAACAATACAGTATTCTCTCAGAGATACTAACTCGCTGTCAGCCACCAATGACATTTTCACCAAAAATTAATGATAAATTTGATATATTCTTCTACAAATGATAGGTTTGACTTATGAGATTTTGAGCTTCATAAGGTTAATATTTTGGCATAAACAATTATTACTTGACGAAAATTATATGTATCAAAGTTACAAAAAACAACCTGCTGAATCAGAGGTCACCAATCAAGTGATAAAGTGAACTGACAACGGTCAGATTTCTATTTGTCTAGCCCGCAAAGTGAGCTTTATAGAACAGAGGTTGGCTCAGATAACTTTAGTTCCTCCCGTGAGACGATGAGGCGATAGGTGAAAAAAAGTCGTCAAAACCTGCAAGATGTGTCCTCAGAATCTAACAGCTTGTTTTCTGATTAAGAGGTTAAATCCTACGAGAGTAAACATTCTGGCATTTTTAATCAATTATAAGTGTAGCACTAACATAATTTTCAATATAATTAAAAATGTTATAATTATATTTTGATATGGCGATACTCAACAAAACAACACGGAATTGTAAACCTACACGGTTCAAGGTGCAAATGACAAGTTAGATATATATTCTGTTGACATAGAGAAGGTAAATAACTCGAGTTCTTCTTTATAGCTTCATCTTTTTTGTCTTGAATATAGTTGTTTCAAATCTAATCGTATTCTGTTCTGATAAAATGTTCAATTTACTTATCATAACATATTCAAGCATCATTACATTTTGAGCTTGTAATAATTGTTATTTTCTTCATCTGTTAAATTAAATCTCATACATCATGTCTTGATATTGTTTTCATATCACATAACTTATTGCAAAGAACTATTAGAAAAACACGATAATACTTAAAAGCTCTGATCAGTATTTCACATATAGAAACAGTAATGTCTATTGTCACATTCTAAAAAGATGTCAAACGTCTAAGGGCTTCCTCTAAAATTTAAAATTTCATAGAAGACTTATTCCAAAGGTTCTTGAATAAATAGGTTTCAGTTATAAGAGGTATGTAATTTGATTAAAAGTATCACTCCTTTTTGCATTGCATTATAAGTAAATAGTTTTCTATTCGTAAATTTGAGAAACTCAAAATACCAAACCGACATATTGAAAACAAAAATGCACAATATCTATCTTAAGAAATTTATCATAAATGTTGATGGACATTGTAAGCACTATTTGGACTTCTGACATCGTTTTCAGTCTTGGTCGTCACCTTCAGAAGTCTTAAATTATCTTCATGTCGATACTTTGGAAAAGACATTCGATATTGAACATCCCACCTACTGATAGGAATTGGCATCTCTATAATAAAACATCGTCTATTGAAAAGCATCAATTACTTCTATACAGTTTCTTCTGGTTCCTATACACCTTAATTTGCACATAGAATTTAAATAGAATTATTCAGTATTCTCTGTTAATTACATTTAAGGTTTATAACTATCAATTGCAAGTCACATAATTTCGCTACTAATTATCTATCTACTTCACTACTTTTTATCGATTTAATACACCTGGTTCATGGGGAAGACGTAAAATATAATTTTACTTGCACAAGTGATTGTAAATATGATGTGACATCTAGCGAGTGTGTTAGTTTCTTTAATATGCATCACATCATAAGGTTCGAATTCAAATGATGGGCTTTTTTAAAGTTAACAACATAATATCTGCTGTATTAAGATCTTCGATTACTTTTTGGTGCAAAACATCAGACAAATGATATGACACTTCACCACTTGCTCACAGTGTAAACTTGTCTGGTTCTTGCATGTTTGCACATTTTGCATGCTGACCATCTTCCTACCAAAGATTTAAACGCCAGTCCTGAACCTAATTTAACTAACTTTTCTTGTTTCAAAACAGCGCCCTCCCCAGCATCTTCCTACGCAGAGCCTAAAAGGCCAGTTTCCAAACTGTCAGTTTATGCCTTGCTGCATAGCCTTGAGTTTTCTGTGCTTGCTCTCTAGTCTGTAGGGGCACTACAGCAGCACAGAAAAGTAAAGTCTCTGCAGCAAGGCATAAAATGACAGTTTGGAAACTGGCCTTTTAGGCTCTGCGTAGGAAGATGCCTCACCAGCGAAATCTTGTTACCTCTAGTTATCTCCCTTTCTACAGCCAGTCACCTCTGCTCTTGTTTTTTCTGTCTTGGTTGACCTTGATTGATCAGGTTTGTCAACTCTATACAAACAATTTTTCTCTCTTCTTATAATACTTGCACTGTTTGAGTGAACATGAAAGTAAGTAAAATGAATCAAATTACAGGTGCTACTCTTTCTTTAATAGTTTTTCAGTCGATGAACTTTCGACAGAAAGGCCGCCACTTTTTTCAGTTCCATGTAGTTTTGTAAACGACTTTCTGATTGGACTTTCCCATATATAGTTAACTAAAGAACCAGAGAGTACAGAAAAGTCAAGTGTCGCCAGCAAGGTTAAAATTAAAAAACGACTTTTTAAGGCTTTGCGAGGAAGATACATGCTGCCAGGTAGCCTGCCAATTATAATGTTGCCAGGATTTGATCACACATATCGTAGATTACATAAGGCTTATATCAACTCATATTGATAATAACTTCGGTTGCTACAGCTGTTTACCTTAAGTTTGTTCACTTGTTTGTGTATCTTTGTGCAAATATCATGTAAATTTTGACGTCCATACACGCACCTACAAGCGACAACCTATTATCCATTAGTAAAATAATCATTCCCAAACCATATTTCGGGATCGTCTTGTCACTAGTACTGACTTTAGATATTTGGCATGATTAAATAGACGGGGTCATGGGGTCATATTTGTGAAATTCAGATTTTCCTAAATTTCGATTTGATTGTTCCATATAAATATTGTAAGAGAGAAATGAGTACAATTGCGTTACATTTATGCAAAGGAACAAATACGACTTAGGTCTAAAGCTTTTGATCACTAATGGAGGATTTTGTAGCAAAAAATACAAAGTAGTGTTTTCGACCTCTTGTCATGTCAATGCCCTGCCAAATTAGTTACGGTTATCTTTAAAGGGGCAGTAGCACGTTTTTAGGGGAATATAAGGTGATGTCAGGAAAATGAAAATAAATGATTCCAATTGAAAGACAATGTATCTAAACTAAATGAAGCAGTAATAATTCAAATATATAATGTAAAGTTTAGCCATGCGATTAATTTTTCTTACAAAAATGAATTAAAGGTGTTCACACAAAAATGGCCGCCAATGGATTTTATGTGAATCCTCATACTTTGTCCTCTGATTATGGGTAATTGGCTTGTGTAATGAGATTGCTGACACTGTCAATATAATACATTTAGCATTAACTTACAATTATAAGTGAAATATTTAAAATATAAAATTATCAAAAAACGTGCTACTGCCCCTTTAAGGTGTGACATACGAATATGTTAACGCAAATTAAATGTTAACTTATGTACTCAAATTTCGTCGTTATCTGTTTCGTCATGGCATTACTAGGACGCCACAAAGACATTCCAAATTACATGATATTTGCATTAAAAACTCAAGATACGCAGCTGTAGAAGTTCCTAAACTCAAAAATATAATTGTCAGCCTTACCCTTTGTAGAACAAAAAAGTAATCCTGTAAGAAGGCCATTACATGGTTTTATACGCATATCTCGTATCAATATTATCAAAACATAATATTTGCACTTAAAACGCAGGTAAGGGAACAAACTTAAGATACGCAGCTGTACATCGACCGACGGGATACGAACCTTTTCTCAATTTGAGAACATCTACAGTGCTATCAATTTCCCTTGTGTCAAATCACTTTTCAGTAGAACTGAGTCTGTAACTATCTGCAATACTTGTGACAAACATAACCCTACCTTATCTGACATTTAAAGTATCACGGAACATAATAGCAAGGTAATTTCCGCTTGTTTGAATGTGATGACAAACACACATTTTGGTCTTCTCTTCTTTGGTGTTATTTGCGATTGTCTGACGTGGACTCTGCATGTGTCTCGAAATGGAAACATTGTTTGGCGTTTTTTCGAGGAAAACGAGAACTATTTTTTGCAGTAACAAAGCATTTAGTTGTCATGCCTTATTAGCACTTTCATCTTTCAATGTAACATTTTTTTAAATCATGTACTCTGATTCGTATCTTTTTTTAAAATGTTATTTGGATAACAAGGATAGTTTTAAAAGCTTCTCCTGAATATAGACAAATAAAATCGAGAACTGATGTGTTTTTGTCTAACGTATATTGTGAAGGGAAAGTTGACGATAAACTAGCATCAATTATTTCCTTATCTTTGAAAAAGACTCACCAAAGGGCATAGCTAAAAAAATTTAAGCAAAACTTGTGACAAACATAACCCTCCCTTTTTCGATAATTAAAGTATCATGGAACACATATGGTAAGATCATTGTCTGACGTGGACTCAGCATGTATCTCGAAATGGAAACATTGTTTGTCATATGTTCGTTTTTGTTAGGGTTAGGAAAACTAGAACTGTTATTTGAAGTAACAAAACATAAAGCTGTCATGCCATATAAGCACTTCCGTCTATCAATGTAACTTAAATGTTTTTAAATCATGTACTCTGATTCTTATTTTTCCTATGTTATTTGGAAAACAAACATTGTTTTGAAAGCTTCATCTCTTGAATGTAGACAAAAAGAAAATCTAGAACTGATGTGTTTTTGTCTAACGTATATTGTGAAGGGAAAGTTGACGATAAACTAGCATCAATTATTTCCTTATCTTTGAAAAAGACTCACCAAAGAACAAAACTAATAATTTTTAAGTTTTAGAAAATATGTCATATAAAACAAAGAATTAAGTTTGAATCTTTAAAATTAAGCACGAGGATATATGTGTTGTTCTTTTTTTTATTTTTTGCTATCAACGGAAATGATAAAACGAAAATGTTGTGTTGACATGGTGCTTCTATACTTTAATGTTGTTAAAAGCTTTATCAACTCAAAATAGTTTCAGTCAACCACGATCTTTAATAAACCTCATTGAATAATAATATAGATATTAACATCCTTTTAATATAGTATATATGCTTTTTGTTTAGTCACTGTACTCATGATCGCCAGTCCATATGGGAGAAACAAGAGCATGGAAGTTGATATTTGTTTAAAACGAAAGCAAAAATGTTCTACAATAACAAAACTGAAATCTCTTATGAGGGAAAAGGTTTAAGTAATCAACAACAGCGAGTGTTGTGAAGAAAGGGGTTTAAATACCTACAACAGGTGGTCCTTAATAAGCTGATGTTTTCCATTTACTCTCGTGTTCACTGTGTTGAGAATACGACCTAACATCAAAGACAGATGTTTTTAGGTGCATGTATAATAATATCATTATCAACATTATTACTTTCGCTCAAGATTACACAGAACAAATGCTGACAAACTGATGCTATCAACATGCAGTCACAAGAGTATGATTTGTTTTGAGAAAATAAAATAAAAACAGCACTGCCAAATTATCATTGCCAATTAACGTGTGTTAAAAAAAATTCACTCCTATTGCCAAATAAAATGTGTAAATGTGTTGAAAATATTCTGCCATGTCTTTTTTAAAGCTAATGACATTTATGTTTTGTTTGGCTCCAACACAGTGTCTAATGTTTTCGTAAAATAATTGTTTTCTATTGGTAAACTCTTAACAAACAAAATGCATATTCCTTTTGTGGTTATGTGGACATAACGCTTTGGCATATTATTTGTTTCGTGTTTATGTTGTTTATGTGTCTATTTATCATATAAAGGTGATCTTTATATTGTCAAAACGTAGGTTGTCCTTAATAACTAGCTGCAGTCCATCTCATCAGATAAATACGATAACAAAATAAGCTAATGACGAAAACGAATGATGTTAGATTGTCTAAGGATAAATATATTTAAAGATAAGGTTGCGTTTGGGGGAAGCTCATGTCGATCTTACAGTATATATACTTTCAAAACACTATTTCTAGTTCAATGGATAAAGAAGATTAGTTTTTTAAAGACTATCAGTTCAAAAGCAGCAACACCATCCTGACACATGTTAAAGCTTCTGGACACGTAATAGTTATTAGCATAGTTAGCCCGATGTTAGCCCAAGGACGACCGAACGGACAGACTGTCCGTGTATTCCCCGATACAAATTGATAACTATACTAATAACTGACTTACATATCACTTGGACCGAGTGAAATCAAAGCCCAAAATTAAAGATGTTGAAACATTTTTATTTTCATAACCCTTCTTGGGCACCTTTAATAAATTATGAATGAAATACTGCGTATGTCGCACCTGATCGTTAAAAGCATGCAAAACTCGAGTATTAAGCACTGACACGAAATGAATGTTCTGAGCACGTGCACGTTGTGCAGTACGTGAACATACGGTTTTCGCAAGTAGTTCATTTTATCTTTGGTTTTGACTTATTTGTACGTCTTATTTGTGCACATTTGTTACGACAGTAAAATTATTATTTTGGCTTCCAAATTTCAATCCTTTGGTACTCAACATTTAGGTAACCACAACCTTCGTGGTATTTGTTTAAACTTACTTGTTATGATATTTGTTTGAAATATATAAACTTGAATTAAAGTTCAATTAATTGTTGCTGCTAATTGTTTGCAATAATTTGTATCAACAGGTAATCTATGTCTTTTTGATGGTTTGCTTGCAATTTTGTTTTAAGTGCAATTCGCTAACAAATTATGTTGATTGAAATATGCGTTTGCTGACAGCATCGATGAATCGATGAAAGTCATAATCAATGTTTGTCTAATGATGAGCACAGTAGATTACATATAGTCAATACTGACAAAAGCTGATGTATTTTTCTTTGATATATCTTATTTCGTGTAGTTTAAATGACAGTTTCATAAGAGTCCTTGCATTCGAAATCAGGACTGTTCTGACGAAAACAGTCCTGAAACCAATAACGAATAAGATATTTTATGTATGGTTGCCAAGGACAACGAGGTCCAAGTGGTATGTAACTATAGATGTTATGAACATTTATTTAAATATAGATGATAAAAAGCTAAGAGTTTGCGCTAATTATCCCATTGTTCCAAATTCATTAACATTTATTTTATCGGTTTACATCATAGTGAACATTTGTGTATCATTTGAAATTAATACGCACCAGTGAAACCTGACTAATGCAAAACAATTTTGTGAAGGGAAATCTTTAAACAGCCTACAAAAAAAAGAGGGTTTCCGATATGCGAATGTTAACAAGACGCAAGTTTATACTATATTGACTATAATGCCTAAACACCAAAATAAGTCAATCATCCTTCTTCTCTATATAACAAAGACGTTCTCCTGTAAAGCAATTAAACATATGTTTTTCCCACAAATATATGTTATAAGTACATATTGAAAAGTGAAGATGTTTTAAGAATTATAAGAAAAACAAATTAAAAATCCAATTACCTAAGTACATAAAGACATCATATTAAAAAAACATATTTCCACTTAAAAAGCGTTTTTCTTGCTTTTAATGTGTAATACACAGCGGTCAACGCCATTATTGCACTTCAATATCTCTCAAATATCATAACCGCAGGCACTAGACAAAAATAAGTCTAGAGATTGAACTTCCTTTTTGTAAGGACTTCTACAGAGGTAATGTTGCAAACAATATTGTCAACCAATGCTCGATGGGAACAGTTGACGTGGGTAAAAAATCTCTTAGGACATTCTCTTTACACAGAGTTCTCTCAATTAACGTTTTCCCTCATTATCCTTGTAACAATACATTCATTTTTCTTATTCACCTCAACACTTAATAACACATCAAGCAGTGAAGATCTACAACACGAATTATTAATTGTCTCACGACATTTGGGGAATCGTTAATAAGAGATTGGTGAAGAAGTCAGGTTTCATATCCTGATTGGATACCAAATCGGAACATTCTGTAGAAAAGTTCTCCTTTTGCATTTAAGACCTGTGTCCAAGGTTTATTCAACGTCAGTTTTGCTTTCAATTTTCTTCAGGCTGTTCCCTAGCTTGAGACTCTCGCTTGTATTGTAAGTATACCAATCACATAACTGATATATTTATCTTTGTTTCGTGAAAAATGTGTCGGGTTAACTTAATCTACTTTAAACTTTAAAACTACTTTAAAGGGACATAACAATGTAAATGGGTTTTTGCATTTATTAAAGTATCCAAATGCATGTTTATTCAATGAGTTGAGAAGAAATTTCTATATCTTTTGAAAATTGGAAACACGGAGCTATTTCAGAAACTTCATGAATGTCGATTGCTTTAGATAGAAAAAGATGATATGAACAAGCTCTGTAAAAGGCATGTTTGGATGTGAGGATTAGAAATGGGACTGGTTGTAGTTGATAAATGCTTAAAAAAAGCAAACTTCTTTTTAGGTAACCTTGGAAATGTTAGATAATTATCTACGTACATGTATATGCAGTAATATATGGTATAACATATTTCTGTCAAAGGCATGTCTTAATTAAACCTGTTTGGAAAGTGTTTTGAAACATTTTCTGGTTTGAAGGTGTGCACGAATGAAAAGGTTTCTTAATTAAATTATTGTAACTTTGTTCAGTATTTGAACTCTTTTATACTTTACTGTTACCAAGCAACGACCATTGATAATATATGTATTCATGACGTAGATAATAGTGTTATATCTATGTTGAACCGCCAATATAAATTATATTCTGTTCAGGAGTTTGTAATTATTATTTATCAGTTTAAATTTGATACCATGCAATTTCGCAAAATTATATTATGTTGTTTAATTGTATGATAACAAAATTGTAAATGACGATATAGTGGCTTCCTCAGTATAAAGCTACTTGGAGGACCATAACGATAATTGTCTTATAACATTTAAGAGGAAAATGCATAAAAAATAAAATAAACTTACCAAAAAGAAAATAATCTGATTTGTCATCACAGCCACACTTCCAAAATAACATGGACTTCATGTACAGTCTATTTGGTTTGAAAGATCTTGTCTGTGTGACATCCTGGTTTTGATAAATTGTAGAGATAAAAATCAATTGCATTTGCAAAAATAACCCTTGGGATAGACAGACATTACTTTCAAGGATTTAAATTTCTTCTTGCAAGGACATTAACTTCAAATATATAGAAGGGAGGTTAGGTAGCAAACATTATTTTGCGATTGGCAAAAAAGGTTCCTCTCAGGGGAATAAAGTTGCCATTAGTCCTCAATCGTCATGAATATCATTTTCAATGAATAGAATGATAGATGAATGCATATTGAGATTTTTGTCCCTCAGAAGGTTACACTTTTGCCATGAAAAAAAACCCAGTTGACAAACATTTGACTACATTACATTTGAGTAACATTTGAAAAAAAATACGTGCGAAATCAGTTGTGCTGAAAGGGCTTGTTACATTCAAGTCACAAGGCAAGTCAGTCACTGAATTCACAATTAACAATTATCAAAACCAATCAGATTGCTACCTCCAACCCGCAAACTAACTTATGAGAGAAGATATTGGCTTGAGATTACCTATCTCTGTGGGAGAAAATGGCGACGGGTCAAATACAATCATCAAAACCTACAACATCTACAAGAAGTTAACTACTCGTTTTCTGATCAAAAGGTTGAATCTTTAGGGGGCGGAGATTTTTTCTGCTGTAAAAAGTCTTTCATTTTGGGAAGGTTACCGTGGTATTCATTATTAAACATAACTGTAGTACTTACATAATTATAAATATTTTTACAAATGTTATAATTATATTTTGATATGGCGACAATGACAAGTTAAATGTATATTCTGTTTACATAGAGAAGGCAATTAATTGATTTGTTCTTGTTTGCGACAAACGTTATATTTTGTTCGTGTAGTATAGTTGATTTAATCTATAATATGCAAGGATCAAGTCCAAAAATATTCAAATTTGATAAAATTTTAAGCTTAATTTGCTTTTCTCCATCTTTTATTTTAAATAAAATCTCGAAAATCATGTCCAGAGACTGCTTTCATATCACATAACTTAATTCAAAGGAATATGAGAAAACATTTGAAGAATTGAAAATACTTAAACCTCTGATAGGTATTATATAAATTAACAGTTGTTTTTATTGTCACATTCTGAAAAGATGTCAAAAGTTTAAGGGCTTCCGTTTCAATCCAATCTTGAAATCTATATGGCATACAGGACTCCATCCAAAGGTTCTTAAGTAAATATGTTTCAATTCTATAAGAAGTCTTAGATATTGTAGAAAGCATCACTCCTTTTTGCATTTGGTTCTGTAAGTAAAGTAGTATTTTATTCGAAAATTTGAAAAACCCCAATACCAAAACCAGTATATTTTATACAAAAAAAGGACACCATCTGTCTAAAGAAACTTAATAATAAATGTTGATGGACATTGTAAGCACTAATGAAACTTCTGACATAGTTTTCAAGTTTTCTACGTTTCGTTCAGAAGTCTTATATTATCTTCATGCCAATGCTTTGGGAAGGACGCTCACACTTACTGATTTATAACAAAACATTTTCTATAGAAAAGCCTCAAATACTATTAATTTTTTCCTCTCGTTCATATACACATTAATTTGCATATATAATCCAAATAGCAGTATACAGTATTCTCTGTATTTAATCATTTGCTTGAATTTAGAATATTTTACTATCAATTGCAAGTCAAGGAATTTACTTTATCTACTACCACTATCCAATGTCCTATCTACTATCGATTAAATTCCCGGGAAAGACATGAGGAAACAAGTAAAAATGGGAGCGGGGCTCACTTATACACCGATCGTGCATCTCTGACCAACTTGATTACTGCTTACTTCCCACAATAAAGACATGCCATTTTCCAGATCATCAAATGACATCTATTACACAGAATTTGACAACTGGTCAGACAAATTCTGATCTTGGCAAATGACTAAGTACAAAACATAGAAATTTGTAAAAAAATAAAAAATCAACGAAATCGGTTGTAATGTGGCACTGCACTGAATCATCATATTCGTTGAAAGATTATAATTTATACCAACGTTTTGTCAGTGATAACATGTGATAAAGTCAAAGGTAAATTAAATAACCAATAAAAGATAAAGTAATGAAGCTTCAATGCAACGAACACTTTATAATGTCTTGTAAATTTAACAATACAATCTGGCTATGATATGAAGTTGATCATGTGGTTCATGCAATAAAATTTCAGAACTATTTTGTATCAAAGTTTGTTTTATATTCATTTTCGTTTTCGAAAATGGATATATGTGAATTTGATAGTTTCGCAAGCAAATTCTGATCAAATGCCATGAGAATGCATACAACTTTACAATATGTTTTCAAATGTCAAACGTTGAGACTATGGAAATTGTATACCTTTCATTTCTTAAATGTGATTGATAGGAGAATGTCCTTTCAAAAATATTTGTTTTCAGTAAACGTAGAATGAAAGAATTTAAATGTGAAGTTTTATATCAATGTCAAGATATCCATTAATACCCTTTAATGGTTTCATTTCGCTTTGGAATTTGCTTTTGTAATTCGATCATGACCTTTAGGTTCCTGTCAAACAAAGAGGCATACATTGGCAATATCAAGCAAACAAATGATGAATGAATACTTTTATAGAATTGTATGAATTTGATTTGAAAATGCCATTCAATAATTTGATGTCAGACTCTCAATTTCATAAGCTCAAGGTATATATAACCACGAGTGGTTGGATATGCGCGCTATATAAATATCCATATAATAAAAATATAATAATAATATTATCATTTAAAAGTTGGCGGATGGTCAATAGCTACAATAGCTACAATGTACGAATAGGGTAATACCATGTATCGTTACAAGTAAACAATTCAATCAAAAGCCACTATCAACATATACAATGAAGACATGCAGTGCAGCGATAGCAAGGTTTCTTGGAATAAATGCTAATCCTCGCATGCCAAAATAATATTGGAAATTCTGTGTGGTCTCCGGTAGCCACAGTGCAGCACTGTTCTACCCTCAAGCACCGTTCCATCCTTATAATGCTCATTATTATATGATGGACGAGTGATCTGTTTTCTGATTGGTCGAGGAAGGTGGTCATCGACAGTGATCACACCTTATGTTGACCGCGGGAAACGTCACGCGAGGTCAACATAACAATCCAATGACCTGGAGCTAAAAATAGATCGCCGTAAAGACTGGCTTCCAAAAAAACTTAAAATAATTTAAAAGTATTCACAATAACTGAAACTTCATAAATCATGTAATAAAACAGTTGTTGACTTCAGTTATCGGTGAATCCCATGGTTTATTGACCTCGAAAAGTTATGTTCACCTCGGCTTTCGCCTCGGTGAACATAACTGTTCCGAGGTCAATAAACCATTGGATTCACCTCAACTGAAGTCAATAATTGTATAGTGTCATGCAAGAAGGAAACATCACGTATTTTAACGTCTTTTTGTACGACACGGATCGGAATCGAACACCGGCCTCCCGGATAAGGAGCGGAGACTCTACCAACTGAGCTTCTTGCACGGTTATAAAATATGATAAATATGAAAATATCTTTACCTGAAAAGAGAACCTTGCACAGTTATGAAATATGATCAATATTAAAACATCTTTACCTGAAAAGATATGCATAGAAATAATTCAGCTGCTGAACAAAAATAAATCTTACTGTAAACGAATTGTTGGTTTGAATTAAATTGGTTAACGCTACAAGAAATCTATATTCATAATTAGGAAAGCTTATGATCAAAGAAACAATACACATTTACATCTTCATTTGTTATCTTAGTTTATGTAATCATCATAGTCAAAAATCTTTCAAACAGCAAGCTATAATGGCTCGGTTGTAATCATTAACAAGTTTAGGGCTCCAAAATGACACAATTTGTTTCTCATTGACCTTAAAAAAACTGGTGTCAACTGCAACAACTAATCTAAAATATCAAAAACATTGTCGACTTGGCAATAAACAAGTTCAGGAAAAAAATTAAGTCAATTATTAATTTTTATAGATCATATACAGCAGTATGACAAAGCACCTACAAAAGAATCCATGGTCAATTATTGACTTATTTTTTGCGAAACTACACCAATGTAATTCTTTCAAGTTTTAAATACTGTTATTATCGTGAAAGTTATTTGTTAGGCCATTTGATGAAGAAATAGATAAAATAATAATAATGTTATACTTGTAAGTAAAGAAAATGCTTATGTAAATCATGAAATAATTCAAAATAACATCCTTAGTTTTTGCTTGATTTTTCTGTCATCATATTTGTTCATGTCATTTTGTATGAAATCACATATTCTAAACTTGAAATCCATCTTTGAAAGAAAACATTTTCTTTGTCTTCTTGGAAACATGAACTACAAGGATAAAAGTTATAATTGAGAGCTGTTTTCCTCGGATGAAATAAAGCTATTCGTTTACACATCAAATGTTTTAAATGAAAAGGAATCCTTTGTGTCTCCATTTTCTATACAGTATGTGTTCATTGGACAAATTGCAATCGAAGCTTTTCTGAGGGCTCCTTGAAATGAAGAAGTGTTCTTTAGATTGATTATGGTCTTTGGTTTAGAGACCCGCAGACCATTAATGTGCTTTCATATGATGCTCTTGAAGTTGTTAAAGGATGTTAATGCAAAAAAGTTATGTTTTTATCACTTCCTGGTTTTCCTACTTCCAAATACTTTTTGTGTGTGTTTGGTTTGTTAGATTTGTAGCCTTTGAAAGAGAGGTTCGTTTACTTGAAGAATATTTACACTTCAATGGGGTTTAAAAAGACTAAATCCCCTAACACAGATTGGAAAGAAAAAATGTCGAAGGTGCTTAAGTTGTTACATTTGTCTTTAGAATTTCTTTCTTTTTCAAGCTTCGTTAAAGGATACCTTCGAATTCGAAAACGTCTTTGTAAAGTCTTATCCTTCAAATTCACCAAGAACTGAAATGTATTTGTTTACATGCCAATGTGAGATTATAGTTAAAACACAGATATGGCGCTGATTTTTGATGAAATAACTTCTATATATCGAAATAAAACAATAAGCAAAGCCTACTTTTTAAACTTTTTAATGCAAAACTTTTCTGGTACGATGTTGATAACCTTTGAGACATTTGCATTTTTATGATCCTGGCATTGGTGTCATAAACCATGTTTATTTATTCTGAAAACTGAAGTTAATAGTTTTGTTTCAATGTGAGTTATTCGTTTCTGGTCCAATCACAATTTTAATAACAGCATTACAACAAACTAGTTACATAATCATGAACCTTTAATAAAAAATTATTCACTCAAAGTAACATTTAAAATCTTGTTATATGTTATCATTACTCTTATGCAAAGAGAAGTGTTAATTTTTTGGATTGAACCAAAAGTAAACCAATAGGTATTCATATTCAAAGGATCGTTGAACAACAAGAAGAAATAGCAATAAGTTTGTACCCTATAAGGCATGATTACATTGATCATTTAAAGTAAGAACATTGCTGTTTTTGGGGGCCAGGATCAACGGTTAAATACAAAATGGTGATAATATGCAATAGTTATTTTTGTAAAAAAATTAGTTCCGTTACAACTTCAGTCGTAATCTATAGTAATGTCAACATAACACTGTTTGAGAACTTACCAATCATTCAACATGTAACATATTGAGAATGAGGGTTATATTCAAATATTCCAGACATTCTCACATAATCACATTTTAGTTTTGAATACAAGGACTGCTTAACTTTTGACTTTTGACTTAACATGTATCTGACTTACAAGTAGGTATCTCAAGGAGATCGGGAGACTTAAAGGTCAATAACTAGAAGCACAGCTAAGGTTGCTTACAGCAACGAGCATATGTTTATTGTAAGGATATCGATTTCAAACAGTCTAAAACAGGTGGTCTCTAAGCCGGTGATATCAGATAGCAAATCTATCCTGTGTTGTGTATTGAGAATAAGACCTAAACACTAATTATAGATACTTAGTCATTCCCATCATCCACAGAACTTATTCATTTCAATTAATTTCATTTCAACAATAAGTAAAATTAAATTTTAAACGGGTTGTGTTGATATTGCACATTATCATATAATGGAGAGTGTTATCGATGCAATAAAGCTATCTGATAAACTTGGTATCCGATTGCTTCAAAATCTGATAAAGATGCAAATTAGGTCAAAACACGAACTATTTTCTCAAAACTCCATGCACGTCATGCGAGTCCTAACACGGTCATTAACTATTGATAACGTAATCGGGAGTTTTCTTTTGATCGAATAAAAATTCGTAAACAAAATCCGTCAGGGTAAACTTATCAAGCATTCGTATTTTAGAAATTGCTTTGTAATCGAAGCATTTAAAAAAAAATCATCGTCCGTTAACACCAAAACAATAACGATATGCAGCTTACAAAATACCGGCTATCGAACAAAATGTGCGCTTCAATATTTTCGACAGTAACATAGGCCTACACCGCTTTGACCGTGTCAGTTTTCAACTTACCAGCAAAACAAATCATATTCTAGTGATAGTACACATTATCTAGTATCGTTGTAAAAAACGTAACAATCCCACCTTCGAAGTAATCGGCGTTTAGTCTAAGGATACCGTAACTGAACTGGCGTAAAGTCTGCAATGACAATGCAGCTTTTCAAAATGCAGTTAGAGTTACTAACCCTGTCGTAGCGACGGTGACAAGTGGTTCATACAAATTCTGTGTTGTAAAGAAAAAAAAAAGTTTGCTTGTGCATAAACCACAAAACTTAATTCACTTAAGATGTTGATAGATTGTAGGAGACGTTTCTATCACTATGAAAAGATCACCTCACGAAGGAATATTTCTAGACTGTTCACAACTGTATATCGCCGACAATATGACCTTCACCTTGGTGTATTGTAAATGAAATTACTCCGCAAAAACTACGTCAAACATGTTTTTAGAGGGAATCATATTTTCGTTTAAACCCTTTTATTTCAAAATGACATTATATGATAAAGAAATTATTAACCTCGTGTGTTTCCGTATCATTAATATCATATAATAGGAATAAAAATATATGTATTATGCTCGCCAAAGGCTCGCATAATACAAATTTTATTCCTATTATATGATATTAATGATACGGAAACACACTCGGTTAATAATCTCTATATATCGTAAGGTTTTCCCCTGGATTGAATAGGTTATGTTGAAAAGCTGTTAGAACAACCATACATTTATTCAACAGTAGCACGAACTTGTTTGTGAGAGAAAGTTCAAACGGTATTTAATTTGGTGTTGATATATTCTGTCCTTAGAAAACCGCTATAGAACATCATTCTCATTTACAGGGGAAGGAACAGTTAATACATGCAACTAGTAATGGTTTTCTTAAAAGGGTTTTCTTATTAAGGGATTTATGCTCCAAATAATAATAACGTTAAAGGTTTCCAGAGAAACCTATGCTGGGAAATTAATTTTGTTTGGGGTAACGCTTGTTTGTGCATTATTATTATATACTTGGTTGCACGATAGACCCTCCGTCAAGTCCCCTGTATCAACCCGTCGTAAAGGGCAAAAAAATTGTATCTGTCCGTCGTCAAGGGACTTGAACCTGGTACCCTAGGCAATGAATGCGAAAAATGGAGTTGTCTCCCTTTGTACAGGTGACGTTTTAAGATGGTCGCCATCGCAAAGAAAACGCTATAGAGCGACCAGGCTGATATTGAGGTCTCGGGCCGATACAGAATGTCATATGAAAATACCAAGAGAATACTTTTTATCTATGACATATATCGTTTCACTGAGGGATATACGCTTATCCGCAATCATTCTCTCCCCACCTACTTGTGGGTTTCCCTTCTTACATATATTTCTTAACTGTAGTGTTGAGTAAGGTTTACTTGATATTTGTTCTGTCCTGTTGGTAGAAGTTCTCAATTGAATACACATGTTATCTTTACAGAACCTTGATATTTTGCCAAAAGCCTAATTTAAAAAAAAGTATTTCCACCCTTGTCAAATACACAGTATTATTAAAAGTTAACAACTTCATATAATATTCACAACCACAGGCAGTAGCTAGACCGAAATAATTCATATAAGTTTTGAGAATGAACTTCCTTTTAACAAAGATTTCTACAGGAGGTAGCGTCGCAAACAGTATTGTCTAATGATATCCTATTGGAAGAGTTGACTTTGGTGAAGACCTCAGGGCATTCTCTTATCACAGAGAGCACTCAAATAATGTCTTCCCTCATTATCGCTGTGTCAATATATTAATATTCCTGATTTTCAATAACACCTCAAGCGGAAAATTTGAAACACGAATTTTGTCTCACGTTTTCAATAACTTTTTGGGTTTGGAGGATATGTTAGTACTAAATTGCTCAAAGAGTCAGGTTGTTTAAAATTCAAAATTAAAAAATTATTTACATTTTACAACATTTTACTATCAAAACAATATAATTGTCGATGCCCACTCAGATATTGGACACAATCTTAGGCCACTCTACAAATGGGTTCATCTGTGCACGTGTATTGCCATATTTTCCCGACGGCGATGCAATTGACAATTCATACCGAGTACATTGCCCGCCCTAGGTATTTCGCTAGGCATTCTTCACTTGTGATGACATATTGAACTCTTAACAACTAATCAAAAGAATTGAAGAAACACGAAATATTTTCTCAACATTACAGATACTTCTTGTTAGTAAGGTTACTCTTGTCCTCCTTATACCATCAACTTCTAGAATACCACTCAAACAACTTCTTATTAGTGTTTTGTTTCATAAGAGAATTTGATTTAGTTACTTTTTTTCAATACGATATTTATTAGGAATAAGGAACAATGAAAATACAGTTATCTTCATCTGTGTAAATTCATACGGTTCATGTCATTATTTAATTGAGAAAAAGAGTAATAAAGTATAGCTTTGCCTTGAACAATTATAGTCACCGACGTTATAATAGTTCAGTACATAGCTTTATAATACAATGGATAGTGTTCTCGGCATATTAAAGCCAACTGATATGTTCGGTATCCGTTGAACGTTGCTAATGGTCATATACGGATACCGATCCAAATTTCAATGGTGAAGGTCGCAACTTCTTTTGAAAAAAACGATGACGTCACAAGCGTTTACAATTTGTTCGCCTTTAGTAACGAGGAGAGACATATCAATATAAATGATACACTTTATAGACATTAATCTAAGAAAAGCTACACAACTGAATGGTTCTCTAGCCATATATATGACTTAGCAGTGCCAAAACACTGTCATCGCGAGTGAGACTGACCAAACAATTTTTCTCACAGGTCAAGTCTCATGTTTAAACACTTCATTTACCCATCTTCAGTGTTCTTTACTTTAGGCGTGCCTCCCTCTGTTGATGTAAAAACCCGCATGGTGATCATTTGATCAAATTTAATTGATGACATGCCAGCAAAACATCTTTAGTTTATTTATTATTTAGTTGTATTTAGCCTCTATAATAACGTAGGCAAGGAGTTTTATGGATTATCAACTTCTTTTATTGTAGAATGTAGCGACGTTTCGGTCTAGATTCTTATACCGTTTGGAGAACAGCAATTGGGAGGCTCCCACTTACCCAGCCCTTTTGTTTAAAGTAATTGAACCAGTCAAGCAGTATAATCCCTTAAAACAACAGGTGCTGGGTCAAATTTGCTACCCATGAAATAAGGGACCCTGAAATAAGAGTGAACAATAACCTGTCTTCATATATGGTTTTATTCATCTAATTCATATTCATTGAATAGAATACAAATACATACATTGTTATTCACTTTAATTGTACAGCCATACAGTTCAGTTATTCATATGGACAGAGATATCAATAACCTGTCATATGGCCAACACTGTCAAGGTACTGTTCGCAGGTCACTTGGCCGTTCTCAAATCTCCTTTTGAATGTGACCAAAGCATCGTCGAGTTGTCGATACTTCTTCATTCTTGGTGGAGCTCTACCACCATCGTTGAGCTGGATGATGCAGGCCTCGGTGTATGCCTGCTCTTTTTTCAGGAAGCTGATGGTTTTGAAGAAATTAGGGTGGTACTCAGATGCTATAGTTGTGAGCTTTCTGTGCCACCCTTCAACGTGGTTTGTTGTTCTGGGGCCGACGGTGTTGTAGTGGTTCCACATCTGATGACCATGGTCGCCTTCAACCCAGTAACTTGTCACATAGTCCTTGAATCGTTCAGTTGATGGATCTTCAGGTAAAGATTCAAGGGCGTAAAACCACATGTCACTAACTTTGTCCATAGGCACTAGGGGAAGGGCAATTGAACGACGTACAAGCTGGGTTACATTAGGATTGTCTGAAAACTGCTTTGTTAGTCCATGTTTCTGCACATTTTTCCAAAAAGCTTGACTGTAGTGGAAAAAACAACCCTTCATGGTGGTCAAGATGATATTATATATTAATTGATGTTTCATGCATAATACAAATACGTAAATATTGTATTTCTTTAATGTACTTCAGGCAAATGTGCATTTAAGTATTGATTAAAGGTTGATATTTGATTTTTTACCATCAGTTCAAGAGATTAACTCTTTTTGAAATTTTGCAGTGTAAATGAAATATAAGAATGAGGGTATACGTATATACCAAACGTCTTTATGCGTAACAATTACGAAATTTTACACTATACATGTATGAGATTAAATCTGTGTCGCAATTACACACGTTCATCCAAATATGTCAGTTTATCCAATGATCTGAGTCAATTAAATATTTCCATGAAAATTCAAAAGTGTCCATAGATAAGACAGAAGAGTTGATTCCTTTAATTTTGATCATTTGATATTGAATTTAGGTGTCTTTTGCCTCTCATGCTAAGTATAAGATGATGTACATTTGCATTTTCTTATGTCATTGTATCCCATTTCCTACCATAAATCAGCATATACATTAACCGTAGATATCTTTCATACACAATCCATGTAAACACAAAAGTTGTTTCACTAAAACAAATTAATTTGACATTTTTGTTTATATAGATCTTAATTTGCAACATTGATCAAGACTATTAAGTCTAACTTAAGTGCAAAAATAATCATTTGAAATGGGGTGTACCATCATGATGTCCCGCCGTGCAGGTCGATTATTTTTATAATAACCTGCTCCCGAGGGACATTACTCGAATACTTTCCTTGAAGTGTGAGTCTGAAGACCAATAGAGTGACCAATTTGTATATGCATACTATGTTTACGACACGTGTGCGGAAATATAAGTTTTTCCCGAGCGAGGACAAGGGATATACTGATATTTAAGAACGACTGTCCTTAACATACATGTAGTATGTTATGGGCACGAATATAATATTATATTTAGTACCGTAGTCGAAAACTCAAATTCTACCTCAAAGCATTGTCAGCCCCTACAGAACAAAGCCTCATACATATAGGTGAATCGTGACATCATAGCTTTGTTAATAACATGAAGTCCAACTGAAAAAGTAATATGTTGCCCTGGGGCATCATATGAAAATTATTAACGCCGATATGACTGCCCTCGTAGGTAATTAACATAAAGGTTATGTGTTAACTTAAATAAAGTCTGTAATCACTATCTTTTGGATTATGAACAACAAGTGCAATATTCTTCTGTTAATACAACACCTATTTAGCAATACCTCATTAAAATCTAGATCGGAAATCTAAGGCATAACCTCACATGCCTTGTTAAATGTATGGGTTAACACTGTATTTATCTGACGGAAGTTGATTCATTACTAAAATGAATTCTTTATGGGATCTCACAAATATTTAAGACATATCCCCTTTAAAGCTAAAATAGATGACACAAATATTTCAAAGGCATTTCTTTGTAAAAAATTGTGCAGGTTTCTGAAAAAGGTTTTTCTTGCTTTAAAAGTATGCAATATTGCAAAAATTTATATGCGATTTTTTTGGCGTATTGAAAGTTACTTCATTTGATTATCATTCTTTTTTTTATATTAATTGTATATATATAATTAATTAATTATCATAATATATATATAATATAATATAATTATATATGGATGTGTCTTGTTAAGAAGTTTCATCTATTTAAACAGTTCAAGCAGAGACCATTAATTGTATAAATTCTCTTTTGAAATTACCATAACGCCCACAAGCATATCATGAAACATAATAATAGATAAACTTGTTAAACAAGTTAAGTCAAAAATATATATATATATAATCTTGTCTGTGTGACATCCTGTTATTTACAGATTAGAGAAAATTGTAAACAAATTTTGAATTAATGTATATCGAGTTCAAAACAGGATGTGTCTTGTTAAGAAGTTTCATCTATTTAAACAGTTCAAACAGAGACCATTAAGATGAACCTTATTAGCAGTTTAGCGTTTTCTGTTTTGAAATTACCATAACGCCCACAAGCATATCATGAAACACAATAATAGATAAACTTGTTAAACAAGTTAAGTAAAAAATATTTAGAGTTGAAATAACAAGAAAATCATGTCAATGATTAAACATTAGGAATGACGAAAATGGCGAATCATTAAATTTGAAATGGATGGAATGGATATATTTGCTAGATGTCTGGCACAACAAATAACACCGCATACCAGAGATCAACCTCTCTAGATGTTACTTACTCTGAGTTGCCTATAATGTGCTACTAAGATGAAGACAAAACTTTAAACATTATGAAACGACCCTCTTGCAAAAATGTCTTTTTAAATGCAATTAGAAGTATAAAACCCAACATTTTTCAGCAATAAAGAATTTTTAATTAAAAATAATTGTTAAACAATTCTGTGTCAGAGTAAAAATATGATATCTCATAAATGAAAACATATCATTTCAGGAAAACAATTTTAGAATAACGATGTCAGTCCGATCAGTCTTCAGTGTCTAATGTCTCTAGTCAAACAGTTTGATTCAACATACCTAGTGTCCAAAATAATATCTTTATCGAGATTTAAAATCTTCTATACCAGATATGTCAGCAGCCCCGTAGTTCGTATGATACTTTACCACTTTAGTACAGGTACAACATAGTCGTAAATGGACAGATTACATCTTCGCACTTATAGACCACTAGCAGTAATCTTATTGAGAGCGTGGTTCACAATATTTACTTGCCCTGACTACTGATACCGAAAGCTTATTTGGGGTAAACTTGTTATTACTTAGCTGAGCTTATGTCAGAACATTGGATCTATGGGGTTGAGGTCGGATTTATGGAAGAGGAGAACAAGACGGAACAGGTTCCATTCTCTATAGAGATACTATTTTGAAACCTTAATACCTCGGAAATCGGCTTATTTTCAATCAGATTGCTTGGTCAAATATTTGTCTGATTTGATGACTGTATTGGGTGTCATTAATAATTAAATGTTGACCAAACAATTATCGTAAATAGGTGATTACATTCCATTGCCCAGTAAACTACTTTATCTAATGAGGTTGAGAGCAATTAAAGTTGATTTGTGTGGGCTTCTACATCACGAACGTGTTCACATATATCAGAAATACGGCAAATTAAGTAATTCAATATTTAACATTATAATTATTTACAAACGATACCAGTCAAATACAATATTTGAGTTAAATTGTTTCTTTTTCAGATGATCCTTATCATATTGGCAAAAAGCCGTTCAATATTCTCAATTTTGCTTTATCAAAAAAAAACATCTTCCATGATATTTTGATTATTAAATATGAAATGAAACGAAAATAACTAAGAGATACCAGACAAGGAACTTATTGAAAAAAGTCCCTATCTTAAACTAATAACAGAATGTTGACTGACATTGTAGGTACTGATTTGACTTCTGATAAGTTTGGAGTTCTTTCAAGTTTTTTTCAGCAGTCTTTTAATAACTTCAATGCCAAAGTTTAGAACTGATCTGATGCAACACGTAACACCCTTTGACTGTAATTGCCATCTGCATAAAATACATAGTACAGTCTAAAGCTTCAGCAGCTCCAATAGCAGACAATCGAGATATAGCAGGTTCACATTTTATCTAAACGATCTCTTGAGGGTGTATCTTCAGAAGGATCAGTAGAAGGTTCTTGGTGTATCTTGAACAATTCAGGAGAAGAGAATACCAAAGAGAAGATATGGTCAAACCCGACCCACATTAATTTAATCAACTGAATCCTTGGGTAGAACGTAATGCAAAAGCAGAATCTATGAAAAGCTTTTAGCTTGCCTCATCCCAATAGAACACGTGGCTTTTGTTATCGTCTCCATCAGAAATATTAAGATATGGACCACTGGCTTGTTGTTCGACGATATCCAACGTGCTCAAAAGTAAAGGGAGAGGGAGCAGTCAGTCATAAGCCAATTAAATGGGCAGTGGTACGTTTTCAGGGGGAATGTAAGGTAATGTCAGAAAAATTTAAATAAATGGTTCCAGTTGAAAGACAATGTATTTAAACTAAATGAAGCAACAATAAATTCAATATATACTGTAAAGTTCAGTCATGCTATTCCTTTTCTTACACAAATGAATTGAAAGTATTCACACAAAAATGGCTGCCAAGTGAGATCTTTGACACTATGCAAATAATACATTTAGCATTAACGTATAATTTTCAGTTTAAAATTGCAAATATAAAATTGTCAAAAAACGTGATAGTGCCCCTTTATACTGTGGTGGGCAATACTACAGTACATTACTTTGAAAACGCGTTTCTCATCTCAAATGAAGATTTACAAAAGCGAACTTTTATTTTCGATGTTTGACTTATTTGATAAGATCATGATTTAATTGATCTGACCTGAAATTGGTGATGACGTTAAATAAAGAAATAAGTTTAAATAAGATATAATTTAGATTTTTCAAAGCAGAATACAACGAATATAATACAATAACAAACGATAGATGTTAAAGGGATTGGAATCCGTCAATAATTTGAAAATAAAGAAACACAAGCGAAGTTATTCATGAAAAGATGGCGTCTACGGTATCTGTATCTGTAAGAAGATGTAGTAGGTTCGATCCCACACAATTCCACATATCAGTAATTATGATTCTAGGTACCATAATTAAATACTGTAATAAAATAAAACTGAGAATAACAGAATAGCATGTACAAGAAAACTAATTGAGAAATTCTAAAATACAGTAGAACTCGGTTATAACGAACTCCAAGGGACCAAAGAATTCAGTTCGCTATATCGGGTGTTCGCTATACACATATAATTTTAATGATATTATATAGGGACGGGACTTGAATATTTGTTCGCTATATCCGATTGTTCGCTATATCCGTGTTCTAAAATTCTAAAAAACATGTACATTGTTGATCAAGTTTAATTTCTTACATGAAAGTGAATAATAATAAAATAAAAAAATGATTTCAAAATAAATTTTTTGATTAAGTGCAATTGGTTCGTGAATCATATTGATTTTCCAATGCGACTATATAATGCAATGTACGAATTGAAATACAAACAGGGAGTGAAGTTGTTTCTTTGAAAGGTAATCTGTACGTAAGTACAAGACAAATCAAGCCATTTAGGCTAATTTGCTATTGAAGGTTATATAAAAGCAAGATTTGACAGATACAAGCCCAGAGCACCAAACACTAAGATTTGAGGCAGTTTAGTACGAGTTGAAAATAAACCCAGAATATGGATATAAAGCCCTGCAAATAAATCTGACAGATACAACTAAACATGACGAAGGAAGAATAATGAGTTGTAAATCCCCCACACCTGCACAGTAATGTAAATAACATACGTGAATAATCTCAGACTGTCATGTATTTTTGCACCAATTATGTGCAAAAAATATTAATTATTCATCAAATTAATCATTATGCATATTTTTGTAAAACTAGATTGTAAGTAGACATAAAAAGCCTAGTAAGTGTTCATTTGTGCTAATTCAAATAAATATGATTAAACCAAACCTGTCCTTCGTTAGCTAATTTACCCCTATACTATGTCTTATGGTCTGATAACTTTAAGAACTAAGTTTCAACATCCACAAATGAATGGTGAACTATTTTTCTGATTGTAAAACTTCATCGGTTGAAGTTTAATTTATTTCAAACAAACAGTTAGTATGTAGTCTTTCATGTGCTGCAACTGACACTAAATAGTAAATACAGCAATGTAGCAATTTTGGTGAACCACGAAGATACCATTCTGGTTGATTAAACAAAAGATGTTAATGCTACAAATGCTACAATGATTGTTTTCAAATGAAAAAGGTTAAAAGGCACAGACACAGATCACATAAAAATACATTTAGAAAGAGCAGTTGTCAATGTGTTTTTATCTTACCTTATAGTAAAATACTCGGTTTTGATTGGCTGACGCTCGACTCGTTTTATTTCATGTACACCGCGAGTCTCAACTCTCACGGTGTACAAATTTCATGTACCCCGCTGCCATAGCAACAGCTCCTCTCCGAGAAAAGGTGTCGCTTAGCATTAAGATGACGTTAGCAAATGACGCACGTGGTGTCCAGAGTTTACATACGTTCGTTCGTGTTTTCGTGATTATTAATTATAGATTTGTTTTCTAATCATTCTATGTTTTGTTTGGAACCAAATTCTGCATTGCATTGATTGCACATACTATAGGATTAAAATTAAATAACTTTTAAGCATGTTTAGGGTACTTGTTTTACATAACACGATTCATAACATTGCAGTCGGGTTGGACAACGCCATTTTGTTTACATTTAGGGTCAAGGCCGTTCATGCGGTGATGGCTCATCCGTTAACGGCAGTTAAACTAAAATGGGTATATTTTCTTCTGACATGACGGTAAGATAAATACGTTGTATGCTTCTCCCTCGGGAAATACGGTCTGATGTACCATCTTTGTAGAAATGTCAGCCCTCACCTGGCGGCTCAGGCAACATTTCTACAAAGATGGTACATCAGACCGTATTACCCTCGTGAGAAGCAAACAACTTATAATGTATATACATGTATCTAATGGAAAATATTAACCATTTTTACAAATGTTTATTACAAATGTCTTTTCATGTAAAGGATGTAAACTTGTCGATAAATTCGTTTTATTTTAGCTGATTAAAATTGTTTCAGTGCTATCTGAAATCTCGATATCTCTTTAAACTTGATATCAACATGCTATTCAGATATCACTACCGTAATAAGTATGTCATGAATGTTACATGTATTAATATGTATATGTACAAATTGACTAATGATTTACCTTCTCAAGATTATTAGGAGATATACATACTCTTGTAGAAAATAGTACGTTTTTGATTAAACGTCATTATTTTTACTTACCGTAGACAAGTGACCTTAGCCTGTTAGCCATATAACATGTAATCGACTCATTCCCACTGATGTAATGAAACATCATTACCCAGAACAATCAGAGTTATCCGCCCGTCACTAGCCCACTAGGTGGCGTGACCTGTCATCCAATTAGATTCATTCACATTACCTAGGAGTCCCAATTAACGACGGATACGTAAGAGGGGAGGCGGGCGGGAGTGACGACGGTCACTTGTCTACGGTAAGTAAAAATAATGACGTTTAATCAAAAACGTACTATTATTTAGTTACTAACCTCCGACAAGTGACCTTAGCCTGATACCACTGTAGGTGGCGGGTAGCATTCGTCGCGTTCAGCGATAACTCTCAAGATTGATCTGAGGATCGGCGACCCAGCGAGCGACCGTTCTAAATGGGCCATTGTCTGACTCCTCGAGGTCGACGACCCCTAATTAAAACACCACAAAACACTATAAACTGTTAAAATAAAAGAATTTTATTTCAAAGTGTAAGATGTCCACCTCGACGAGTGAGGCGTCATCATCGTGGATGGTTGCGCCCCCTACCCGGGGGAGCCCCCGTGGTCCGCTGCTGTGCAAATACCTGCACCCCTAGACGGGCTACGCCCTCCAGGTTCTCCGTGGAGACATCGCGCAGATAGTGGTTGGCGAACACCAAGCCCGACTTCCAGAAGCAGCCGGCCATGATGTCCGCCACTGACAGATTGCTGTGAAGGGCCATAGTCGCCGATATGGCCCTGATCTCGTGTGGGTTGGTCCGCGCCGGCGCCGGCAGCCCGGCAGCCTTGTAGGCGTCCACCACCGCAGACCTGAGGTAGACCCCCAACTGCCTCTTGTCAATCTCCTTTGAGCTCGTCTGGGAGTGGGGAAAAAAGAGCCTGCGCCTCCCCTGTCTCAGTGTCCGCGTCTTCTCCACATAGACGCGTAGAGCGCGCACGGGACAGAGGAGACGTTCCCGCTCGTCCGTCGGCTCGATAGCCGGGGAGATTGACGGCAGTGTGAAGGTCCTCCCACGTTCGTCAGCGCCTTGGTTCTTGCACAGGAAGTCTGGCGCCAGTCCCAAGGTCGCTGACCCTCCATCTCTCACCTCAAACCTGAGCAAATCAGCTTGCAGAGCATGCAACTCTGATATCCTAGCCGCTGACCCCATTGCCACTAAGAAACACGTCTTAATGGTCAGACGCAGCAGCGTCGTGTCCGTCAGCGGCTCGTAGTGCTCAGATTTGAGGTGATTCAACACTATTGCCAGATCCCATTCTGGCGGTCTCAGTTTGTGGCGGCCATCCACGTTTCTGTATGTCCTAATGAGCTCCTTTAGGACCGAGATATCCAATCCCGGATCCTTCTTGCGAAGGACGGACATAATGGCCGCGAGGTTCGTGTTGATGGAGGAGGCCTTAAGCCCCCTCACTGTGCGTAGGTGGACCAGGTAATCCGCGACCTGGGGCACCGTTATCGTGCGCACATCGAACCCCTTCCCTTCGCAAAAGGTCATAAAAGAAGCCCATTGAAAGTCATACAGCTTACGCGTGGATGACCGCTGCGAGGTTGCCACCGCGCTGGCTACCGCCTCCGAAAATCCTGCGCTCCTCATCCCGTCTTGGAGACAACCCAAGCGTGCAGATGAAGAACCTGCGGGTTCTCGTGCACCCGTTTGCTCGGGTTGCTCCTGAGAAGGTCCCACCTGGTCGGTAAGGGAACCGGCTCCTGAGCGCAGAGCCTCTGAAGGGGGACGTACCAGGGCCTCGCCGGCCACATCGGTGCGACCAGGAGCAGACGTAGCACTCTCGTCTCCTGGATTTTTGCTACCACCCGAGTCAGAATGGCAGGGGGGGGAAAAGCGTAAGCGTCCATCCCCTCCCATCCTAACGCGAGCGCGTCTAATCCCCATGCCAGGGGGTCGGGTACGGGGGACACGTATACCGGCAGCTGGTGATTGAGCCGTGTCGCGAAGAGGTCGACATGCAGCCTCCCGAACTGGAGACAGATCGCCTCGAACACTCGAGGGTGCAACATCCACTCCGTAGAAGGAGGTTTGTCCGGGCGAGAGAGAGCGTCCGCAAGGACGTTCTTTGCTCCCAGGATGTGCACCGCTCTGATTGAGATGTTGAGATTGTCTACCAGTTGAAACAGCTCCATCACCAGCTGTAAGAGTGATCCCGCTTTGGTCGATCCTTGCTTGTTGATCGACCAAGCTGCCGTCGAGCTGTCCGTGTGAACGCACAACACCTGGCTCTCCAAGCGGCTTGACCAATGGTCGATCGCCAGGCGTCCAACTCCAAGAAGTTGATGTGACGTCCGGCTTGCGCCGGCGACCACACGCCTGCCGCCTGCTCGATCCCCAGGTGCGCGCCCCACCCCTGCGTAGAGGCGTCCACGTACAGCTGGCTCCCGGCGGGGGGTTGCCAGAGGGGCACCCCCGCCAAGACATTGCTTCCGTCCTGCCACCATTGGAGGTGGTGAATGAGGTCCTGCGGCATCCTGATGTGATGGCCGCAGGATACCTCCCGCACGTGCCCATTCAGCACTACCTGAAGCGGGCGGAGGTGGAGCCTCCCCCTCCTCGTGTAATCTTGAGCTGAGGTCAAGAACCCTAGGAGGCGTTGCCACTGTCGGAGCGAGAGAGGCCCGCGACACGCCTGCGCTAGGAGTTCCCTGTAGCGCCCCATCCGCTCTTCCGTGACAAAGGCCTTGTCCTGAGTCGTGTCCAGTAAGACGCCTAGGAAGACGAGAGACGTCGTCGGTACTAGGTCCGACTTGTCTAGGTTGACAAGCCAACCCAGGCGCCTGAACAGAGCGATCACAAAGTCCCTTTGCCTGGCCAGAGCTGACGGGGAGCAGTGGCTCCCGAACCCGTCGTCCAGATACATCGCGAACTGGATGTCGTGCCTGTGAAGGAACTGGACGATAGGCTGGGTCACCCGAGTGAACAGCCATGGCGCTGTCGAAATCCCGAACGTCAAGACGTTCCACTGAAAGTGGCGACCTGCCAGGACGAATCGGAGGTACTTGCAATCCGCGGGGCAGATTGGGATGTGCAAGTACGCGTCCTGGAGGTCCAACGACACCATGCGGCTGTATGGTTGTAGTAACCACATGATAGACCGCACGGTCAAGAGCCGAAAATATGGCGGCCGCTCGAGGTAGGAGCGGTTGAACTGTTTCATGTCGTGAATCAGCCGCCATTTTTTCGGGTCTTTTTTCGGTCTCACAAACACTGGAGAGTAAAACCCCGGTGTCAGATCCTGGAGCGGGAGCTCGCTCACCGCCTCCTTGGAGATTAGGATCTCCACTTGTTCCAGTGTCAGCGCGAGCCGTTCCGGCTCTAGCGGGCGCTCCACTGGCGAACAAGTTAAAGGGGGGCGGGTGTGTACGGGTATACGAAACCCGCGCTCCAAGATCTGACAGACGTACTCGTCCAAGTCCAACTGTCTCCAGTTGGCGACAAACATTGACAGGCGGCCTCCCACTGGCCCGTCCTGTACCGACACTACTGCCGGCGGCAGGCGAGGAGGCTCCCAGAAGTCACCGCTTCTTGGGAGTACCTCCATAGCTGCGTCCTTTGCCACGCTGTGACTTGTTGGGTGTCCTTTTGGGCGAGGGGCCGGCGTTGAAGTCGCTGCGACTCCTGCCTGGCCGGCCCCCCTCCCGAAAGGAAACCCCCCCGGTCTTAGAGCCGGAGGGGGATTGCGCCGCGCCACCCTTGCGCTTCTTCGGCGTTGTTACCGCCGAGGAGACCGTGCCGCCTCCCGCTGCCAGGCGGTTGGTCAGCTCCTGTTGCTGGGTCTCCTGGCGGTGTCGCAGAGCTTCTGCCACCTGTCCGTCGAAGAGCGTCGGCGACGCTCCCCGAGCATTCCTAAGACGGGTGCGCATCTCCGCCGGGAGATTGGTGCGCGAGAGGAACCCGTCTCGTCTCAGGTTGGTGACTCCCGCCGAGATGCGGGAGGCACTCAGCATAATTTGGGCTAGGTTCCCTGCCACGGAACCGAACCCTCTGTACAGTGCCTTCGCACCTTTCTCCATCCCGGCCTCCTTGGAGAAGGCGGCCATGGCCTGGCAGGAGTGGGCGACTGAGTTTGCCATGCCCAGGATACTCCTAGCCTCCTTGTCCAGGTGGGACAAGTTGCCGTCGGAGATCGAGTGCCCGACTCCTGGAGCTGCCATGCGCCTGATGTCCTCATCCAAGGCGGGAGGAGAAAGCATTATGGGTGAAGAGGCGACCGGGAGCCCCGCCCTTTGACGATCTGAGATCACCAAAGGCGGGACAAGACGGCCCGGCGCCGCTGATGACACGTGAGTGTCGAAATCCTTCCCAGCTGCCAGGAGGAGGCGGTGAGGCGGGAACCGCACGCTGCGGGGGTTCACCACCTCCTCCTCCTGACAAAAGGTTTCGAGGCGGGCCTGCTTGGAGTATGAGCACTCCTCATCCACCTCCTTCAAGGTTACCTGGCACCAGTCAGCGATGGCTGCCATCCTCTCCGCCTGATCCGGCGCCTCCTCCTCGCGATTGCCGCCAGCCGAGGACAACGGAGGAACACGAGAGGGGGAACCCCCTTCGGTTCTGTCCTCCACCTGGCGCTCTGGCGAGGAAGGCACAGACGTGTCGGGCAGCGAGGAGGGGGGTGACACTAAAGTCACACGACGCCCTTTCCTAGCGGGAGGCGCCGAAGGAACGACAGCCTCGCGCCGATCCTGAGGGTCATTCGAAGCGAATTCCCTCAACATTGATCTGACGGACGCAAGGACATCGTCCTTAAACGCATTGTGGTCGAAGGGAGGAGGCGTGGGCGCCTTGGAACGCTTCTTAGCCTTCTTCACCTTCTTCCGACGCCCCCCGCGCCGTGGGGAGGCGTCTGTGAATGAGGTGTGCCCATCGGGAGACGAACCCCGCGGGGGGGGAAGCGTCGGGCACACGTTCAAGACCCAAAGGGTCACGTAGAGACTGGTCCGAGCGCACGGACCCCACGTCCGACGCCAGGGAGGACGGGAAGTCAAACTCGCCGGCGTCCTCGGTGATGATGAGGTCCGAGCGCTCAGGCGACCCTCGCGCGGTGCCTGTGGCGAAAGACGCACCCGGGGGCCTTCCTGGAGCGCTGTTGCGACTCACTCTTCTGGATGGAAGAGCGGTAACGCTTGTGCTGCTCCCAGGTGAGGTCGGCGCACTCGACGCACCGATTATCCTCCGGGCAGGTATTCCTGCACAGGCGACAGACCACATGAGGGTCGTAGCTTGCCGACTTCCGCGCTCTGCAGCGCCCGCAGAACCCCGCGTACGGGGATGCGGTGTCGCAAGGGATTAAGTCCATGCCACTCAAGCCTGCGACACAGACGAGACAGCAACTAGGCAAGGGGAGGGCGTCTGCCGCGCCTCGATCCAACAGTCACAAGCGACCAGCCAACACTTGAGCGTCTAGCGCTAAACCACTCAGACACGCAAGCGAGCACTCAGCTGTCCTGTGAACCTGTACGACTGGCACGCACCCGGCCCAGCGTGTCAGTCGACTCTCCGCTCAGCCGCTTCCCTCGGCGGAAAACTCCCCTGAGACCAAGAGCGATAGACACAAAGGCGAGGCGGGGGCCCGATCGCACAAGCACACGTCCAACCAAACGCTCAAGCAAGCGCACGTCCAACTGGCAAGCGCCCGAAGCACCAAGCGCGACAAGTGCAAGCGACTGTCCAATCCAGGCGACAGCAAGCGCCGATCCACCATGCGCGTGAACCTGTCCAACTCTAGCGCTATAGGAGCGCGAGTCACCCGCGACGAGACACCAAGCGAAGGCGCCTGTCCAATCCTAGCGCTAGCAAGCGCAAGAGACACCAAGCGCAAGCGCCTGTCCAATCTCTGCGCCAGCAAGCGCACGAGACACTAAGCGCATGGGTAGCGCAAGCGTCAGTCCCACCCCACCGGCAAGAAGCGCCTCGCCCCAGGCGAAGCGTGCGTGACAAGGAGATAGAGAGAGCGACGGCCCGTCGCTCGCCTAGCACGTGCAGCACGAGCGAATCGACAGCACGTGCTACAGCCTGCCACTAAGTTGACACCACGCTGTGTCAACTGAAAACTCTCAATACACAGTATTCCACCACGGGGGCTGAATACCCTGCAAAGAGACAGATAGACAGACCAAAAGGGAAAAGGAACAAGAATAAAGTAAGTCAACAAACAACAAAACACGTTAAATAGCTCAATACAATCGGGAGAGATACAGAAACACGTCTGCACAATACCGACTCTGTAATGTGAATGAATCTAATTGGATGACAGGTCACGCCACCTAGTGAGCTAGTGACGGGCGGATAACTCTGATTGTTCTGGGTAATGATGTTTCATTACATCAGTGGGAATGAGTCGATTACATGTTATATGGCTAACAGGCTAAGGTCACTTGTCGGAGGTTAGTAACTAAATAATCGGAATATTAACCCACGTCATTGAATATATAGTTTCTAAACATGGCATATGTATATATTTTTTTCGCGTTAGACGCTTGCCTGTATTTGATTTAATTAGATTTATTTTGTGTCAATAAATCATAATAATTTCTTATTCTGTGAAATGCCCTGGAACGTTCAGGAGCTGTTATTGCTAGGCAATCAGAGAATATGGAACGATAAACCAAATAACCAAATTTATACATTTGGTGATATTTCACAGAAGCCACATTTTAACGGGTATTTTGTACAGCTAGGAATGATTTTGAAATGATGGTTATATACAGAATACATTAGAAAGGTTTTGTACAAAAAATATACTAATAAAACTATTATTGTATCAAATGAAATAATTATGTTCTTCTCTGTTAAACTTGTTTAAGACCGTTTATCTAGCCTAACATGATGTCATTGATACATTGTTGACATTAACTGTGAACTGTAGTTGTTTTGTCAGTTTCCACATTATCTGACCGTTAAGCATTTGCATAAATTGGTAATTTGATATTAGAAAACTTAGTGACAATAACAACAATGGCTTTTTGTGAAATTGTGCAGTAAACCAGGAATAATTGTAACTATTGTAGCTAAGCAATAAGTGATATACGCATTAAAAGAAGTACATAAAGAACAGTGATCACTTAGGTGATAAACATACTGTGTTTGAAAATCAGCGGCATAAAACGGAATTATTATACATGTAGCTCTTAATTTAATTTAAAGTCGAACGCGAACATTCCTTATGTGCAAATTTCAAACAAAATGTACAACCATAAGATGCATTTCGATCAGAATGAATTAAATATAACAAAATGCAAGCTTTTCATTAAAATAAATTGAAGCCGTCTATTGCGAAGTAAACATATTTAGCCAGTATGTATTTAGCTTATTTATTATTTGAAATACATCGTTTCATTTGTCCATCAGCATAAATTTTATTTTCATGATCTTATCTTCTAAACTCGCAATCGTTATGAGTCAAGCTAGAGACATTTATATTTGATTTAAAACTTTACAAATTGTGAAGTACAGGATTAAAGTAATCATTGAGATTTTATTATCAGAATTGGATGGATTTGGTTTAAATCTTACAATGCTATGGATGAAAACGTATCCTTGAAAGTTGTAAAAATATCAAACCCCTTCTGCAATACAAAACGTGTTCAGTCGTCAATTGCAATCGAAGTTTTTTTGCGGAATGAAGCTAAAATTGAAGAAGTGTTCTTGAAAAGGACTGCGGTCTTTGGTTTTGAGTCAATCATTTTGGTAAATAAAGTTCATCCATGTGAAGTCGTGTACGCAGTTAGAAAGGAATTTAATACAACAATAAGTGGTATTTTCTCTCGGATGTTCGTATTTTTCTTTAGAAAACCTAAAAGGCTTCCTCCCTTTACAACTGAAGATCTGCGACCTTTGAAAGGACCTAGCTTCCAATTTGGCCCTGGGCAAGTTTTAACACTTCAATCGGTATTGCTGAGAAGAAAGTTCCTACGACAGATTTGAAAAAAAATTAGGTAAAATATATTCTGTCGTCAAATGATATATTTTACCACTCCTGAAAGTTATCATGGCTTCGTTTCGTTCCACCTGTTTAAAGTTTATTAATTTGTTGTATTTTGTCTTTGTGTTGACCTTGTTATTCTATACCTTAATACAGTCCTTTTGAAATATATTGGCTTTACTTAAGCCTCTTACTCCTTTCAGAAAAAAAAATTAACCGTTAAATCTTGCTCTATGATAAACCTTTTTTATCATTTTTATTTTCAGATCATTTTTAAAAACCATCCGGAAAGAGATAAAAAATCAAACATACATATCTATTTCACATCATGAAAGGTCACTAAGGGTAACTGATGAAATTCGATTTCTTTCTACAAACAAAAGTATCTGTAAGAACAACTGAAAAGTCATTTTCCGTACAGGTTTTCATTTAGACGGATAGTTTTATTGATTTCAAGCTTAACATACACAAGTTTAGGGCATTGTGGCTAAATAATCATTGAACAATACAACTCTTGTCATTGATAATAAAATGTATGATAATAATATTCTTTCAGATTAAGTGATTCTGTTATCTTTTGTCACGAGGTTAGATATATGATTTTGGTATAGACAAGCATTGTTTAATACCCATTTGATAAAGCATAACTAAATACCTTTAAAAAATTTACCCACTAGTTCTTGAAAGTACATAATAAATTCTCGTCTGTGGCCGTCTGATAAAAGATTATCTATTTGACCTCTGTTCATAATTTCCGCTGAATATTAATATTACGATGTGAAGCAATGTCCAATGGTATTATTTATGTACAAATTCAGGCCAATATATTTTAACAAACCTGTCAATCATGACATGAACACATACGGGCACCTACAATATAGTGTGAGCAGGTACTGACACATTGAACCAAAAACCTTAAAGGGGCAGTAGCATGTTTTTTGATAATTTTATATTTCAAAATGTTCACTGAAAATTGTAAGTTAATGCTAAATGTATTATTTTGACACTGTCGAAAATCTCATTACACAAGCCAATCATCCATAGTCAGAGGACAAAGTATGAAGATTCACATAACATCCATTGGCGGCCATTTTTTGTGAACACCTTTTATTCATTTTCTGTAAGAAAAAGGAATCGCATGGCTAAACTTTACACTATATATTTGAATTATTACTGCTCCATTTAGTTTAAATACATTGTCTTTCAACTGGAACCATTAATTTTCATTTTCCTGACATCACATTATATTCCCCTTAAAAACGTGCTACTTCCCCTTTAACATTAAAGTAGCAAATAGGATTCTGAGTTAGTTCACCAAATCTTGCAACCGGAGGTCAGTTTCAATTTCCGTTACAAAACAGCAAAACAAGTCATAAGGAACAAAAGTCATTATCCTACCTCATGTAAAAATCTCGATCTCTGATTTGTCCACATAACCCTAAATAATATCAACCTCTTGAGCCGGGTAATAAATCATTTATACCCCGGCACATATAAAGCGTGCAGATTGAGCGTCTTGAAATGTACCATGTATGTTACCTCGAACACATTATCAAGCTGGTTACTTTTGATCAACCGATATGTAGCTTTGAACAAACTATAGTAACATGACTTACGCAGTCCTTACTCTTTATCTTCATATTATATGCGTTAGGTTAAACATTCGGTAAGATAAATTCGTTATTCCATTCAGAGGCGGGGTGCATGGGTAGATATCCGCTACTCGCTAGGCTTTAATAGCACTTTTATCAAAGTCACGTTTGTTGCACACTCATTAAATGTGAATTTGGCATTTTTTTCTGATGGTTTATAGGTAAATTATCATTCAATAGGTTAGTACGATTTTTTCTCCCTTTTGCAAGAACAATCATATACTTTTTCGTGCAGTTTACATAATGACGAGTTTTTTTACAGTTAGATCATACGTGTTCCCCCCCCCCCCCCTTCCTTAAGGACATGGCAGAAATAGTGTAAAGAGCTACCCCAAATTAAATTTAGAGTGGTTTAGGTCTACGGTCATGGAGTTGGTTCTTCAACTGGTTCTATGATATCCTTTGCAATGAGTTTTAGTACTTTAGACTCGACCTTCTCACGCAATCCAATTGGAACACGTCGCATGGGCTGAGCAATCGGTTTAACATCTGGATCAATCTTGAGCTTGATCTTCTTATTTTTTATTTTACCGAGTCCAAGAAATACTTCAGGGTATTTGCTGAGACATTCAGGAATATCTGATGAAGAACGCACAGCATTGATATTCAGATTCATCACCCTTTTTCAGAAACTTACGTCTTAGATGATCAGATTTACAGTTCTCTGAATATGTGTCGTTGGTAAGTCACATTAGGTTTCACAATCAAATGATCATTCAACGCTTTAACTGCCTTGAAATATTCATGTGACGCCCCACGTTCTTGCAATGTTTTAAAAACACCTCTAAGGCCAGCTCCTGCTGTGTACAACAGTAATGCACGCCTTTGTGCCTGATTATCTGCCTTTTCTCCTTCAACAAATAAAGCCTTACTGTCAGCATATGCTTCGAATTCTTCTATCCAAGCTTTCCAACGAATACTCACGATGCTCGCATCACCCGAGAGGTCAAACGCTGGCATCGCACGAACATCGCTAAATTCTGCCATTTTGTCACTGAACAGTTACAAAATTCACAGTTTTACGGCTTCTTTGTGACCTTAATTTACCTCGTCGCCAATGTTATTATGTACTGTTGCCTATGTCATACATTTGTACGGCTTCAACTTCTTGAACATGCAATAACACCACAAACAGTTTCGGTTACCATGGTCGATTTATTTACTTCCGGTCAGGTAATACAAAAGCATAACTTTAAGGTGGAACGGAATAATCCGCATTCCGCATGATGCGACACGACATTTTCTTACTTACACTGGTTTGGGGCTTGCCTAAATTGATGAATTTAAATGAGTGTCGGACTTTTGCTAGTGTTTTGGGCTATTGCTATCTCAATTTTACGGAAACACTTTCCCGATTTTACTCAAGATTGTCTGGGGTCCACCTCAATAGATGGAAGAGTAGCTTCCAAATATTGGACTCGAAAATAAACAAGAATATACAAACAATATATTTAATATGAAGTCATTTAAAGCTCAATTGAGTCGTGAGACAGTTTGAAGTAAACCTAGCATATACTTGATACTCTCTCATAAGGTTTTCTTAGACTGGTCATGAGAGATTGGTTATTTTCAAACATCTGATAGGGCTGGGCCTAGAATGGCCTATTTAGCATTAAAGTAACATGAAACAGTAAAGTCATTTGAAACCCATGTATGGCCTCTGCATAACTCTTCTTAATATTTAGCAATTTCCTTGTCACAATACTGATGTCAAGAATTACCTAAACAGTCTTAAGTCTTTGATATAGTTTCATTTGTTACATACACAGATTGTGAAAGAGCAACCTTAAAAGGGTCATTGGCATTTTTTTTAAAAAGAAAGATGTCAGGAAAATTAAAATAATCGGTTCCAACTGGAAGACAATATATTCAAATTAAATGAAGCAGCAATAAAAATATTTAATGTAATGTTCAGCCATGCGATTCATTTTTCTTACACAAAATGAATTAAATGTGTTCACACAAAAATTGCCGCCAACGGACGTTATATGAATCTTTATAATTTGGTCTCAGATTATGGGTGATTGCTCTGATTTTGTGTGAGATTTTTGACACTCAAAATACCAAATAATACATTTGGTTTTGACATTCAATTAACAGTGAAAAATTTAAAACATAAAATTTCTTAAAAACGTGCTCTTGCTTCTTTAATGAAAAGTATGTTAAAGAACCAAATCATATTCATATCATGATCATTTATATCTAATAGATAACCGCTTTTATCTATGATCATAAATCTTTTAAACAGCTCCTCAAATGATGATTTAAAGATATGGTATATTTTATGTCGCTTATCTTCGCCAACTCTTTAAGAATTCTCTTTCAAAACAATTCATTCAGTAGACGGTTTGAGTAGTGACACGGAGAGGTCTTACAAGAGCTGCCCCTAATATGAAAACAATATCAATCCTTATCCTCCTGGCAACATGTGGACTCTTGGTAGCTGGAAAATCTCCCCTTGGTGTTAAGATGTGTATTCTCTTCTGTCAACATGTGGCTGGATGCTCAAATATTGCATATTCTCAAGTCGATCTGAATTGTTCAATTGATTATTCAGCAGCTGGGGATGTTCTTCTTCTCAACGTGTCAAGGGTATTTATAATAATTTCATAAATATTCCTCTAATGTTTGTATGACATGTACATCATTCTCTCTCAAAATAACAATAAAAGAGTTGAATAAACCATGGGATAAAACTTTAAAAAAATCAAATTAAAAACAAAATATTTTTTGCAATTTTGAATAGGAACCGAGACAGCATTGTGCTAGACATGCTCGAAATATGTGACAATGTACAAATTATTCATCAGTATCAATTCACTTTGTTACCTTACTTCTGTTTTACATATTTCAAAAACTAACCTGTATTTTTTTTTCAATTTATCAAGGACCATAGACTGAATTGCAGAGGACACACAAGACGTATTCAAGGAAGAAGCGGACAATATATTTGTGTTAAAGGTAAGATTGATGAATATAACTATAATTTGTACAGTAAAGGTAACAACTAGATAATGAAATAACACTTTTCAAATGTTTATTTTAAGTCTTTCCCTAAATCGCAGTTCCCAAAAACCTGTTTTTATGATTCACGTCCATGTACGAAAAATCACCATTGAAATCTAAGTTTCTTAAATGACATTGCTTTTCTCTCATTCTTAACAGAAATATCTTCGGGGTGTTTTATCTTTGATATATTGAAGTACTATTCTTATAGCTGGTTTATGATTTCTTATGATTTTTCTTATAACTTTGACCTTTATGTCGAACGCCTTATAATTGACGATTATTAATGTCTCCTATCCTCATGTTTTCATAAGTTTGTATGTAAAACAATTATTTCTTAAGGCCATGCTCGCTATTTCAGATCACCAATGTGTTGATAAAGAGGAACAGGAGACGGGTATTTTAGTTTTCCCTTCCTTTTCACCGCTGGATAACCAAACTGTCATTCTTTATCCTAAAACAAATACAACAAAATCATATCCAGAAGTAGCAGGCAGTATAGTCTATTCTTGCAAATACTTCTCAAGCTTGAAGAAAGTAGTAGTGTCACGAGTCATGGACAACCGTGACGTCATAGAACTGAGGAGCCTTTCATCTTCATCATCCCGAATCATACAGGATACATACAGACCACGAGCAATTGCAATAGATGATAAGAGACATATTGTCTTCTTTACCAGAGGAACTCAGGTGGAGGTTCAAAATCTGGCATCTGTGTTAAGTATAAATGTTGTAAATGGGAAAAGAACTGTCGTCAGAAAACAAAAACCTGTAGATACTTTATATATATCAGCTGATCCAAAACGCAGGGTATTGTACATATCTGAGAAAGCTAATATTATAACAATGTCATATACTGGTAAAAAAGAAACTATTCTTATCAGTGATCAATACAATGTCAATGGTCTCACATTAAATAGAAGAGGAAATATATTATATATTGCCAAAAAAAATCAAGTTATTGAGTATATCATTCATAGACGATGCCAAATAATTTACACCCATAAGGAAGATATAAACAGTTTGTTTTTCCATGATCACAAAATCTTTTTTTCAACTTTTAGTTCAAGGAATGTATACGTTTTGGGAAAGAATCGAAAGGAATTGAGTACATTGGTCACATCTGTTGGATACCCTTATTCCAATGCTTTACAAATTTGTCTCATAAAATAGTGATGTAAATCAAATAAATGACCATATTTCATAGGATGCTGTCAATCATAATGACACATACGGAACGAGTCAAATGTAATAAATATAATTTGTGCACATGTAAAAGTATTTTGCGAATGAATGGATAAACTTGTTATTCTATAAACTGTAAAGGCAAAGAAAAAGTACAGGGACACGATTTTACGAGACAGGATAATGTGCATTTTCAAGTCGTCAACAAGGTTTCTCCTACGTTCTTACTGCGTTCTCACTAAATTATACATCATTGAGCAGGCAATAAAATTAGTGATAGATTTGCGGTTTAACCGCTCATTTGGCTAAAAAAATTTGGCAGACAACTGCGTAATGTCTATGTGCAGCCATGATGATCATGAAAAGCTGTTAACCAACACATTGTGATGCTATACTATCTTGGTGTAAAATTCAAATTGACTGTACTGCAACCTTACCATGTCTCAAACTTATTAGCAGCTACTTGAACTCACCATCTTCCACACAAGACAAGCTTTCTTCTAGAGTTCCCAGTTTCGATATAACGGAACGTTGCAGACAAGGGTAGTTAGATCTCCTTGAATGTGTTAGTGTCCCATCGGAAACTCACAAGGATACAGATCGTCCAAGAACGACTTCCAGCCACGAACATCTTCGTTGAACGCACTGTAGGTACGGTGGCTTGGCAAAGGAAACATCGTGTTATAATCGTAGTAGAAACGATAGTGAAACGAACTAATTGTTTCTGTATATTGGTGACTTTTTATTCCTGGTCATGCAACACGTGTGTTTCATACTTTCTCCAGAGTCCAATGATATTCCTTTAATATGATCTGAATCAATTTTGATAAGTTTGTAAAATGCTGAACAGAGAAAATATCATTTCACTTGGGTAGGAAATGAATGAATGATTCAATAACTTTTGTAGTTCTTTTATTATTTGTTTAGTTTTTTAACTTGTCTAATTTGAATGTATTTGTTGCCTTTCAAATAAATAATGAGATTTAGCGTTGAAGTTTTCAAATATGTATTTTGGAATGTTGTGATGATGTGTATTTTGTGATTTTGTAACGTTTTGAGTTATAAAAAGGATATTTTCAAGAAGGTGTACCCTTTGAAATTGTAATCACTGAATTGGGTAACAACCTCACCGATTTGAAATATGAGATGAAATTATCATTTTTTCTGATGTCACTTTTTAAGCTATGAAGCATTTTTAATACCAAGAACTAGTCGTTAAATCACGAATAGATCATTTTCCACATCGGTACCATTTGAGATATGTTTTAGAATCTTCATAATAGACGTACATCTTTAAATCGAGATTTCTGAATTTGACTGTGTTATTTATCTGGATGTTGTTATAAATAATGAGAACTTTACTTTAAATTCGCATCATTAACAAATTTGAAAGTAACATATGCAACTCCATGAACCTCAACTACATTTATCCTTTCATTGTTCTAGAAAGATATGACTAATACACACATAAATAATAGATATGGAGAAATAGGGTCGCCTTATCTACACTCCCGGGCAAAAGAAAGAATAGGTCCTTCATATTGATATAAATTTAAAACTTTTGGTCATACCAAACGTAAATTATACTTAACATAATGGCATGCCTTAAAACACATAATAAATATCGCCACAACGCAACTTGTGTTGCTATATTCTGTAGAAAACAGAAAAATCTTGAATTCTGTTTAGAACCAATTAGATGAAAATTAAGTGCATAAAATATGTATCAATCGATTTGCTTGATACTGTCATATCATAGCAGCTGAAAAAAACACAAAAGGAATGGCAAGGTTGACTCAGGAACAACGAGAACGAGCTATTGGAATGACCGAAATGGGAGCAACACACGGCCATATTGCTCGAACCTTCCATTGCGCGCCACTGCCAGTGTCCAGGCTTATGCAGACTGGTCGGACCCAGGACAGACCCCGAAGTGGTAGGCCACGTGTCACAACACATCAAGAAGATCACTACATCCGAACCGTTGATCTGAGGAACATATTTGTAACGGCAATGGAAACAGCGTCAACGGCTCTTGGTCATCGTGCTAGTTGACGTACAGTGTCAAGGAGATTACATGTAGCAGGGATTCAGGCTTATCGCCCCTTCCAGGGCATTGCCTTGACCCCTTAACATAAGCGCCGTCAACTTCAATGGGCGCGATGCGTTTTCAGATGGCAAGCACGGAACTGGAGACGAGTCTTATTCACAGACGAAACTCGCTTCTGTCTGTGTCACAACGATGGCACACAGAGGGTATACAGGCGCCGGGGTGAGCGTTTCGCCCTTAGAAAAGAATAGCAACGTACATGTATTCCTGACGCCGTCATCCGACGTTTTACAACGTTGATGAGGAGACGTGTTCGTGCCTGTATTGATGTGACAGGAGGTCACACATCTTATTGACAACAACAGAGTATGTTTAGGGTCTCACTGTTTATATTTTAGACACTTGAAATCAATGAAATTTGACCCCCTGCTTATTTAAATGAGATTGCAGAAATATACTGGAGTGATCAAATGATATCTGTTTGTGTTGATTATTGTCATTTGATTGTGCTATAAAATCATCTTCGCGGCATTGATATATTATCTTTTGTTTTAATGTTGTGAGCATTGGAAGTTGACCTATACTTTCATTTGCCCGTGAGTGTACCTTTTTCAAGATTAGAATAATTAAAGATGTTGTCCTGAGTTTATTATAGCGCTGTTGCTTTTATACTGACAGAGTTTGATCCGTTTGAAATAAGGCCCAAAATTAAATGCCTCAAGAGCTCTCTCTAGGTAACTTCACTGTACAGTATCAAACGCTTTTCAAAGATCGACAGTTATTAAAAAATAATTGTTTGTGTACTTCACAGTAACTCATAATGTCATATGATATTTTTGTATTTTCTCCCAATCAAACAGTGTTTAAGAAAACCTGTTTGTGTTTCGCTAATGATATATGGGAGAACATTTTTCATTCTATTTCCAATTTATCCAGATACTATTTTATAATCTACATTTAATAACGTTATTTGTCGACAGTATGATATTGCCAATCTCTATTTTCGTTTGGAATACAAGTTATAATACCTAGATTTTGAAAATTTGACATGGTTTCATTTTCAAAAGCATATGTTACCCCAATATACAGACAGAACAACTGGAATTATATGACTGCAAAACAGTCTGATCCTGGACTCTTTTGGTTTTGCATACATTTCAGGACAAACGCACTTTCATTTGGAGTAATAGATATTGGATCTTCAAGGCTGTTCCTCTCTTTTTGCTTAAATTTGATATCAATATTCGTAAACTGGCCAGTTTTTCTTTAATAATATGGAGCAAAAATGACAGAAAAGAGATGCTATAAACGTTGGTTTGGTTTGAATCAATTATAACAATTGCATCTGCAATAAAGTCCAAATTCTTACTAAATCACACCTTCTTCGATAATGTAATTCAATAATGGTAATAATATTTAATTTGAGATGGTAGTTATTGAAAACTTGAAATAATGTTGTTATTTTGGCAATTCTGGAAATAGCGTTTGTATAAAGGTGATTTCCAAGAATATTCAATCATGGATCACAAAAGAGGAAGCTTTTAGCATTTAGTTTTCATTATTTGTCTTTCAGAACATTAAATTCTTATCGAAATTTATAGATTATTACCATGGTTAGATATTTCAAAATAATTTGTTAAAATCTCATCTTAAAAACCTTACATTCCATGATTTCGATAACTAATAATTTTATTGGCTATATATCTCAAATCGACCAGAAAGCAAAAATAATAATAATAATAATAATAATAATAGCTTTCTTATACCGCGCATATATCCATGACAAAGCATTCTCATAGCGCCATGAGTATTATTACTCTGGAGGGATAGTATTTTCGATGCCGCCGATTAAACAGCGCTCCGCGCGACCGTATAGGTCCATACTTCCCCCTTGTTCAGGTACCCATTTGTACAGCTGGGTGAACTGAGTGCAATGTGGATGAAGTGTCTTGCCCAGGGACACAACACAGATTGAGATCCAAGTTACACATTTTTGGTGTCTCCACCGGGATTCGAACCCGGGTCTCTGGCAAGCATGCTAACCACTACACCACTGACACAATATACACAAGATTATAATTATTATAATATTATTAACATGGAACTCTAATTCAAAAGTATATATAGATTACACGTTTATTCGTCAGGTAGTGTGATTCCAAAAAATAAAGGTTCTTTTCTAAATGACTCATATGTTTAGCTAATGAGAAAATCTTCTCGGTTGAATTTCTACTCAAAAAAGGTTAAAGCTACCAGGAAGATATTTCGTTAATGAAATAAGTAAATTAATACAAACCAAGTACAACTATATTTGGATAGAATAATTATCAAGCGAAAATAGTTAATGTCTATTTCTAATGAGGTACACAGCTTTTTGTTTCAATAATTTGAACATGTTTTCACTTTTGAGTTTCATAAAATCGTCAACACGAATTTTGATTGCCTAAGGGCTTCCTTTTTTAAACTCGCTAACAATTGAATACAAAATACGAGAAACCACACTGATTCCTGATTGTCATAATATGCACGCGAATTTTAAAAATGCCACCACTCGTGATTCACTTTTAAAAATGGAAATTTTTTTGAAAAATGGATATTTTTTTGCTAGGAAAGTAGTACATTTTCGGGGAAATAGGGTCATTACTTTTGTACGTCATTGGTCATAAAGTTTGCAGACAAATAAGAACTCTTCTCTCGGGATTTTCTTAAATTATGTATGCTGGAAACCTAGGTAGCCCAATGGTCCCAAAATATACTATTGGTAGTCCCAATTGCCCAAGAGGAATACGAATATACTCAAGGTTTCTTAGACCTAGCTCTATAATAACCATAGATATCCGTTTTTTTCAAAAGTTTCGTAAAACGTTTATCTTTAAGAGGAGGGGGAATTTCTAACTAGCTTAGCAGTCACCGGAGAAACATATTATCAAAAGAAATCCAAAATAACTTGTTTTGAGCACAGGCGACAAGCTGTGCAACGTCCCCTACATTCTCTTAAAGGGACAGTAGCACGTTTTCAGGAGGAATATAAGGTAGTGTAAGGAAAATGACAATTAATGGTTCCAATTGAAAGACAATCTATTTAAACTAAATGGAGCACTGAGCAGTAATACTTCAAATATATAACGTAAAGTTTAGCCATGCAATTCCTTTTTCTTACACAAAATGAAAGGTGTTCACACAAAATGGCCGCCAATGGATTTAATGTGAATCTTCATACTTTGTCCTTTGACTTAGGATGATTGGCCTGTGTAATGAGATTTTTGACGCTGTCAAAATAATACATTTAGCATTAACTTACAATTATCAGTGAAAAATTCTAAAATATAAAATTATCAAATAACGTGCTACTGCCCCTTTAAGTGACAAGTTCCATAGTCTGTATGATTTGATATATGTTTATGTTCGAAACAGTTCGGTATCGCAAGTGCATTTTTTCAAAAGGCATCAAAGCAGTAGCCAAAGTCTCTGATATGATTAATGCACTTGTTCTCGAAATTCCTTTGAAATATCAATTACAAAATCGTACAGATTGTAATGAGCTAATAAAAGATAGCTTATTCGTTTATATCTTAGAGGTTGTTTATTGGTTACTGAAATATTCATACGTTGATGACTTTCTGATAACTGAAGCAATGTCAATATCTCTAGGCAGTTTAGAATAAACTTTTCAGCGTCAATCACAATAATGTACACGAAGAGACACAACAAATCACTTGTTAGCATAAATGAGCAAGTACGAGCACAGTTAATTACATTATTGTAGATGCAAATGTGCGAGTTAAAATACATGCAAATATATATTTTATTTACAATTTTAGAGGCATTTAAAATCAACAACAACATTAGATGCGGTCAATTCGAGCTTTTGAAAATATCAGAATTACTTCTGATACATTTGAATTTTCCCACACAGTTCATGAAAAGTTAATAACTATTTTAGGTAGCATATGACATGGCTTTGATTACGTCTCCATGTTGTTCTACAGGAATTGTCTGGTTAATTCTTATCGATGCAATTATGTTATTTATTCTCTCGTTTTAAATAACCGTCTGAATAAAACAGTTCTTATGTACACTGAACTTAAGTAAAATACAATAATTCTTTATTACCCTTTAGAGAATTTATTGTAACTCAAAACCAAGAACATTGTAATCGATTTCACTGAAAGAATATCTATTAAAGTTTTTGAATTGACAAGTAAATTAATAAGGTATCGCAAATAAAGAATTATTGACCTGTGGTGAGTTGTATAAATTCCAGAGAACCTCAAAACTAGAGTAAAATAATTATATTTGAGGGTGTCATTTGAGGTGTCAAAATCTTTTATTACTCTGACACGGGCCCTGTAAAATTAAACCCAGAACAAGGACACTTAATTGTTTTGATTTGAACAAAAACAGTATTTGTACATAAGAAATAACGTTGGACATTTTTCACATTCTTGCAAATTAGACTTCATTGGTATCCAATATTGTTTCTTATCTTTTGTCATATTTCATGCTTTATGTAGATGATGAGTCAAGATATGGATATGATTTATGATTTATGTATGTTATCCTTGACCATGAACTGACAGAATTCTCTTCTGTATTATAACAAATCTTCCCAAATGAACATCAGAGCTTACGGTATAGAACGGCCTAAAATCTCTTCATGAAGTTACCAGTCTTAACGATTTTGACAACATGTGAGTTATTGGTAACTGCAAAATCTCCCCTTGGTGTTAAGATGTGTATTCTTTTCTGTCAAAATGTGGCTGGATGATCACATATTTCATATTCACAAGTCGATCTGAATTGTTCAATTGATTATTCAGCAACTGGGAATCTTCTACTTCTCTATGATAATAAATCTTATCAGCAGTTCCTCAAATGATAATTTAAAGATATGGTATATTTTATGTCGCTTATCTTCGCCAACTCTTTAAGAAATCTCTTTCAAAACAATTCATTCAGTAGACGGTTTGAGTAGTGACACAGAGAGGACTTACAAGAGGTGCCCCTAATATGACAAAAGTATCAATCCTTATCCTCCTGGCAACTTGTGGACTCTTGGTAGCTGGAAAATCTCCCCTTGGTGTTAAGATGTGTATTCTTTTCTGTCAACATGTGGCTGGATGCTCAAATATTGCATATTCTCAAGTTGATCTGAATTGTTCAATTGATTATTCAGCAGCTGGGGATGTTCTTCTTCTCAACGTGTCAAGGGTATTTATAATAATTTCTCAAGTATTCCTTTTCATGATATGTACATCATTCTCTCTAAAAAAATCAATAAAAGAGTTGAATAAACCATCGGACAAATATTTGAAAAAAATCAACAGAAAAACAAAATATTTTTTGCAATTAAGGATAGGAACAAAACAGCATTGTGCTAGACATGCACGAAATATGTGACAATGTACAAATTATTCATCAGTATCAATTTACCTTGTTACCTTACTTCTACCTGTTTTACGTATTTCAAAAACTAACCTGTATTTTTTTGAATTAATCAAGGACCATAGACTGAATTGCACAGGACACACAAGACGTATTCATGGAAGAAGCGGACAATATATTTGCGTTAAAGGTAAGATTGATGAATATAACTATAATTTGTACTGTAAAGGTAACAACTAGATAATGAAATAACACTTTTCAAATGTTTATTAAAGTCTTTTCCAAAATCCCAGTTCCCAAAACCCTGTTTTATGATTCACGTACATGTACAAAAAATCACCATTGACATTAAATGGTAAGCTAAATCTAAGTTGCTTAAATGACATTGCTTTTCTCTCATTTCTAACAGAAATATCTTCGGGGGTGTTTTATCTTTGATGTATGGAAGTAGAAATTTAATAGCTGATGCATTATTTCTTACTATTATTCTTATAACTGTGACCTTAAATTGGTAAATCCATGTCGTAACCCTATGATTTTAGGAGTATTAATGTCTCCTATACTCAAGTTTTCATAAGTTTGTATGTAAATAAGTTTTTTCTTAAGGCAATGCTCACTATTTCAGACCACCAACGTGTTGATAAAGAGGAACAAGATACGGGTATTTTAGTTTTCCCTTCCTTTTCACCGCTGGATAATCAAACTGTCATTCTTTATCCTGAAACAAATACAACAAAATCATATCCAGAAGTAGCAGGCAGTATAGTCTATTCTTGCAAATACTTCTCAAGCTTGAAGAAAGTAGTAGTGTCACGAGTCATGGACAACCGTGACGTCATAGAACTGAGGAGCCTTTCATCTTCATCATCACGAATCATACAGGATACATACAGACCACGAGCAATTGCAATAGATGATAAGAGACATATTGTCTTCTTTACCAGAGGAACTCAGGTGGAGGTTCAAAATCTGGCATCTGTGTTAAGTATAAATGTTGTAAATGGGAAAAGAACTGTCGTCAGAAAACAAAAATCTGTAGATACTTTATATATATCAGCTGATCCAAAACGCAGGGTATTGTACATATCTGAGAAAGCTAATATTATAACAATGTCATATACTGGTAAAAAAGAAACTATTCTTATCAGTGATCAATACAATGTCAATGGTCTCACATTAAATAGTAGAGGAAATATATTATATATTGCCCAAAAAAATCAAGTTATTGAGTATATCATTCATAGAAGTCGCCAAATAATTTACACCGATAAGGAAGATATAAACAGTTTGTTTTTCCATGATCACAAAATCTTTTTTTCAACTTTTAGTTCAACGAATGTATACGTTTTGGGAAAGAATCGAAAGGAATTGAGTACATTGGTCACATCTGTTGGATACCCTTATTCCAATGCTTTACAAATTTGTCTCATAAAATAGTGATGTAAATCAAATAAATGACCATATTTCATAGGATGCTGTCAATCATAATGACACATACGAAACGAGTCAAATGTAATAAATATAATTTGTGCACATATAAAAGTATTTTGCGAATGAATGGATAAACTTGTTATTCTATAATTTACGAGACAGGATAATGTGCATTTTCAAGTCGTCAACAAGGTTTCTCCTACGTTCTTACTGCGTTCTCACTAAATTATACATCATTGAGCAGGCAATAAAATTAGTGATAGATTTGCGGTTTAACCGCTCATTTGGCTAAAATAATTTGGCAGACAACTGCGTAATGTCTATGTGCAGCCATGATGATCATGAAAAGCTGTTAACCAACACATTGTGATGCTATACTATCTTGGTGTAAAATTCAAATTGACTGTACTGCAACCTTACCATGTCTCAAACTTATTAGCAGCTACTTGAACTCACCATCTTCCACACAAGACAAGCTTTCTTCTAGAGTTCCCAGTTTCGATATAACGGAACGTGGCAGACAAGGGTAGTTAGATCTCCTTGAATGTGTTAGTGTCCCATCGGAAACTCACAAGGATACAGATCGTCCAAGAACGACTTCCAGCCACGAACATCTTCGTTGAACGCACTGTAGGTACGGTGGCTTGGCAAAGGAAACATCCTGTTATAATCGTAGTAGAAACGATAGTGAAACGAACTAATTGTTTCTGTATACAGGTGACTTTTTATTCCCGGTCATTCAACACCTGTGTTTCATACTTTCTCCAGAGTCCAATGATATTCCTTTAATATGATCTGAATCAATTTTGATAAGTTTGTATAATGCTGATCAGAGAAAATATCATTTCACTTGGGTAGGAATTGAATGAATTATTCAATAACTTTTGTAGTTCTTTTATTATTTGTTTAGTTTTTTAACTTGTCTAATTTGAATGCATTTGTTGCCTTTCAAATAAATAATGAGATTTAGCGTTGAAGTTTTCAAATATGTATTTTGGAATGTTGTGATGATGTGTATTTTGTGATTTTGTAACGTTTTGAGTTATAAAAAGGATATTTTCAAGAAGGTGTACCCTTTGAAATTGTAATCACTGAATTGGGTAACAACCTCACCGATTTGAAATATGAGATGAAATTATCATTTTTTCTGATGTCACTTTTTAAGCTATGAAGCATTTTTAATACCAAGAACTAGTCGTTAAATCACGAATAGATCATTTTCCACATCGGTACCATTTGAGATATGTTTTAGAATCTTCATAATAGACGTACATCTTTAAATCGAGATTTCTGAATTTGACTGTGTTCTTTATCTGGATGTTGTTATAAATAATGAGAACTTTACTTTAAATTTGCATCATTAACAAATTTGAAAGTAACATATGCAACACCATGAACCTCAACTACATTTATCCTTTCATTGTTCTAGAAAGATATGACTAATACACACATAAATAATAGATATGGAGAAATAGGGTCGCCTTATCTACACTCCCGGGCAAAAGAAAGTATAGGTCCTTCATATTGATATAAATTTAAAACTTTTGGTCATACCAAACGTAAATTATACTTAACATAATGGCATGCCTTAAAACACATAATAAATATCGCCAAAACGCAACTTGTGTTGCTATATTCTGTAGAAAACAGAAAAATCTTGAATTCTGTTTAGAACCAATTAGATGAAAATTAAGTGAATAAAATATGTATCAATCGATTTGCTTGATACTGTCATATCATAGCAGCTGTAAAAAACACAAAAGGAATGGCAAGGTTGACTCAGGAACAACGAGAAGGAGCTATTGGAATGACCGAAATGGGAGCAACACACGGCCATATTGCTCGAACCTTCCATTGCGCGCCACTGCCAGTGTCCAGGCTTATGCAGACTGGTCGGACCCAGGACAGACCCCGAAGTGGTAGGCCACGTGTCACAAAACATCAAGAAGATCACTACATCCGAACCGTTGATCTGAGGAACATATTTGTAACGGCAATGGAAACAGCGTCAACGGCTCTTGGTCATCGTGCTAGTTGACGTACAGTGTCAAGGAGATTACATGTAGCAGGGATTCAGGCTTATCGCCCCTTCCAGGGCATTGCCTTGACCCCTTAACATAAGCGCCGTCAACTTCAATGGGCGCGATGAGTTTTCAGATGGCAAGCACGGAACTGGAGACGAGTCTTATTCACAGACGAAACTCGCTTCTGTCTGTGTCACAACGATGGCACACAGAGGGTATACAGGCGCCGGGGTGAGCGTTTCGCCCTTAGAAAAGAGTAGCAACGTACATGTATTCCTGACGCCGTCATCCGACGTTTTACAACGTTGATGAGGAGACGTGTTCGTGCCTGTATTGATGTGACAGGAGGTCACACATCTTATTGACAACAACAGAGTATGTTTATGGTCTCACTGTTTATATTTTAGACACTTGAAATCAATGAAATTTGACCCCCTGCTTATTTAAATGAGATTGCAGAAATATACTGGAGTGATCAAATGATATCTGTTTGTGTTGATTATTGTCATTTGATTGTGCTATAAAATCATCTTCGCGGCATTGATATATTATCTTTTGTTTTAATGTTGTGAGCATTGGAAGTTGACCTATACTTTCATTTGCCCGTGAGTGTACCTTTTTCAAGATTAGAATAATTAAAGATGTTGTCCTGAGTTTATTATAGCGCTGTTTCTTTTATACTGACAGAGTTTGATCCGTTTGAAATAAGGCCCAAAATTAAATGCCTCAAGAGCTCTCTCTAGGTAACTTCACTGTACAGTATCAAACGCTTTTCAAAGATCGACAGTTATTAAAAAATAATTGTTTGTGTACTTCACAGTAACTCATAATGTCATATGATATTTTTGTATTTTCTCCCAATCAAACGGTGTTTAAGAAAACCTGTTTGTGTTTCGCTAATGATATATGGGAGAACATTTTTCATTCTATTTCCAATTTATCCAGATACTATTTTATAATCTACATTTAATAAAGTTATTTGTCGACAGTATGATATTGCCAATCTCTATTTTCGTTTGGAATACAAGTTATAATACCTAGATTTTGAAAATTTGACATGGTTTCATTTTCAAAAGCATATGTTATAGATCTAAGGAGAAAAACCCCAATATACAGGCAGAACAACTGGAATTATATGACTGCAAAACAGTCTGATCCTGGACTCTTTTGGTTTTGCATACATTTCAGGACAAACGCACTTTCATTTGGAGTAATAGATATTGGATTTTCAAGGCTGTTCCTCTCTTTTTGCTTAAATTTGATATCAATATTCGTAAACTGGCCAGTTTTTCTTTAATAATATGGAGCAAAAATGACAGAAAAGAGATGCTATAAACGTTGGTTTGGTTTGAATCAATTATAACAATTGCATCTGCAATAAAGTCCAAATTCTTACTAAATCACACCTTCTTCGATAATGTAATTCAATAATGGTAATAATATTTAATTTGAGATGGTAGTTATTGAAAACTTGAAATAATGTTGTTATTTTGGCAATTCTGGAAATAGCGTTTGTATAAAGGTGATTTCCAAGAATATTCAATCATGGATCACAAAAGAGGAAGCTTTTAGCATTTAGTTTTCATTATTTGTCTTTCAGAACATTAAATTCTTATCGAATTTTTTAGATTATTACCATGGTTAGATATTTCAAAATAATTTGTTAAAATCTCATCTTAAAAACCTTACATTCCATGATTTCGATAACTAATAATTTTATTGGCTATATATCTCAAATCGACCAGAAAGCAAAAATAATAATAATAATAATAATAATAATAGCTTTCTTATACCGCGCATATATCCATGACAAAGCATTCTCATAGCGCCATGAGTATTATTACTCTGGAGGGATAGTATTTTCGATGCCGCCGATTAAACAGAGCTCCGCGCGACCGTATAGGTCCATACTTCCCCCTTGTTCAGGTACCCATTTGTACAGCTGGGTGAACTGAGTGCAATGTGGATGAAGTGTCTTGCCCAGGGACACAACACAGATTGAGATCCAAGTTACACATTTTTGGTGTCTCCACCGGGATTCGAACCCGGGTCTCTGGCAAGCATGCTAACCACTACACCACTGACACAATAGACACAAGATTATAATTATTATAATATTATTAACATGGAACTCTAATTCAAAAGTATATATAGATTACACGTTTATTCGTCAGGTAGTGTGATTCCAAAAAATAAAGGTTCTTTTCTAAATGACTCATATGTTTAGCTAATGAGAAAATCTTCTCGGTTGAATTTCTCCTCAAAAAAGGTTAAGGCTACCAGGAAGATATTTCGTTAATGAAATAAGTAAATTAATACAAACCAAGTACAACTATATTTGGATAGAATAATTATCAAGCGAAAATAGTTAATGTCTATTTCTAATGAGGTACACAGCTTTTTGTTTCAATAATTTGAACATGTTTTCACTTTTGAGTTTCATAAAATCGTCAACACAAATTTTGATTGCCTAAGGGCTGCCTTTTTTAAACTCGCTAACAATTGAATACAAAATACGAGAAACCACACTGATTCCTGATTGTCATAATATACACGCGAATTTTAAAAATGCCACCACTCGTGATTCACTTTTAAAAATGGAATTTTTTTTGAAAAATGGATATTTTTTTGCTAGGAAAGTAGTACATTTTCGGGGAAATAGGGTCATTACTTTTGTACGTCATTGGTCATAAAGTTTGCAGACAAATAAGAACTCTTCTCTCGGGATTTTCTTAAATTATGTATGCTGGAAACCTAGGTAGCCCAATGGTCCCAAAATATACTATTGGTAGTCCCAATTGCCCAAGAGGAATACGAATATACTCAAGGTTTCTTAGACCTAGCTCTATAATAACCATAGATATCCGTTTTTTTCAAAAGTTTCGTAAAACGTTTATCTTTAAGAGGAGGGGGAATTTCTAACTAGCTTAGCAGTCACCGGAGAAACATATTATCAAAAGAAATCCAAAATAACTTGTTTTGAGCACAGGCGACAAGCTGTGCAACGTCCCCTACATTCTCTTAAAGGGACAGTAGCACGTTTTCAGGAGGAATATAAGGTAGTGTAAGGAAAATGACAATTAATGGTTCCAATTGAAAGACAATCTATTTAAACTAAATGGAGCACTGAGCAGTAATACTTCAAATATATAACGTAAAGTTTAGCCATGCAATTCCTTTTTCTTACACAAAATGAAAGGTGTTCACACAAAATGGCCGCCAATGGATTTAATGTGAATCTTCATACTTTGTCCTTTGACTTAGGATGATTGGCCTGTGTAATGAGATTTTTGACGCTGTCAAAATAATACATTTAGCATTAACTTACAATTATCAGTGAAAAATTCTAAAATATAAAATTATCAAATAACGTGCTACTGCCCCTTTAAGTGACAAGTTCCATAGTCTGTATGATTTGATATATGTTTATGTTCGAAACAGTTCGGTATCGCAAGTGCATTTTTTCAAAAGGCATCAAAGCAGTAGCCAAAGTCTCTGATATGATTAATGCACTTGTTCTCGAAATTCCTTTGAAATATCAATTACAAAATCGTACAGATTGTAATGATCTAATAAAAGATAGCTTATTCGTTTATATCTTAGAGGTTGTTTATTGGTTACTGAAATATTCATACGTTGATGACTTTCTGATAACTGAAGCAATGTCAATATCTCTAGGCAGTTTAGAATAAACTTTTCAGCGTCAATCACAATAATGTACACCAAGAGACACAACAAATCACTTGTTAGCATAAATGAGCAAGTACGAGCACAGTTAATTACATTATTGTAGATGCAAATGTGCGAGTTAAAATACATGCAAATATATATTTTATTTACAATTTTAGAGGCATTTAAAATCAACAACAACATTAGATGCGGTCAATTCGAGCTTTTGAAAATATCAGAATTACTTCTGATACATTTGAATTTTCCCACACAGTTCATGAAAAGTTAATAACTATTTTAGGTAGCATATCACATGGCTTTGATTACGTCTCCGTGTTGTTCTACAGGAATTGTCTGGTTAATTCTTATCGATGCAATTATGTTATTTATTCTCTCGTTTTAAATAACCGTCTGAATAAAACAGTTCTTATGTACACTAAACTTAAGTAAAATACAATAATTCTTTATTACCCTTTAGAGAATTTATTGTAACTCAAAACCAAGAACATTGTAATCGCTTTCACTGAAAGAATATCTATTAAAGTTTTTGAATTGACAAGTAAATTAATAAGGTATCGCAAATAAAGAATTATTGACCTGTGGTGAGTTGTATAAATTCCAGAGAACCTCAAAACTAGAGTAAAATAATTATATTTGAGAGTGTCATTTGAGGTGTCAAAATCTTTTATTACTCTGACACGGGCCCTGTAAAATTAAACCCAGAACAAGGACACTTAATTGTTTTGATTTGAACAAAAACAGTATTTGTACATAAGAAATAACATTGGACATTTTTCACATTCTTGCAAATTAGACTTCATTGGTATCCAATATTGTTTCTTATCTTTTGTCATATTTCATGCTTTATGTAGATGATGAGTCAAGATATGGATATGATTTATGATTTATGTATGTTATCCTTGACCATGAACTGACAGAATTCTCTTCTGTATTATAACAAATCTTCCCAAATGAACATCAGAGCTTACGGTATAGAACGGCCTAAAATCTCTTCATGAAGTTACCAGTCTTAACGATTTTGACAACATGTGAGTTATTGGTAACTGCAAAATCTCCCCTTGGTGTTAAGATGTGTATTCTTTTCTGTCAAAATGTGGCTGGATGATCACATATTTCATATTCACAAGTCGATCTGAATTGTTCAATTGATTATTCAGCAACTGGGAATCTTCTACTTCTCTATGATAATAAATCTTATCAGCAGTTCCTCAAATGATAATTTAAAGATATGGTATATTTTATGTCGCTTATCTTCGCCAACTCTTTAAGAAATCTCTTTCAAAACAATTCATTCAGTAGACGGTTTGAGTAGTGACACAGAGAGGACTTACAAGAGGTGCCCCTAATATGACAAAAGTATCAATCCTTATCCTCCTGGCAACTTGTGGACTCTTGGTAGCTGGAAAATCTCCCCTTGGTGTTAAGATGTGTATTCTTTTCTGTCAACATGTGGCTGGATGCTCAAATATTGCATATTCTCAAGTTGATCTGAATTGTTCAATTGATTATTCAGCAGCTGGGGATGTTCTTCTTCTCAACGTGTCAAGGGTATTTATAATAATTTCTCAAGTATTCCTTTTCATGATATGTACATCATTCTCTCTAAAAAAAATCAATAAAAGAGTTGAATAAACCATCGGACAAATATTTGAAAAAAAATCAACAGAAAAACCAAATATTTTTTGCAATTAAGGATAGGAACAAAACAGCATTGTGCTAGACATGCACGAAATATGTGACAATGTACAAATTATTCATCAGTATCAATTTACCTTGTTACCTTACTTCTACCTGTTTTACGTATTTCAAAAACTAACCTTTATTTTTTTTAATTAATCAAGGACCATAGAGTGAATTGCACAGGACACACAAGACGTATTCATGGAAGAAGCGGACAATATATTTGCGTTAAAGGTAAGATTGATGAATATAACTATAATTTGTACTGTAAAGGCAACAACTAGATAATGAAATAACACTTTTCAAATGTTTATTTTAAGTCTTTTCCAAAATCCCCGTTCCCAAAACCCTGTTTTATGATTCACGTACATGTACAAAAAATCACCATTGCAATTAAATGGTAAGCTACATCTAAGTTCCTTAAATGACATTGCTTTTCTCTCATTTCTAACAGAAATATCTTCCGGGTGTTTTATCTTTGATGTATGGAAGTAGAAATTTAATAGCTGATGCATTATTTCTTATTATTATTCTTATAACTGTGACCTTAAATTGGTAAATCCATGTCGTAACCCTATGATTTTACAAGTATTAATGTCTCCTATACTCAAGTTTTCATATGTTTGTATGTAAATAAGTTTTTTCTTAAGGCCATGCTCGCTATTTCAGATCACCAACGTGTTGATAAAGAGGAACGGGAGACGGGTATTTTAGTTTTCCCTTCCTTTTCACCGCTGGATAATCAAACTGTCATTCTTTATCCTGAAACAAAGACCACAAAATCATATCCAGAAGTAGCAGGCAGTATAGTCTATTCTTGCAAATACTTCTCAAGTCTGAAGAAAGTAGCAGTGTCACGAGTCATAGACAACCGTGACGTCATAGAACTGAGGAGCCTTTCATCTTCATCATCACGAATCATACAGGATACATACAGACCACGAGCAATTGCAATAGATGATAAGAGACATATTGTCTTCTTTACCAGAGGGACTCAGCTGGAGGTTCAAAATATGCCATCTGTGTTCAGTATAAATGTTGTCACTGGGAATAGATCTGTCGTCAGAAAACAAAAATCTGTAGATACTACATATATATCATGCGATGCAAAACGCAGGGTATTGTACATATCTGAGAAATCTCATATTATATCAATGTCATATACTGGTACAAAAGAAACTATTCTTATCAGTGATCAATCAAATGTAAATGGTCTCACATTAAATAGCCAAGGAACTATATTATATATTGCCAAACAAAATATACTTATTGAGTACATCATTCATAAAGGTTTCCAAATAATTTACAAGGATAAAGAAGATATAAACTGTATTTTTGCCCATTTTCACAACATCTATTTTTCAACTTTTCGTTCAAGGAATGTTTACATTTTGGGAAAGAATCGAAAGGAATTGAGTACATTGGTCACGTCTGTTGGATACCCTAACTCATTTGCGTTACAAATTTGTCTCATAAAATAGTGATGTTAATCAAATAAATGACCATTTTCATAGGATGCTGTCAATCATATGACACATATGGAATGAGTCAAATGTAGTGAATATGATTTATTCACATTTAAAGGTGTTTTGCGAATGAATGGATAAACTTGTTATTATATCAACTGTAAAGGCAAAGAAAAAGTGCAATGGCACGATTTTAGGATACAGGATTTATGCATGTAGCTTGACGAAACCCCTCTTAATAAAACCATGTTTGTTTCTTGTAGGTTTTTGAATGTATTCTTGCTACTTTGAGTTGCGTTATGTGCATTTCCAAGTAGTCAACAATGTTCCTCCGACCTTCTTACTGCGTTCTTACTAAATGATACACCATTGTGCAGTCATAAGCATTCGTGATAAATGTGCGTTTTAACCGCTCATTTGTCTATGTATTTCCGGCCAGACAACTGCATAATGTCTATGTGCAGACAAGATGATCATGAAAAGCTGTAGCTTGGAGTAAAGTACAAATTTACTTTATTCAAAGTTGTGTAAACAACCATACCATGTCTCAAGCAGCTACCAGAACCCATCATCCTACCTCGCAAGACAAGCTTACTTCCGGCTTCCAGATGGTTCTGATATTAAGTAACGTGCCAGAATTAGATCTCCTTGAATGTATAAGTGTCCCACTGGAATCTCACAGCATATACAAAAAGCTCCAAGAACGACTTAGAGCCACGAACCTCCATGTTGAACGCATTGTAGGTAGGGTGGCTTGGCAAAGTAAACAGGGTGTTATAATCGTATAATAGAAACGTTTTATATCGTATAGTAGAAACGATAGTCAAACGTACTAATTGTTTCTGTGTACTGATGACTTTTTATTCCTGGTCATTCAAGACGTGTGTTTTCGAGTCCAATGGTATTCTTTTAATGTGATCCTAATCAGTTTTGACAAGTTTGTGTAATGCTGATCAGAGAAAAGACCATTTCACTTTGGTAGGAATGAATGAAATATTTAATAACTTTTGTAGTTCTTTTATTATTTGTTTAGTTTTCAAACTTGTTTAATTTTAATGTATTTGTTGCCCTTCAAATAAATAATGAGATTTAGCGTTAAAAATTTGAAATATTTGTTTTAAATGTTGTGATAATGTGTACTTTGTGATTTTGTATATAACGTTTTGAATTATAAAAATGTTATTTTCAAGGAGGTGTACCATTTGAAATTGTATACAGTGAATTGAATAACAACCTCACCAATTTGAAATATGTGATGAATTTATCCTTTTTTCTAAAGTCACTTTTAAATACCTTTAAATACCAAGAATTCGTTATAAGATCACGAATAGTGACCACATCAGAACCAATTGAAATATATTTAAAATCTACATATTGAACGTACATCTTTAAATCAAGATTTCTGAATCGACTATGTTCTACATCTCCAAAGATGTTATAAATAATAAGAACTTTTTTTCGGAAGTGTGGTAATAAAGGGTTATTTAGTGACTTCATAATTGTTATTTTCCCATTTATTATTAAAATGCGTGTTGACCAAGATAATCATATTTTTCTTGTTTTTTAATTTGCAAATCAAAATTCATTGGAATGATTTGTTTCAAGTCAGTTGCAACATCCCTAGAATTTTTAACGTTTCTTATGAACATTGAAGAGGAATCTAAGTATTTTGGCTTTAGTTTTTTATCAGAAAGTCTCTCAGGGTCCAGATATGTTCTCAAAGCATCTCTTGTGATTCTTCTAGGGTGAAATGGGGATCATCAGCATACTTGAAAGTACGACATTCCACACCATGAATCTCCACTACATTAATCCTTTCAATGTTCTGGATAGATAAGAATAAAAATTAAAAACACACAAATAATAGATATGGAGAAAATAGGATACCTTGTCTACAACCTCTTGATGAAAATAATTAAAGATCCTTTGTCCTGAGTTTATTAAAGCGATGTTACTATTATACTGAAAGAGTTTGATCCAGCATTTAAATGATCCAGCCCAAAATTAAATGCTTCAGGGGCTCTCTCTACGAAACTTCACTGTACAGTATCGAAAAATTTCCAAGATCGTCAGTTAATAAAAAATTATTTGTTTGTACTTCACAGTAACTCATAATGTCATATAATATTCTCGTATTTTCTCCCAATCAAACGGTGTTTAAGAAAACCTGTTTGTATTTCGCTAATGATATATGGGAGAACATTTTTCATTCTATTTCCAATTTCTCCAGATACTATTTTATAATCTACATTTGATAGCGTTATTTGTCGCCAGTAAGATATTGCCTATCTTTATTTTCGTTTGGAATACAAGTTATATAACCTAGATTTAGAATTTTGACATTAAAGTTTATTACCATGGTTAGATATTTTAAATTATTTGAATGTACGAATGTATGTAAGGTTTCTCAGACCAGCTCTTTAATAACCACAGATATCCGATTTTTCAAAAAACTTCGTAAAACGTATATCAATAAGAGAGGAGAGGAGTTCTAACTAGCTTAGCAGTCACCGGAGAAACATATTATCAAACGAAATCCAAAATAACTTGTTTTGAGCAGAGGCGACAAGTTGTGCAACTTCCCCTACACACTCTAAAGTGACAAGTGTCATTGTTTGTATGATTTGATATATGTTTATGTTCGAAACAGTTCAGTATCGTAAGTGCATTTTTTCGAATGGCATAAAAGCAATAGCCAAAGTCTCTGATATGATTAATGTACTTGTTCTCGAATTTCCGTTGAAATATCAATATCAAAATCGTAGAGATTGTAATGATCTAATAAAAGATAGCTTATTCGTTTATATCTTAGAGGTTGTTTATTGGTTACTGAAATATTCATACGTTTATGATTTTCTGATAACTGAAGCAATGTCAATATCGCTAGGCAGTTTAGAATAAATTTTTCAGCCTCAATCACAATATTGTACACCAAGAGACACAACAAATCACTTGTTAGCACAAATGAGCAAGTACGAGCACAGTTAATTACATTATTGTAGATGCAAATGTGCGAGTTAAAAAAAATGCAAATATATATTATATTTACAATTTAGAGGCATTTAAAATCAACAACAACACTAGATGCGGGCAATTTGAGCTTTTGAAAATATCAGAATTACTTCTGATACATTTGAATTTTCCCACACAGTTCATGAAAAGTTAATAACTATTTTAGGTAGCATATGACATGGCTTTGATTACGTCTCCATGTTGTTCTACATGAATTTATGGTTAATTCTTATCGATGCAATTATGTTATCTATTCTCTCGTTTTAAATAACCGTCTGAATAAAACAGTTCTTATGTACACTTAACTTAAGTAAAATACAATAATTTTTTATTACCCTTTAGAGAATTTATTGTAGCTCAAACCCAAGAACATTGTAATCGCTTTTACTGAAAGAATATCTATTTATGTTTTTGAATTGACTTGTAAATAAATAACGTATCGCAAATAAAGAATTATTGACCTGTGGTGAGTTTTATAAATTCCAGAAAACCTCAAAACTAGAGTAAAATAATTATATTTGAGGGTGTCATTTGAGGTGTCAAAATCTTTGATTACTCTGACACGGGCCCTGTAAATTTAAACCCAGAATAAGGACACTTAATTGTTTTAATTTGAACAAAAACAGTTTTTGTACATAAGAAATAACATTGGACATTTTTCACATTCTTGCCAATTAGACTTCATTGGTATCCAATATTGTTTCTTATCTATTGTCATATGTCTTTTCAACGGCATGCTTTATCAAGATGATGCGTCAAGATATGGATATGATTTATGATTTATGTATGTTATCCTTGACCATGAACTGCCAGAATTCTCTTCTGTATAGAACAAATCTTCCCAAATGAACGTCAGAGCTAACGGTATAGAACGGCCTAAAAGCTCATCATGAAGTTACCAGTCTTAACCATTTTGACAACATGTAAGTTATTGGTAACTGGAAAATCTCCCCTTGGTGTTAAGATGTGTATTCTCTTCTGTCAAAATGTGGCTGCATGCTCACATATTTCATATTCACAAGTCGATCTGAATTGTTCAATTGATTATTCAGCAACTGGGAATCTTCTTCTTCTCTATGATCATAAATCTTTTCAACAGCTCCTCAAATGATGATTTAAAGATATGGTATATTTTATGTCGCTTATCTTCGCCAAATAACTTTAAGAATTTTCTTTCAAAACAATTTATTCAGTAAACGGTTTGAGTAGTGACACAGAGAAGACTTACAAGAGGTGTTCCTAATATGACAAACGTATCAATCCTTACCATATTGGCAACATGTGGACTCTTGGTAGCTGGAAAATCTCCCCTTGGTGTTAAGATGTGTATTTTTTTCTGTCAACATGTGGCTGGATGCTCAAATATTGCATATTCTCAAGTCGATCTGAATTGTTCAATTGAATATTCAGCAGCTGGGGATCTTCTTCTCAACGTTTCAAGGGTATTTATAATAATTTCACAAATATTCCTCTGGTTGATTTGGCTTGATGCTCAGAAATTGTTTATTCTCATATCAATCTGAATTGTGCATTAATAATTCAATAATTTCGCAACATATTAAATGTATTTAATAATGACATGCTCAACGTCTTTGTTTTGTATTTTCTTAAAATTAAACAGTTATAGAGAGACCGATGCCAATATGTACATGTAGATAAGTGAACTGCTACTAGGCTTCCATACTCCAAACATGCAATATAATCTAATTTTGTAATTTCCCTAGGTCCAACGAGAGAAATGTTTTAAAAACACAAGAAGTTTTCGTGGAAGAAAAGGACAGTACGTATGCCTCAAAGGTGAGTTTAGTTATAATCTAGATAAATAAAATAAACAGTTGTACTAAAATGGATGATGAAGTCAGGCTTTATTCGGAACTTTAATAATCAGCTGGTAGAACTTATGTTTAAATACATAGTGTAACGTCTTTTCAAATCGTCCCTCCCCCAAAACTCTATTTGATCATACATAATAAAACAAATCATCTCATCATGCAACTCAAGTGATTCCGATTTACAACTTGTCCAAAGATGACAAAACATTATTATCTTAGCCCTGGTGATGGAAAATTTTACATATATTCAAGTCCAGGGCTTATGTTTGAAATATGCAAAAGTTCCGTAAAAATGAAAAGATTTGGTTATCAAATCGTTAAGCACAAACCGTGTCTATAAATGCAAACGAACATAATATCATACATTTATTACCCATACAGTTGAAAATAAGTGGTGACATATTTTCAATATGAGCACTAGTGCACATATCAGTTTTGCCTAGCAACTATTGTTGTAGCGCGAGTTCCCGTATTTTGTCGCCTGTGACGTCATAACACCATTGTTCGTGACGTCACTCCAGCCGGCCGTCGCAAGGGAAGCGGTCCGTTTCTTGGATATTTCTAAGACGGTTAACTGAATAGAACCGGTAATAAAGAAATCATCACCCTCGGAATTGTGTTATATGACTTTTACAAAACTCTTGCAAATTTGTGTATAACCCTCGCTCTCGTTCGGGTAATACACAAATTTACACTCGTTTCGTAAAAGTCATATGACACACTTCCTTGGGTAATAATCTCTATATATGTCAGCAATGACTAACTGACGTTGATGATACAATAGGGAGTACGTTTTCACTCATTTCGCTCCAACCTTATTGAAAGCAAACATTGTGATTTTTTTATATCTTCTTTGTTTTCCACGATCATACACGATTACAGTAAGAAGTCAAAAAGTCGAAATTAAGTACGCAAGCATCTGTGAGGTTAAACATTTTGATTTGTCGTACAAAACTTTAAAAATTAAACGATGAACTACACTAGTTTAAGGATCTGCATTTCATTTTGTTACAGTTTTTACACTCATGTTTGGTGCAATCTTCCCATTTCATTTTAAGAAAAGCAGTAAAACCCTTTTAAAATCTTGTAAAATGAACCACATGCATCCGTCTTGTGTTCATGAAATAGAATATTTTAAAGAGATTTGTATATCGTTTGTCAATGTGACTAGCTGTGCTAGCTTAACTATTTGTTGTATTCATACAGGAGCAATATATGAATAAAATAGAAATATGTGCATGATATGCACTGTGATGTCTTATAATCTTAGGCTTTTCCAGTGAAGCAAGAGACATACATGTACCTCAAAGATAAATTTTTGAAAATAAGAAATATGTTGTCCAATGAATAAAAACTTCCGCTCCATCAATGGATCTAACCACATTCTAAATTTCATAAATTATCATGAAAGATTTTGAGAAAAACGGCTGAAAATGAGAGCTAAGAGTAGCAACCGGAGGATAGCACATGTAAACTTTTGGTTACCAATATACAATTAAGACTTCCACAAGTGCGGTGGAGTTTGAAATCATCGCAAACATAGCAGCAAACTCTGCCTTTTCTTTATAAATTTAGATAAACAATCGCAATAGCTATTGCATTAGTATCCCGCAATAGACTCTCGCTATTGCTATAGTTACTCACAATAGACTATCGCTATTGCTATAGTTACTCACAATAGACCATCACTATTGCTATGGTTACTCACAATAGACTATCGCTACTGCTATAGTTACTCACAATAGACCATCACTATTGCTATAGTTACTCACAATAGACCATCACTATTGCTATGGTTACTCACAATAGACTAAAGCTACTGCTATAGTTACTCACAATAGACTATCGCTATTGCTATGGTTACTCACAATAGACCATCACTATTGCTATGGTTACTCACAATAGACTATCGCTACTGCTATAGTTACTCACAATAGACCATCACTATTGCTATGGTTACTCACAATAGACCATCACTATTGCTATGGTTACTCACAATAGACTATCGCTACTGCTATAGTTACTCACAATAGACTATCGCTATTGCTATAGTTACTCACAATAGACCATCACTATTGCTATGGTTACTCACAATAGACTATCGCTATTGCTATAGTTACTCACAATAGACTATCTTAAGTGCCTTGAGGGTCACTAGTCACCCCTCGGCCCTACTAACCATACCAAGTTTTCCTAGGAAAAATATTGAACGTTTAGAGATATTGTCATGAAAAGAATGCATTTAAGAACCACGGAATACTAGAATAGCAGATCAGAAAACATTACGTGTCCGCTTTGTGAGGGAAATAATAACCATATAAGTTTAGGATATTTGCAAAACAACCAAATTGTTAATAATTAATGTCCAACTTTTGAAAATGCTTTCGTGTACTACTGAACAAACGTTGAACATATTGAGATTAACTAGGTGAATTGAAAGTTACATGACATTAGACAGCAAAATTTGGATCCAAATTTATGCCAATACATGTAGGCATAACTACGCGGAGAATCCCGAATTTAAGTCAATAGGTTTAATTTCACATGGAGTTAAATACAGGAATTACTTGACAAATATCAAGATTATAAATTACGATATTAATTTGATAATGCCATTCTTGCAATTTCAGATCGCCCCAAAGAGGCCAAAGACGAGAGGATGATGGGCATTTTGGTTTTCCCTTTCTATTCAATGCATGATAATGAAACTGCCATTCTATATCCTAAAACAAATACATCAAAATCACGTCCAGAAATATCAAGCAGTAAAGTCTATTCTTGCAAATACTTCTCAAGTCTGAAGAAACTAGCAGTGTCACGTGTCATAGACAACCGTGACGTCATAGAACTGAGGAGCCTTTCATCTTCATCATCACGAATCATACAGGATACTAAGAGACCTAGGGCAATAGCAATTGATGACAAGAGAAGTATTATCTTCTTTACCAGATCTGCTAAGGTTCAACCTGCACCTTCTGTGTATAGCATAAATGTTCTAACTGGAGAAACATCTGTCGTCAGAAGAACAAACTCTGTAGCTGCCTCATATATAGCCGCTGATCCAAAACGCAGGGTATTGTACATATCTGAAAAATCTCTGATTAGACAATTGTCATATACTGGTAGAAATGAAAACGTTCTGATCAGTGATCTTTACGGTGTAAATGCCCTCACATTAAATAGCAAAGGAAATGTATTGTATATTGCCGATAAAAATTTGCTCAAAGCGTATCTCATTCATAAAAGCATTGAAACCATTTTCACTGTTACTGACGTTATCAAAAGTATCGTTTTTCATGATAACAGAATCTTTCTGTCAACTTTTGGGTCAAGCAATGTATACGTCGTGGAAATGAAGCAAAAGGAATTAATTATAAGGACATTGGTCACCCCTGTTGGACTCCCTAATCCAATTGCTATAGAGATTTGTCTCGTATAACAATGATGTTAGTCAGGTGAATGATCAAAAGTCCTAAGCCGCCATCAACCAACAAGGGTCATAAATGTTTGTGAACAGATTTTCAAGGTCTTTATGAGATCAATATTTCTGTGTATATTTAATGTTAGCAAATATTATAACAGTGTAGTTTGATGTAACTTAGATACCGTATAACCAGTTCCGTAATTGATCATTGCGGTGTTTTGACATTTAGTTTACACTTCAAAGACCATGACTTTTTCAAGTGAACTTGGCTCTTCATCATCAGTGTGATCCATTCAAGGGAATAGACGAGATAGAGATATATTTGATAAAATGTAGGTGTTGAATATTGAAAATATTTCAAAAAGTTATCTTCAAATGTTTTGATTTATTCTTGAGCGTAAAGTATTGATTTAACATAACATTTATACATACGCCGTTAATGACAAGCAGATTTATCGCGCTTCAATGTCGTTCTCTACTAAATTATTACACTTTCGATACAATCATTTGTGTCAGTTAATGGTTTCCTATGCATTTTTGCGTCGTGGTTGATGCGCTGTGTGTTTGTGTAAATGGTCAAACTTATCGACCAGATTACACTTTGTTGTTATTGCAGTCGTGCTACATTTGCTATAAAACGTTGGCATTAGCTAATTGGAATATTCATATTTCCGTTTGTTTTCATTGTTGTGTAAAATACTATAGGTACATCAGAAACCGTTACTTGACAACATGGTTATTATTGATTGTAGCGAGGTAGGTACGATAGGTACATGTATATGCTTAAATACGTTTCATTTAGTAAAAGTTCAATTCAGTTCTAAATAATATTAGTATCTAACGTTTTGCGTTTATTTTACCTGTGTCGATAAAATTAAGAAATGTATTTTCAGTGTCTTTTAAAAATGTTACAAATTTCATTGTAATGTTATAAGGGACATTAAACCGTTGTACCTACTCTCTTTGTTTGGTGATACTTTTTGATTATAACAACGGGATCATTTGATGTTTAAGTGGCACTTTCATTCATTGTTGGTGATCGTGAAAAGATATGTAGAAAAGAGCGTAAATTCAGACACGTTGGAACATATATATACACCATGCCATAGACGAGTAGCTCCAGCGTAAAAGGACAACATTGGTGCAACAACAACCCATGGATTGTCAACAGTATCACATATTTAAATCAGTAACATGGCCCAGGGTACACACATGTTAACACAATAATTTATTAGGTGTATTGTTGCTCTAATTGTTTTTCTCGAATGAGCTTTTTTCAAGATCTGATACATCTGTTCCAGAAATTGTAAACATTCTCTACATGTCGTCTTTATTGAAAGGTGTCGTTGAAGCTATTATACATTGGAATCCGTCAACTATACAGATCACAAAAAGCGTTGGATATGCAATGTTTTCACTCATAATGGTTACCCTGTGACTTATTGTGAAGGCAGGATCTCTGATATCTGATCGTACTTGCATACCTGTTGGTCGCAAGACAAACCTTTAAAGGGGCAGTAGCACGTTTTTTTGATAATTTTTTATTTTAAAATTATCCCTGATAATTGTACGTTTATGCTAACTGTACTATAGAGATAGTGACATAAATTTCATCGCACAAGGCAATCAGCCATAGTAAGAGGACAAAGTATGAAGATTCACATAAAATCTATTGGCGGCCATTTTGTGTGAACACCTTTAATTCAGTTTGTGTAAGAAAAAGGAATCGCATGGCTAAACTTTTCATTATATATTTGAATTATTACTGCTCTATTTGGTTTAAATACATTGTCTTTCAATTGGAACCATTCATTTTCATTTTGTGACATCACCTTATATTCCCCCTAAAAACGTGCTACTGCCCCTTTAAGTTACAGAATCTAGTCAAAGGAACCTATCACATGTAGTGGTTTTATATGTCACAATGTATCGTTGAACACAAATTCAAATTGTTCATAAAAAACATACTAAGGTTAAGAATCCGGAGTCCTCACTAACACCCTTAATACTCACGAATGTTGTTTTCTTTATGAAAACAGGGCATTAAGATTTAAGCAACACCATGTTGTTGGCTTAGCTAGAGAAACCAAACTGATAAAGGATGTTGAACGTTCATGACAACACTTATCCTACCATACTCTATTCATATTGAAACATATTCAACATGGCATAGCATGGATTGGGAAGTCTGTTGGAAGTAGATGTAGAACTCGACATAAATACGTAATCTACCTCATCGTGTACATGATTCTTTTGGTATCCTAAAAGTGATTTTATTTACTTTTCATTACTTACTAATATAATTTGGTTTGGACTGACTGTATTAGTCTACAATGAGACGGCTCCCATAGCATCATAATGGTGCAACCTTAGCATCAACATTATTAAAGATTGATGCAGTCAAATTTCTTGACTTAGTCTCAGAAAGTTTCAATGTTAGGGTTATCTTATCAAAAAAGTTTCAAGCAATTTAATTAGATCTTAAATTAACCCCTAATCTTAAAGAACCAGCGAGGGGCCTGGGGCAGTTTTTGTTGTTGATTTTGTCGAAAAAGCTGTTGACAAACTGTTTTCCATTCTTTGTTCCAATCTTTGTTAGCGATATATGAGTCGCACCAACTGCCTTAGGGAAATTAATGATGGTCTCAGGATTGACTTGGAAATACCTTTTTCAAATATTACACTAGTTTAGGCGTTAAACCGGTATATGTATATAAGATTCAACCATACCGATAAGACAGGAAGCCCAAGAGAACTATTTATCATTCCTACAGTCGATATTTGATAGTTGGAATGGATATAATCAATCATATAAGCGGATTTCACCGACAAAATGAAATTAAGAATGACTAAGTCTAGACAGGACCTTGCCCTCGGTTTCAGTGTTGCATATCATTACCACTAAGATACTCTAATGGCTGTATATTGTCAGCGCTTTTCATACCCTTTGACACATATCCTTTGGAGGCCAACGATGGAACTTAACCTAAAGAAAGCGAACCGGTAAAGATTTTACATGATAAGTTACAAAACAAACTTATGGGTTGGATAAATTCATAAACGAATTTCCAGATGGACGTTCAACCTAAATTATTTTGGAGAGTTCCTTTCTTAATGAAAACCTTTTCCGTGTAAACATTTATATTCAAATAACGTCCCTAAAATATCATTGTTCTTATTGTTAAAGGGGCACGTGTTTAGGAGAAATATAAGGTGATGTCAGGAAAATGATAATTAATAGATCCAATTGAAAGACAAGGTATTTAAACTAAAAGGAGCAGTAATAATTAAATTACATGACGTAAAGTTTAGTCATGCGATTCCTTTTTCTTACAGTAAAATGAATTAAAGGTGTTTACACAAAATGGCCGCCAATGGATTTTATGTAAATCTTCATACTTTGTATTCTGACTATGGATGATTGGCTTGTGTAATGAGGTTTTTGACACTGTCAAAATAATACATTAAACATTAACTTTCAATTATCAGGGAAAAATTAAGACTATACAATTATCAAAAAACGTGCTACTGCCCCTTTAAATGTAGATGTCACAAATTGCTTTCGATGAAAATTGTTGCTATCGATTACGGAAAAACATTAAAATAAGATTATATTAACAGTATATCATTTTCCCGATTTCTGAATGAGAATACAAATATTTGGACACAAAATAAATCAATTTAACTTCGGACAACCAAAAGATTATAGATTCATTAAACATGTATAATAAATTCAGATATGTGAGCTAATGAACAATGACATTTATACCTTTAACTTTTCTCAATCCTTTTAACGTTTTGAATTTAAATGATAAATTAATGTTTAAAAAATCGTAATTAATCAACAAAGTTCATAAAACATTGTTGGATATATCATTAGACTGCCAAAGGAATGTAGAACCTGGAAATTCACTCATTCTGACTCATAATAAACCTTTTGCTGTACTATTTAAAGGGGCAGTAGCACGTATTTTGACAATTTTATATTGTAAATCTTTCACTAATAATTGTACTAAATTGTACTAATTGATCTAAATGGATTGTTTGACAATTTCAAAAATCTCATTACACAAACCAATCATCCATAGTCAGAGAACAAATTATGAAGACTCACATAAAGTCCATTGCAGGACATATTTGTGTGAACACCTTTAATTCATTTTGTATAAGAATGAACGTGACTGAAGTTACATTATATATTTGATTCAATACTTCTTCATTAAGTTAATTAAATATATTGTCTTTCATTTGGAACCATTTATTTTCATTTTCCTGACATCACTGTATATAATTCCCATAAAACGTGCTATTGCCTCTTTAAAGGGGCAGTAGCACGTTTTTAGGGGGAATATAAGGTGATGTCAGGAAAATGAAAATAAATGGTTCCAATTTAAAGACAATGTATTTAAACTAAATGAAGCAGTAATAATTCTAATATATAACGTAAAGTTTAGCCATGCGATTCATTTTTCTTACAAAAATGAATTAAAGGTGTTCACACAAAAATGGCCGCCAATGGTTTTTATGTGAATCCTCATACTTTGTCCTCTGACTATGGATGATTGTCTTGTGTAATGAGATTGCTGACGCTGTCAATATAATACATTTAGCATTAACTTACAATTATAAGTGAAATATTTAAAATATAAAATTTTCAAAAAACGTGCTATTGCCCCTTTAATGCATTATGATAAACGGAATGAGACCACTGTTTGGATTTATGAAAACCATTTTGAGATAGATTATTTGATTTTTGTGATGACATTCAGTAGTAGCGAAAGTATCAAATAGGTGTAAATTCTTGATACAGTTAATGATTTAATTCCAATGCAAAACATAACAAATGTTCACAGTACAGTGATTTATGAACATTATTTCTACAATTCCCTTAATTGTTTAAAGTCATTGGTCCTTTTTACAAGGGAATTACACTTAATTCATATAAGAGATGGACCTTTGTAACGATGACTGGGCTTGGTTAATACAATTCTAAGAAATCCTGACTATAAATTGGCAGGAACATTGGAACTGACAAGCCGTGCAGGAAAATTCAAAATGAAATAAAATGAAAGAAACCTGAAAAATGTAATAATCGCTTTGAATTATTGAATGTCAGTGATTTTGTCGAAATGGATTTCAAATCCGTTGTGTGCTGTAATATTACTGACAATCTTCTTTCTTTTTCGATTTATAAAAAAATCTCTGGGAAAGTATAAAACCCTATTGAAAGGAAAACCGAGTAGCAGCATATCCAATTGTCTTTTCCCTAATAGTTCCTATTCTTAGGAAGATAAAAATCATCAAAGTTTCCAAGACAAACATATGAGAGAATAATTACAGACATAATAACAGAGATGAGGCAAAAATAAATTGTTGTTTGATGATTGATTTCCGTTTTTGATTGCAGTTTTCAATTTATTTGTTCTTCTTATAAATGAGTTTTACAACAAAAATAAACTAGTTTCTAAAACAAACGGTACCGCGGTCAAAACATGAACAATTAGATTCTTCAGGAACAGATACATTTGAACTTATGGCTGTACTGTCCAAACACACACTAAATCGCAATGTCAAAGATCAAAGATAGTGATAACAAAACTTGATTATTGTAACCTCAAAGAATTCCTTAACAACCAGGAAAATGCACGAAATCCTTATTAACTTAAGTTAGATTTGATCGAGAATTGACAAGAAGTGTTACAGTGGTCTCCATGAAGAAGTCAACGTTGACCTCCCACAACGTTATGAGAATACACGAAAATAATAATAAAAAAATCTTTGGGAAAGTATTAAACCCTTTGAGAGTTCAACCGAGCAGCAGCATTTTTCTTTTCTTATTAGTTCCTATTCTTAGGAAGATAACGATCATCAAAGTTTCCAAGACAAATATATGAGAGAAAAATTCCTTAAAAACCAGGACATTGCAAGAAATCCTTATTAACTTAAGTTAGGTTTGATCGAGAAGTGACAGAAATGTTGCAGTGGTCTCCATGATGAAGTCAACGTTGACCTCCCAAACGTTATGAGAATACACGAAAATATTAAATTGGAATGGAGTTATGTTCTGTTTTAAGAGAAGAAAATGTCAGATGAAAATATTTGTGTTGTAGCCATTCAGGCCTCAATTACACTTTCTCAAGCAGTTTTAAATATAACAGTTCTATTGAATACTCTCTTAAAACGCATCTTGATACAGTCAAAAGATATTCGTGGAACAATGCATATTCTACTGCTCAACTAAACTTGTTTTACTGTCTATTCATTATTTTTGAAAACTTTAAAACCATTGCCATTTCTTATATTATATATCTTTGTGATGCAAACAACAGCGTGGAATGAGATGTCTATCAAATAGCCACGTGCACCCTGTCTGTCTATCGCGTACATAATATATTCACTGAAATATTTGAATCTTTATTAACAATAGTTCCATTGAATTTGAAAGTCATTTTTTTCTGATTCAAAATATCCAATCAGTCAAATGTGAGTTTTTGTATATATTATTCTATATAAAGTTCCGGTAACAAAACAAATTGAATTATCATAATTGTGCAATCTTGCAAACTAATCAATAATAGTAAGAAATTATCAATCAGTACAGTATGACCCGCATATCTTCATTAATGATCATATTAGATTGCATATTAGCAATTTGTCTCTTGACAATGAATCCAAATAATGAAAAGAAAGCTAGTATTTCAAGTCACATATCATATTCAACTTATCAATGCATTAAGGAAATTTTCAAAATTATTTTATTACTTTATTTCCTCTACGTTTTTGTACAGCACCAATACAGGTAGTAAATAATAATGAAATATTAACGGCTACAAGTCATAAGTTGTGGCAAAGATTTTCTAAATAAATAAGCCAGGACCACAAAATGAGGCAAAGGTTTGATATTTGTTATCCCCCGCCGCGCGTTTAGCGTCTGTCCGTCCGTACGAATGAAATTGTATATAACTCAAAAACTATTGACCGGATTCTTTTCAGTGTTCATCACCATGAGAGTAAGGTCCCTAAAGAGTTTCTTGACCTTGACCTTTATTTCAAGGTCACAACGAAACTTTGAAATTTTACCCTTGTCAGCGGGATGTCTCAAGAATCATTCACTGGATTCTCTTCATAACTTACACCAAGCATCTTACTTGGTAGGCGCCAGGCCCAGTTGATATACTTGTATATTAACCTGTTGGTGCATGAAATTAGCATTACATCAAAACGCTTTTCATTATGATGAGGTTTGCAAGCGTCAATAACAAGACCACACATGCAGATAATAATTATTAACGTGAAGGAACGTGGAGATGTAAACATGTTTTCAGCTTAACCTGAGGTTCAGTTAATTGCATTAATAACTTAAAGCTGTGCATATTTCACCCTAGTGTTATACAAGTATGTCATTCCGATTGAAGTTAAATGGATCTGTAAGTCTCCGTGTACAAGGTGCAGCTCGACACCTTAAAGGGGCAGTAGCACGTTTTTAGGGGGAATATAAGGTGATGTCAGGAAAATGAAAAGTAATGGTTCCAATTGAAAGACAATGTGTTTAAACTAAATGGAGCAGTAATAAATCAATTATAAAGCATAAAGTTTAGCCATGCGATTCCGTTTTCTTACACAAAATGAATTAAAGGTGTTCACACAAAAATGGCCGCCAGTGGATTTTATGTGAATCTTCATTCTTTGTCCTCTGTTTATGGGTGATTGGCTTGTGTAATGAGATTGTTGACGCTGTCAATAAAATACATTTATCATTAACTTCCCACTGTTTTGAGATAGATTATTTGATTTTTGTAATGAAATTCAGTAGTAGCGAAAGTATCAAATAGGTGTAAATTCTTGATACAGTTAATGATTTAATTCCAATGCAAAACATAACAAATGTTCACAGTAAAGTGCTTTATGAACATTATTTCTACAATTCCCTTAATTGTTTAAAGTCACGAGTCCTTTTTACAAGGGAATTACACTTAATTCATATAAGAGATGGACCTTTGTAACGAATACTGGGCTTGGTTAATACAATTCTTAGAAATCCTGAAATTAAATTGGCAGGATCATTGGAACTGACAAGCCGTGCAGGAAAATGCCAAATGTAATAAAATGAAAGAAACCTGAACAATGTCATAATCGCTTTGAATTATTGAATGTCAGTGATTTTGTCGAAATGGATTTCAAATCCGTCGTGTGCTGTAACATTACTGACAATCTTCTTTCTTTTTTGAATTATGAGGATGGATGATTGGTTTGTGTAATGAGATTTTTGTCACTGTCAAAATAATACATTTTGCATTAACTTACAATAATCAGTGAAAAAAATAGAATATAAAATTATCAAAAAACGTGCTACTGCCCCTTTAATAAACGTGCTACTGCCCCTTTAAAGGGGCAGTAGCACTTTTTTTGATAATTTTATATTTTTAAATTTTCACTCATAATTGTACGTTTATACTAAATGTATTATGTTGATAGTGTCAAAACTCTCATAACACAAACCAGAGAACAAAGTATGAAGACTCACTTAAAATCAATGGGCGGCCATTTTGTGTGAATACCTTTAATTAAATTTTTGTAAGAAAAAGGAAACGCATGGCTAAACTTTACATCATTATATTAGATTTATTACTGCTCCATTAAGTTTAAATGCATAATCTTTCAATTGAAACCATTAATTTTCATTTTCCTGACATCACATTATATTCCCCCTTGAAAACGTGCTACTGCCCCTTTAAGATGTAAATGTAATCTCTGTTTAAGCAACATTTTCACGAAAAGGAATATTTTACAAATAGACAATAATAAATAAACATTTACAAGAATTAAACCTCATCAAAGAACCGTAAATGTAGAAATATACGTCACTATGTAAAGTTATGAATTGAAAATAGATGCCCGCAAACACATGTACGTGGTAAAAATATTATTTCTATTTCTATCAAGCTTGAAGGTTCCTTTACAAGATGCAGATGCAACAATAATATATGACCTTAAAGGGACAGTAACACGTTTTAGGGGAATATAAGGTGATGTCAGGAAAATGAAAATAAATGGTTCCAATCTAAAGACAAGGTATTTAAACTAAATCAAGCAGTTATTAATCAAATGTATAATGTTAAGTTAGGCCATGCTATTCATTTTCTTAAACAAAATGAATTAAAGGTGTTCACACACAAAATGCCGGCCAATGGATTTTATATATGTGAATCTTTATCATTTGTTCTTTCACTATGGATGATTGATTTGTGTAATGAAATTTGTTACACTATGAAAGTAATACATTTAGCATTAACGTACAGTTATAGGGGGGAAATTTAAAAAACGTGCTACTGCCCTTTTAAGTTAAATCACCAATTTAGGTGTGTACACCAATCGTATAATGTCGTCTCTGTCACGTTGAATAAGAGAAAGATTTTCTGTAAATTCCTCACGATATAACAGCATCTGTTTGATAAATTGTGACGGCAAAACTTAAATCTCAAAGTCTCAAAAGACCCTAAAGCAACAAAAATAAATAAATTAGCCTTCTAAAGTCAAGAGAATAGTAGCAATATTGTTCAGGGCTCCTTTTTATTTTTTTTTAAATAAAAAATAAAAATAATAAAATTAGTAAAGAGCTCTTTTTTCAACGACTGAATGTTAGTCTAAGAATGTCACTGAAGCTCAGATTATTTTAATAATCTATGCTAGTCGTAAATAAAGCTTTAATGAATCATTCTATATCTAACATTTACAAATGATATTTATTATAAGGTTAAAATAACTTGAAACCAAAACACAATAAAATCCTTAATCACTGTGTTTATTGTCATTTATTTGAAAGATGATGGATACATAATCCTTTTTTAGATTTTGAATAAAGGGTAAATGGCATTGCATTTAAGAAAAAGAGGTATTCCAAATGAAGTTTTGAAAATGAGGTTTGATGAAACAAGTTGAAATACATAGATATTTTAGTCATTCAAAAGATGAATTATAACATAGGAAAAGACTCCAAAAAATGATGTTCCCTGCGTTGATTAATTAGCTACAGCACTGCTATGTAGATAAAAGAAAAACATTTAACCATTAACAACATATGTGAGTAGACCTTCCAATTTATATCTCATTGATAATTTGATTGATGGTATTATATATATATAAATATAAACCATTCCTTTCTGCTCATTTAGCTAATGGTAGTCATATTAATATCTTTCATTCTAAATCATTAACAGAAATATTGTTTTGAAAATAATAAACAAGAATACACTCTTCGTCAAACTTTAACAGATGTTGCTTGTTTCAACCATTCTACAATATCCGTTTGCATGTATGTATATGTCATGTAATCTGAAAACATTTTACATTTTATATCCAGTTTGATCCAGTTTCCGATTCAAGATACACACAAACCTAACTAATTTCTAATAAACTGTAACTTTAATCTGCTTCGCATATTTTAAACTCAAACTTGGACAAATGCCTCATTTTTGGGAGGGGCAGGATTTATTACTTTGTTTACCTCTCGTTGAAAATATGATTGTGAAGAAACATCAAACCATTCTCAACAGGGTAAAAACATAATACTCTTACCAGTGAATGTCTTTTTTTAATCACATACTCATGTTTTGTGAAGAGGCAGCCACAATGTAATTCTTCAAATTACCGTACTTTTATTGTCTTTTATTATATGTACGGACTATATCCTTCTTTCTGGTTGGTCCACTTGGTCACATGACAGCATTGACGTCAATCAATGTCAACCTGTGTGAGTCGCGAGAGGTTGATATAACAATCCACCTCTGGTAGCTAAAAATAGATTTGAGAATACGTCACTCCGCACATCACATGTTATGCTGTTCATCGAGCAATAGTCATCGCTTTGTGAATGTTTATGAATTAGAGTTATGTCCCTTATATTTTCAAGCTTTAGAGTGATGTCCCTTACTTTCACGGAAGAAAAATAATTCAAAAACATTTTTGATAATAAAACAATTATAGACTTTAGATTAGGTTGATCCAATGATTTGTCGACTTTGGACACGTGATATTCACCGAGGCAACGCCTCGGTGAATATCACATGTCCAAGGTCGACAAATCATTGGATCAACCTCACTTGAAATATATAATTGTTTAATATTGTACTTGTATGTTTGTTCAGAAGCACTTGCCCTCAATAATGCCAAAATGCTGAAGTTGCAACATTACGAAACCTAGAAATTTATTCACGCGTTAAACGCACTTCAAGATATATTTGTAAACGCATCATAATAGAGTACAATATAGAAGTTATTTAACCGTTCTATTACTGCGCGTGATTTTTTCCGGAAATGTGAACATAAGATGTTTTCAAAGTAATTGAGTTTATTTGGCTACCGAAGACATTATGTAACCCTGCTTAAGTTGCATTTATCCATTTTCTCCCAACAGAGTCCTAAAATATCAATTCAACCTCTGTCCGAATTAGACCAAGCCTGTGGTTTCCGGCTGTTTCCCTGGCTGAAAACACTTAGCACAACATCCCATTTGATTTATTTTAGCAGATGACAAATTCTAAGATGGGTGGTTTACATCACAATGCCTTTGCCATGACTCAGTAGCCAAAATGATGAATTTTAGACAATATTGCACAACTAACTTTCATTGCATCCAATTAGGCATATTCCATTCTAGCTCACAAACTCAGCTAACTAGAATAGGGGCTCGATCAACATTTTATTACTTGATCTGCTTCTGTAGGTAGAGAATGCATTTGCAGTCATGGATCGGAATATACCGTACTGTGTATTGTGGTGTTGTTGAGTGTACATACGTATATTCAATGTACATCCTAGGCATAATTTAAATTTGAAACTACATAAAAACAGTATTAGTTACTTTGTCCTTCCATTGTTGTATGACTTTCCGGAATTCATGTATATAAAAAGATCTGACTTTGATGAGAATGCATTAATGACGTCAACTTAAAAGAAAAATTCATTAGATTAAATCGATTTGAGATTACAAACATATAATATTTTATACTAATAACATATTTCTCAACTGGATATGGATGTTATCAAATCAAAAAAGAAAACAAATTCGTTTTTTAATTATCCTGGCGTGAGATTCCACAATGAATTCCAACAAATTACTTTTCTTGATTAAAGTCTATTAACTGTTTTAAATGTCGATTGCCTTTGCTATATATTTCAGAACTGACGCAAGATATTGACATTTTTATCTGATGCTGTAAAATTCAAATCTCAAATTGCTTTCTTACAATCTATTTTGGAAATTAATTTGAAAATGTAATATAGATTCTCATATTAATAATCTATGATGTGGGTATCCGTGTTAAATATGTTAACTAAGGTTTTATATATCAACATTTGAGAAAATGTTATTTTGGCTAAGTTAATATGAAACAGAATCCTTTGTAGATTCGGCTTTTTGATCGGTAATTGGTCTTAAACTACATAACATAGATCATTTATAGGCAACACTATTCATTCCTCTAGCTTGTATTCCCAAGAGCCAGTCCAAGCTCAGCAACTTCAATATACCGGATTAACAAAGCCACTGACAGATTATCCACTGACAGTTTTGTTGTTGATTTATGGTACATGTCCCAAGCAATTGTCAAAGCAATATCTTTTCTAATCAATCAACCTATTAGTGTCAGTTAACCAAAGAGAAGTGCCAACCTACTAAAAGCGATTAAAGTCAAGTAAGTTGAACATGTAAGATCTTTTCAAGTTACTGTTTATTTATTCTAAATTCCATAAAACTAGTGTAATTGTTATATATACCATTTTTATTTGCGTTTAACAAGACTCTTTAACTTTACACTCCATGACGTTTTTAAAAGGACAGAAAATACTAGGTTTATTAGATACATTTTCGTCAACTCCAAATTTGCCATTTCGTTAAATATCTACCTGTCGCGTAACGTACATTGTTGAATTCTTTTGTTGTGTTTAGAGAGCAAACGTTTAAGTGTAATAAATCTCCAGATGTAGTTTTCTATATACATGGATATATGTGTGTATACATAAACAAACATTTATATTTCCAATTTGAAACTGTAAGTTTGTTCCTTTTAAAATCATCTTAGGTGGCTCACAACTTGGCCCACAAATCTTGCATTTGAATCATTATTTTTCTAAATGCAAAGAACAACTATTAACTTATTACCCTCAGGTTTGTAAATTCGATGTCATCCCCAATTTACACTAATGTTAACAAAATTTAGCAAAATTTGGAAAGAAAGATTCAAGAAACGATTATATTACCAATTATGCAACTAGCCATAAATATAGTATTATGGCGCTTCCACAAGAATTCAATATCATGTGATTGTATAATTGACCGGTAGTCTCTCAATAAACCCTGTCTGTCTCTCTGTCTTCCTAAAATCCTTTTTTGCAAATGATCCAAACTGCTATTTCAGTTCGACAGTTGAATCTTTCCCCTTTCTCTGAATTCTTTCATCTTTTGAAACGACAGCTAATTTTGACAACAGTTATTTTGATCGAACATTTCGAAAGGTCAGAGAGAGAGAGAGAGAGAGACAGAGAGACAGAGAGAGAGACAGAGAGAGAGAGAGAGAGAGAGACAGAGAGAGAGACAGAGAGAGAGAGAGAGAGACAGAGAGACAGAGAGAGAGATGGGTCTCTTAATATAATGCAAGCAGGGTCTAACTGCGAAATCAAATATCATCGTTATTGACTTTCTCATTCAATGAATGAATTCAAAGCTGTTAATGGCTCGGTTACCCTGTCGTTTTATCAAGATGGTTTATCTTCACATTTCTATGCATTATCAAGTTACTATTGCTACTGTAAATGCTGTATTGTTCTTATATAAAAGGATTGTGATTCATGGCCTCGTTGAAAAATAGAAATAATGCAGACCTCTTGGTTGTTTCATATCGTGTTAGCATATTGTCTTCAACCACGTGAATACGGATCGGCAATGAAGCTATAAAGCTTATATAAATACCTCTCGATTATAATTGTACATTACAACAAACATCAATAAAAAGCAATAAGATGCATGAAAAGGAGCAAGCAACCTATGCGAATCTTTATGAAGGAATGAACAGGAATAAGTTTCAAAGTATTTATAGTTTTGTATTAGTTGTAGATTCATCTTATGAAGTTGTGATTGTAGCCCTCAAAGGGGCAGTAGCACGATTTTTGATAATTTTTTATTCTAAAATTTTCACTGATAATTGTAAGATAATGTTAAATGTATTATTTTGACAGTGTCAAAAATCTCATTACAGTAGCCAATCATCCATAGTCAGAGGACAAAGTATTCAGATTCACATAAAATCCACTGGCGGCCATTTTTGTGTGAACACCTTGAATTCATCTTGTGTAAGAAACAGGAATCGCATGGCTAAACTTTACATTATATATTTGAATTGTTACTGCTCCATTTAGTTTAAATACGTTGTCTTTCAATTGGGACCATTAATATTCATTTTCCTGACATCACGATATATTTCCCCATAAAACGTGCAACTGCCCCTTTAAAATAGATTTCATTTCATAGGCTAGAATAGATGGGACAACTTTGCAAATATTGAGATTATAACCTGAGGAAGTTTGTCATGTGACTTTTACGAAACGAGTGTGATTTTGTATTACCTGAGCGATAGCGAGGATTTTGCACAATTTGCACGAGTTTCCTGAAAGTCACATGACACACTTTCAAGGGTAATACTTTCTTTTACCGATTCTTTTCCATTTACCATCTTAGAAATATCCAAGAAACGGGCCGCTTCCCTTGCGACGGCGGCTACAGTGACATCATTAACAATGGTGTTATGACGTCACAGGCGGAAAAATACGGAATATTGCGCTACAACAATCGCGATATGTGCAACAAAAGACATATGTGCATAATATAGATACATGATATGGGTAATAAAATGAGATATGTCTTCGTAGAGGTTTCCACAGGAGCAGGATGACCTGAGTGACATAAATATGTCGTTTTCACATCTGCGCATCCGAAGCAGTACACCCAAGTCTAAGACGCAGATATGGCAGAAACGGGTGCCAACATTCAGATTGAATCTATTTACATACTGTTGCGTTGTAGAGGGCATACGTTGTTTTAAAATGTGGTCAAAGTAGGAGCATTAGAAATATTATCAGGTAAATTATTCCATTGTCTTGCAGCATCAGGTGAATGTAGAACAGTACAAATTAGAACGGCAGTCTGTGTTCACTCACCTAAAATACTCTTGCTGGTAAAAGACGCATAAGTGTTCTGGTGCCAAATTGTCAGTCACTGAAAGCTCAATTCATAAAAAGCTAACTTCAAAACCCGTATTTATTAAGTAGTGATGTTTTATCTAAAAAAGCCTTGCCAAAATAAAATATAAAACAGTTAAACATCGGTAAATTATAAGAGTTTTATGCGGCGATAATTGCCAAACTTCCCCAAAAGTGTAATTTGATTGAGAAGCAGTTGCAGGAAAGAATAATGTTTGAACTAATTGACGTGGACAGGAAGATTTCGAGACGCTATGTTGTTCGAAAACAGGACAACGAGGCCCATCAGTCAGTCAAACGTGACTTTGGAAACCTATCTAAAGCATTCAGAATGCGAATGTATTTGACTGTTTCAACATGTTCATTGAAAGCATGTTTTTATCATCTAATTGCCATTTCGGGATGAACAATGACATTCTTTCACCGTCCTATCATTTTTCCAATTCAACTACCTGGGGAGTAATCAACCGGCATCCAAGATATGTGGCGCTCAGGTTAGGGACCAGTCTATGCCTCACAGGGTACCCACTCACAGCTGGGTTAACTGAGACACATAGTTACAGCAGTTTGTCCAACATTGCTGAACGCTGATAACCGACAGCTAGGCGTATGCACGTGTTCATGTATCCACCATCCAGCCACTGACATGAATTCGTGGAATCTTTTAAGTGCGCAGTTTTTGTTGCACTACACACTAGGGATCCAGGGTGACACTTAAAGAGTTCTAACAGAGGGGAACTCTAGATTTTTACACCTTGGCCTGGATGGGATTCGGACTCCGGACCTCAGCAAAGTGAGACCGGCGCTCTAGCCGACTGAGCTATCCCGTATATAATCAACATCATCAGTGTAATCATAGCTTGTGGTAAGAATTTGAATACCCATTGACATTAAAGATTGTATATACAGCTGCGTATCTTAAGTTTGTTCACTTACCTTCGTCTTCTAGTGCAAATATCATATAATTCGTGACGTCTTTGAGACATCATATCATTGTGAAAACGAAACCGAATTATAACATAGGAAAAGACTCCAAAACATGATGTTCCCTGCGTTGATTAATTAGCTACAGCACTGCTATGTAGATAAAAGAAAAACATTTAACCATTAACAACATATGTGAGTAGACCTTCCAATTTATATCTCATTGATAATTTGATTGATGGTATTATATATATATAAATATAAACCATTCCTTTCTGCTCATTTAGCTAATGGTAGTCATATTAATATCTTTCATTCTAAATCATTAACAGAAATATTGTTTTGAAAATAATAAACAAGAATACACTCTTCGTCAAACTTTAACAGATGTTGCTTGTTTCAACCATTCTACAATATCCGTTTGCATGTATGTATATGTCATGTAATCTGAAAACATTTTACATTTTATATCCAGTTTGATCCAGTTTCCGATTCAAGATACACACAAACCTAACTAATTTCTAATAAACTGTAACTTTAATCTGCTTCGCATATTTTAAACTCAAACTTGGACAAATGCCTCATTTTTGGGAGGGGCAGGATTTATTACTTTGTTTACCTCTCGTTGAAAATATGATTGTGAAGAAACATCAAACCATTCTCAACAGGGTAAAAACATAATACTCTTGCCAGTGAATGTCTTTTTTTAATCACATACTCATGTTTTGTGAAGAGGCAGCCACAATGTAATTCTTCAAATTACCGTACTTTTATTGTCTTTTATTATATGTACGGACTATATCCTTCTTTCTGGTTGGTCCACTTGGTCACATGACAGCATTGACGTCAATCAATGTCAACCTGTGTGAGTCGCGAGAGGTTGATATAACAATCCACCTCTGGTAGCTAAAAATAGATTTGAGAATACGTCACTCCGCACATCACATGTTATGCTGTTCATCGAGCAATAGTCATCGCTTTGTGAATGTTTATGAATTAGAGTTATGTCCCTTATATTTTCAAGCTTTAGAGTGATGTCCCTTACTTTCACGGAAGAAAAATAATTCAAAAACATTTTTGATAATAAAACAATTATAGACTTTAGATTAGGTTGATCCAATGATTTGTCGACTTTGGACATGTGATATTCACCGAGGCGTTGCCTCGGTGAATATCACATGTCCAAGGTCGACAAATCATTGGATCAACCTCACTTGAAATATATAATTGTTTAATATTGTACTTGTATGTTTGTTCAGAAGCACTTGCCCTCAATAATGCCAAAATGCTGAAGTTGCAACATTACGAAACCTAGAAATTTATTCACGCGTTAAACGCACTTCAAGATATATTTGTAAACGCATCATAATAGAGTACAATATAGAAGTTATTTTACCGTTCTATTACTGCGCGTGATTTTTTCCGCAAATGTGAACATAAGATGTTTTCAAAGTAATTGAGTTTATTTGGCTACCGAAGACATTATGTAACCCTGCTTAAGTTGCATTTATCCATTTTCTCCCAACAGAGTCCTAAAATATCAATTCAACCTCTGTCCGAATTAGACCAAGCCTGTGGTTTCCGGCTGTTTCCCTGGCTGAAAACACTTAGCACAACATCCCATTTGATTTATTTTAGCAGATGACAAATTCTAAGATGGGTGGTTTACATCACAATGCCTTTGCCATGACTCAGTAGCCAAAATGATGAATTTTAGACAATATTGCACAACTAACTTTCATTGCATCCAATTAGGCATATTCCATTCTAGCTCACAAACTCAGCTAACTAGAATAGGGGCTCGATCAACATTTTATTACTTGATCTGCTTCTGTAGGTAGAGAATGCATTTGCAGTCATGGATCGGAATATACCGTACTGTGTATTGTGGTGTTGTTGAGTGTACATACGTATATTCAATGTACATCCTAGGCATAATTTAATTTTGAAACTACATAAAAACAGTATTAGTTACTTTGTCCTTCCATTGTTGTATGACTTTCCGGAATTCATGTATATAAAAAGATCTGACTTTGATGAGAATGCATTAATGACGTCAACTTAAAAGAAAAATTCATTAGATTAAATCGATTTGAGATTACAAACATATAATATTTTATACTAATAACATATTTCTCAACTGGATATGGATGTTATCAAATCAAAAAAGAAAACAAATTCGTTTTTTAATTATCCTGGCGTGAGATTCCACAATGAATTCCAACAAATTACTTTTCTTGATTAAAGTCTATTAACTGTTTTAAATGTCGATTGCCTTTGCTATATATTTCAGAACTGACGCAAGATATTGACATTTTTATCTGATGCTGTAAAATTCAAATCTCAAATTGCTTTCTTACAATCTATTTTGGAAATTAATTTGAAAATGTAATATAGATTCTCATATTAATAATCTATGATGTGGGTATCCGTGTTAAATATGTTAACTAAGGTTTTATATATCAACATTTGAGAAAATGTTATTTTGGCTAAGTTAATATGAAACAGAATCCTTTGTAGATTCGGCTTTTTGATCGGTAATTGGTCTTAAACTACATAACATAGATCATTTATAGGCAACACTATTCATTCCTCTAGCTTGTATTCCCAAGAGCCAGTCCAAGCTCAGCAACTTCAATATACCGGATTAACAAAGCCACTGACAGATTATCCACTGACAGTTTTGTTGTTGATTTATGGTACATGTCCCAAGCAATTGTCAAAGCAATATCTTTTCTAATCAATCAACCTATTAGTGTCAGTTAACCAAAGAGAAGTGCCAACCTACTAAAAGCGATTAAAGTCAAGTAAGTTGAACATGTAAGATCTTTTCAAGTTACTGTTTATTTATTCTAAATTCCATAAAACTAGTGTAATTGTTATATATACCATTTTTATTTGCGTTTAACAAGACTCTTTAACTTTACACTCCATGACGTTTTTAAAAGGACAGAAAATACTAGGTTAATTAGATACATTTTCGTCAACTCCAAATTTGCCATTTCGTTAAATATCTACCTGTCGCGTAACGTACATTGTTGAATTCTTTTGTTGTGTTTAGAGAGCAAACGTTTAAGTGTAATAAATCTCCAGATGTAGTTTTCTATATACATGGATATATGTGTGTATACATAAACAAACATTTATATTTCCAATTTGAAACTGTAAGTTTGTTCCTTTTAAAATCATCTTAGGTGGCTCACAACTTGGCCCACAAATCTTGCATTTGAATCATTATTTTTCTAAATGCAAAGAACAACTATTAACTTATTACCCTCAGGTTTGTAAATTCGATGTCATCCCCAATTTACACTAATGTTAACAAAATTTAGCAAAATTTGGAAAGAAAGATTCAAGAAACGATTATATTACCAATTATGCAACTAGCCATAAATATAGTATTATGGCGCTTCCACAAGAATTCAATATCATGTGATTGTATAATTGACCGGTAGTCTCTCAATAAACCCTGTCTGTCTCTCTGTCTTCCTAAAATCCTTTTTTGCAAATGATCCAAACTGCTATTTCAGTTCGACAGTTGAATCTTTCCCCTTTCTCTGAATTCTTTCATCTTTTGAAACGACAGCTAATTTTGACAACAGTTATTTTGATCGAACATTTCGAAAGGTCAGAGAGAGAGAGAGAGAGAGACAGAGAGACAGAGAGAGAGACAGAGAGAGAGAGAGAGAGACAGAGAGAGAGACAGAGAGAGAGAGAGAGACAGAGAGACAGAGAGAGAGATGGGTCTCTTAATATAATGCAAGCAGGGTCTAACTGCGAAATCAAATATCATCGTTATTGACTTTCTCATTCAATGAATGAATTCAAAGCTGTTAATGGCTCGGTTACCCTGTCGTTTTATCAAGATGGTTTATCTTCACATTTCTATGCATTATCAAGTTACTATTGCTACTGTAAATGCTGTATTGTTCTTATATAAAAGGATTGTGATTCATGGCCTCGTTGAAAAATAGAAATAATGCAGACCTCTTGGTTGTTTCATATCGTGTTAGCATATTGTCTTCAACCACGTGAATACGGATCGGCAATGAAGCTATAAAGCTTATATAAATACCTCTCGATTATAATTGTACATTACAACAAACATCAATAAAAAGCAATAAGATGCATGAAAAGGAGCAAGCAACCTATGCGAATCTTTATGAAGGAATGAACAGGAATAAGTTTCAAAGTATTTATAGTTTTGTATTAGTTGTAGATTCATCTTATGAAGTTGTGATTGTAGCCCTCAAAGGGGCAGTAGCACGATTTTTGATAATTTTTTATTCTAAAATTTTCACTGATAATTGTAAGATAATGTTAAATGTATTATTTTGACAGTGTCAAAAATCTCATTACAGTAGCCAATCATCCATAGTCAGAGGACAAAGTATTCAGATTCACATAAAATCCACTGGCGGCCATTTTTGTGTGAACACCTTGAATTCATCTTGTGTAAGAAACAGGAATCGCATGGCTAAACTTTACATTATATATTTGAATTGTTACTGCTCCATTTAGTTTAAATACGTTGTCTTTCAATTGGGACCATTAATATTCATTTTCCTGACATCACGATATATTTCCCCATAAAACGTGCAACTGCCCCTTTAAAATAGATTTCATTTCATAGGCTAGAATAGATGGGACAACTTTGCAAATATTGAGATTATAACCTGAGGAAGTTTGTCATGTGACTTTTACGAAACGAGTGTGATTTTGTATTACCTGAGCGATAGCGAGGATTTTGCACAATTTGCACGAGTTTCCTGAAAGTCACATGACACACTTTCAAGGGTAATACTTTCTTTTACCGATTCTTTTCCATTTACCATCTTAGAAATATCCAAGAAACGGGCCGCTTCCCTTGCGACGGCGGCTACAGTGACATCATTAACAATGGTGTTATGACGTCACAGGCGGAAAAATACGGAATATTGCGCTACAACAATCGCGATATGTGCAACAAAAGACATATGTGCATAATATAGATACATGATATGGGTAATAAAATGAGATATGTCTTCGTAGAGGTTTCCACAGGAGCAGGATGACCTGAGTGACATAAATATGTCGTTTTCACATCTGCGCATCCGAAGCAGTACACCCAAGTCTAAGACGCAGATATGGCAGAAACGGGTGCCAACATTCAGATTGAATCTATTTACATACTGTTGCGTTGTAGAGGGCATACGTTGTTTTAAAATGTGGTCAAAGTAGGAGCATTAGAAATATTATCAGGTAAATTATTCCATTGTCTTGCAGCATCAGGTGAATGTAGAACAGTACAAATTAGAACGGCAGTCTGTGTTCACTCACCTAAAATACTCTTGCTGGTAAAAGACGCATAAGTGTTCTGGTGCCAAATTGTCAGTCACTGAAAGCTCAATTCATAAAAAGCTAACTTCAAAACCCGTATTTATTAAGTAGTGATGTTTTATCTAAAAAAGCCTTGCCAAAATAAAATATAAAACAGTTAAACATCGGTAAATTATAAGAGTTTTATGCGGCGATAATTGCCAAACTTCCCCAAAAGTGTAATTTGATTGAGAAGCAGTTGCAGGAAAGAATAATGTTTGAACTAATTGACGTGGACAGGAAGATTTCGAGACGCTATGTTGTTCGAAAACAGGACAACGAGGCCCATCAGTCAGTCAAACGTGACTTTGGAAACCTATCTAAAGCATTCAGAATGCGAATGTATTTGACTGTTTCAACATGTTCATTGAAAGCATGTTTTTATCATCTAATTGCCATTTCGGGATGAACAATGACATTCTTTCACCGTCCTATCATTTTTCCAATTCAACTACCTGGGGAGTAATCAACCGGCATCCAAGATATGTGGCGCTCAGGTTAGGGACCAGTCTATGCCTCACAGGGTACCCACTCACAGCTGGGTTAACTGAGACACATAGTTACAGCAGTTTGTCCAACATTGCTGAACGCTGATAACCGACAGCTAGGCGTATGCACGTGTTCATGTATCCACCATCCAGCCACTGACATGAATTCGTGGAATCTTTTAAGTGCGCAGTTTTTGTTGCACTACACACTAGGGATCCAGGGTGACACTTAAAGAGTTCTAACAGAGGGGAACTCTAGATTTTTACACCTTGGCCTGGATGGGATTCGGACTCCGGACCTCAGCAAAGTGAGACCGGCGCTCTAGCCGACTGAGCTATCCCGTATATAATCAACATCATCAGTGTAATCATAGCTTGTGGTAAGAATTTGAATACCCATTGACATTAAAGATTGTATATACAGCTGCGTATCTTAAGTTTGTTCACTTACCTTCGTATTCTAGTGCAAATATCATATAATTCGTAACGTCTTTGAGACATCATATCATTGTGAAAACGAAACCGAATTATAACATAGGAAAAGACTCCAAAACATGATGTTCCCTGCGTTGATTAATTAGCTACAGCACTGCTATGTAGATAAAAGAAAAACATTTAACCATTAACAACATATGTGAGTAGACCTTCCAATTTATATCTCATTGATAATTTGATTGATGGTATTATATATATATAAATATAAACCATTCCTTTCTGCTCATTTAGCTAATGGTAGTCATATTAATATCTTTCATTCTAAATCATTAACAGAAATATTGTTTTGAAAATAATAAACAAGAATACACTCTTCGTCAAACTTTAACAGATGTTGCTTGTTTCAACCATTCTACAATATCCGTTTGCATGTATGTATATGTCATGTAATCTGAAAACATTTTACATTTTATATCCAGTTTGATCCAGTTTCCGATTCAAGATACACACAAACCTAACTAATTTCTAATAAACTGTAACTTTAATCTGCTTCGCATATTTTAAACTCAAACTTGGACAAATGCCTCATTTTTGGGAGGGGCAGGATTTATTACTTTGTTTACCTCTCGTTGAAAATATGATTGTGAAGAAACATCAAACCATTCTCAACAGGGTAAAAACATAATACTCTTGCCAGTGAATGTCTTTTTTTAATCACATACTCATGTTTTGTGAAGAGGCAGCCACAATGTAATTCTTCAAATTACCGTACTTTTATTGTCTTTTATTATATGTACGGACTATATCCTTCTTTCTGGTTGGTCCACTTGGTCACATGACAGCATTGACGTCAATCAATGTCAACCTGTGTGAGTCGCGAGAGGTTGATATAACAATCCACCTCTGGTAGCTAAAAATAGATTTGAGAATACATCACTCCGCACATCACATGTTATGCTGTTCATCGAGCAATAGTCATCGCTTTGTGAATGTTTATGAATTAGAGTTATGTCCCTTATATTTTCAAGCTTTAGAGTGATGTCCCTTACTTTCACGGAAGAAAAATAATTCAAAAACATTTTTGATAATAAAACAATTATAGACTTTAGATTAGGTTGATCCAATGATTTGTCGACTTTGGACACGTGATATTCACCGAGGCAACGCCTCGGTGAATATCACATGTCCAAGGTCGACAAATCATTGGATCAACCTCACTTGAAATATATAATTGTTTAATATTGTACTTGTATGTTTGTTCAGAAGCACTTGCCCTCAATAATGCCAAAATGCTGAAGTTGCAACATTACGAAACCTAGAAATTTATTCACGCGTTAAACGCACTTCAAGATATATTTGTAAACGCATCATAATAGAGTACAATATAGAAGTTATTTTACCGTTCTATTACTGCGCGTGATTTTTTCCGCAAATGTGAACATAAGATGTTTTCAAAGTAATTGAGTTTATTTGGCTACCGAAGACATTATGTAACCCTGCTTAAGTTGCATTTATCCATTTTCTCCCAACAGAGTCCTAAAATATCAATTCAACCTCTGTCCGAATTAGACCAAGCCTGTGGTTTCCGGCTGTTTCCCTGGCTGAAAACACTTAGCACAACATCCCATTTGATTTATTTTAGCAGATGACAAATTCTAAGATGGGTGGTTTACATCACAATGCCTTTGCCATGACTCAGTAGCCAAAATGATGAATTTTAGACAATATTGCACAACTAACTTTCATTGCATCCAATTAGGCATATTCCATTCTAGCTCACAAACTCAGCTAACTAGAATAGGGGCTCGATCAACATTTTATTACTTGATCTGCTTCTGTAGGTAGAGAATGCATTTGCAGTCATGGATCGGAATATACCGTACTGTGTATTGTGGTGTTGTTGAGTGTACATACGTATATTCAATGTACATCCTAGGCATAATTTAATTTTGAAACTACATAAAAACAGTATTAGTTACTTTGTCCTTCCATTGTTGTATGACTTTCCGGAATTCATGTATATAAAAAGATCTGACTTTGATGAGAATGCATTAATGACGTCAACTTGAAAGAAAAATTCATTAGATTAAATCGATTTGAGATTACAAACATATAATATTTTATACTAATAACATATTTCTCAACTGGATATGGATGTTATCAAATCAAAAAAGAAAACAAATTCGTTTTTTAATTATCCTGGCGTGAGATTCCACAATGAATTCCAACAAATTACTTTTCTTGATTAAAGTCTATTAACTGTTTTAAATGTCGATTGCCTTTGCTATATATTTCAGAACTGACGCAAGATATTGACATTTTTATCTGATGCTGTAAAATTCAAATCTCAAATTGCTTTCTTACAATCTATTTTGGAAATTAATTTGAAAATGTAATATAGATTCTCATATTAATAATCTATGATGTGGGTATCCGTGTTAAATATGTTAACTAAGGTTTTATATATCAACATTTGAGAAAATGTTATTTTGGCTAAGTTAATATGAAACAGAATCCTTTGTAGATTCGGCTTTTTGATCGGTAATTGGTCTTAAACTACATAACATAGATCATTTATAGGCAACACTATTCATTCCTCTAGCTTGTATTCCCAAGAGCCAGTCCAAGCTCAGCAACTTCAATATACCGGATTAACAAAGCCACTGACAGATTATCCACTGACAGTTTTGTTGTTGATTTATGGTACATGTCCCAAGCAATTGTCAAAGCAATATCTTTTCTAATCAATCAACCTATTAGTGTCAGTTAACCAAAGAGAAGTGCCAACCTACTAAAAGCGATTAAAGTCAAGTAAGTTGAACATGTAAGATCTTTTCAAGTTACTGTTTATTTATTCTAAATTCCATAAAACTAGTGTAATTGTTATATATACCATTTTTATTTGCGTTTAACAAGACTCTTTAACTTTACACTCCATGACGTTTTTAAAAGGACAGAAAATACTAGGTTTATTAGATACATTTTCGTCAACTCCAAATTTGCCATTTCGTTAAATATCTACCTGTCGCGTAACGTACATTGTTGAATTCTTTTGTTGTGTTTAGAGAGCAAACGTTTAAGTGTAATAAATCTCCAGATGTAGTTTTCTATATACATGGATATATGTGTGTATACATAAACAAACATTTATATTTCCAATTTGAAACTGTAAGTTTGTTCCTTTTAAAATCATCTTAGGTGGCTCACAACTTGGCCCACAAATCTTGCATTTGAATCATTATTTTTCTAAATGCAAAGAACAACTATTAACTTATTACCCTCAGGTTTGTAAATTCGATGTCATCCCCAATTTACACTAATGTTAACAAAATTTAGCAAAATTTGGAAAGAAAGATTCAAGAAACGATTATATTACCAATTATGCAACTAGCCATAAATATAGTATTATGGCGCTTCCACAAGAATTCAATATCATGTGATTGTATAATTGACCGGTAGTCTCTCAATAAACCCTGTCTGTCTCTCTGTCTTCCTAAAATCCTTTTTTGCAAATGATCCAAACTGCTATTTCAGTTCGACAGTTGAATCTTTCCCCTTTCTCTGAATTCTTTCATCTTTTGAAACGACAGCTAATTTTGACAACAGTTATTTTGATCGAACATTTCGAAAGGTCAGAGAGAGAGAGAGAGAGAGACAGAGAGACAGAGAGAGAGAGAGAGACAGAGAGAGACAGAGAGAGAGACAGAGAGAGAGAGAGAGAGACAGAGAGACAGAGAGAGAGATGGGTCTCTTAATATAATGCAAGCAGGGTCTAACTGCGAAATCAAATATCATCGTTATTGACTTTCTCATTCAATGAATGAATTCAAAGCTGTTAATGGCTCGGTTACCCTGTCGTTTTATCAAGATGGTTTATCTTCACATTTCTATGCATTATCAAGTTACTATTGCTACTGTAAATGCTGTATTGTTCTTATATAAAAGGATTGTGATTCATGGCCTCGTTGAAAAATAGAAATAATGCAGACCTCTTGGTTGTTTCATATCGTGTTAGCATATTGTCTTCAACCACGTGAATACGGATCGGCAATGAAGCTATAAAGCTTATATAAATACCTCTCGATTATAATTGTACATTACAACAAACATCAATAAAAAGCAATAAGATGCATGAAAAGGAGCAAGCAACCTATGCGAATCTTTATGAAGGAATGAACAGGAATAAGTTTCAAAGTATTTATAGTTTTGTATTAGTTGTAGATTCATCTTATGAAGTTGTGATTGTAGCCCTCAAAGGGGCAGTAGCACGATTTTTGATAATTTTTTATTCTAAAATTTTCACTGATAATTGTAAGATAATGTTAAATGTATTATTTTGACAGTGTCAAAAATCTCATTACAGTAGCCAATCATCCATAGTCAGAGGACAAAGTATTAAGATTCACATAAAATCCACTGGCGGCCATTTTTGTGTGAACACCTTGAATTCATCTTGTGTAAGAAACAGGAATCGCATGGCTAAACTTTACATTATATATTTGAATTGTTACTGCTCCATTTAGTTTAAATACGTTGTCTTTCAATTGGGACCATTAATATTCATTTTCCTGACATCACGATATATTTCCCCAAAAAACGTGAAACTGCCCCTTTAAAATACATTTCATTTCATAGGCTAGAATAGATGGGACAACTTTGCAAATATTGAGATTATAACCTGAGGAAGTTTGTCATGTGACTTTTACGAAACGAGTGTGATTTTGTATTACCTGAGCGATAGCGAGGATTTTGCACAATTTGCACGAGTTTCCTGAAAGTCACATGACACACTTTCAAGGGTAATACTTTCTTTTACCGATTCTTTTCCATTTACCATCTTAGAAATATCCAAGAAACGGGCCGCTTCCCTTGCGACGGCGGCTACAGTGACATCATTAACAATGGTGTTATGACGTCACAGGCGGAAAAATACGGAATATTGCGCTACAACAATCGCGATATGTGCAACAAAAGACATATGTGCATAATATAGATACATGATATGGGTAATAAAATGAGATATGTCTTCGTAGAGGTTTCCACAGGAGCAGGATGACCTGAGTGACATAAATATGTCGTTTTCACATCTGCGCATCCGAAGCAGTACACCCAAGTCTAAGACGCAGATATGGCAGAAACGGGTGCCAACATTCAGATTGAATCTATTTACATACTGTTGCGTTGTAGAGGGCATACGTTGTTTTAAAATGTGGTCAAAGTAGGAGCATTAGAAATATTATCAGGTAAATTATTCCATTGTCTTGCAGCATCAGGTGAATGTAGAACAGTACAAATTAGAACGGCAGTCTGTGTTCACTCACCTAAAATACTCTTGCTGGTAAAAGACGCATAAGTGTTCTGGTGCCAAATTGTCAGTCACTGAAAGCTCAATTCATAAAAAGCTAACTTCAAAACCCGTATTTATTAAGTAGTGATGTTTTATCTAAAAAAGCCTTGCCAAAATAAAATATAAAACAGTTAAACATCGGTAAATTATAAGAGTTTTATGCGGCGATAATTGCCAAACTTCCCCAAAAGTGTAATTTGATTGAGAAGCAGTTGCAGGAAAGAATAATGTTTGAACTAATTGACGTGGACAGGAAGATTTCGAGACGCTATGTTGTTCGAAAACAGGACAACGAGGCCCATCAGTCAGTCAAACGTGACTTTGGAAACCTATCTAAAGCATTCAGAATGCGAATGTATTTGACTGTTTCAACATGTTCATTGAAAGCATGTTTTTATCATCTAATTGCCATTTCGGGATGAACAATGACATTCTTTCACCGTCCTATCATTTTTCCAATTCAACTACCTGGGGAGTAATCAACCGGCATCCAAGATATGTGGCGCTCAGGTTAGGGACCAGTCTATGCCTCACAGGGTACCCACTCACAGCTGGGTTAACTGAGACACATAGTTACAGCAGTTTGTCCAACATTGCTGAACGCTGATAACCGACAGCTAGGCGTATGCACGTGTTCATGTATCCACCATCCAGCCACTGACATGAATTCGTGGAATCTTTTAAGTGCGCAGTTTTTGTTGCACTACACACTAGGGATCCAGGGTGACACTTAAAGAGTTCTAACAGAGGGGAACTCTAGATTTTTACACCTTGGCCTGGATGGGATTCGGACTCCGGACCTCAGCAAAGTGAGACCGGCGCTCTAGCCGACTGAGCTATCCCGTATATAATCAACATCATCAGTGTAATCATAGCTTGTGGTAAGAATTTGAATACCCATTGACATTAAAGATTATATATACAGCTGCGTATCTTAAGTTTGTTCACTTACCTTCGTATTCTAGTGCAAATATCATATAATTCGTAACGTCTTTGAGACATCATATCATTGTGAAAACGAAACCGATAATGATGATAAGATGCAGATAGCTGAAACAAATTGGGCAGGTCATTGAAGTGACCAGGGGTCAAAATTTCGAAAACACTAATTTCTATTTTGCTCTACAAAATCCTTCATAAGTGATCAACAGCTTAAGATCTTATTCATATGTGTTCCTTTACGCCAATGCAACTCAACTGTGCTGGATTTTTTCCTACAAAGTTTACATGAATGATTTTATTCGAAATTTAAGAAAATCCGAATTTCACAAATGTGACCCCATCTGTCTATTTAACCATACCAAATATCGACATTCAGCACCAGTGACAAGACGATCCCGAAATATGATTTGAAAATGGTTATTTTACACATGGACAATTGATGATCCACTTTAAGTGGTCCTGGAGTTATTTTATGTACGTCTAAACGAAACCCAAATTACATGATATTTGAACTAAGATCACAAGCGGGTGAACAAATTTATGGTATGCAGCTGTATATAAATTGGAAGCTTCTTGAGAAACGAATTTAGTGTCTGTGAAGTATAGTACTGAAATATTACAACAAAGGTTCAAGAAACCACTTTCAAAATCAAAACCTTCATTGCAAGTTCTTAACTTCAAGTTAAAAAGACGCAATTTTCGCTTTCAATTATTTTAGAATTTACCCCTAACAGTAGTTAATGAAGACTTTTCAAAGCATGGCTTTTAAGACAGGTTTTATCTTCCTCAACGTTGCATAAACCTTGTAGGTCCTGTTTTGAGCAATGTTTATCGGCACGTAAAGGTCCTTTTGAAGTAAACCCGGCAGCTCTTTGTTTTGAAAATAGCTGTATAACAAAAGATATAACTAGTATCATCTACAAGACTCCGAATGATATATAGTGATTAAAAAAAGAGTTGGTTTTTCACGTAGTGAAAGGTTGTATATAAGAAAGAGTAAACATCAGAAGGTTTGGACTAGATCAATCTTATTTGATACAATAAATTCATTTCGACACATTAGAAATATAATAAATAACACATTTCACAGAGGAGTAATTTTACCTTTAACATTTTTACGAATATATTTATGACAATTTTGTGTTTATTGAAAAATATTAATCTGTGAGACTGACTCTGTTTTGGTTAATGACAAAATGTTGATAGCAAGCCTGAATGGATGTAAAATGGCATTGTATTTCCAGTCGACGTTTTATATGCCTATTGCACAGTAAAATACTCTCAGAATGTATTTGGAAAGCTTGGACGTTTTCTTTAAAATTCCATGAAGTGATTTTAAAAAGGTATCATAAATTCAGTAATTTATGTATTTTTAACATATCTGTAACTTCTGCTTTAAATAAAGATTAAGTACACACTTTACATAACATAATTCATTTGTGGTATATCTACATTATATCAAATTAGCACTTTGACATGCACTATGATATTTAACAATCATCTTTATTGGCATTATCTCATGTCATGCAAAGGGGATTGGCACTATATCTATCATGTAGAGATCCTGTCATCCATATGAAAAGACAAAGTGCTCTTATGTAAATGATTGCATCTAATCGATGTCTTTATTCATTTCATAATAGTTCACATCGTTGAATGAAAATAACATTTTATAACATATGAGTTTGGTTTTCACAAATTTCCGATAAATAAACAAATTGAATTGATATGATTGTTCCCAATCATGCAATCTTTGCATCAATATAACAATTCTTGTAATAATAAACGATTGATCAGGAGAAAGCGATCCTAGTGTCTTTTTTATGATGATCCGAGATCTCATAATTGCAGGATATGCATATGAAATGATCCACTTTCTTTATGTTGTCTGTAGGAAATGCATTAATAACTTTAAATAAAAACTAATGATATCGTGTTCATTTTACAATACAAGTTTTACATCAATTACTTCATGAAAACATTCAGTTTGTGCTAGATAATTGTGTAAATACCCACACCATGTAAACTTTTAAGAAAGTATTTATATTTTAAACTATATTACCTTTCGAATGAGCCAAATTTTAATCATCTATATTGATGAATCTTGATGAAAATATTTTAGATCAGGAGATTATGTATACGTAGCGTGTGATCTCACTATCTACGCCTTTTGTAATTTTCAAAGCTGAAAAAACCCCTAAATTATGCATGGGGAAACGAGTAGGGATAACGGCATGTTTTTTTAAAAAAACCCTTCTAATATAAAAAAAAACATTCCTCTTAATACTGATTGATGAAGTTTTTTGTTTACATAACATTCATCTGGCATACTTGAAAGAACACCCTAAGTGAAACAACTGTTATTGTTTCATGTTCATGAGAATGTCAATCTGAAAGATGATTCATTGGAATATAAATAACTATAACATTTTGATATACTCTGTAGGTTACTTAGGGTAGGCTTATGTACTTTTGGAGTGTTTATATGAGAAAAGCAAGACTTTTTGGGGTATTTTTTCATAACCCATTTTAAGGTCTGATTCATAGTTTTCGACTTGTCATAAACATAATCATTCATTTCCTGTCCTATTTTTTCTTGAAATGTTTCCTATGTTTTTAATCAATGTTTATTTAATGTTTCTGTTCGTCGATAGTCCAGCTTTGACTTGTGTAACTGATATTATATATTATATATTCAATCAAATGCAGACCTACCAAAGAAAAACTCGAAAAAGCAAAAGCATCAAAACGTACACATAAATGCATGACTTAGCATCGAAAAAAAGCTATACCCATCGAAAATTAACGGACAGCAACAATAAAGTGACGATCAGCGCAAAATCAAACACTCGATACGCAACATTCTTACTGCGCATGCTCATTCCAAACGAAACACAATATCTGTTTGATGTGTTCACGATAAGTGACATACATGTATTGTAATCGAAAAAATAGATTATAATTTTGGATATTCATTAGAACTTCTTTATTCATTACAAACGTCTTGCAAGAAGTACAATTTGTTGCCGTCTTTATTTCCCTGTGAATATGTGAAATTGTGCTTTAAAACGTCTCTCTGATTTATCTTCAAATATGAACGTAAAAAAGGTGCTATCAAAGCTCAATATATGTACATCCGGGTCAGTTACTTACGTTATGATTACATAACAGATCCATATTTTGTGAAAAATAAGTCGATAAACCTTAAGGGAGCCGTGTGTCTGAAGTGGATAATCCCGACGAGAGCTAGTTATCGGCCCTGTTTTGGAAGACTTAACAATGTGCAGTCGCCCTCAATCGTGTTTTAAAACCGGAGAGTCAATCGTTTTAATCTTTACTCTTTACATAAAAACAACGTTTCTCAATATTGATTACTTTCTGAAAATGAAAATTTGGTCTATAATTTGGTTTAAAAGGTTTTCTTAGTAACAATATTAAGCACACAAGATCTGCTTAATTCGTTGTTTTAGGACAATTTGGATGATAGTCAGAACATCAACAACATCCACGAACGTCAAATGCATCAGGGTTTTGGTCTGATGAGTTTTTAAGTATGATGGCGTTCAATTCCATACTGAAAGCTCCTTCGTCTACATCTCTTTCAAGATCAAAGCCACACTCCTGCACAAACTCCCACAAACAAAAGATCGAAACCCCTTTCATATAACGTGCAAACCAACGTCACGTTACATTTTAGACACCTCGACGACTGGCCGTCGCAATGCGGTGGAGCAAAACTTCGTCAAAGAGACTTTTTATCGTTTACATTCCTTGTCAGAAATATGTCAATCAAGAACTGATTAATGCTTTACTACAATAAACTGACTTTGGCGCCAAATTGTGTATGCATAGCACACAAGGAGAACAAAAAATGATGTCGACCTGTTTGCCAACACTTTGCTTAGGGCCTTATTAAATTTCACTTCCTTAACATTGAAACTATGTGATATTTTTGCTTTCAACTTTTTTTAAAGATTATATGAGAATCTTCACTACATTTTCGTATTGATATCCATAAATAGATGACTAGAAAGAAAATCGGGATAATGTTTGTAGTTTGTATCATCTTGTGAGAATTTCAATTTCTTGCGTCATTTCGGAAATATATAACAAATGAAATCAACATTTACTAATAGACTTTCATCAAGTGAAGTACTTTGTTATTGTAAAACCTCACGCCAGGGTCATTTAAAATTGATTTGATTTTCTTTTATGATTTAATAACATAACCATACAATTTTAGATTTGTAAATCCAAATTTGTAATAATTATGGAATTTAATATGTTAGTAATCCTAAATCGATTACATGCAATGACTTCTCTTTAAGGTTAATATCATAAACTCATAATAATTAAAGACAGATCTTTTTTCATAAACATAAATGCCTGAAAATAAAATGAAAATGACAAACTTTTTTACATTTATTTGATTTCAATTTGAAATCATGTCCAGGATGCACATTGAAAATACGTATGTACGATGTGGAGCAAATCAACGTCAAAATACAATGTATTGTATATTTCAATCTGTGACTGACAAACTAAACATGTCTATTGGAGAAAGATAAACTAAATGAGTTTGAAAACAACATATCTTCACCTTTCCAAGAATTACGCTCATCGATTTCTATTCTGTTTAATTACACAAGAGAGACAGATAATATAACTTCTATACCTTGTGTTCTTCCTTCCTAGAGTAATGATGCTTTTATGAAGTAATCCCTAAGTAGGTTATATATGTAATGATCTTTATAACATTGCAACATTAACATTTTGAAATAACTGTTTGAAGGTTAGTCCCTTTTGATAGACATTAGAATTATACTTGTATGACATTTTAGATTCTATTAATTAAGAAAAACATGTGTCTATTAACCTACGTGTATGTGTTAAGTTTTTATTTTGTTGAAACTATGGTGATGTTTCTTCATAATAACATTGTTAACGAGAGGTTAAGAAAGATGTGATAATTTTCCTTAACCATGTCCCTTCCTAGCTGAGGCATTTGGGCAACTTTGAGTATAATATATGCGAAACAGATTATTGTTAAAGTATATTCCAATTTTGGGAACGTCCTTTGTATTGGTAGGTAATAAAAATTGATACAAAGCGTTCTGAACGTTTACAGACTTGATTACACAAACCTACAAAAGCTTTTGGTAAGAGTTGGATATAGCAAAAATAATATTGAAGCTTATTGGTGTGGTTGATAATATGCTGGGCTCCCATGCCAAATACCCGGTTCAATACCCAAATTTTGTGACCAGCGTTTTTTCATTACGTCCTTATACGTTTTGAAATGGGATCAGAATTTAAAGGAAAATTCCAATGAAACATTAACAATAACCCATAAAATAGTGTTTATTGATGAATCCTTTAATTTTAACTAATTCATTTTAAATGTATTACCAAATCTGCAATAAAATTCAAACTTGGAAAAGATCATGTTTATCAAAAGTCATTCCAAATACTTCATATGGAATATCGCAATATCTGTTCGTCTTTTAATACAATGACATTCAAACATTTATAAAGATCAAAAAAAGGATCACGTATCCCTCATCTCTCATAGAAATCACAATAAACACGATATTTAGGAGTTTACTGTTTTGGAATGAAATTTTCTTAACCTTTTAGTAAATATCATACGACATTGTCAATGGGTGAAACAGTATGATTCACTAAAGGTTTATCTATGACTAAAATATATTATGAAAATAATCTGAGCTTCAGTGACATTCTAACTGCAAATAAAATATCACATTCAAGCTTTCTATATTATATTTACTATTACCTTCTTTTTTCTGTATTAGTCATTGAATACACTATGAGATGCTAGAGAGTCTGTTATCATTTGAGTGGTGAGTTTTAAGTTTAACAATCGCAGTTTATCAAACAGATGCTGTTATATCTTGAGGAATTTATAGAAAAGAAAGAAAGGTTACAACAAAAGAAAGGTTACATTTTACGATTGGTGTGCCCCTCTTAATTGATACTAATTGAAGGTCATATATTAATTGTTTTCAAAACAAGATTGAAGATTACAATTATATAGACATGATATTTGTGCATGTGAACTTCTTTAAAAGAATTTATTTTCATTTCAATAGATACTTAGTGACACTAATTTACGTAAGTTCTTATTTGGGATTGGTTACATGAACGCCTCTTTGATAAGGCCAAATTCTCGTTAATGATCGTGGCTTTATTGTAAAATGTCTTTTTCTTGGAAGTGATGCATAAACAGACCAATTCTCTACATACAGAGGCAGATAAAGTCATGACATGTTGATGGAGCCTCTGTTCTTATTTTACCAAACCGTTGACGAAAAAAATGCACCACAATCCATTTGAATTTTGTTCCGTCAGTGACAAGGCTTGTTCATATAACATTGCTTTTGCCATGAGTCATAAGTCAAAATGATGATGCTATGAAATGTTTTTAGCTAGTTGTGTACCTAAGTTTTTTTAACCTCTGCATGTTAAGCTTCAAGTAAGTTTGCATCTTCACGTTCCTTCATGTTAACATTTATTATCTGCATGTGTGGTCGTGTGATTGACATATGCAAACCTCATCATAATGAAAAGCGTTTGGATGTGATGCTAATTTCATGCATGTACACACGGACAGATATCATAAATTACACGCCTAATCAAAATACAAATTGCAAACTTTTGTCTCATTTTGTGGTGAACACAACCCTTTTTTGTTGAGAAAATATCTGCCACAATGTGTTACTTGTAGCCGATATTATTTCAATAGTCTGTACTAGCTGTGTTTATGCTGTACAATGTCGCAAAGGAAATGAACTGATAAAACAAATGATGAGTTATTAATTAAATATGGTATGTGACTAAAATACTAACTTTTCTTTCATTTAAAAAGACAAGGCTGTAGCTATGCAATAACCAATAATAAAGACATATTCTACTGATTGGTCATCTGTTATTATTATAAATGTTATATTAATTTAAAAGATTGCATGCTTTGGTATCAACTATGATAATTCAATTTGTTTATTGACCGAAAGTTTTTTGTAGAATCAAACGCATATAAAAACAGCGGCTCACATTTGACTGATCGATTAAATTGAATTGTATTTTTTACGCTTTATTTCTTTTTCTTAGGTACAGACATAGTTTTACAGAGAGTAAAGGTGATCACATATCTTTACATTATTGATATAGCAGACATGTAAAGAAGCAAGACGTTAAACGTATCTATCTGAAGAAATTGTGGCAGGATGACCAAAAGGTGTAAATTTTATTGTAATTGCAGTTTGCAGTTTTTTGTTGGAATTATAACTAAATTTAAAACATCATTTATTCTTTCTTCCGATCATTTTTTCCGATTCAACTCCCTGAGAAGTATTCAACCGGCATCCATATGTGGCGCTCAGGTTAGGGACCATTCTATGCCTCACAGGGTACCAATTCACAGCTGGGTGAACTGAGACACATAGTCACAGCAGTTTGTCCAACACTGCTGAACGACGACTCCAATATTTGATCCATAAATTTGTATTTTTTTTTTTTTTTTGGAAAGTATAAATACTGGAAAGTTTGAATGCTAATGAACCACTTGAAACAGTATCATGTAAAAGATAGTAAGATCTTACATTAAACACTTGACGTGTATTGACAGCTCAAGAAACATGTACACATTCAAAGAATAAATGAACAACAGACTCTGTTTCAACATTACAAGATGTGCAAAGATCGGATTCTAACCAAATGTAATTGTACATGTCTTTGTTTGTTGTGATACATCTGTGTATTATTTTATATTGTAGCCATCTAAAATGTGTATTTACTGTTGTTCTGAAATATACTGTATACTGTATATAGTTGTAAGTTTTCCAAAGTTCTTCTGAAATATCAACGTCTATATCCCTTTCTTATTTAAGTTGGCTAGTGACTTTTGTTTGAAAAGCATGTTTTCTAAGTAAGGTTGAGTAGAATATCTTGCACCTTTTAGATTCTAAATTACTTGTATTATTTTGATAGTGTCAAAAATCTTACACTGACGGGCATAAAAAACTTTCCCTTGTTTGATATTAACTTCAATAAAAAAACAACAAAGGCAATGAGAGTTTTGAGGGTTGTTTGTGTATAATAATGCATCCATGCATGTGTAAGAGATAAAAGTTATAAGATTCATCAAGTGTTTTAATCACAGGATGTGAACAAAGTGACATGGGGTCAAAATTGGAATTTCATGTCAGATGTATCCATATTGACAGCATGGAAAAACAGTAATGTGAGTCTCTAATACCGATTCTGTCCACCTCTTGCATTAATACAGGCAAAGACACGTCTTTGGACTGACGTAGGTAAGCATCTGATGACGTCATCTGGGACATGCCTCCATTCCTCGATTAGAGCCTGAGCCATCTGTTGGTGGTTAATTGGCGGGTTCTGTCGACTCCGCATCTGCCTATCAAGGTCTTCCCATAAGTGCTCGATGGGCGACTTATCTGGGAATCTAGCAGGCCATGGCATGACGTTGACGTTATTGACGTTGATGAAGTTATCAACTACTCGGGCAACATGTGATGGGGCATTATCGTGTTGGAATAGCACTCCCTGTGGTTGTTGCTGCAGAAATGGAAGGAGTGCTGGCCACAGTACCTGGTCGATATAACGTTGGGCTGTCAGGATACCGTTCACCACAACAAGTTCGTCTTTTGGTCACCACAAATGCTACCCAGACCATCACACTACCACCACCTACTCCTGAACACAACCATTTGCTGTTATTATCCCTCCTCGTCTGTAAACCCTCACTCTTTAATTAGCTCTTGATAATGGAATCGACTTTCGTCTGAAAAAAAGTACCAGACGCCAGTTACGTAACTGCCGACGTCGAACTTGTGTGGCCCAACGAAGTCTCAACTGCCAATGATTGTTGGTAAGCACCGTTCCGAGGAATGGTCGTAATGCTCTGATACCAAAGGAATGGAGTCTTCTAGTAACCGTCCTTCGACTGACGTGGAGACCTAATGCCGTTGCTGCTTGTGACGTCACCGCCAGAAAGCGGTTTCTCAGGTGCAATACCCTCAAATACCGGTCTTCCTGTGCTGTTGTTACCGAGGGTCTGCCTGTACGTGGTCTGTCTGAAGTCTGTCCTGTCTGTTAAAAGCGCGTGCGAAGATTCCTAACGGTTACTACAGTGCAGCCGAACATTCTAGCAACTTGACCATTTGTAGCTCCGAATTGCAGAATTCCAATTGCCCTCTCGCGTTCTGCCGTCGTTAACATTGGCATTCTTTTGTGTTTTTCTGTTACTTCAAATGTCTCCCAAGTGTCTGTCGTGGGGTTTATACCCTTTTTGCGCGTGCAACCTACGACAGTGGAGATGCACGAGATTTTCGCCAAATTTGCCATATTATTTTAGTAAAGTAACGTTTTGACGTTAGCGCACACCAAATACGATTCCCAGTTCTTAAATATACTCTTTAAGTAAAAAAATACCAATGATGTGACATATTTCATTAATTGATGACACTTTTCGAAGGGAAAGTTTCTTTTGCCCTTCAGTGTATTACACAAGCCATTTATCCAAAATCAGAGGACAAAGTTTGAAGATTCACATAAAATCCATTGGCGGCGATTTTGTGTGAACACCTTTAATTCATTTTGTGAAAGAAAAAGGAACCGCATGACTAAACTTTACATTATATATTTAAAATATTACTGCTCTATTTAGTTTAAATACATTTGCTTTTAATTGGAACCATTAATTTTCATTTTCCTGATATCACCTTATATTTCCCATAAAAACGTGATACTGCCCCTTTAACGTGCAATTATCAGTGAAAGTTTTAAAATATATATTTCATTGCTAATTATAAAATTAAAAAAGAAAGGAACTTATGTACTGTTTCAAAATGACAAGTGTTATTTCTCTTATCATTTTTTATCAATTACATTTTACAATCTATGTTAAAATAATCAAAAGATTTTCATTAAAAAATCATATGATAAATAGAATACTTAGTGTAGTTTTCCAAATACCAGGTTTACTTCATCCGTGACATGGGTAAAGATGATATTTCTACTCTCTACTATCTAGACAGTCGATGGAATAAACCTGGTATTTGGAAATAAAAATGTTATTTGGAAATCCTCGATTTATTTAAGAAAGTAATCATCCAAAAATAATTGGTTTGATAGACAAATAACTCAATTAAATAATAATTCATTGCAAACAATATATACATCTGTGTTGTACTTAAGATTGTATTCCAAAATGCAAAATGATACTTGAGAACAAAAACTAGTATCTAGCAGAAACGCTGGCAACCAAATCGAAACATAGTTTATTCCACGACTTACCTATTGATACGACTGAAACGTAATTACATGAATTCAACGGAAGCCTACTTGCTTGATTCAAAATTTTGAAACTTTATCGTTTTATTTTAACGAATACACGCTTTCAAAAAATCTGTCGATTTGGATTCGTGTCAAGCAGGTGACATTGCAGAAAGACATGGGACACTTTGCATTTTTTAAAGTATCTGATCATTCAGAAAGCAACTTTGTTGTCTTCTTCTCAATAAATTCATGTACCACGTATGCTGATCAAATGTAATTAAAACAACTTTATCGGTATTGTTAAACGCGGTAGTGTTTCTTGAATAATTCATTCATTTTTTTCATTCAAGAAAGATTAAAAGTGAAAAAATAATCAAAAGTGGTAATCACTTATCAAAGTTTTAACACTTGATTCATGTTTCATCTCTGTTATAATATCTACAATGTGTCTCTTATATATTTGTCTTGTAAATTATTATAATTGTTAACTATACGTAAGAATGAAAACTAAAAAAACAAAGTAAGTTGGATGCGTGATATGGTACTTTGACAGGCGACTGGTTGTACTCTCATGAAGGGGTTTGTACTTTTCCATTTTGTATAAATCGACAAGAAAGAAGTTGGCCAGTAATGTTAGAGCACGCAACAGATTAGAGAAAACCCTTTTTCAATTTTGGATGAATTGCATCAAATCAATTTGTTGATTTAGTACGAAGTTTGCCAAGATGTTGTGAGCAGATTTCGAATGCATGTCGACAGAGTCGGTGACATTCACTAATTCAAACTGATTATTGCATTTTTCAGGTTTCTTTCTTTCGTTTTCTTTTGAATTGTCTCGCACGGCTTGTCAGTTACAACGTTCATGGAAATTTGAATTTAGGATTTCTTTGAATCATCTTTTTTTGTCCAACTGCAGGCCCATTTACTAAAGTTCTTCCCTTCTATGAATGAAGTGCAATTTTCTGAATAACATGAATAATAAAATGTTTTTTAAGATAAAGACTTTTGCTTTAAACGATCAAGTAAGGAACTTGTAAAATAATATATTGAAGAACACTGTGCATATTCCCAACACTTCATATTCAAGAGTGAAATGTTTAGGAAATCTGTTCAATTCTGTTTTAATAGTTTAACGTGTTTTTTAAATCAAATCATAAAATGCAAATTAAATATTAATGTATAATGACTTTGTTGTGAAAGTCATACAATTTGAATTCAAATGAAATTAGTAACTATATAAGTTTAATCTTGATGTCAAATATGTTAACTTCGTTTCATGTATTGCATTTGCAAAAAGTCAGAAAGGAAAGTAGAATTGAACATCAGCGCTTTTATCTCTGTCTTAAACTTGTATGATACCAAACCGGCCTTTTGACAAAACGATGGATGATATTTTAAATATATGTGTTTACAGGAAAATGTTTTCATAAAGAAAGAAGCAACACTCATGAGTAAGAAGGATTTAACGTATTGTCAGCAATCGGAAAATTCGAGGAAGTTTTTTAAAATTTGTCGGCTTTTTCTTAGATATTGAGTGAAAACTGTTCCGTTTTGCTTTCTGTCAATGACAGCTTTATCCCAGTCACATATGATGGGTGTCAAAGGGTATAAAAAGCGCTGATAATTTACAAAAAATAAAGTATCTTTGTGATCACGATATGAAACAATGAAACCGAGGGCAAGGCCCTGTCTACACTTAGTCATTCTTAATTTTATCAATAAAGTGAAATCCGAAATCACACTTAATGATAATTCCAACTATCAACATTTGCCTATTACATGGTGAATAGCTGTCTTGTGCTGAGTTTCATGCCTTATCGTAAATGAACCTTATATACATACATTGTATGCCGATCTTCCTACATCTGTGCACAAAGCCTAAAACGCCAGTTTCCGAACTGTTAGTTTTATGCCTTGCTGCATACCCTTGAGTTTTCTGTGCTTGCTCTCTTGCCTGTAAGTGCGCTATAACAGCTCAGAAAAGTAAAGGGACTGCTGCAAGGCCTAAATGACATTTCGAAAACTGCCGTTTTAGGATTTGAGAAGGAAGATGTATTTCCCAGTGGACACTGAGATTATCATTACCTTATGCTGTTTTGTTTAACTCCTATATACATCTGAGTCAAGGGAATGCAACAAGGGATTGTTTTTTTAACTCCTACATCGGAGTCATGGGAATGCAATCAGGGATTGGGGTTTTTAACTCCTACATCGGAGTCATGGGAATGCAAAAAGGGATTGGGGTTTTTAACTCCTACATCGGAGTCATGTGAATGCAACAAGGGATTTGGGTTTTTAACCCCTACATCGGAGTCATGGGAATGCAACAAGGGATTGGGTTTTTTAACTCCTACATCGGAGTCATGGGAATGCAACAAGGGATTGGAGTTTTTAACTCATACATCGGAGTCAAGGGAATGCAACAAGGATTTGGGTTTTTAACTCCTACCACGAAGTCATGGGAATGCAACAAGGGATTGGGGTTATTAACTCCTACATCGGAGTCAAGGGAATGCAACAAGGGATTAGGGCTTTTAACCCCTATATCGAAGTAATGAGAATGCAACAAGGGATTGAGTTTTTTAACTCCTACATCGGAGTCAAGGGAATGCAACAAGGGATTTGGGTTTTAAACTCCTACATCGAAGTCATGGGAATGCAACAAGGGATTGGGTTTTTTAACTCCTACATCGGAGTCATGGGAATGCAACAAGGGATTGGGGTTTTTAACTCCTACATCGGAGTCATGGGAATGCAACAAGGGATTTGGGTTATTAACTCCTACATCGGAGTCATGGGAATGCAACAAGGGATTGGGGTTTTTAACTCCTACATCGGAGTCATGGGAATGCAACAAGGGATTGGGGTTTTAACTCCTACATCGGGGTCAAGAGAATGCTACAAGGGATTGGGGTTTTTAACCCCTACATCGGAGTCATGGGAATGCAACAAGGGATTGGGGTTTTAACTCCTACATCGGGGTCAAGAGAATGCTACAAGGGATTGGGGTTTTTAACTCCTACATCGGAGTCAAGGGAATGCAACAAGGATTTGGGTTTTTAACTCCTACCACGAAGTCATGGGAATGCAACAAGGGATTGGGGTTATTAACTCATACATCGGAGTCAAGGGAATGCAACAAGGGATTAGGGCTTTTAACCCCTACATCGAAGTAATGAGAATGCAACAAGGGATTGAGTTTTTTAACTCCTACATCGGAGTCAAGGGAATGCAACAAGGGATTTGGGTTTTAAACTCCTACATCGAAGTCATGGGAATGCAACAAGGGATTGGGTTTTTTAACTCCTACATCGGAGTCATGGGAATGCAACAAGGGATTGGGGTTTTTAACTCCTACATCGGAGTCATGGGAATGCAACAAGGGATTTGGGTTATTAACTCCTACATCGGAGTCATGGGAATGCAACAAGGGATTGGGGTTTTTAACTCCTACATCGGAGTCATGGGAATGCAACAAGGGATTGGGGTTTTAACTCCTACATCGGGGTCAAGAGAATGCTACAAGGGATTGGGGTTTTTAACTCCTACATCGGAGTCATGGGAATGCAACAAGGGATTGGGGTTTTAACTCCTACATCGGGGTCAAGAGAATGCTACAAGGGATTGGGGTTTTTAACTCCTACATCGGAGTCATGGGAATGCAACAAGGGATTGGGGTTATTAACTCCTACATCGGAGTCATGGGAATGCAACAATGGATTGTTTTTTTTAACTCCTACATCGGAGTCAAGGGAATGCAACAAGGGATTGGGGTTATTAACTCCTACATCGGAGTCATGGGAATGCAACAATGGATTGGGGTTATTAACTCCTACATCGGAGTCATGGGAATGCAACAAGGGATTTGGGTTTTTTAACTCCTACATCGGTGTCATGGGAATGCAAATAGGGATTGGGATTTTAACTCCTACATCGGGGTCAAGAGAATGCTACAAGGGATTGGGGTTTTTAACTCCTACATCGGAGTCAAGGGAATGCAACAAGGATTTGGGTTTTTAACTCCTACCACGAAGTCATGGGAATGCAACAAGGGATTGGGGTTATTAACTCATACATCGGAGTCAAGGGAATGCAACAAGGGATTAGGGCTTTTAACCCCTACATCGAAGTAATGAGAATGCAACAAGGGATTGAGTTTTTTAACTCCTACATCGGAGTCAAGGGAATGCAACAAGGGATTTGGGTTTTAAACTCCTACATCGAAGTCATGGGAATGCAACAAGGGATTGGGTTTTTTAACTCCTACATCGGAGTCATGGGAATGCAACAAGGGATTGGGGTTTTTAACTCCTACATCGGAGTCATGGGAATGCAACAAGGGATTTGGGTTATTAACTCCTACATCGGAGTCATGGGAATGCAACAAGGGATTGGGGTTTTTAACTCCTACATCGGAGTCATGGGAATGCAACAAGGGATTGGGGTTTTAACTCCTACATCGGGGTCAAGAGAATGCTACAAGGGATTGGGGTTTTTAACTCCTACATCGGAGTCATGGGAATGCAACAAGGGATTGGGGTTTTAACTCCTACATCGGGGTCAAGAGAATGCTACAAGGGATTGGGGTTTTTAACTCCTACATCGGAGTCATGGGAATGCAACAAGGGATTGGGGTTATTAACTCCTACATCGGAGTCATGGGAATGCAACAATGGATTGGGTTTTTTAACTCCTACATCGGAGTCAAGGGAATGCAACAAGGGATTGGGGTTATTAACTCCTACATCGGAGTCATGGGAATGCAACAATGGATTGGGGTTATTAACTCCTACATCGGAGTCATGGGAATGCAACAAGGGATTTGGGTTTTTTAACTCCTACATCGGTGTCATGGGAATGCAAATAGGGATTGGGATTTTAACTCCTACATCGGGGTCAAGAGAATGCTACAAGGGATTGTTTTTTTTAACTCCTACATCGGAGTCAAGGGAATGCAACAAGGGATTGGTTTTTTTAACTCTTACAACGGAGTCAAGGGAATGCAACAAGGGATTTGGTTTTTTTTACTCATACATAGGAGTCATGGGAATGCAACAAGGGAATGATACAATTTTGTTTGACTAAAACTCAATCTCATTGAAATTTGACAGAAACTGGTCCTTGCTGGTTTCTTGGACTGTCAATACACATCAAGGGTTTAATGAAGATCTTACTATCTTTTACATGAAACTGTTTCAAGTTGTCAGAATTTAGAATTTCCAAAACAAAGTCAAGAATTTAGACTGAATCGATCTTTAAACCTGTTTTATGCTATAGCGATACCTTTATGATGCTATGGATCACATATTTGAGTCGCCTCATTACGGAGTAAAATAGACAGTCCAACAAAATTTGGCTAGTTTGTAATAGAAGTAAATAAATCCATCTATAAGTAAATAAATCCATCTATAAGGTACCCAATGCCACAGGCCCCCGGGTCATTGAGCAATCATCCCTTTAAAAAAAAAAAAAAAAAAAAAATTGAGAAGAACCCCAGATTTGACAGCCTTCGTAGATACATAATATTAACAAGGCAGGAAGCAAATGCGATTTTCGGCAGGTTTGTGCCCAGACGCTCGCATTCGGGCCCTATCGCTACGCTAACGAGACATGTTTTCCAATATTTCTTTGTGTAGACATACACTTGGATGATTCACCTATCGATCCCCATTCACTGAACCTACCAACTCTTTATTACTATTTCTGCAAGTCGCCCGAAAGCCGACGCGGGCCGCTCAACGTAGCAAACACAGAACAAATGGCCGCCAGTGCAGAAGGGGTGTGTCACAACCGAGCGCTCTCATTGGTCGGCGCGCTCTCAACTGCATGGACTTGATTTCCGCGGGGTTTTCGAATATAAGCGATTGATTTACTGTAGGAATCACAACAGACATAACCTTCGTATAATGACTTATGCAAAGAAAACAGCGCGCCGACCAATGAGAGCGCTCGGTTGTGGACACACCGCTTCTGCACTGGGGATGATTGCTCAATGACCCGGGGGCCTGTGCCCAATGCAGCATGTATATGACGGGATAGAGTATGTATTTATGTCGAGTTCTACATCTACTTCTGGCACTCTTCCCAACCAATGCTTTGCGGGGTGAATCTCTGTACGAGTATGGTAGGATAACCTTGGATACTAAAGTTAAACATTAGGACTTATTGATAATTTACAGCAATAATTGTCTTACATTATTGACTCTTCATCTAAGTATGTCTTCAATGAACAATTTAAATTTCTGTTGAATGTTGAAAGATACATGTGTCATATCAAATCACTACACGTTTCGTTGACTACACTTTCAGAACCCGGTCCTCTTGATCCGAAGCCGAATGCGCTAACCACTGTGCTTTGCCCACCTGTAACTTTAATAGTTGTTCTTGCAACTGGCAGGTATACACATACACACATATAATCAAAATTCTGCTTACATTCTATATCACAGGGTAAACCATTGGCAGAGAACAATTTGCATATTAATTTTTTTTTGGTAATCTGTATATTTGATGGGTTAACATAATAAACACCTAAAAGTACCTTACAGTAAATACAATGTGTTGAGAAAGTCTGGTACAGTTCTTTCTGAGCTTGTAAAACATATTTTATTTTCAAAACACTGATCAGAGTAACATTATTTACATATGTTAGGTTCTTTACATTATAGAGCAGGTGTCAGTTGGTTGGTTGTGGAGGATTTATTAATGTATCGTCGTCGTATTCGTTCTCGTTTGATATAGTGTGTCTGTTATATCTGCAGGGCTAGATTCCAGATTGATTTTCCAGATTGGTTTCCACTCGTGATTATCTGTGTCAAATCTTTATATGTGGTGCTCTCGGCTTGTTTCTGTCAAACCTTTAAGTAATGTGGTTAAATACTTGATTGTATGGGACTTACATTAATTTTGCATAACCTCTAAACATGACATATTTACCCTGATTTACCCTTATGTATAAGTTACCTTATAAAGTAACAATTTCACACCCCTTGTTTGGATCTTAATTCATACCTTGCATTAAGCAGTCGCTTTGCACAATCCATTATGTCACAAACAATTGGGATTCAGAAACGTTTGTTCATAAAATGAATATAGTTCAATGTGAAACACGTAGTAGAGATATATTGGAGGTGTTTGTCGTTCTTCCGAAACAGAAATTCGTTTGAATAAATAGTATCCTCAAAAACGATCAAATCTACGTTTATAGTTCCAATTGAAAGACGCTGTATTTAAACTAAATGAAGCATTAATAAATCAAATATTTTTTTTTTTTATAATTTTTTATTTTGTTGCATTTTACAATAGATATGGTTACATCAATATTGTGAATCTGAATACAGAGTGTCTATTCAATTACAAACAGGTGATGACAGGATGACCAGAACTTATAAAATCTATCTATTCCAGGACCAATTAGAGCTGCGGCTTTACTCAAAAAGTAATACTTATGGATCTCTTCTTGCATGAACTGGAAACTGGGTACTTTTTTAGATGATCTATATTTGAAAATGATGTATTTACAGAGAATAATGATAATATTGATTGGATCATTGTTTCGTCTCTGGAAACCAAACAGAACATGTTGTTTTGTAAGTGCAAGTTTTACTTGAATCTTATCGAAGAGCCAAACTTCCAGTTCCTGCCAAATCGGGTTTACTTTGCTACAGTCATAAAGTACATGGGCGATTGATTCTATTTGGTTCGAGCAAAAGCTACAAATTTCAGAGTCAATAAGTTTCATTTTAAAGAGCTTCCTGTTAGTCGGCAAGATATGGTGTAGCAATTTATATTGGAACCATTGTAATTGTGTATCATGGGTACATCTAAAAGGAAGATGGTTGTAGAGTCTCCAGATCTCTGGTTCTAGATTGATTTCAACTATCTGATTCCATTTAAAAACATGTTGATTAGTTGTGGTGTATTTGGTAATTAATGTTCTATAAAAAGTTCGGGTGTTGCCCTTTACTATTTTGTTATATAAATCAAATATATAATTTAAAGTTCAGCCATGCTATTTGTTTTTACACAAATTGAATTAAAGGTGTTCACACAAAATGTGATTCTTTATGTGTTCTTTGACTGTGGATGATTGGTGTGTGTAATGTTATGTTTGACACTTTCAAAATGATCAATTTAGAATTATCAACAATTATCGTACAACTATCAATGAAAATTTGAAAATATAATTTTTTTAAACACGTGCTATTGCCCTTTTAATTGAATATAAACTAACAGGCGAGAGAAAGTAAGTTTATTTTATCATGTATACGATTTTCAAATACAAATATTTCGTGTTTTTTTCATATCGTGTTCTCAAACAGATAAGAACAATAATGAAGTCATCGTTCAGATAATACTTTTAAGTGTTTTAAATTATTATTTGAAAAAAATTAATTTAATGTTACATGTACTTGCATGTAGTTGTTCCAAAATTAAGTTTGATATAACACAAATCTTTATCAACGAGACAGACATATTTTATGTAAAAATCAATAAACGTGCCTATTTCCCCACATATTGACAACATTTTAAACATGGTAGGGGTCATGATAGTGTACATTCTATTTAATACCCCTGCCTATTTTAAATAAAGATATCTTAACAGATCCTTATCCAGACACCAATTTTGTAATTCAAACTACTAACTAACATGTCATAATTCATGATTTATAACATCACATTTATCACAGAAATTTAGTAAATCCAAATTAAATGTGATGTGTACTTTCGTTTTCCTGGTGGTTTATGTTTGTATACATCCTATGTGTTTCATTTGTGTTCAAGTTAATACCAATATGATACATTTAATGTTCAAACATTGACTGTGTCTGATTATGCTTTCTACAGTACTTCAAATATTCATGACATGTGCCAATGGCAAGCAAACCAGAAGGTTATCAGTATTGACTGCTGTATGGACCTGAAGATACTTCCTCCTTTGAGAATTCAGTATGCAATTAAATTGATGTACATATCAAGGAATAATCAATACATTGTTGTAGACAACCCCTAAATGTTTGTCAAATGACATTGGATTTAATTTCTTTATATTATTACCTTAAATTACCTAGTTGTTTTCAATCGAGTTGATATTGGGTGATTTTATTTGAATTATAGACACACATTTACTTCATTCTTTAAAGGGGCAGTAGCACGTTTTTAGGGGTAATATAAGGTGATGTCAGGAAAATGAAAATAAATGGTTCCAATTGAAAGACAATGTATTTAAACTAAATGGAGCAGTACTAATTCAAATATATAACGTAAAGTTTAGCCATGCGATTCCTTTTTCTTACACAAAATGAATTAAAGGTGTTCACAAAAAATGGCCGCCAATGGATTTTAGGTGAATCTTCATACTTTGTCCTCTGACTATGGATGATTGGCTTGTGTAATGAGATTTTTGGCACTGTCAAAATAATTCATTTATCATTTACTTACAATAATCAGTGAAAATTTTAAGATATAAAATTATCAAAAAACGTGCTACTGCCCCTTTAAGAAGGATGCAATGGCATTGTGTTATTATCTCAGTCATGTCATTATTCAGTCATGTGTTAATGCGTAGAATTACTACTTGTTCACATATATGTCTAATTCTCGTTGATGTAATTTTTTTTTTTAATTTTGGTGATTATATCAGGTTTTACAGATATACATTGAATCTAGATATGCTGAAACGATTTCTACTGAACATTCGTTCCTGGCCTAAGTTAAGTATACCTTTGCCATACTTGACAAAATGTGAGACCGTTAAACTATATTGAACTTAGATTGGCAGCAATCTAAACTCTCTAATCATACTAAACCTTAAAGGCCCCGAACAGTGACATTATTTACATACTTAGTGCTTCAGAAAGGTGTACTAATAGATGCTGTGAATAAATGAAATAAGAAATCGTTTTGTTAAAAATAGTTTAAACTATCTGTATTTCGTGCTCTGGTATGCATTTAAGTAAAAACTCAAACCTTATATTGTTGTTTTGCACTACCGACAAAATAAATTGAGGTATAATTTTTCATTTATTCAAAATGCAATTGTTTTCCATTAATTTCACACTGTACTTGGTATCACTATTTGTCCCATTCGATTTCAAACCCTCTCATTCTCACAACCAACAGAGTGCCTGTCTGTATTGATCTGTAAACTGTGCAAAAAATAAATCTTTGTGAACAATAAGAAACATATTTCGTTCAACACACTGAAACAATAATAAATCAATGCAAAAACATTATGACACATTTCCCAGAGGACCTTATCTTTTAATATTTTTAACGAAAATATTTTGGACAATTATAATTTTTATATTATGTATGTTGAAAAATATTAATTTGCGAAACTGACTCTGTTTTGGTTGTTGACAAAATGACCATATAAAATGTGAAATGTGATTTCAGTCCGTGTTTTATTTTCTAATTACACAGCATAGTTATCACAGAATGTATTCGGAAACCTTGGACGTTTTCTTGAAAATTCCATGAAGTTTTTGGAAAAGGTCATAATAAATTCCGTAATTCATGTATGTTAACATATCTGTAACTTCTGCTGTCAATTTAGACATATGTGCACACTTTATTTACTGTAATGTTTTTGCGGTATATCTATAAAATATCGAATTAGCACTTTAACATGCACTATGATATTTAACATTCACATTATCTCATGTCATGCAAAGGGGATTGGCAATATATCTATGTAACAATCATGTCAAAGTAGAATGTGCCCTTATTCAAATGATTGTATCTTATAAATGTTCATGTTAATTTCATATTAGTTCACATTATTAAATAAAAAGAACATTTTATTAGATATGAGTTTGAGTTTACACAAAGTTTCGATTGATAAACAAATTGAATGAACATCAGTGTTCCCAATCATGCAATCTTTGAAGTAATAACTCTTGTAATAAGAAATGAGAAATCAGAAGAATGCGATCGTTGTGTCTTTTGATGATGTCAATAGATCTCATAATTGCGGGATATGAATATGAAATGATCCACATCATTTATTAAACTTTAGATAAAAACGAAGAGAAACGAATATAATCACATCACGTGCGTTTCACAAATCACACAACAAGGTCTTATTGGGTACATTGCTTTTGTGCTTGATAACTGTGTTAATAACAAAACTTTGTAAATTTACAGGAAAGTATTTATAATTTAATTTAATTTCAAATGAGTCATGTTTTCTTTTAAATAAGTCATTTTGTTTTTAGTATCTATATTTATGAATTCAGATAAAACTTTTTCAGACAACGAGAATCTGTTCTGAACGCATGATCTCAATATCTCCTCCTTTTGTAATGCCTTGATTTCGAAGGGTAAAATTAAAATGAAATTGTGCTTTGGGAAACTCTGTTTAACCTTCTGAAATGAGAATATATCTCTTGGTATTGCTTGTAGAAGCTTTTTGCTTACAAAACATGTATTAGGCATTTTGTAAATGACACCCCTTGTGCGGCAACAAGTTTCTGTAGTTTATGAAAATGTCAGTCTGAAAGATAATTCATTCGCGAATAAGTAAATATAACATATACACTGTAGTTAGCTTAGGTTTATAATTTTGAAAAACAAAAGGTCGTATTATACGCATTGAGTGTTCATATGAATAACATGACATGGATTTTTTCATAACCTATTATGTATAGAAAAATAATAAAGACATAGTTATTCCACTCACTTTTAGGTTAAGGAAACTAATCTTGTTTAGGGAATAAAAACCACTTGTAGCTCAAACCGATTTTTATCAGTAGTGACATTTTGGAATCATTTCGTCTAGGAAAAAGAATATTCAAAGTATTAATTATAACCTCGCTTTTGCTCGTGAATTTTGGAAACAGTAAGTTGGAATAATTTCGCTATCCAACACTCACTTGATTTGTAATCTCTTTTTGTGGACCAAAATACATCAACATTCACAAAGGACGAGTTTTGATCGAATTTACCATTCAGTAATTGTTCCATTTGGTCTCGACGTTAAGATAAAATAATAATAATAATAATAGTCAAGACCTCAATTTGGTTTGGCTGTTTGTGGGATCACTGCTTCCGATGCATGATTGGTTGCATGCTGTGACAAAACAATTCTTCGACAGAGGTATATTTAGTTTGCAAAACAGGTGACCTTTCTTCGGTTGGTTTCAGAAATTGAAAAAAAACCTATTCCAACTGTTACATGGCACTTCTTCGATCAAGCTGAGAGTGGGTAAGTTATAAATAAATTACGAAAAAAGAAATGTTTGAAAAATCTTTAGTGGGTGGATTACACCCGACATGTTCATTGACGTTGTAGTCACAGTTTCAGTGGAATATATTTAATTGTACGTTAAATGTAGTCAATTATTGACAATAAATAATATAAATATATTGAGGTTTTAAATCAGCATTAAACGTAGGTGAATGCAATACACATGCAAGAATCCGAGAAACCTTTTATAGCTTATTAATAAGAGATGGCAAAGTGATCAAAAACAATTACTTTTCTACTTAACGAACTTTTATAGAACAAATCTAACATGGCATGGATTAATAACGATTGTACAACAAATAACTGTCAACGAGTTTGTCTTCCAGTATTTTGTAACAGCTCTTTATTAGTCTCCTTCCTATTGCATGTAGTTATCATAAAATTTAAACCCCTAAAACATCATACATATTCATTCTTCTCTATGATGAGTTCAACATGCATCAATTTAGCAGATAGCAATACCGGAAATAAAATAATCTGATAGCTGACTTTAAAGGGGCAGTAGCACGTTTTTAGGGGGAATATAAGGTGATGTCAGGAAAATGAAAATTAATGGTTCCAATTGAAAGACATTGTATTCAAACTAAATGGAGCAGTAGTAATTCAAATATTTAACGTAAAGTTCAGCCATGAGATTCATTTTTCTAACACAAAATGAATTAAAGGTGTTCACAAAAAATGGCCGTCAATGCATTTTATGGGAATCTTCATACTTTGTTCTCTGACTATGGATGATTGACTTGTGTAATGAAATTTTTGACACTGTCAAAATAATACATTTAACATTAACTTACAATTATCAGTGAAAAATTTAGAATTTAAAATTATCTAAAAACGTGCTACTGCCCCTTTTAGAGAAAATATCAAAACAGAAAAAGGATTCTCATTAAAGTTGCGAAGCGTAGATAATATTTATGATCTATTCTAGTCCGACATAAATCTTTATAGCAGCCATTTAATATTGCATGTGACATTTACCGCAATGTTAAGAAAAGTGTCAGAGCCATCAAATCCTTAATATTGGTTTCGGAATAATACTTTCTTTATGCTTTAATTCTACTTTCATTTCGAGATCGCGAACATGTTTAATGATGATTACATTTGCCATATAGTATCAATATCATGAAAATGTTAAACTTTAGCATTTTTTTCAATTGATTAAAATTTATTTTTTGTTGGGTTAGTAATCCAGTTACTTCATTACTTTAAAATTAAAATACCTTTAAACGAGAAATCTGTTCCAACTTATGTGCAATATGATTTTCTAATGATTTTCTTATCTGTCAGCGAAACATACATGTAACATGGCGAAACATCATGAAATGAAGATATCGAATGTACATGTATATCATGAACACTAGGAAGGTGTCAAGTTCCAAAAATTAACTACTTATATTACTTTAGATAATAAAAGGTTTGTTTATGAGCTAGTATTGACAACATCTAAACAGTTATATATTTCGGCCCTCGTGACCTTCCTGTGATGTTATTTTCCAACCAACAACGTAGTAATGTAATCAAAATGTCACCCAACATATCAAGACTGAATGTGTATTAAACAGTTGCATATTCAAATGGCAAACTCTTAGAAGACGTCAATGTTACATATAGAAGTCAATCAAGTGAACCATGACATGCTCAATATTTGACCTACATGTATAATTTTAAAGGGGCAGTAGCCCGTTTTAGGGGGAATATAAGGTGATGTCAGGAAATGAAAATTAATGGTTCCAATTAAAAGACAATGTATTTAAACTAAATGGAGCAGTAATAATTCAAATTTATGCAATTTACTTTTTCTTACACGAAATGAATTAAAGGTGTTCACACAAAATGGCCGCCAATGGATTTTATGTGAAACTTCATACTTTGTCTTGGACTATGGATGATTGGCTTGTGTAATGAGATTTTTGACATTGTCAAAATAATATATTTAGCATTAACTTACAATTATCAGTGAACATTTTGAAATATAATATATACAAAAACCGTGCTACTGCCCCTTTAATATCGACAATAGAGAATTTCTGTATCTGTATTGATGATAAAGACGAGAAGACGGATATTTGATACATAGCTGCTTAACGAAAAATGTATTTAAAAAAAGATATGGCATAGAAATTCAGTTTGAAAATCTTATATTTTGCGGATGTACAATGCTTTTACCAGGTACTATAACTGCTCAAAGCACAACTTAAATGATCACACGAAGCCTGAGTATACTTACTTTATTGGTTATTAAGCACCTCACATGACCTCATAATTCTGTTCATAATATGTTTTTAGGCATAATCGTAAACAACTGGGGTGATGGATTAAGTGCCTTGTCTAGGCACTCGCAGTATAATACCCAGGTCACAAATTGATAATGATATGGATAAAAAAATTATGGATAAGCAAATTCTCTATTCTGTGAAAGGTACATTTCGTCATAGATTTCAATGCCTCTTGGTTGACTAGGATATAAGAATCGATTTCAAAACACAGTTTTAACAGAATAAAGAATATCCTTATCCATTACAACTCGAGTCTTGAACCCGGTCTGTTGTTACGAGAGGCCAGCACTTTGCCAACGAAACCAATGAGCACCCTTCTCTGGATCATCACTGCAACAAGTGTTGCTTTTTGTGGTTCATAAATTCCTGGAAGAAAAAGAAGTAATGTTTATATAACCGGGGCTAGATATTCAACAATGATTGAAAATTACTTTTGTTGATGTCGATTAAGTGTGACGAATGTTTATTTCATTGGCTAAATATTTAGTAAACGACAATGTTATAATGAACATTAAATTGTTGTGCATGTCCGAGTTTAAAATCATATATATTTAACTAAAACACGCGTTTAACCATGTATAATTTGTTTTTCTGAGAAATATTTTTCATGAATAATGGATGGACAGACAAAAATATAACACCAATTGCCCCACAACAGAACTTCAAAAGATTAACTTGATATATTCGTGAAATAATAATGACCCTTCTGGCATAGCGTGAAATCGGTTTCTTTAATTCTTTTGTTTTCATTTTTTGAGTTGTGAAAATCAAATTATAAACATAATTCCATGTTCTCATGAGACCGAATGTCTCAATCAGACAGGAAGTAGTCAGTTTAAAGTATATAAAAATGATTGCAATTCGATATGATTGTAAAAGTGCAATTGTGTCATGCGTTCTGGTTGTATAAGACCAAATGATGTGTACTTGGTTTCTCATGACTCTTTCACATCATAAATAGCCTAACCGATTTGACACCAACTTGGATAAAACTCTGCTAAAATTGCCCTAATTCCGAGGGAAAAAAGGTTGAAAATATTAACTCTATCATCTCCACGGAGTCCGACCGATTCAATAAAAAATGCAAAATTGAGAAAACTAAATAACTAGATCAGCCTTTGAGAAACTCAAAAGGTATTGGAATAATGTATTTGCCTTGTATTATTTAGAGGATATTTGTCTTTTCTTGACAAATACCATGTTTATCTCATCGAGTGAGGAAGAAAGTTTATATTTTCACGAGTGGCGCAGCCACGAGTGATAATATACAACTTTTCTGCCTCAGGAGATGAGATAAACATGGTATTTGTCAAGAAAAGACAAATTTTCTATTTATTATTTTATGACTAAATCGTTGTTTTTCTTTCGAAATTCAAGCGCATCTACGTTGAGTCGGCTCCGATGAGAGCCCGTTGCCTAAGCGACAACATGACGTCATGAGCGTGTCATTGCGTCAGTGCATTGTTCGATGACGTCAGGTCATTGTTGTTATCAGTCACTAGTGACTGATAACACGTTCCATTGTTATTGTCACTAGTGACTGATAACACGGTTTATTTTCATTGCTAGATCTCGGTATTTCACTGCCAATCATATAATAAATACGTATATTGGTATGAAATCACTGACCATTCTGTATATGTTATTTGTTGACATTGAGCAACAAAGAACTGCCACATGACTTTAATACCATTTATCTAAACTCATCTTACTCCGTGATTTTCATCACATTATATTTTACTCTGATATGCCAAAATTCCTATTATCATGGTGAAATCAATCATGTCAGCGCATGTCTAACCCGGCCACAGTACACACGGTTGAAAAATTATTGTGTAAGGCCAGTTTCAAACAGCAATACTCAAACCGAAATAGCACTATTTTGATCTAATCAAATATAATGTCATTTTCAAGTGAGGCTGAATTTACATTCTTCTTTCTTTCAAATCATGTCTTTAGTTTCAAAGTCAGGCAGATGGAAAGACACGTTTTCACTGATTTTCTCGTCCGCTATGTCGGTATGTACACGATTTGCACGTGCTGCACACTTTTCGCGTGCTGCCCGGAAGCACTCGGCCGCCAAATGCAGAAAGTCTAGGAGCTCGTAACGCAGTCCTACATTCCGGGCTGCGTTCGTTTTGCACACAGTGTGTCGCACGAGCGATGAAATTCCTAATCGAACGACCATAGTGTCACTCTCGTGTGCACTCTAGAGTCACTCAATGTCCCTCCTGCTAAATCGGGGAGGGAGGTCGTGAGAGTAACGGAAGTACGTCAATTGACACCGTGTTTACAACATACCCCAGGCATACTTACTTAAATATAGGTCTGTTTTAACACATTAGCAACATGCCAATGTGGGGTTTAGATTTGGTTAAAGGAAAACTATAACATATCTGTGATTTTGGAGACCATGTGTTGTTAAAATTTAATGATAAATTGTTTGTGAAAAATTCAATTTTTCGGCCATATTGTTTACAGCCAGGCAACCAAGTGCGACACTCAGTAGAGCATACTAGTCGTTCGCTCTTAGTGGCATCCGAGCATGCGCAAGATTTCACTCGATTGGGTCAAAACGAACGCAGCCCCGATGTCACGTAGTTTTCGTAACCAATGAAATTTACGCTATGGTATGGTATGGTACCGCTATGGTTAAACATGTGCAACATATCGTTATTTAGGTCTTGACGTATTTCATCACATATGAACAATAAACACTTGTTTTCCATGATAATCTTAAAATAGTCACATATTTTCGCGGAAGCGAAATTCACGGGTCCAGTTTACCCGAATACTACTTAAACCTATTAAACCTGTAACCTGCTATTCTGACTGCTTCAGATATGTTACATTACGTTTGGTTCACGCGCGTTATTGTCCGGTTTTCGATCAACGTCGCAACTTTAAACCTGCCTGATGTCGCCCTACCAGCCCGATGAGGTTTAGCATGATACTTTCATACAACAGTCGATACTCCTCCATCAAATTACACACATATTTGAAAACTGACGACTCAACACAATCAACTCGAAGTGAATATGAAATGAAGATAATGCCTAAATGGTCTTCATTACAAAAGAAAGATACATTCATAGAATTGGTTTCTGGTGTCTTTTGTATTAAGAACAATGTGTAACTCGAACTGGGAGGATATTAATATTGTATTTGGATAGATGAAATGATGATTAATCCTTGAAGGATTACAAATCCGATTGATTGAAAATAAGATGAAGTGCTCACTATTTTATTATAATTATATATTTAATTATAATATTATTTTATTATTATTTTTATTGATTGTATAATCGCTAGACATTATTCATCATGTTTGAAAGAGTTGATATGCTTGACACTTTTATGGTTATTAAATGTTTATACTTCAAATTGAAGGAAGAAACTTAAAATTAACTTCTGTGAAACATGTTGTTATATTATTTAATTCTATTTCATGCATAAAATACAATTCTCGATGTTTCTTAATATTCAGTTAACATTCAAACAGGAATATAATTATGCTTCATATTCCCTACTGCTTCTTTTATCGATTTGCAATTATTAATTATTACTATTACCATCAAAATCCAATAAAAAGTTTGTATTTGTTCATGTTGTCCTTCGAGTGTGTATTCATGGCGTGATATTACATGCAAGCAAAACAACCCCAACGTTACATATGAGTTTCTAACATAGATTCTGCGATTCAATTTGTAACGACAGGGACACATTGTCCGAGATCTCGAGTCTTGTCTCTACCAATTGCTTCCGAGACAAAGTGTCCCTTCTATTACCTTATACATTTAAGAAACAACACAAACGGCTACGACACACTGGCATTTTGTTTCTGATATTTTTGTACCGTGAATAAGGCAGGATCGCTTTCAGACAACACAATATCATTTCATTAACGTGCATTACAATTGTTTTTCATTGACATTTAACAGGACAGATGGTCCTCAAATCAATTTGAGAGACACCTTCATACCTTGTTTTTTTCATTAAAACCCGTGATTAAACTTTACAATGAGAAATCTCATCAACCATCTTGCTGTTTTTCATTGTTTGTGTACTTGTGATTATACTCCAAGTAAAAGAGTATCTGCGTGAGCTATTATAGAAACAATATTACAAACCAGACTAGTCACATGGGAAAAGACGAAATTTCCTGGTAAAACGTGATTGCAGAAAAGCGTTTAGCAGGTTGGAAAGTTCATTTGTGTTTTCTTGAGCATTTAATGACTTTTTGCACATATTTTGAAACCAATGGAATATATTGTTTTATAATAAGTATGTTTATTTCTGCATTTAGTAGCCAATGGGTCTTTGAAGAAAGACAGATGTGTTACAAATAACAAAACCTTTTAGTGTTAACACTTACTTTTACTTACACTTACTCATTATTATGATCAAAATGAAAATGAAATTCTTAAAAAATAATGAATAGGGATTAGATTTGATTTATAAGTTACAGTTTATAAGTTTTTAAGCAGACAGTAGGACAAATATAGTCAAATGTGTTCAGTATAATTATTCTTAAATATATGATTGTTCCTTTTACTAGTAAACACGCTAGTTGCAAGTAATGTTTTTGTTTCTTTACACTTTTTTTAAAATTTTGGGTGTTTGAAGGTATGAAATAATATTCCTCAACTTACGTATTTTTCTGTAAAACAGCTCGGAAATACATTCTGAGCAGTTTTAATTCCTGAATTTACATTTTTTTATTGTGGTTTAAACGTATTTTCATTCAATGAACAATACCGTTCAGTAAACATGCAAACTCCCCTCTTATGAATACATAATCGTTAGAAAACATGATAAACAAACTATACAAAACCTAAAGAGAAGAAGCAAACAAAAATTAAAACATGACCTGTATGTATATTAAGTTACACATCTCCAGCAGTTACTTTTTATCATATAACACTTTCTTCAATATAGAAACACAAATGTGTTGAAACATATAATACTTTTTAGATGTGTTTTTCCAGAGAGTACATGTATTTAGCCTGAGGGTCGTACATACAGACTCATTTACTGTGTAAACAACAAATAACAAAAGAAAAGTAGAAACTGTCTGGAAAACAAGCTATTTCTGCAAAAGATACATGAATGCTTCCTGCGGAGTTTATGCTTCCGTTGTACAATACCACCAAAGAGTCGTGTCTTGGAACAACAAAGTTGTTGAAAACAAATTATCACTTAAACAAAGTACAAAATGAAATCAACATCTATTAACTGTCAGATGTAATGTTTAAAGTCAAAAAGCAGTTTTTGGAAATATATTAAATCATGATTGCCAATCTTGATACGCCTTCAAGTTTCAATTAATAATAGAAAAATTAATTACAATCAAGCAAAAATATCCAATATATTAAACAGAGACTTGGTCTGTTTTTAAAAAAAGTTAATCATTTTGAGCTCAATAAATCGATATCTTTAATGTTAATGGGTTTTAATTATGAAAATGATACAGTATCATAAAAAAATGTTGCCACTTCTAGATAATATTAAAAAACCTAACGCATATCAGTGATAAGTATATAACGTCAAGATATCACCTTTCTAGGCTTAGATGATTTTCAGTTAAACTTAGCAATTATGCATACTTGCAGACAGTCTGTAGCAACTGAATCAACAGTAGTGTAGTTGAAGACCAAATTTTATAATGGAATAACAAAGAATTGAATACTTGGAATCACATACGCATGCCAAGTTTTCTCTTTCCTTAAGGGTACTAAAAGGGTCAGGGCTTAAACAAACTAACCTATTTCCACGGTCCTTGCAAACCTCATATATCAGCATAGATAACACACAAAGGAACGGATGCTTGAAACGTTTTATTGACTGATTTGTTAGAAGGAGTTGTCATAAAACAGCAATAAGGTCACTACACAAAGTGAAATTGGAAACGAAGCTCTTTATGTTTATAACAAAACAATAAAAAAACAATGAAAGCGGAAACTCAAGCTTGTGTATTTTATGGTAAATATATTTATGGACCATAAAGACGAGCGCTGAGGTGTATGTCCTACATGGATGATAAGATTAGTTATTTCATCATTGGCTAAAACTGTTCAACGTACAGGGAGACAGAACAAATTAGAATAGAACAACCATTGTTTCGCTTGTTTCATGTAAGACCTGCAGTACTATCTTATACTACTCTTATGAATAAAATACAAATGTAAGCGAGTGAGTAAATGCTTAACGCCGCTTTGGCGTTATTTAAGTCACTAAAAATATAATTGGAACCAAGTCAATGGTATCCATTAATGGCACAAATAAATGAGTACGTCACACAGTATACACAGTTTTTAAGTGTTTTAAAGATGTGAAGGCTGCTCCTCAATGAACGACTCTTTTAGTCAGTTCAAAATAGTCTTTTTTTGGTCCGATAATTACTCGGGTTGCTTAATTGGTAAGGAGTATATATTGTTTGAGAAGGCATCTGCAGCGTTTTTACTTTAAATGAGGCAATTCTACGAAATATGCAATAAAAAGGAGTTTAAGAAATCTTGCCCTTGGATTTGAATCTTACTTGTTAAAAGAATTCCGATGGGATCAAGATATTAGCAAGTTCCTTATATACCTCAAAAATAAATAAAATAATTAAAAAAAAAATTTAAAAAAAATAAAAAAAGTTCCTTATATTTTTATTAAGTTCTTAAAATCACAAATTTAGTACGACCAAGTCGTCCTTTTATGACAAAAGCATGTATTGCTTTGCATTTGGTCATTTCTCTAATGAAAAACGATTTTAAAGAAACATGTTTATGAATTCTATTCAAGAATATTTATTTCAAACATAATAACGCAACGTTAACTGATCAGAGTTGCATATTAATTTAAGAATTGAATGTCAGTTTGTGTGTTTGCACTGGAAAATGAACGATGTCAAAGCTACATTCAAACTCTCATGTGAACCCAGCGAGCTTGCTTGCAAGAAATAATCCCAATGTGGAAACAATCTGAATGTTATCGGAATTTGTCAATGTTATGTTATGCTAAATGAAGCGCACACTATGATAAAATCTCTTCGCGCAAGGACAGGAGATCAGAGTTATCTGCCTTCTGCATAGTGTCATGCTGGCCGCCATTTGCAGGGGTATCTCCGTCAAAATATGTAAACAAAAGTGGTATTTTGATTATAATAACTGCTCTATCGGTACACTTTCGTCTTTGGTGTGTATACATCGTGAGTATATGGTTGTCTTTGTTACGGCGTACAGAACCCTATATTGATCGTAATGTCAGGGACACTACAGTATAGGCCTATAGAACACGTAGCCTGTATAAATGCCTCTGATCAGATTTATTGTTCATCAATTGTTTAGCTTAGCCTTATTATTAAAAGCAAATGATATGATGAATGATTTTACATCAAACATTCAAAATACATTACTTGGGGGGAAATGATATGATTAAAATCATTATAATTCCATTGGTAAAATATTGATAACATTTGATTTGGTGTTGGACGAAGAATTAAAGTAGTTTCGGTGAACGTTCACACAAGTATGAACACTTTTTTTGTGAGTTCATGGGAAATGAATCGACGAAACTTAGATCACATGACCATGCCCTAGACCAATCAACGTTCGGGAATACGTGTAAACTTCAGAGTGTGAAATTATTTCTTATTAAATACTCACTTAGAAGGGTATACAAATTATACAGTAAGCAGTTATATTGACACAAAAGATTTAAAAAATTGTTTTTGATATCAGGTTTTCAATTGTGACTAGCATTTATTGGTGTACATGTAAGTGACAATAAAATATCTTCGTTTGAGCTGTTAGATTTATGCTGTGAATTGAGGCGATATGTTGATCGTACCACATCGACCATTAGGCATGCATGTGCATTATGACAACCCGGAAAAAACATTTTGGTGTAAACCAACAAACGTTGACTCCTTTTCGACGAATTCTGTCAAATATACCATGACTTCGTACTTTTCATTGTTTTGTTGACAATCTATTAAAGTTTTAAATTTTAATCCGTGCTTCCCATTGTTATATTTCAAATTAATTTTGACCACATCACTCTTGAAATGTTCCTAACCTTTTACCATTTTTATGATTATTTGGTTATTTTCTTTAATTTAAAGGTTTGATATTATTCTTAATGGGTCTGTGCCTAACCATGTGTTCCCGTTACCGGTAGCTTTCCTTAATTAGTTTTTAATCAATACTTTTTCAATTACAGCTTAAGGTTGTCTTCTTAGATTCCGAGATGACCAAAAACTGGTAATGAAATTATGTGACCTCGTTTTGTTTTAATTAAACTCACAAACGACTATTTCATACATATCAAGTTCTTCACTACAAGATCAAAAAGCCAATTTTCGTTATTGTTTTTTCTCAAATGAACCCAGGCGCAGGAGTCATAAAATTGTTACACATGTTAAGATGGCTAACCATATTGCTTTAAAGCAACATTTTCTTATTTTCCAGAGCTTTGTATAAGCTTTGTAAGAAAAGTAGCATAAAACTGCTGTGAGCATTGTTGTTTAATGCTTTAAAGGGGCAGTAGCACGTTTTTTTGATAATTTTATATTTCAAAATTGTTGCTGATAATTGTAAGTTAATGCTTAATGTATTATTTTGACAGTGTCAAAAATCCCATTACACAAGCCAATAATCCATAGTCAGAGGACAAAATATGAAGATTCCCATAAAATCAACTGGCGGCCATTTTGTGTGAACACCTTTAATTCATTTTGTGTTAGAAAAAGAAATCGCATAGCTAAACTTTACGTTATATATTTGAATCATTACTGCTCCATTTAGTTTAAATACATTGTCTTTCAATTGGAACCATTAATTTTCATTTTCTTGACATCACCTTATATTCCCCATAAAAACGTGCTACTGCCCCTTTAAGATCTTGTTGAAATAAATAACAGCAGTTCACATAATGCATTGTAATCAATCTGTTCCTGTAGCTAATTTGTCTATTTAGTCTGGTTATTATGAAAATAATAAGAGAAATATTGGCAAAAAAAACATTTGTCTCTCTTGAAATTGATCAGCAAAAACCTGTTTTATATAATTTTTGATTTCACAGTAGATGTTCGATTTGATAATCAGGGGAAATTTCAATCTCTCTTTTGATAAGTACTTACATGTAACTCATTAAGCCAAAAGTCTTCCTTTGAGTTATCTGATCTTATCTAATGCCATGAGTATCGGTATGAAATAATAAATCAGTCTATTGTATTATATTCTTGACACTGGTAATCACTGTTCCCGAACGAAGAGGTTTGACATTATTTAACATCTTCTTTCTAAATGATACAACATTTATATTATTACAAGTTGGAAACACGCAAACACCTTTTTCTCTGTCTTTCTTTCTCCGTAATTCAATGAGAATGCTGTTACAGCCAACAAACATGTTATGTATTGACAGTCATACAAAGTTTCTCTTGTTGAGTAGATAGATAATAGGTAAATAGATAACTCATTTAAAAGCCAAACGTCAGTTTCTTTAAAAGGCTTACAACTACATACAACTGTTTTTGCAATTGCCTCCGAATTCCATCATGACATGGAATTTGTAAACGCTCTCTTCTTGATTGACAACAACATATAACACCTCAAGGAATTTCAGGGGCGTTATCTTACTGTTATATTTAGCTTGCTAAAGACCGAGAAAACAGGTTGTTTATACAGGAAGTGAACCTTTCTCGTGATTGATTTGTTTGAACTAATATATTTATGGCATCAAAACATTTCACATATCGTCTTTTCACATTCACAAAGTATCTTTAAGGTCAATTAGTTATCATATTAACCCTCATATGCGTATTTGCGTGTGTTTTTGTATTTAATTTGATACTTTAAAGAGATAAACACAGAAAGTTATGAATATGTCCTTAGAAATTATAAATTAATCGTAGGCGAATTGAAAGCAAAAAATATATGTTTTACCATGAAAGTGATAAATACTCGATTCTGATTAGTTCTCCAGAAAGAAATATTAAACTTTAAATATTACTGCGCAATGACAAATCAGACTGACACCTTAAAACGGTATTCTGCCGTTTACGAACATGAATAGTTATCGAAAAGGTATTGAATATTACAATTTGTTTTACAAGGAAGAATTTTTTTTTTGAGTTTAATATCCTTTTTTCCGATAATGTTTTTAAAAAAGTAGTCAATCAAGGTATGCCTGTCTATCCAACCAATGACACGCAGCGGACTTCTTCCGATACGGCAACAACACAACTATATCGTTTACGCAACCACTCGTGACGTCATAATCATTTACACAATGTCACAGTGTTGTTTCTGTTAGATTCAAAAGTTATCGCCATAGGGGTATTGCAGTGTAACTTGTCTGTGAAAGCCTGGACAATACGTTTTAAACAATACGATATTGTCTATGTTGAAAAAGTGATAAATAAAATTGATGGACACACAGTAGTTCACATTCTCTCCCCACAGAGGCAGATAAAGTCATGAAATGTTGATAGAGCCTCTGTTCTAACTCACCGAAATCCGTGGGTTGTGGCAGTTTCCTCTGGCGTATAAAATTTGAATTTGAAAAAAATCAATCCATTTGAATTTGTTTAACAAATGACAACGATCTCGCATGCAAAGGGTGGTTCATATCACAATACTTATGCCATGATGCAGTAGCCAACATGAACGGAACAGCGTTGTTGATTGTACAACTAACTTTGATTGCCTCAAATCAGGCATCTCCCATCCTATCCCATAAAGTCTGCGTAATATAACAGAGGCTGTATCAACATTTCATGACTTGATCTGTGGGCAGAGAATGAGTAGTGATTTTAAATGTCCTAGATCAAAACCCTTGGCACAAAACGAGTTCGTATCTGTTCACGGAAGTGAGGATTTTTACATAGTGTAAATCGCAGGGACAGAGAGTTTATAATTTAAATCGTCATGGTTAACTGGAGATAAACTTGATTGATAGCAATTTAATGTTGAATTGAAATCGAAAGCGTGGCATGGGTTTCAATTAAATATTTACTTGCTTTCAATCCAGTATCATATGTCTTTTATTAACAAACAAACTAGGTACATATCCTAATTCAGCCCAAGCTCTAAATTTTAAAGGAACAATTGTGGAGTACCAACTGTATACGCCCTTCAAATATTAACAAAAAATATAACAGTATAGAGAAATTTCAAAAGAGGTATAATCAACCTTGTGATACGTTAGTATGGCATTAAACTTTTAAAGAGACATCTTACATAAATAAAAAGTCTTCTTTGATATGTTCCAAAATATCATATATTTATAAAATGATTCAAATTCTATAAAAAAATGCTGACTAACAAAAAAGAAAAGAAAAAAAAGACATTTACTGATGGTTGATGATAATCGCGATTATCACATTATAAGTCCTTATCCCTTTCTAAAAGACCATTATGACGTAAATAAAGATATAATCTTAATTCAAAGCAACGAACGTGGTTAACATATTACCGTGACATAGATGACTGGGATCCTAAAATGGGTTTTAATTTTTCATTAACTATGTAAACCCATTGACCATAGTGATATAAATGATATGGTTAGTTGTGTCAAAACACACACAATTTTTTTTATATTAAACTATGTACAAGTACAAATGCTAATTAAAATGAGTAAATGCACAAATTATACCTTTAAATTTCTCTCAGATTTAGATTGAGTATATGTTTTTAAAGGATCACAATAACTCCACTTGCTCCTGTCTACAATAATCAATAATCCATTGCTTTCATTTTCATTCATTGCGTTGACTTCAGAATATTACATCATGATATTATTAAAACATTATTTACATAAACTTCTTCCAAATACAGAGTTTAATATATATTCCAGTGGATATCTGCATGCAATATCAGTACCGTTGAAATATATATCAGTTCGTTTTATAATACCAAAGAACATCTTCCAATTATACCTGTCTTGAGAAACAAATGAGTAATGTTTAAGGTTACAAGGAGTGTCGGATAGACGCAGTTTTCAATTTCAAAACATTTTACTTTTACGAGGTTCTGTAACCAAGCATAAGCAGACAATCAGCCGTTGTTTGTAATGAGATCCCAGTAATAGGTTATTCTACCATGACATTTCAAAATCCTCGAATTTCATTGGTTTATTTCTATGGTCGAACCTACGTTCGAACACGATATTTATGACGGGCGATTCACCGCGGTTTGATACACACTGCCATAGAAACGAACGAGTCGACATGCATACAGTCACCGTACGCTTCGGCAGTTGTTTCGTCTGAATACTAACTAAAAGTCTTTTATTATTGTACTACCCGTACTTTTATATAATGAGAGTTGGGTTCGCATCAATATCGTGCATGATTATATCCAGGAAATAGTTTAGTTTTAAGCGAAAGGCTGAATTTAGATCAATAAGCTACCGCAACCGGTTTTGGTTTGAGCGATGTCAACAGTGACGTCAACCTTTGACGTCATAAGCACAAGACATTATGACGTCATAGTGTTGACCGAAGCACAACTGACTTTACGCGGTAGAAAAGAAAGTACATTTAAAACGCTAACGCTTACGCGTTCGGCTCCGAATGACACCAACAGGTATCGAATCTACGTTAGAGCACGAAAATTAAAAAACACAGTAGGTTTATCTCCTAAATTGACTGGTTTCATTTGAATTAGTGTAGAATGTCCACCCTATGGATAGAACCAACGTTAAATTAGATTAAAACAATTGAACAGAAAGCGTGGGTGTTTTTTAAACAAACATAACTAGCCTTTAACAACATAACGTAAGCACAAAATTATGAAAGCTACCAAATCCAAACTGTCTCATTAAAGGGGAAGTAGCACGTTTTAAGGGGGATAAAAGGTGATGTCAGGACAATGAAAATTTGTGATTCCACTTGAAAGACAATTTAAGTAAACTAAATGAAGCAGTAATAATTCAAATATAGAATGTTAATGTTAGCCATGCGATTCATATTTCTAACACAAACTGAATTAAAGGTGTTCACACAAAATGTTATGTTAATTTTTATACATGTACTTTGTCCTCTGACTATGGATGATAAGTTTGTGTTATGAGATTTTGGACATTATTATATACTCATGTAATCTTAGTATAGTAATACAAGGGTGCAATACGGAATGCGTCTTCAAATTCCGTATTGCACGGCAAATTCCGTATTGTACGATTGCCGGTTCTACTTTTTTCAAGCTTCGGCAATTCTCGCAACTTTCCGTTCGTAACAATCATTTTCCTAATTAGAACACCGGATTTGACGTATCTCGATGCATTGGTAACAAACCTTCTTTTAAATATGATATTGAAGAATAATATATAGAGAAACTGGTGTTATCGTTAGTAAAGAAACTGCAAAACACTATAAAAAAGGAATCCTAAACAAAACTCCGAGAACATCGCCAGCGACACTTGGCCCTTATGACGTCATAGCCTACAACGATTATGACGTCATTTCCATGGTGACGTCGTTTGAAAGGATCTCATCGCTCGGAATCCTGAACGTTTATCATATTCAGAACTTTATAAATAATAACTAAGGATAACCTTTTATCACTGTATTTAGTTTTCACACTTGAGAAAATTGCCTCTTACGTTTAATTACGCAAAGTAATGAAAAAATAAACAGATAATTGAGGTATCAAATCATCAGTCGAGCGTGTCATAGGTAATCGCCTTCTTTGCATTATGTATCAATGCGCAGTGCGACGTCTCGGATTATTTAAGCAATTCAAAGTTACTTTTAAAAAGGTTAAAAAGAGAGTATATAATAAATACAGAACGTCATGGGTGTGCATTTGGGTCGTTTGCATTGAACTCGAAGATGTCATGGACGCGGAGAAACAACTCGTTCTTCGAACTCGGTGTTCCTCCGCGTCCATGACATCTACTCGTTCAATACAAACGACCCAAATGCACACGTACATGTATGACGTTCTGTATATGTATGAAAATGATACATTTATCATTGATATAAAATCACCAGTGACAAATTCCAAATATAAAATTTTCCAAAAACGTGCTACTGCCCCTTTATGCATATCAAGATAAAACAACCTGTCCTTTATAAACAAAGCGAAGTTTGCGATTGCTGAAATTCTAAGTTGTATACAATGGCAATATAACTATGTTTCAAATATATCTATAATTTGTAAATATTATGAGTAATAACAAAAATGTTTTACGGGAAGTCATTCTATGCCATCTTCAAGAGAAAGAACATATATAACTCAAAGCTTTCATCAATCTGTGACAAGATAATACCAATATTGCATTTTTATGTTCGGATGCCGTTTTGAATAATAATGCTTTCAAAAATACTTTAAATATTAATGACAAGGCGCCGAGAGCAAAAGGTAGGTCATAATCAGAATCATGGATCAAAACATTTATTACTCCCTTAGGAAACAAAATATAAGTCCTATTGGACGAAAATATAATGGTTCAATCGTATTAGTCAGTTATGGATGGTTTGTAGCGTTTCCTTTGGACACTTACCTATTTGTAGTTCACATCATAACCTGCAAAGCATAACATGACTTATTTAGCACTGACGAAGCAGTTGTGTCAGATAGTAACAAAGGTTGGCGATGGAATGATAAATCGGTTGGCTCTTGGTATCACATACTTAACATTTCACCTTCGTTAGTATACTGATGGGGCCACTGCTGATAAAAACTACCCTATTCCTTGGTTTTTGCAAACCTCTTCGATATCATTAAGATAACACACAAAAGATCAGTTTCATAGGCTAGTAAGTAAGTAGGATTTTACACAGCTGACACTGAAACCCGGTAACTAAGAAAACCAAGCATTATGATTTGATTTTTCTAAAACTTTTCTGAATTCTCTTTATATTACTCTTGATATTTTCAAAGGGAAGCCGCGCCAGTCACATGTGTTGTATCCAAATCAAAAGACCAATGAATAGAGCTGTAGCAAAAAATGCGTCACCATGTGGGTAATACAAAATATTTGGCACATTAAACTGTGGAATATGATTTCGCTTTAAATGTCATGTTAGAAGAGAAACAATATTTTCTATTATAACCCACGCCTTTTAATTTCACGTTGGGCTTGCCTGGCGAATTAAAAGTAATGTTTCTGTAAGTACGATGGTGACATCGAAATAAGATTTATGTTTACTAATACGTAGATCATTTACGACCACGTTACAAGTCATACTTAATGATGTCACTTAATGTTTACGTTGAAAACATGTATTTATTATCAGAGCTACTGAAATTGACTCGTGCTGTATTTAGGATATGACCTACATCGCTGGTTCCATACTTTTACTATAAGGCCGCTTAGCTCAGCGGATAACGGACCTAGGTTAAAATCCCATCAGGTCATCGGAAAGTATTTTGTTTATTATCTGTAATACTACTGTTAATAATTAACCATCATGACAAGGGGATATTGTTTTGGCAGTACGTTTTGCACAATTTCCTGTCATTGTCAACACTACATGTCAACACAGTGCTTTTATTTCAAGTAACTACATCACAATGCCATAACATCATAAACAAAGTGGCCTCACTATGCAATGACATCACTGTCTTGAAAATCTAGTGTTGTTGTGTTCAGAGATTTACATTTTTTCTCTGAGATGTCAATAAGAGTGAATTTGGATGATTAATAGAATATCACCCTCGTGTCTTTTGATATGAAATATACCAACAATCGTTGATGAATGTAAAAAATATTCATAAGTTTCATCAACTCGTGTTGATAGAAATTATTTTGTGAAATTATCTTTGATTAATACTCGTGTTAATATTAGTGCTGTTACCTAGTTGTATATTTTACTAATCACCCAAATTGTTCGACAAATCACAATCTCCTTCATCTGCCTATGTAGCACCAAGCATGCCTTTTTAAAGGCTTTTCTTGTTTTAATCAATACTTGATACAATCGAAAGGCCAAATGTTAAAATTAACCCCATGATCCTTTGCCATAACGAAGTAAGCCATTCAGAAGACCATGACATTTAAGGAAAAGAGTTAAATCCAAGGAAATAGTACACTTACAGCAAGGCGTTAGGTTTATTGTCATTTTGGTTTACATATGGCAAGGTTTATACAATTTTGACATTTAAGTTAGTCTTTCGCAGATTCCTTATTTCTTGTTGATTAGGAGCTCATTTGAAATTGAAAGGTCACAAATGTTTTGTCACAAACACTTGTATGAAAGTATTCATTTCAATTACAATTGGAGTTTACGTTCTCGAATACTTTATAATATTTTGCAACTTAATCATTATTAAACAGAAAATACGTCGGTAGATATAAGACAAAAATATCTTGTTGTATGAGAAAGGCATGCATGGTATGTTCATCGTCTTGTTGTTTTTTATGTAAAATAATACTGTTTCAGCATTGTTGGTCAGTGTGTAAAGATTTTGTTGACATGAACATCAGTAGCTTTGGACATCGTTGGAAAATCAATTATTTTGTAGCTGATCTGCACAATAAGTAAATAATTAATTTATCTGTATGTTATTGATACGAGACTAAAACACTCCTGCGTTTTCAAAGACAAACTTGTTTTTCTTTAAGATGATTTGCAAAGATCGCTAATGGTTTTTCATGGCCTTAGCTTCATTTCAGATAATGTTTAGATAGTTAAAGTAATCTATGTTTCTTCATTTATTCGAGTGTTCATTATATTCTTTTATCACATGTATCTCAACATCCTCACCAAATATTGCCATATGTGCCTCGAAGTTTTTAATTATTAGTTTAAAACCCCATTAAGATTAACATGAAAGTAATATGAACGTTATGTAACATCGAATAGCATTCCTTTATTGCCGTGGCATTTTGAGGTTATCAATAAAACGAATGCTTTTTATTCTAATTGTGAATCTCCTTTTGATGCTTAATCGCCATCAAATAATTTCCAAAAACCTCATGCTGAGAAGATCATTGTGAGATATGATATCAAGAAGTGAATAATAAATCTTGAATTCGTACTGATCCCATAGGATTATATACAATCATTATGTCTGGCAAATGTATCGCGAGACAGTAAATCTGATATTTATTCTTACATGGTTAGTGCTTATCAATATTTTGTGTGAAGTCAGTATATTTAATGCAAAAGGAGGACAATAAGGTGAAATTATCCATATTACATGAGAAGACATAAGAGGCATGGGAACAATCATGATTTAATCTGAGATAACATTTACTTAATAGGAATTTTATTCATCATTTGATAATCATTGTTCGTCCATATTATGTGTTTGGTCGGTATTCTGAATTCATAGGACTAACATTTACACAGTAAATTACGGTTAATAGATATAATTTCCATGACAGTAAACATCAATTTGCTTATATGGCATGATTCCAGAAATTGCTCATTTGAAAGCGAACGAGGGACAGTTATGATGGTTGAATTCAATTTACTTGTTATTCATAATCATTTGTTAGCTAATTGCAAAAACACTTAATGATAGATGATATTGGAGTGCAAGATAACATTGTAAACATGTAGTTTTCTGACTATCAATATTACAGGTAGTCCTTTAAAGGGGCAGTAGCACGTTTTTAGGTGGGATATAAGGTGATGTCAGGAAAATGAAACTTAATGGTTCTAATTGAAAGTCAATGTATTTAAACCCAATGGAGCAGTAAAAATTCATTTATATAACGTAAAGTTTAGACACACGATTCCTTTTTCTTACACAAAATGAATTAAAGGTGTTCATAAAAAATGGACGCCAATGGATTTTATGTGAATCTTCATACTTTGTCCTCTGACTATGGATGATTGGCTAGTGTAATGAGATTTTTGACACTGTCAAAATAATACATTTAGCATTAACTTACTATTATCAGGGAAGTATTTAAAATATAAAATTATTAAAAAACGTGCTACTGCCCCTTTAAATTGAACATCAAACGGCGAAAACAAAATCAACGTTTACTCCCACATCTGCCTTTTTTGGAATGTTCGCTTTTAATGTAAGCCTATTTACAACTAAGATCACCTTGCCGATCCGTCGAATTTATTTTCCTACCCTGAAACTAGAAATTCAGAAGTTCGCTATGCGACCGGTAATATGCACGTTATTAAACTATTTAATGACATGCGGAAAGGCAACAATATCTGTTTGTCAAAGAATTTGTTTTACTGTAGTAAATGTGAATAAGAACTGTCAATATAAAGTTGGAACACAAAATAAAACAAATTAAGATCTTTATAACTGACAACTGTTTCTTAAACAACAAACAAAATATAACTTTGAAATAGAGCATCTATTATGAATAAAAAAATCCTTAAATTACTAAAACACAAATGTTTGATGTTGACATTAGTAGTTTCGCACTTAGTGTCTATGTTTTGTTTGTAGGCTGTTTCTATTAAGCTCTTGTGTATTGAGATTGTATCTTACTGTCGTGTTTATTTGTGATGACATAAAATGATAATTGTGTTTGCATTACTTAACGTGTTTCTATGTAAACATTTGTTGAGAACAAGTATTGAAGTTGTGTACATATATCACTTTAAAAGATATGCTGATGATTTTCTGAGAAAGATATTGGTGATATATTTGATGAAAAGTTCTCAAGTAATTGCTGAAGGCGGATAAAGACGAATCAAAATTACCTGGTCATTTACTATGGTAGTTTTATTGGATTTATGAAATATTCTACGTAGTCTAAGTAAAGCATTTAGATGAGACTTTAACAAATCAAACAAATAAAATTTATGTAGATGTTTATACCTATATGAATACTTTCTAAAGTGTTATAAGATATTCATAAACTGTATTCATAAAAATCAAAACGATGTTTTCTAACAAATTCTTTAAACTTGCATGACATGAAAACTACAAAACTCAACTAGGACTCAAAATCTGAATGTAAATATTTATGCTTTTTAATTGTGGTAATGTCTGAGTCATACTGTCTGATACATGTGATACTTGTACGTATATATTTCAAACAGTTCCTTACATATACTTGCATATGAACTTATATTCACATAAATGTAAAGTGGTGCATTTAAAGGTTTTTTTGGAAAAATGAAATTCACGGTATATTCACTTTCACATCGAGAAAATATAGCAAACCTGGAACAAAATATCCGTGTGATACATGATTGGAAGAAAATAAGGTTCAATTACAATAAAACAAAACTAAAGATGAATCGACACAATTGCACCATTGCATCGGCTGCTATGTCAGATCATGACTTTGCGCGTGTGGCACGCTTTTTGCATTCTACCCGGGAGCTGTCTGTCGTGTTGAAGCAAACATTTAGTAACTGGTAAAGTAGGCCAACATTCCGATGTCACTTGCTTTTCTTAACCGACTTATACAATTACCGCTAACGTTCATGGTAACACATGTGCAACATATCGTATTTAATGTAAACATTTATTTCAATACATATAATGAATAAATATTATTTACCGAGTGTGTTTTCGTAACATTAATATCATATATCAGGAATAAAAGTTACATTATTCTACCCTATGAAATAACAGAATCCATGACAAGCGTATCTAGCAACATATCATATTTTATGTAATAACACATTTCAATATATTTGGATAATAATTAGAGATTATTAACCGAGTATGTTTCACTATCATTATTGACAGTCATATATTAGGAATACAATTATGCGACCTTTGGGAGTAACGGTATCAATGACAAGGTAATTGTCGGTTGTATCCCTACGTTAAATGTTTTTGAGCGTCACTTCTTTTTCATAAGTAGCTGGAGAAATGAATAACAAAATGTAAGTTTATCAAGTGACCTGACAGAAGTTATATACACTTAATAAAAATTGAATACATTCAATCAACTTAATGTAGATGATGCATTATCTTGACTGTTTGATAAACTTTGACAATGTTTACTTGAAAACTGAAAACATCCCATTTTGTTTAAAGCTAATATCTTGATGCTGCTTATAATATATATTTTGCAAGCATACTTTTCAGTATTTATCTATGTTCAGTTTGACAATTGAATCCGCAGTTCCTAGGAAATGTACAGTAATGCAGTCATGTCTTGGTGGTTTAGGTTTTGTGCGTGTGACTTCACTAGGGTGGTCTTGCAGGTAGGTCTAACTATTTTTGAGGAAATGCTTGTAATTGTTGACTGATGAGAGATGGTGATATACCTGTTTCCTTTTGTAAGAAACCAAATTGTTTCACTTAAGCATAAAGTCAGCACACTAAAATGAAACAGAATAAGTTTAGCATTTGTGTCATGTAATTTAATCGCAATGTTTTGTTTTGTAAGAGTTTCGACATTGCATATATACACATATTTCCTTAGATTAATCAAATTTGTAGCGTTTGAAGTTATGAGGTAGGCAGTAATGTTTACATTCATAATATTTAATAAATTGTAATTAACTTGTGTCACTTTCTGAATATATACAGACGAAAACATATGTGGTAAATGGCCTGATCATCAATAGATACGTCGGGAAAAGTACACTTTAAGTGTGGCTTCACACTGTCCCGATTTTGAGCAACGAAAGAAACACGAATTAGAAAATTTGAAATTCGTATGATTTGACCCGAATATGGGAAAAAGACAGTCATAATCGGAGGCACTTCTAATAAAGAAAGAAGGCAACACGACGTTGAAAGAATGACACACTACCACAAAACGAACTCAATGCGAATGGATGCACGATCGTAAAGGAGATTTAGCTCAGGTCGAGTTCGATTGGCCCGGAATTGATAACAATTGGTAGTTCTTTGCCCATGCGTGAAAGGTAGCTATGTGGTTGAACTAGCAGTGGAATGCCACCAAGTCTAAGAATGGATGTGTGGCACAACGTAAGATAACCAGTAATGTTGTTAGACTATTAATATGTGGCCTCTTGGAACATATTCAGGCAATGGACCTATAATATAATTTTCAACTGACTTGCTAGATAACAATCGTTAACAACTGAAAATGATTCAAAGCATTCGAACTCAGCCTTTACGAAGTCTGCACGACGACAACACGGTGGCAGCACGACGTCGTAAAGGGACTACGATGCATGTACGATGCCTCTAACCAGGTGCCGGTAAACATCACGTGACCTCTGGAAGTCAGCTGGAACGAGTATCATGGCTGCACAATTCAATTGTTTTAAACCACCTTACGACTATTCATCATCTGGATATTTGTTTTATTCTTCCTGGGCATCATATGAACTTTTAAAAATCAATTTAGTTAACCGGTGCCGTGTGCATCGAGAATGAATCGCAAAGTTACCGGGGCTATCTTTAATACATCTTAAAACTTCTTACAGTCGGTAGAGTTTTCATAGCTCTGGCAGCAAAATCGGAAGCGCAGCGACGTTTTTTGGTATGTCAAAAATATTCCGATAATCTATGCGAATATACATTTTCTTGGTGTAATCGTGTCTTCATCTTGCCGTTCGTACAACAATAGCTACGAATCCGTGTCGTCATTGTATTACCTTCGTGTGATCATCTGTTCAATGGGCGAGTTTAACATGCAAATAAAATCGAATGACATCATCCTACTGATCGATATACGAAGGCAATACGAACACATTACGAATTCACACGACGGAACCTCGATAGCAATGCGAAGGGGGAGATGGAGAAAATGGCGTGATCAACAATTTGCTCACTTCCCCGATGTTGCCGCTGAAGCAAGAAAAACTCTGAAGGCGGCCAAAAGATGCGTTTATGAACGGTTTGCTTACGATCCTTTGCGAATTTGCACATTTTCAAATTTGTGTTTCCATCTTATGTCAAATTCGGCTAAGTGTCAAGCGGCCTTTAAGGATTGTTATAAAATTGTTGGGATTAATTTGATTGATGACAGCAAATGTCAGTTGTTTGTTTGCACAACAGCCCAAAGTGCCCCAAGTAATATATGTCTTGGGTGCATGTAACAAAATTTACGAAAACTTTTGTTCAATCAAAACAGTTCTCACATATGAAGTCAAGGAAAGTTCTATTCCAGCTATTCGTTGGTCTACCGATAACCAGTAACCAAGAGTTTATTTCATCCAAGATAAATCAATTCACAACTCAACAGTTTGTCTCTGTGAAAGACCTACAACTGCATGAAACCTCACTTGAAAACGATCTTCTCTTGAGACATATAACAACCGAAGCATGAGATTTAGAAAGCTGAAATTATATGTATGACTCCTTGACTAGTAAGGATTAAAATCTACAGCTTTCATTAACCATATTTCTGTTGTGAATATTGATATATAATATAAGTATCGATCATTTAAATACCACATTTTGCAATTAAGAGGAAGATCCCCTATTTAAATATTTTAAGAAACAAATGAGTAATGTCTCAGGTTACAAGAAGTGTCGGATAGGCGCAGTTTTCAATTACAAACCATTATATTTTCAAACAGGTTTCGTTACCAAGCATACGCAGGTAGTCAGGCGTTCTTTGTGTTGAGGAAAATTCATCACAGTGATCAGTTAATTAACTAGCTTAATCTCCTTTTGAACTTGTGTAGAATGTATAACGTATGGATAGAACATACGTTTAATCAAAACAATTGACCTTTACACAGAAAGCGTTTAGGTTATTCTAACAAAAATAACTAACATTCACACCATAACATCGCGTCAAAATTTATGAAAAATAACACTTCCAAGCTGGAAATCAAGATAAAAGCTAACAATCCTGTAGAAAGAAAACAAAGTTTGCAATATCTGAACTTTACTGTGTATACTCGGACCATATTATTATGTTGCTGATGTTTTTGTAATTTGAAAATATTATGAGTTTCAACAAAAAAACGTTTTTTCGAGCAGTCATTACAGGGAAAGAACATAATTATATAGCTCAAAGCTTTCATCAATATGTGAAGAGTTTAAACCAATGTTGCATTTTTATGTTCGGATGCCCTTTTGAATAATTATGCTTTCAAAAGTACTTCCAATATTTATGACAAGGCGCCAGGGACAAAAAAGGTTGAACATGATCAGAACCATGAAGGTATGGATCAAAACAGTTTTTACTCCCTTAGGATTCAAAATATAAATCCTATTCGATGAAAATATAATGGTTCAATCGCATTATGCAGCTATGTACATGTATAAGGCAGTCTTCCTATTTGGTTGGTAGATTTTCCTTGGGACACTTTTAGTAGCGTTTTAGTAGTTCACAATATAACCTGCAAAGCATATTATGACTTCTTTAGCAATGAAGGAACAGTTGTTGCAGATAGTAGCAACGGTTACTTGGTAACACATACTAAACAAAGGTTGTCGATGGAATGATAGAGCGCTGGGCTCTTGGTACCACATACGCATACTTAACATTTCTCAGTCGTTGGAATGCTAATAGGGGCACTGTTCATATAAGCTTGCTTATTTACTTGGTTTTCGCAAACCTCTTAGATATCATAAAGATAACACACAAAAGGGCAGTTTCATAGGCTAGTAAGTAGGTAGGATTTTAAAAAATCACAGATGATTAAAAAGTTTACCCCATGATCCTTTGCCAAAACGACGTTAACCCTTTAGAAGACAATGACATTTGAAATATATGTGTTAAATCCGAATGGTACACTAATTGCAAGGCTTTTTGTTTCATGGCATTTTGTTATACATATGATGAGTTTTATGCAATTTTGACATTTAAGTTAGTCTTTTACAGACTCCTTATTATTATAGTTGATTGAGAGTTCATATGAAATTGAAAGGTCACAAATGTTTTGTCACAAACACTTTGTATGAAAGTATTCATTTTCAAATACAAATGGAGTTTACGTTCTCGAATACTCTATAATACTTAATCATTATTAAACAGAAAGTACGTGAGTAGATATAGGAAAAAAGTATGTATGAGAAGGGCATGCGTGATATGAAAGTTTCTATTCATCGTCTGGTCGTGTTTTTAATGTAAATAATACTGTTTCAGTATTGCTGGGTAAAGGTCAATTATTTGTAGCTGATCTGCACAATAAGTTATCAATTATTTGTATGTTATTGATACGAGACTAAAACACTCCTGTGTTTTCAAAAACAAACTTGCTTTTCATTGAGATGTTTTGCACAGATCGCCTGTGGGTTTTCGTGGAAATTTAAATCTGAATGTGAATCTCTTTTTGATGCTTAATCGCCATCAAATAATAAATAAATAATGTTTGAACAGTGTCTTGAATTCGTACAGATCCCATTGGATTATATACAATCATTATATCTGGCAAAATGTATCGCGTGACAGTAAATCTGATACTTATTCTTACATGCTTAGTGCTCATCAATATTTTGTCTTAAGTCAGTATAATTTATACAAAAGGAGGACAATAAGGTGAAATCATCCATATTACATGAGAAGACATAAGAGGCATGGGAACAATCATGATTTAATCTGAGATAACATTTACTTTATAGGAATTGTATTCATCATTTCATAATCATTGTTCGTCGATATTATGTGTATGGTCGGTATTCTGAATTCATAGGACTAACATTTACAAAGTAACTTAGGGTTAATAGATATAATTTCCATGACAGTAAACCTCAATTTGCTGATATGGCATTATTGATACCAGATATTCTTCATTTGAAATGGAACGAGGGACAGTTATGATGGTTGAATTCAATTTATTTGTTATTCATAATCATATGTTAGCTAATTGCACAAACACATAGTGATAGGTGAGTGCAAGATAATATTGTAAACATGTATTTTTCTGACTATCATTATTACAGGTAGTCCTTTAAAGGGGCAGTAGCACGTTTTTAGGTGGGATATAAGATGATGTCAGGAAAATGAAACTTAATGGTTCTTATTGAAAGTCAATGTATTTAAACTAAATGGAGCAGTAAAAATTCAATTATATAACATAAAGTTTAGACACACGATTCCTTTTTCTTACACAAAATGAATTAAAGGTGTTTACAAAAAATGGACGCCAATGGATTTTATGTGAATCTTCATACTTTGTCCACTGACTATGGATGATTGGTTAGTGTAATGAGATTTTTGACACTGTCAAAATGATAAATTTAGCATTAATTTATCAGTGAAATATTTAAAATATAAAATTACCAAAAAACGTGCTACTGCCCCTTTAAATTGAATATCAAATGGCGAAAACAAAATCAACGTCTACTCCCTCATCTGCCTTTTTTGGAATGTTCTATTTTTATGTAAGCCAATTAACAACTAAGATCAAAATACAGATCTGTCTAATTTATTTTCTTACCCTGAAACTAGAAATTTGAAGGATCGCTATGCGACCGATAATATGCCCGTTATTGAACTATTTATACCCCCATTCCACCAAGTATACAACCCCACTGCGACGGATTTTTGTCTCCCGGTCGTGCACACTCTCACTCACTCTCACTGACACTGCACTGGAGTCTTGGGAAGATTCCCATGCTCGCATAAAATATCTTCCACACTCTCCATTGGTCGCATGTTGTCGTAGGGGGTTTGCGATTTCAATGGTCCGTTTTCAAAAATCGCACAACTTCTGCGATCGATGAAATTAATTACTTGCTCTCAAATTCGGTCGAAAAGCGCTCGCATCGCTCTCATTGGGGTCTTGGTACGGTCGTGTGTCAGTCGCATGAACTCGGACATAGGTCGTGTCCACTCGCAAGGCACTCTCGCTAATTTATCACTGGCGATCAAATAATGCGATCAGTGGAGAGCGCTTCAAGACCCCATTGCGACTGCACTGCGAGTGCGAATTCCTATCCGTCTTTTAAAGCGACCTATCAAGAGTGTTCCCGCGCTAATTTGCGACCAATTGCGAGCGCTTCTGCGAGGGCAATGCGACCGATTTGAACGACATTGCGACAGGCACCAGGACTATATAAAAACCCACAACTGGCGGTCTTTGGTCAGTCGAAGAAACAGTCACCAAGCTGTCAACATCCATCGAAATTCGCTTCCAATAATACTATCGTTGAACATCATGGGTCAAACGAAGAGAACAACTCTGAAGAAGTTAATCAGCCGACTCGTGTGACATCAAAAGAAGGTGACCAGAGGTCAGCTACACCCGTCTTAGAAGAGAGGTCTAATACACAAAAAGACGTGGTCGGGCTGTCTACCTCTCACGTAGACATACAGCCTCCATACCCAAATCGCATGCCGTCGACGCCTCCTTCTCCTTCGTTGATGGTGTCTCATCATAGCTAAGGATAAAGGTGTAGTCGCCGATATACTTAAGTTCTTGTCTGGTTTCAGAAACTACCAGGGCCATTTCATTTTCCATCTTATCTGTATGCTAGTCAAACTCCAAATGCCATGATTGCAGCTGGTCGCAGTCATTTTTATACTTTGGGCCCGATCTGTCGTGAAAAGGTTGTGTCGAGGTCGCATATATCTTAATGCAGTCTTGTGAAAAGTCGCAATGGTCGTACGACTCGCAACTGTCGTAATGTGGTCGCACTCAATTGCAAAAGCTATCTCACTAGTCGCAAGTTGGTTGTAAGTCGATCGTATGGCGATCGTATGGCAATCGCAGAAACTGTCGCGGTGATCCTAACCACTCGCATGCAAAATCGCCAATTCGGTCGTATCTCAGTACGACTATGTTGAGACAGACATGCGATCTATACTGAAATTCGAATCAGTCTCAACTCTGTCTCAATGTGCTCGCCGGAAAAAAAAAATTAATCACTTTTTGGTCGTAGTGGGATCGTATAGCCGGCTTGGTGGAACCGCAAAATCATATTTTTTAAAAATTGCTAGTATTTATGTCTGCGACCAGTGCGACCGGCTTGATCGCGGCGATCATACTCTGTCGCATATCGGTCGCGGTTCGGTGGACGGGGGGCATTAATGACATGCGGAAAGGCAACAATATCTGTTTGTCAAAGAATTTGTTTTACAGTAGTAAATGTGAATAAATTTTTAAAACAAACAAATATATATCCACAATGAAACGCCAATTTAAAGTTTTCAAAACATCAATTTGAAAATTTTTATAATTGAGAATTGTTTCTTAATCAAACAACAAATAAAAATGTAACTTTGAAATAGATCATCTTTCATGAATAAAGACAATTCTTTAAATTACTAAAACACAAATGTTTAATGTTGACATAAACAGTTTCGCACTTAGCGTCTATGTTTAGTTTGTAGACTGTTTCTATTAAGCTCTTGTGTAAAGTGAACTACTGAAAAACATACCGTTGTGGAAGATCGTATCTTACTGTACATGTCATGTTTATTTGTGATAAGATGAAACGATAATTTTGTTTATAGAACATTACGTGTTTTCTAGTAAACGTTTGTCATTTGTACATACATCACTTTTAAAGATACGCTGATGATGCACTCAGAAAGAAAAAGATGGTTTATTTAACAAAAACGCTTGAGGCTAATAAAATGTCTTTGATTATTTCAAAACCGTAGTTAGATTTGGTTTATGAAGTACTTTTCCTGTTTGAAGACCACTGTGATATAAGTATAGCATTTTAAACAAGACCAACCAGAGGAATCAATTTCTTGTGGAAGTTTATACTTATCTGAATACTTAAGTTTCTAAAGTGTTTCTAAGATATTCATAAACAGTATCCTGAAGATCAAAACGATGTTTTGTAACAGATTCTTTTAACTTCCATGAAATTTTAAACATCAAAATTAAAACGCTATTAATAGTTTTGATTGTGGTAATATTTGATGTCAAATGAGTGGAAGAGTGCATATATACTCTCCCAAAAAAGAAACGCATAGGTGATTTTGATATTTTTTGTTGAGTGTAAAAACAAATTAAACAATACAAATGTGATATTTTCTTCCAAAACGTCTTTATTATATGATGGTTTACGACTTTAGTACACAAAATCGAAAATTTTATACCTCTTGTTTATTTGAGACTCATTTGAAGGCCATTTTGAAAAAACATTATATAGAAAAAATTTAAAGCAGAATTCATGTAAGAGTAAACGCTAGATCATGTGGTACCTTTAACAAACCAAAGGCACTCATTTTTTCAAATTTTGTCATTCAATTCTAAACGGAACCAAGGTTACCATTATGAATCGGCAAAGTGTTGGAAATGAAAATGTTGTCGAGAGTGAAATTGAAACCGAAGTTTCATTATTCACACTAGTCTTGCATCAGAATATTCATCATCGTCCTATTGGGCATTATTGGTTCCTTCCTACAGGCCACTTCCGGTCAAAAGAGCTAAAGATGTGTGCATAAAAAAATTGCCACCAAAACCTCAAATATTTACATCCGGGTCACACTTTTTCTTCATTCTCTTGCCACAGGGATACACATCATTTACAACATCACTGATTTGGTTTCGTAAGTCCACCAAACTGTACAAAAGCGTTTCCATGAAGTCGATATTCGACCATGAAGGCCAGTTATCGCCCCTGTTTTTCGTGGCTTTAAAGAACTCATTGTTATTAAGTGACCTTTTACAATAAAGATCTTGAACCCAAGAAACTTTAGGAGACTTTGGGTTTCTAAAAACGCACAAATTTGTCAATAACAACAATTAGAAAATAACGTGTCTTTGGATATCTTACAGTTCGAAAAAGGACAATTTTGCCAATAGTTTATGCCACAAGTTAACAGATTCGGTTGAGACGGTGTGAAGGTGTGGGATACAATTGGTGGTTCTGAGAAATTTGAGAAGCAAATCACAATTTCGATAACGTCCATGAACGTCACTTGCATCAGATTATTTAAAACCAAAGGGAGTGTTTCGAGTATGATAACTTGAATTCACTTACAGAGCGTCAGATGGTTCATAATCCTGCCCATTTAAAGTAAAGAAGTTGTTTATGACTTCTCAAACACTACATTTCAAGCCAATTAAGGCATCAACGATATGAATTAAATAAACGTGTACGTGAACGTCATAATACGCCCGAGATACACCAACGACTGGCCATTGCATTGCAGAAAGATGTGGGAAGAACTGCATTATAGGGAATCCATCAATTGGCTATTTCATTTACAAAGGGATGTCAAACAAGAATTCTTGAAAATTGGCAGGAATTCATAACACTTACTTCGACGCCATCTTGTGGTCAACAGAATACAGAAACATACCTAAAACTAGTGTTCTTCACTTGGCATACTCTTTGTCTATTAACGCTTTGTTACCATTGAAATTTTGTGACATTTGTGGTTTTAAAGGTGAAGTAAAAATTTCTTTAAAAAATTATATATGCGTTTCTTTTTTGGGAGAGTATATTTCAAACAGATTCTTACATATACTTCATCTATAAACTTATATACACGGGCACATACATAACATAAATTGATTGTAGCGCATTGAAACAATATTGAGAAAAATTACATATTCTCTGTTAACAATGGGAAACCCAAGCACACTTTAAACAAAAGTGTGTGATACATGATTTGAAGAAAATAAGGTTTAACACAGGTTAAGGTTTAATCACAATCTGCAACTTAATTGGAACAAAGAACTTACGAGGTACTGCATTTTCTTTTCAGATGAGATGAGGTGAGGTGAGGTGAGGGTTTTCAAGAGTATTTCACGTATATCAGGGCTGCTAGTATTATTGCAGAGAGAAAGTCCACAACACTATTGTGGCTATGCGTTGCGGTGAAACCTGCGATCATGAGCTGGAACTTGCAACCATGGGTGGTACTGCGCTGAAATTCAGTGTAGCATTGCACCCAAACCTGACTGCGTGTAGAACAGTTCTCTACTGCAGACAAAGTTGTCGAGCCCCTGGCGTGATTCAAACCACGGACCTCCTGATACGAAGCCGAACGCGCTAACCACTGCGCTATCCTGCCCCCTTTCAGAATCAGCAGCGATCTAAGTTTCTTAGTTAAACAAACACACTTATGTCATCTAATTGACCTTCAATATTTTGAAAATGACATGGAATACTGAAATCTCGCGAGTGTGTTTATTCATTTATTACCAGAGCCAGAATTCATATTGCCAGAATACTAAATGCATCAACAATGATGAAATAAATCTTATTATCGTGTATGTTTGGATACATAATTGTGAAAGTAAACGCGGCGAAAAGACACATGATGACATCAATCAAAAACAACATAATTCAAACGGAAATATAGAAATATTGAAATCTTTCAATTAAAATTGATCACGTATCAATTGAAACTGAAATTGGCATTCCTTCTCATTCAACACAAGTTATCAAGTTAAAGTCAGAAAGATGAATCGACACAATTGCACCGTTTCACCCGCCCGCTATGACAGTGAATGACTTTGCACGTGCTGCACGCTTTTTGCGTTCTACCCGTGGCAACTGGTAAAGTAGGCCAACATTCCGATGTCACTTGCTTTTCTTAACCGACTAAAGCAATTACCGCTCACGCTCATGATAACACATGTGCAAAATATCTCATTTTAAGAAATAACCTATGTCAAAACATATGGATAATAAATAGAGATTATTAACTGACTGTTTCTGTTTCATTATCACTGTGTATAACCGTACACCGGAACTAGAGAGGTGTACGGCGGAGAAATGTTGCTAGCGAAGAGCGTGATCGCAAACGGGGTCACTTAAAAAGCAACCATCGCCGTTTCATCAACTTTTTCTATGTTATTATCATGTCATTAGCTTTCCGAGACATAACTATTTAATGTCATATCCTGTTCATAGTCAGTGATAGCAAATATGTTACTAACAACAGCATTACTCGAAACTGTCATTGTTACTGTCCCTTGGATACAGAATGACAAGCACATACATTTTACTAAGTATGTGTGCTAAAATAACCACATGATGTTGATTATTTGAAAGTTATGAAGTAAAATATTACCTACCTTTCGATTTCGGCTCCTCGCTAGCAACATTTCTCCGCCGTACACCTCGCTAGTTCCGGTGTACGGCATCTTCCTACGCAGAGCCTAAAAGGCCAGTTTCCAAACTGTCAGTTTTATGCCTTGCTGCATAGCCTTGAGTTGTCTGTGCTTGCTCTCTAGTCTGTAGGGGCACTATAGCAGCACAGAAAAGTAAAGTCTCTGCAGCAAGGCATAAAATGACAGTTTGGAAACTGGCCTTTTAGGCTCTGCGTAGGAAGATGGGTGTACGGTTATACACAGTGATTATGTTGAGGCATAAAAAAATGATCTTGCGAGCCTTAATCAACGACAAGCTGTTTGTCGGTTTTACCTTGTCATACATTTAAGAAGATGTAAGAATGAATTTTAAAATGTACATGTAATATAAGTTTATCTACTGACCTGACAGAAATTAAATGCATTTAGATAGATAAAAAGTTGAATATATTCTCTAGATGATGTAGTATCTCGACTGTTGGATAAACAATTTTTTTAATAAATAAATTTTTGTTTTAAATTGAAACAAATCCCATTCTGATCTAATCATGATGTTGATAATTATGTCATTATGCAAGCAAATACGTCTATTACATATCTTTTATCAGTTTAATAGATGAATACAGTATGCATTAACTAAGAAATGCTATTGAAATTCACTCATGTCACTGGTGGTTTATGGTTTGTGTTCGTTACTTCACAAGGGTGGTCTTGAAGATACGTCGAACTATTTTTGGAAGAAATGCTTGGAATTGTTGACTGATGAAAAACGGTGATATACTTCTTGACTCTACAAGAAACCATTTGTTCCTGATACCTGATTCCTATTTTTCGAAACCACTGAATTTAATGTCATGCTTTTAATTTTAGTAGAAAAAATAACAGAATAAGTTTAGCATTTGTGTCATGTTTTCCGTTCCAAAATATTTATATTCTTTGTTATTGTTATTATTTCAAAAGCAAATTTGTTTCTATAAAAATTTCTTCTTTGGGATAGCCAGATTTGTACTTATCAAGTTAGGAAAGAGACATTCATGTTCACCTTACGTGGATAGTATATCATAAAATATTCTTAAATTTGTCACTTTCTGAAACCATACAAACGAAATTGTGGTTATTAACCCGGCCATCAATAGTTAAAAAAGAGTTAAGAGTTCAGAAAAACATTGTCACTTTCTGAAAACAAACAAACGAAATTGTTGTCATTAACCCGGCCATCAATAGTAAAGAAAGAGTTAAAGTTTAGAAAGATAAAATTTAAGGATTCGTTATAAAATTGAAAATAGAACTTGATTAATGAAGCATAGTGTAAAAGTCGAAAAATCAGTTGTTTGTTTACACAACAGCAAACATTAAAGATGCTGTATCATACTTGCAAGCGGTTCAGGATGAAATTTAGCTATTGAGAAAAGAAATACATCACTTTGTAGAAAAATCTTTCGTCGAAATTTTGAAATCATACTTAGATTGTTTAATCAACAATAACATACTTATTTCGACGCTCAAAGCACAGTGCCCCTTGTAGAAATATGGGCCTAAGAGTAATTGAAGGGTCCGGATGACGGGGTATCTAAAACATCAATAAAATGCCACATTTTCCTTGAAAATGATTGAAATGAAGATATTCTCACAGATAAAATGATTTACTATAAATCAACCATTTCCTTTAAGCCTTGAGTTTGGTTGCAGAACGTACAATCACAATGAAATCGAGTGGTTTTCGAGTTTGGTTGCAGTCCCTATAGGCAACTGCAACCAAATTATTTTCTAGCAATTATCCATCATTTTTCGTGTCTTGACAAACACTAATTTGGTTGCAGAGATTTTAGTTGCTTGTTAATTAGCAAAGAGGCAAGTTTGGTTGCAGGAGTTTTATAATTTACCTTATTTTACGTGAAAACAAAAACAAATCAGGATTTTCATTTTGACAGATTCTCTCTCGCACTGTGAGTGACGTAATGCCATGCGGTATGTAACGTGTCCTACAATTGGTTGATTCAATCTCAAACATTTCCAACAATTTTTCAAATTTCCTAATTTTTGATTTATAATTGATTTTGTTCTGTTTTTGGATAGAAACCATTTGTTAAACTTACTCAATGATGTTTATTTTCTATCAAAATCATTTTGCAATTAAAGGGATTCCTGACAGCCAATGAGAATCGTTTTGAGATATGACAACAATTCGAATTCGCTATGGGAGCACGTTGAAACACAGAAATGAAATTTAGGGATCAATTTGGTCAAATAATGTCAAAAGTACCTACCATGACATGCTTTATGATAGAAACTGTTAAAATAATCAAGGTCAGTGAAATATTTCTATCCATAATGTCAGAAACGCTTTCAAAACATGATGTGACATGATCGAAAACCGGACTCGAAAGCGATCGGTAAGTGGCTTATGTGTCATTGAAATGTAAATAAAAAGCCAGGTTAGTGATCAACAGTTGTCAAATCATCATATATTCCATCTGCAACCAAATTTCTTCAAGCCCAGGCTCTTCTGTTGGATGAAAACATGTATTTTCTTGGAAAAATAATTTGGTTGCAGGTGCCTATAGGGGACTGCAACCAAACTCGAAAATTATGAGATTTCATTGTGAATAATCTTTCTGCAACCAAATTCAATGGTGTCATTCCATATATCATGGTATAGATAATTATTTTAGCTTTCAGAATATTCCAAATTGAGTCTTTTTCAAGAGCTAGGTTGCAGTTAACAGTCCTTTTTGACACCCTGTCACACGGACCCTTTAATTACTCTTAGGCCGAAATATGTAGAAAGGGCATAGCATTTAACGAACCCGCTTTCGGTGACGTAATCATTATGCCTGTAGGATTTACATCGTGTCTAAACTACCATAATTGCGTTCGATGGGTATCAACTTTGACACCAACGAATACCTAATTCAGGGAAGAATAAAATAAAATCTAGTTGAACGCGACAAAGACGGTTTTCAAGCGTACATTTAGAAACCGGAAGTTGTGAAATGGCCACACTTGATTCGCCCTTATGTCGACTGCCGTTTCGGTATTTTTTGGTAAATTATCTCCTTCATAATGAATTTTGGTCCGATTTTCTCAAGGTTGGTCGCTAAATTTTTCTAGAAATACAACGAATACATTAACAATACTTTTTAAAATATTGCAAGTATGATTCAGCATCTTTAAGCTATTCGTTGATCTACCCATAACCAGTACAAGGAGTTAATTTCATCCACGATCAATCAATTCACTCAACAGTTTGCTTCTGTGAAAGACCCACAACTGTTTCCGCAATTGCTACTGACTTCAATCATGAAACCGAACTCGGAAGCGATCTTCTCTTGACTGACAACCACATATAACAACCGAACAGGCTTCTACAGGGCGTTGTCTTACTGATATATTTAGTTTGCTAAAGACCGAGAAAGGTTTGTATTTACTAGCAGGTATTCTTGTAGGAAATGGGAAATGATGAGAAAAGCATTCTACATGTTACTCTACATTATCTTAACTGACAAATTTGTCAATTCTGTTGATCACATATGCCATATATGTTTTATGTTAATGAGGTGATTTATTATCTTTCTGTTATAACTGCATTTTGCTATTTGACAAAAAGGGGTCTTTATGTAATGGAACTTCTTAGAATTGAAACAAATCGAAATTGAAAAGGACACCGACACAATAATTGCCCTTAGCATTTCAACTTAAAACTTCAATAAAACGATTTAACGATGTTGCCCATTAACCACTTAGAGAACATTAGATTTATGTGGCTATCATGTTTTTGATAAATCAAGTAAATAATTCTTTTGAACGCGATATACCTAATTATAAATATGATATTGATAAACGAGTTTAAATCGGCAGTATGATAAAATTGGCGTGCGTTTTATTTCTTCTTTTCCAAAAAATAGTTATGTCAACTGAGTTATCTGCAGAGGGTCAAAAATCATAACGCAAACCAATTAGCCGAATTTGTAGAAGACGTGCAGTATCAAATTCAAGTGAAATGCTGGCCGACATTTTTGTCATTTAAGATAGGAAGTGAATTCACATAGCTTAAAAGTATTATGTTCGTTATAAAATTGCCACTTTTGATATAGTACATTTCCTTAGTTTCCATTTGAAATATTTATTGCGATTTCGCGACATCGCTTTGTTTACCTAAAACGTACTGCTGCCACTCCTTTTGTTGGTTTGCCTGTGTATGTGCATGGGTCAAAGTTTTCCCGTTATTGTGTAATACATATATAGTTTGTATGAAGGACAGGGCGATAGTTTCGTGATATAAATTTAGTATGAAAGTGATTGAACGAGTGTGTTTGAATGAGTATATGATTGCATGCGAGATTACCGGCCTTTGTCTTTTAATCTTTAGAGGGAGTTACATGGATACTTGTACTTGCAAATATAAGTTAAATTTTTCATTAATTTTATTGAATTTATTAGATATTTAGAGGGACAACTATTATGTAAAAATCCAACATTGTAAATGCTATTACTGAGATATTGACTTTCAATTGCAATTTCTCAACATCGTAAAGCACATATCCTCAAAAGTCATCGAACACACGATGTTTGGGCAGTCCCACAAATTGAGTGAATTTAAATCAGTACATGTAATATTAAGGTACACATCAAATCAAACTAAAAGTTATATTATATTCAAAATCGTTTACGGGATGTTTTAAATCTTCTTATTTATTATAACCACGGATTCGAAAATTATGAGTTAATGTTCATAAACATAGATTGTCACGTCCAAAAAAATCAATTATTGAAAACAACTGTTCCATTATCTACTGGCGTTAAGTACATAAATTTCGTATATCTGTCAAAGTGTTTATTGATATAATTAAAATGATATTTTTTTCATCCAAATATTTAATTGAAAATCAAATACTTTAGGTATATAAATGCATAAAAAACATTCATGTTATCCGACAATTTCTACAAAATGGGCAAGCTTTCGCTCTCCGTTATGGCGCTTGCCTTGTGTGTCTATATAATTGAAGGTTAGCTATCATATTTGGTAACATGGTATCCATTTGTTAAATTCGATCAACTAGCCTTGCGGGGCTTCCTAACAACGTAAACTTATTCTAAAAATTCTATTACTATTCAAAATACAAACTTAACCAATGTGTCAGGCATTGTATTTGTACTTTGCTTTAATTCAAGAGACAATATTCAAACCGAAATTTAACCATAAATTTTGTGTTCACATGAACTTAACTTTTCGTACTGCTGTTTGACACTATACGTTCAATTTCGTCGACTGATATTATGCGTTATGATAATAAGAATCAGGTATCAGTTATCAGGGGTGCACTGCCAAAAATTGTTTGGAAAATTCCTAATTCAGAAAATTAGTTTTTAAAAAAAATCATTAAATGTACCCTCGAGTGAAAGCGTTATATACCCAGGGGCAAAAGAAACGATACCAACTATTCTAAAGTGTAAATAACCAAGTCCTTAGACAAGTGAAATGTGACAACGAACCCCCGCGATAAGCTAATGAATTATGAAGAAGTGCTCACGAGTCGGTTCATCAGAGTATGATGTAGTTTTGTTTTTGTTACCTTTGGGGTTCTTAAAATTATTTTCAATTTGATTTTTGGCCAGAATGTATGGTATTGGACTTCAATATATTATCATAAATATAACCTTCATTGAAATCCATTTGTTCCGCATTTTAATTGTATGACATCAAAACAAAAAAACTTCATATCCTATCTCGTCATTATAAGGAGATTGTGAAAGACATATTTTAAAAATTGTGACCATATATTCCTTTTAATTTTCATCTTAAGTAAAACTCGTAGTTTCAATAATATTTCATTTTATACGACTGAGCATTGCACAGGACCGCGTGCCACCACGAGATTCACATAAAATCCATTGGCGGCCATTTAATGCGAACACCTTTAATTCATTTTGTGAAAGAAAAGGGTTTTTACATGGCTAAACTTTACGTTATATATTTGAATTATTACTGCTCCGTTGTCTTTCATTTGGAACCATTAATTTTCATTTTCCTGACATCACCTTATATTCCCTTTAAAACGTGCTACTGTCCCTTTAAAGTTGTATAAAGCGTAAAGAGAGGATGTCGTTCTGTACAAATTCTAAATTATGGTAGAAATATCAGCTCTCCGTCTCGAGTGCTCGCTCTGCTTTGCTGTCGAGTTCAATGATGATAATAATAATGATAATAGTCCATTTGTAATGCGTTTTTCCATGCTAGGCATACCCAAAACGCACAGAGTGTATCATTACCCTGAAGGAATAGCACTTCGATGTCGCTATATGCAGCGCTTCGCGCAACCGTGTAAGTCCACACAGTCCCGTGTTTAGGTACACATTTACACAGCTGGTTTGACTGACTGCCGTGTGGATGATGTGCCTTGTACAGGGACATAACTGATCTGAACTGAACTTTATTTACACTCTGCAGCATAAGAGGTACAATACATATTTACATTTATACAACATACAATATATATTTATTAATGACACATGTGTTATAAAAGTTATTTCTTAAATAAACACATGATAATTTTACAAAAGATGGACAATTTTCTTAAAGTTCCTAATCTATTGGATTTAAATAATATATTCATTTTGTACATATTTGGTCTGTTATAATAATATAATAAACACAGTACAAGGCCTTGGTCCCAAATGTTTGGTGCCTCCATCGGCCGGATTCGAACACCGGCCTTTGGCATGAGAGGCCAGCATGCTAACCAATCAATCTTTATTCATTCGAAACCAACAACGGTGGTACAATAATATTTACATAATTTTACAAAGCAAATATGTATTTGCATATTGATGATATATGTTAGAAACATTTATATTGGCGAAGAGTTTCAAGCAACCCTGTTCCGTGAGTTTAAGTTGGATTGTAAATGGTACCTTATTGATCCATTGTATTGAAAACTTATACAATCAAATCTTCATTTAACCAGGTATCATCGACAAGAACAAAATATATAAAACTGAATGCATTAATATCATAAATAAAAACTGGGATTTTATCTAGTATATTTTTTAATTCCTATTATGTATATTAAACATATATGTATATAACTTAATAAAAAGGTTTTGTTTGTGATAACCGATTTCAATTCATATCATTATTCTGGTTATTTCTGGCTAGATGATTTCAATATCTTCGAGGTTCGTGAGTGATTATAATTCAGATTCGCTTTCGCTCGTGGTATACTCTATATCATTTCCTCGTTTAATGAAAATCATCTAATGGAATGTTATTGAGTATTCTCTTTGTATTATTCGCAGGAGGAAAACCTAACGGGGCAGTGGATATGACAGTTCAAGTTGGTAAGACACTCAGTTCTTACCTTAAAGGAGCAGTAGCACGTTTTTAGGGGGAATATGAGGTGATGTCAGGAAAATGAAAATTAATGGTTCCAATTGAAAGACAATGCATTTAAACTAAGTGGAGCAGCAATAATTCAAATGTATAATGTAAAGTTTAGCCATGCGATTCCTTTTTCTTGTACAAAACGAATTAAAGGTGTTCACACAAAATGGCCGCCCATGGATTTTAGGTAAATCTTCATACTTTGTCCTCTGACTATGGATAATTGGTTTGTGTTATGACAATTCAGACACTATCAAAATAATACATTTAGCATTCTTGTACAATTATCAGTGAAAATTATAATATATAAAATTATCAAAAAAACATGCTACTGCCCCTTTAAGCAATAGTAGTCCGTGTTTTCAAAATATATCTTCTTGCATGCCAGTTTATGCAAAATCTACATCTTCATCGGTCAAACATGTAACCTAACTAAAAAGCAAAAAGTGTTGGAGGCATTTTTGTGTGTACACATGTTTTTATTTGAGATAGGTCAATGGATTCGCATAACGTTACCAAACGTGGTATGTTTCTTTTAAAACCTCTTCTGATCATTCTGTATATTTTCGTCAATATTTTTATATTTTTGTTTTATAGATCAACAGCTTTTCTAAGGGAGTACTTAGTTAATATCACAGATAACTGTCGATTTAAGCTTATTCATATTGGGTTTCATGACCTTGAATTTCTTTTCCACAAAAAATATCCCGATAGGACAGTCTATTTTAATAGTACACGATCATAACTGATGATAGGGTACGTTTGACGAACGGGTATAAAAAGCGACATGAAGCATTTAGATTATACACATCTATCGTAATATTTGCATGCGCTACGTGATGAAATTTAGCTATTGAGAATAGATATACATCACTCGGCACTAAAACCATCCATCTTAACTCTGATATCAAATTTACATGGTTTAAAAGCAATAAATATCTCTTCAGGAAACGCAGATGTAAAATGGCAAGACTGAATTCGCCTTAAATGTCAACTTGCCGGGGTTTTGCGTTTCGTTCATTTTGGTACAACTTTTCCTATTTAATGAATTTTAGTCCGCTTTTCTGTAGGTATGAAATCATAGAACCATATAACTATTCAGCTCAATACAACATTGCATCCAAGCGTGCTTCACAAGCAAGTTAGAGTTTGACTAATACGATACTCGGGACTTTGTAGTCATTTGACACATTTCGTGCTACATTTCAAATGCCGTACAACAGAACCTCTTATAAACATGTGGCCTGTAAACATGGCGAATCCACCCTGATCGATCGCTATGTTAAAAACATACTGTGTAATATAATCAATATATATACATAATAAAGAAATTAATACTCAAGAAGAGATGTCATATTGTTTTTACAACACGAGTGACTGGAAAATGATATTTTTTTACTGGCACGGGTGTTGTAAAAACAATATGACATCTCGCGAGTGTGTTAATTTCTCTTTTATTATATACTCATGTAATCTTAGGATAGTAATACAAGGGTGCAATACGGAATACGTCTTCAAATTCCGTATTGCACGGTAAATTCCGTATTGCACGATTGCCGGTTCTACTTTTTTCAAGCTTCGGCAATTCTCGCAACTTTCCGTACGTAACAATCATTTTCCTTATTAGAACATCGGATTTGACGTATCTCAATGCATTGGTAACAAAGTTACTTTTTAATATGATATTGAAGAATAATATAGTGAGAAACTAGTGTTATTGTTAGTAAATAAACTGCAAAACAAAAACTCCGAGAACATCGCCAGCGACACTTCGCCCTTATGACGTCATAGCCTTCAACGATTATGACGTCATTTCCATGGTGACGTCGTTTGAAAGGATCCCGTCGCTCGGAATCCTGAACTTACGTTTATCACATTCAGAACTTCATAAATAATTACTAAGGATAAACTTTTATCACTGTATTTTGTTTTCACACTTGAGAAAATTGCCAGATTATCTCAGATTATTTAAGCAATTCATAATTACTTTTAAAAAGGTTTAAAGGAGAGTATATAATAAATACAGAACGTCATACGTGTGCATTTGGGTCGTTTGTATTGAACTCGAAGATGTCATGGACGCGGAGAAACAACTCGTTCTTCGAACTCGTTGTTCCTCCGCGTCCATGACATCTACTCGTTCAATACAAACGACCCAAATGCACACGTATGACGTTCTGTATATTTATCCAAAATGTCAGAAAGCCTGAATTCCGATTAATAGAATTGAAACCAATATCAGCGAGTATGTATACATCGGTAACTCGGTCAGAGTTAAGACGAGTCTTATTGTGTAGCACCAGTTTCAAACATCAATACTGAAACGGAATATTAATATTTTGATGTTATCAATCAAACTAAGTATAATCACATATAGTAAAGCAACATTTACATTTTTCTTTATTAAAAATCATGGCTTTAGTGTCAAAGTCAGGCAGATGAAATGACATGTTTGCACTGATTCATCCGCCCGCTATGTCCGTGTACACGACTTTGCTCGTGCTGCACGCTTTTCGCGTGCCGCCCGGAAGCCCTCGGCCGCGCTATAACAAAACGTCGAGTAGCTCGTAAAGTAGTCCTACATTCCGATGTCATGTGGTCTTCTTAACTAACCAATGGAATTACCGCTATGGGTTATTACACATGTGCAACATATCGTTTTTATGGAATGACTTATTTCATAACATATGGATAATAAAGGGAATTAGGAAACGGTCTTGACAACCTTGAACATGAATCTTTTTAGTTGAACTTGGTATAGGGATGTTGGTTTCGTTTGCTCTTGTGTGTACTATCGACTATTCTATGTTTTCGCGTATATAATTGACATGACTAGTGATAACAAAATTATAGTTTTGGCAAACATGACCATTGACAGCATTATTCTAAACCGAAAATAGCTAAAATCTTCTTATCAACTCCACCAACGAGCATCGTGTGTATATTATAAAACCTTAGAGGCTCAATCATCATTCATACACTGTATATAAAGACTATGATAACTTAATAGATTTTCTGCAGATTTTTGTCCTGCATGTGCTGCGCAATATTGGTCATATTATGAATCAATGTACCTCAAAATCAACTAACTTTTTTTCAAACAGGTTTGTTCAAGGGGGGCATTGAAGGCCACCAATGCCCACCAGGCCCGCCAGGCCCACCTGGTCCACCAGGCCCGCCAGGCCCTCAAGGCCCTCAAGGCTCATCAGGTTTCCCAGGCCCTGTAGGCCCTACTGGCCCTGAAGGTTTACCAGGATTAGCGGGCATGAAAGGAGACCATGGTGAAGCAGGAGAACAAGGATGGGACGGAGTGCCTGGTCAGAAGGGGGAGCCGGCAGGACAACCAGGACTTCCTGGTAGACCAGGATTTGACGGACTACCAGGACAAAAAGGCCAAAAGGGCGATAGGGGTTCTAGAGGCGATAGTGGAGCTGCCTAAACGTTTCTATCTGATTTGTAAAATGAGAGATTATAAAGCAGTCTTTAGTTCCTGGTGTACATTGTTAAAGCTTTTTTCTTATGATAAAAACGAAATTTTGTTTAAAAACAAACTTTTGTTAAAACAAACATCGAAATACAGTGCTTTGAACTTTGTCTTGAAAGAGAAATGTTTCCTTAACGGTTTTTACTTTTGGTAATTTTGTTTTTAAAGGTTAACTCGTATGAAAGAACATTATTGATGTCACTATTGCATCACTATTGCAATTACAATTTACAGAAACTTGCAATGAAAAGGAAATCAATTGTTAATTGATCAATTAAAAAGCGATGTATTTCTTTAAGGGACTATAAGATATTTGAAATAAAGTCAGTGAAAGATATGGGTTTTTTTTTGTGAATTATGAAATAAAGTCAAAGGTATATACCATATGTTGACATCAAGATATGATGCTTTACGACTGTGAACGTGTACTTCTGTGTGTGTGATAACTTGCATTTTGAGGAATATGGACACATATGAGTTACTAACCATCATACATTTCATACATTCTTTAATCATATAATGGAGGGTGTCATCGATGCAATAAAGTTATCTGATAAACTTGGTATCCGATTGCCTCAAAATCTGATAAAGATGCAAATTAGGTCAAAACACGAACTATTTTATCAAACTCCATGCACGTGATGCGAGTCCTAAACCGGTCGTTAAGAATTGATAACGTTATCGGGAGTTTTCAGGGTTTTTTTAATTTTAGATCGAATAAAAATCCGTAGCCAATCCGTCAGGGAAATCTTATCACGCATTCGTGTTTACGAAACACATGTAGCTTAGTTATCGAAGCATTTCAAGTTGTTTTCATCGTACGTTTACACCCAAGAATATAACGATATGCAGTTAATGATATCGGCTATCGAACAAATATGTGCTTAAATTTTCGTGAATAACATAGGCCTAGACCGCTTTGGTCGTGTCACTTACAAACTTAGCAGCAAAAACAAATCACAGCCAAAAGCTTGCATAATACACATTTTATTCCTATTATATGATACTAATGATACGGAAACACACTCGGTTAATATTCTCTATTTATTATATGATTGGCGGTGAAATACCGAGATCTATCAATGAAAATAAACCGTGTTATCAGTCACTAGTGACAATAACAATGGAACGTGTTATCAGTCACTAGTGACTGATAACAACAATGATCTGACGTCATCGAACAATGCTCTGACGCAATGACACGCTCATGACGTCATGTTGTTGCTTAGGCGACGGGCTCTCATTGGAGCCGACTCAACGTAAATGCGCTTGAATTTCGACAGAAAAACAACGATTTCATCATAAAATAAATATAAAATTTGTCATTTCTTGACGAATACCATGTTTGTCTCATCTCGTGAGGCAGAAAATTTATATTATCACTCGTGGCTGCGCCACTCGTGAAAATATAAACTTTCTTCCTTACTCGATGAGATAAACATGGTATTAGTCAAGAAAAGACAAATATCCTCTAAGTATATAGCCTTTTGGATTTTGTTCTAAAACAATTTGATCACGTGATAGACAGATATCATTTAGCAAAGTTTCCTACAAGCAGAACCTACAAATCTTATTAATCATAAAAGGTGACGCTCAAAATATAAGTTTATGGATAAAATGCTTTTAAATTTATAAGTCAATACTGATTAAATCCCTGTTTTATGAATGTAATTTATTTGTTGTAAATTCAACCTCGAAATAACAGCAAACAGTTTTCATAAATATTTTATTTCAAAGTCATGGTATCATCGTCCGCTGTACTAGAGGAAGAATTATGTTGAACAAGTGATGATATAATTATATATTTAGTCATATTACTATTATTATATTTTTTATGACCTGAACTCCTTGGAGCAACATTTTTTCAGGGGAATAACTCTATGACAATCTCCCGAAAGAAGAACAAAGGTTGTTAAAATTGTTGTTCATCAAAACGAGAATTTCTTAAATGGACATACTCGCAAATACATTTCGAACTGAAGTTAAGGTGTTCAAATTGAAATGGCCGCATGCAGTTTTCGGTTGGTATGTGTATTCTTCTTAAATTCGGTTAATGAGTTGTTGAGAAGATTTTCAATCCGGAAAACGATATCTTGGATAGACTGATAATAATTTTCGGGGAAATTTGAAAATCATAATAACATTGTTCTACAGATCCTGGAGTCTAGCAGTCCAATCACGTTTTATGTTACAAGAAACATCTGGGTAAACATGTTGCAACATCTGTTTTGAAAAATATCAATGATTTTCGAGTGGTTGTTTTTCTTACAGTTTAAACCAATAATCATGATATCGATACCAACATCTATACCCAGTTTGCAGTATCTCAGCAAAATAACCATTATAAAAAGCTATTTTTCATTGTCTAAAGTGTTTTAATGTAACACCAACGTTTTTAGTGAAAGCTAACTTCCATGTCGAAGTTAAAAAAAAGAAACAAAAGCAAGAACAAAGTCGATAATTGGTGTTTATACCAACAGGGTTGAAAATAAGCTGTGGCATATTTTCAATATGAGCACATGTGCAGATATAATGTTTTCCTAGCAAACATGTAAATGATGACATTCAAGGGGAAGTAGCGCTTTTTATGGGAAAATAAGGTGAATGAGAAGGAAAATGAGAATAATTAATTCCAAGTGAAAGACAATGTATTTAAAGTATATGCAGTAACACAGCAAGTATATGATGTAAAGTTCAGCCATGAGATTCCTCTTTCTTACACAAAATGAAGTGAATGTGTTCACACAAAAATGGCCACCAATGGACCTAATGTGAATCTTAAAATATAATTTTTTCTCTGACCATGGATGCTTGGACAAGGGACGTCAACTTGTTTGAATTCCAATTTCAATTTCTGCATTGTATTACTTACACCAAGAAAGAATTGAAAGTCGTGAAACTTGTTAATGATGATTTTTGTTCCTTTTGCAATTCTGAGAAAGAAAACCGGTTTTGTAAAAGAATTCTGATTGAAAGTGGAACCTTTCACAAAAAGGGGTATTTCTCTGGATACAAATACATTTCTCTTTGGCATTCAATACGCAATATAATTTGCTCAATCGCCTACTTTTATTGAGCAAAAGGTTTATATTCTTAAGCAGCCTCAAAGGTGAAGCCTTACATTTGATAAAGCTTTCAAATATTACAAAGAAGTCTATGCCATTGAACAAATTATTGAATTTAAAAACCAACGTTTTAATGCCTTTGAAAATAAATTGCCTCCACTTGCAAACACCTTTTAATGCAACTATATGTAGGATGCTGAAAGAGAATTGTACCTGGTACACGAGTCGAGGTAATATTTCATAAGTTGCGAAGTCACGTTTGATATATGACTTAACCACGTCTCGAGTGTGTCTTGTAACGACATTTTATCATTTTAACCATTACATTATGTTCACATTTCTAGTTTCAGAGCACTTTTAGTTATGTACATGTATGAAGACATTTTGTAGCTTCGGTGCAATGAAGAAATATTTATGTGATATGATACTCGAACTTGAAACGAAGGAATTAAGATATTTTTATAATATAAAAAATGCAAAATTTCGGAAACAATAATTGTATTTTACTATAACTGAAGAGTTGGTATTTGGTGCAAATGTCGCTTTCATTTAACCGTATATTGTGTCATGTTTTACATCACAAATTATTCCCCTGATGACTCTAAGACACTTGATAGGCCCATTGTTTAGATATCTACGTGTATGCCCTTTAAAAGTTTTTTCCTTTTAACAAACTACTGATTGCTTGTATCATATTTTGTAACAGAATCAGTTATCAATCTATTTGTCTGTAAATGAAATGATAAACTTTCTCTTCACTTTAAACCTAATGTGATGAACTGGTATAAAATACTGTGTATTTACATCTGTATATGTATCAGTATCTTCGTTATTACTTTACATTAATATATAATTTTTTCCATATCTGCTGCCAGAAACGAATGAATAAGTATAATATTTCAAATATTGAAATGGAGTATAGAATGACAAAGAGGGTTTATTAGACCTTTAGTCATGACATTATACGTGGTGATCAATTGGAATACATAAACCTAATATAAGCTCACTAACACTACTTAATTAAATAAAAACAGAGGCACTTTGTTGGTTGACTTAACTATCAGTTAGATAGAAATCTCAACGAAACAAGATACTTTGCCTCATTACAAAAACGTCTGATTGCCTGTATCATGTTTTGTAATAGAAGAATTCAAATGTATGAAATACAAAACTAAGCCTTTCAAATACTTTATCCAACAATATGTGGAAAGTGTTGGACACAGTGCACGGTAAAGCTGATCAACAGTTTATTACCCCGCGCTAATAGTTCACGATGTAATTAATCATTTTGGAAATTTGGACATTTGCGCCATTTCTTTACAGAAAATCTATTGGACCAGTATATCATGGGTTAATACATGTATCTACACTAAATATGCAAGATAGATGTATGTTGTATGCTTGGTACACTTCGGGCATATTTCGAAAGAGGTTTCGGGTAAAAAGTAAATTCCTATATTGATAGATTGATATATCTGTCGTCAATGAAAATTTGTTTCCAAGATATTAATACGTCTGTCTTTTGAAGTCAACGAAACCTGAATTTGAAAAGACAAAAACGCTTTTTGAAAACAACATATACAACAAAGGTCAGGGGTTTTGGTGGTTTGGGCGTAAACGTTTCTTTATTATTTTTAAAGTAAAGTAATGGCAAGACTAAATGAAGGTCATCAGAACAATATCATCAATCATTTAAAGAGCGGACAGAACAACCAATGATTGCAGGGAGTATCCAATGTGTTCCAGAGTACCTGAAGGAGGTTTAGGTATGTTTAAGCAGAAATCGAAAAACACTTGATTGTCCTTGGTTATGGAGACTTTGTATGACCACACCTATTGGATTATAACAGTTTCGTTTGGTTACCTTTGTAACATGCCAGAGAACTGGAGGAGACTATCAGAACAATTCAATACATAACAGAAAATTTGTTCAAATGTTGAATATGTTTATGTTATGATGGTCCAGGGGTTTTGTACCGAGTCACGTTTATAAAATTCATATAATTCTTGAACGTTGCATAAAAGTAAAGTTTTTCCTGAACAATTCCAATCACACAGATATTCTAGCATCTAAAGTTTTGCATTAATCTAACAGAAAATACCATCAGATTTCATCTATCTTGCTATATTAATCTCCGGTATGGCGAGTTGAAAAAAAGTGTTGCCTTAAACTAGTCCATCTCAATTGCAACATGTATCTTAATATAAAATTGTCATTGTATTGAATATGATACTCAATACAGTCTTCCAAATGTTCGTTTTCATTTGTTTACCATCTCAACAGTAGTGGTATGTTCTCATATACAGCTATCAGTTATTGGTATTCGATATTAAGAAGAGATTTGTTAAAGGGGCAGTAGCACGTTTTTTGATAATTCTATATTTTAAATGTGTCACTGATAATTGTAAGTTGATGCTAAATGTATTAGTTTGACAGAATAAAATATCTCATTACACAAGCCAATCATCTACATGTATAGTCAGAGTACAAAGTATGAATATTCACATAAAATCTATTGGCGGCCATTTTGTGTGAACACCTTTAATTCATTTTGTACAAGGAAAAGGAATCGCATGGCTAAACTTTACATTATATGTTTGAGTTATTACTGCTCCATTTAGTTTCAATGCATTATCTTTCAATTGGAACCATTAATTTTAATTTTCCTAACATCACCTTATATTCCCCCTAAAAACGTGCTACTGCCCCTTTAAGACTCTTTTACTTTTCGAATGGAGAATCCACATGCAGCAAAAATAACGCTACTGTCAGTTCTCCGTTAATCCTAATATCCCGTTATTGGTAATCCTCAATCAGTGCTCACACTAGGTTCCGTGTATAAGCTTAGTTGACTGTGAGTATGATATTAAGGAAGAAATAACGTACGTTAAATGTATTTTAGGGTGTCATTACTGATTATGCGTTATTCACTAAGGTGTTTTCTGATTGATTTGCCACTTGATTTAAATTTTGCTCTCAATTTAGCGGATGGTTAACTTTCAGATTTCCATTATTATACTTTAAAATGTTAAAAAGTGTATTTTTGTCAATTGAACACGAATAAGGACATCATCACATCTCATTTCTATTAAAATAAATAGTAACGGGATATTTCACTCTTTTTTATGTATCTAAAAGACACTAAAGTGCGATTCCAACGACGCAAAGCAATTACATTTTGTTCGCCTATATCGGCCGACCTCAACAGTTCTATTCAAATCTTATTACTGCTTCCAGACGTTTTTATGTCCAACATTCTTTAAGTAAGTAACATGTATGTGCAGTGATACTTTCCAAGGTATATTTATGGCACGAGAAATTGTTGTGAAAGAAATAAAAATGTCTCAATTTAATGTCATGCATCCATGATAGCTTTACTTATTTATAAATAATCGACCATTACTGATGTACTGGATGACCTCTTTAACTAATGTAGAATTCTAAACCCGTAAATTATACTTTTCCTTTAAAATTTTGATCAAACAGACATTTTCCTAGTAGCATTTTCAGTTTGTCATAATCAAACGAAAAATAAGATCCTTGAATTTAATGTATCTTGCTAAATTAATCTCTAGTATGGCAATGTTAAAATATTGTTTGCCTTGAACGGCTAAATCGCAAATATTCTAAATATATTCTGAAATAAAAATGATTACCCAAAATTACATGCTTTTTCACAACGTCGGGTGTAACGAAATAATTCCTTTAATTCGATACGTTTGACCTTGTCGTGGGAAGGTGAATTACATGAATACTGAAATTATTACCATTTATATGACCTCAACCGACCTCAACAGTTCTGAAAAAAAGCTCTCACACGCTCTATTTAAATCTTGTCACTGCTTATAGACATTTTTATGTCCAACATTCTTTCAGAAAGTCACATGTAGTCGGTGCGGTCATACTTTTCAAAGGTATTCACAGCCGGAATAATCATTAGGAAACAATTAAAATGTCTAGGTTTTTCATGCAACCATGATATATTATTTATGAAGATCAATTTAAATCGCATGTTGTGATTCGAATGTGATGTTGAGGAATATCTTTAGCAAAAATATTGTTGTATCATCAACTTTCAATAATACTGTCAGGTTGTTAATAATCCACCAAGCCGTTTATCAAAGAAGCTGACATGTGTCTTTAATTCCCATTCAAGTGCTATCACATTCATTTGGAGTGTAATCAAATATAAACTGAATGTTTAAAAACATTGATGGCCTCTCTACAATTACAGAGAACAACAGGGAAATGTTCAGATCCTCTGGGATTTATGGGAGTGAGGTCTTCCAGATATATATATTCAGCCTCAAAACGGTCATCTGTTAGGTGTTTCTTATTATGCGACCTCTTAAACATTAGCACACTATCCTGTCTGAAATACCGAATACTGAATGCTTTTTGTAAGTTCAGGTGACTTAATTTGCTTCTCCAGTCAGAGACGTTATTTTTTTCTTGCAATTTCGATGTAATTAATTTGGACAAAGGCGTACTTTGGAAAATATACACTATTTTTGACTGGTACAAATAAGGAACGTATAGGGAAATTATAACTTTATAATGTTCACAATTGTGCGTTTATCAAAATATTGGTATACAATAATGATAATAATTGAATCGTGTTTTTGCGTTGATTATTCTGGAAGGAGTTTTTGGAAACTTCATTGTTGTGTCCTCTCTGCTGTTTTGCTGTTTCGATTAATATTTGAATGTGCTAAAGTATTTCTTAACAAAGATTTTATTTCTATTTTTTAATCAAAAAACCTTCTGAGTATGCTGGTAAGAAAGAATCACAAGGGAGTACGAGACAACTTTGTACACTATTTGCAGTAAACCGTTTGGCAAAAGAAAGTACATACCACAGGTTGTTTAAATTAACTTAATATGTAAGAGACATTTGATGTAATGAGCTATGACACTTATATACACATATAACACATATACATGTAGCAATCGTTTGGACAAAATGGTGTCTGGTAAATATTTTGTTGAATTATCTTTGTTTAAGGCAGGGGTAAAAATCAGAATTTACACTATCATGACCCCTAACAAATTTTTAAGTTTTCAAGAAATGAAAGAATAGACTCTTATTGATTTTCACATTGAATATGTCTTTCTAGTTGGTAAACATTTATGTTATACAGATACTGATATTTCACATGCAATCTGTTAAAGTGTCTTGCTGAGAAACTGTTTACTCTGAAAATGTTATGTTTCCTTTACAAAATCAACAATAATTAATAAGCTTTAAATAGTCAAAAAAGTGAAAAAACAAGGATATTAGTCATTAATGAATAGCTGATCACTTCCAAGGGAGTAAACAAGACTAGTACATGTATGTAAGTAAACACCCCCCGCAGCGTGCCTTAAAGCTTATAGATGTACATTTGATCCTGTAATCAAGAAGTAAATTGAGAGGATCTCTACCAAGATCAGATCATAGACTCTTTATATGAGATGGCTTCACATTAGCTTGAAAATAATGACCTCATCTGAATAGTCTGACGATAAGAAGAGATTCACATTTCGAGTATCAAAGGCATTACATTAACCAGTTAACTTCAATTAAATAGAAGGTTATTTTTTCAAGGTTACATGGTCAACAGTAATGATCTAACGACACAGGATTCATAATCCAAAGACCTTTGAATTACCCATCGGGATTCACATCTTAATTTACAAGCATGTACTCTTTCTTTCATAATTCAAAAATCATTTGAATCATTTGAAGGGTGTACCAAGAGAAATACTGCAAAAATCGAATGAAAATAACTGAGTTTTGAGATAATGCAGCTTACGGCAAATTAAAGTCAAGGTCATAATGAACAAGTACTACATGAATGACAGAAGACAATTTTTGTCAAAGTACAAAAACGTGCGTAACGGTGTATTATTTCCAGATATACATTAGAAAGTGTCGAAAACCTCTACTTGTGTCTCACCACGTTTTCACTAATGTAAGCAAATGCAACTACAAAATGATTGATGTTTTGAGTATAAATTGAGAGTGAAAAATATCATAAGCTGCTTTTACATAGAAGCAAACATCAATGTGAAATCATATAAGCTCTGTACGACACCTCATTAGTTTGCTTTACTGCAGGCTAGATGCAGTGATCAAAGGAATTTGAGGATATGCTTAACATCAATGCCTTTAGGAAAGAATTTTTAAGGTTCATGAGAACTTGAAATAGTGTATAGCTATTTAGCACAAATGCTTGACATGGATCTGAAGCATGTTAAAATGATCTTTAATCAGAAGAAACATAAAGCTCGTTAAGACAGGAGATTTGGAAAAAAAGTCTATAATTTGGCAAGGACATTGAAATTGATTCACATTATCCATCAACGTGATCACACTGTTATGACATCACTGCAAAGAGCGAATAATGTGAATAGTAGCACTTTTTTAAAAAAATTTTATGTTTCAATTTTTCACTGTTACTTGAAAAGGAAAAGGAAATCATACACCATATATGTTAATTACCTTAACCTTGATTCCATTTACATAAATACGTCCAGTACAGTGTCTATCAATTTTCTCTGTACAAAATGATGACAAAAACTACTCTTTAAAGGGGCATTAGCACGTTTTATTTGACAATTACATATTTCCAATTTTTCACTGATAATTGTACGTTATTGCTAAATGAATTATTTTGATAGTGTAAAAAATCTCCTCACACAAACCAATCATCCATAGTCAGAGAACAAATCATAAAGATTAGCTTAAAGTCAATTGGCGGACATTTTTGTGTGAACACCTTTAATTCATTTTGTGTAAGAAAAAAGAATCGTATGTATGGCTGACTTTACATTATATATATGATTTATTACTGTTTCGTTTAGTTTAAATACGTTGACTTTCAATTGGAACCATTAATTTTCATTTTCCTGACATCACCATATCTTCCCCCTAGCGTTTGCTTTCAAAGTTTTGTTGTGTGTTTGTGGCGATATCTGAAAATGCTGTCGTTTTCACTTATGCAAACATTTGTTTTTCACTATTTTCTTTATCTATTGTATTTGTATGAACACAACCAAACGTTAAATCAGATAGTGATATGTGACTGTGAACGTCACTAGTCACTAACGTCATCGCTGATAATCGTGACAAGAGTGAGTGGTATTTTGTTATTTAAAAGCTTATTTAGTAATTTTAACCATAAACTTGAAAAGAATCAAATAAATATAAAATTTGATTTTGATTTAAAAAATACATACTTGGTCTCAGGACGGTTGCTCTTATACGTCATCCCTGTTATTCCCAAAATTGTCCTTTAAGACTATTATTTCATTAAAGGGCCAGTAGCACGATTATAGGGGGATGTGTGGTTGATGTCAGGAAATGGAAATAAATGGTTCCAATGGAAAGACAATGCAATTAAACTAAATGAAGCTGTGATAATTCAAATATATAATGTAAAGTTTAGCAATTCGATTTGCTAACATAAACTGAATTAAAGGTGTTCACACAAAATGGCCGACAATGGATTTTATGTGAATCTGTATACTTTGTCCTCTGATCATGGATAATTGATTTGGGTTATGGGATTTTTGACACAATTAAAATAATACATTTAGTATGAACATACAATTATCAGTGAAAATTTCGAAATATAAAATTTTCAAAAAACGTGCCACTGCCCCGTTAAACCCTTTATTTAAATATGTATAATGCAAGGTATAGGCAATTGTTTTTGGCTGTGGCCTTATTGACTCAATTTTCTTCTTCACTTTTCAAAATTTCAAAAATATCTTAATATGAAATGTGAATTTACGGAATTCGATATTCAATATACGTCTTCGAAATATAAGTTTTCGATTTTATCCAATCTCAACAGTATTTATCTAAAGTTGCATGAGCGCATATTCAGACATCAATCATTGGTTGTCGATAAATGAGAATGGATAATTATTGAAGAATATTTTTTTCTAATTGTGAATTCACATTCCGCAAAAATTATTTTCAGTTCTCCGTTAATGTAAATATTAGGTTCCCTTTATGAGCTTAGTTGACTGTGTGTATGATATTAAGGATGAAATAACGTACGTTAAATGTATTTTAGGGTGTCATTACTGATTATGAATTATTCACTCAGGTGTTTTCTGATTGATTTGCCACTTGATTTAAATTTTGCTCTCAATTTAACAGAAGGTTTACTTTCAAATGTCCATTATTATCCTTTAAAATTTTAAAAGGGCATTTTTGTCAGTTGAACTTGAATAAGGAGATCATCACATCTCATTTCTATTAAAATAAATAGTAACGTGATATTTCACTCTTTTTTATGTATCTAAAAGACACTAAAGTGCGATCCCAACGACGCAAAGCAATTACATTTTGTTCGCCTATATCGGCCGACCTCAACAGTTCTATTCAAATCTTTTTACTGCTTCCAGACGTTTTTATGTCCAACATTCTTTGAGTAAGTCACATGTATTTGCAGTGATACTTTCCAAGGTGTATTCACGGCACGAGAAATTGTTGTGAAAGAAATAAAAATGTCTCAATTTAATGTCATGCATTCATGATAGCTTTACTTATTTCTAAATAATCGACCATTACTGCTGTACTGGGTGACCTCTTAAACTCATGTATAATTCTAAACCGTAAATTAAAGTTTTTCCTATAAAATTCTGATCAAACAAACATTTTCCTAGCATTTTCAGTTTTGTCATAATCTAACGAAAAAATAATTTTGATTTAATCTATCTTGCTAAATTAATCTTTAGTAAGCAATGTTAAAATATTGTTTGCCTCGAACGGTTCCATCGCAAATATTCTAAATATATTATGAAATAAAAGGTTTTCGCAAAATCACATGGCAAAAATACAGAAACAAACATTTATATGATCTCAAAAGTATTCTTACTCTCTATTTCAATCTTTTCACTTCTTTTAGACATGAGTATGTACATTATTCTTTCAAGAGGTCATGTACAAGACTCTTCCAAGAGGTCATGTACAAGATTCTTCCAAGAGGTCATGTACAAGAGTCTTTCAAGAGGTCATGTACAAGACTCTTCCAAGAGGTCATGTACAAGATTCTTTCAAGAGGTCATGTACAAGATTCTTTCAAGAGGTCATGTACAAGACTCTTCCAAGAGGTCATGTACAAGATTCTTTCAAGAGGTCATGTACAAGATTCTTCCAAGAGGTCATGTACAAGATTCTTTCAAGAGGTCATGTACAAGATTCTTTCAAGAGGTCATGTACAAGATTCTATCAAGAGGTCATGTACAAGATTCTTTCAAGAGGTCATGTACAAGATTCTTCCAAGAGGTCTTGTACAAGATTCTTTCAAGAGGTCTTGTACAAGATTCTTTCAATAGGTCATGTACAAGATTCTTTCAAGAGGTCATGTACAAGATTCTTTCAAGAGGTCATGTACAAGATTCTATCAAGAGGTCTTGTACAAGATTCTTCCAAGAGGTCATGTACAAGATTCTTTCAAGAGGTCATGTACAAGATTCTTTCAAGAGGTCATGTACAAGATTCTTTCAAGAGGTCATGTACAAGATTCTTTCAAGAGGTCATGTACAAGCTTTTTTCAAGAGGTCTTGTACAAGATTCTTCCAAGAGGTCATGTACAAGATTCTTTCAAGAGGTCATGTACAAGATTCTTTCAAGAGGTCATGTACAAGATTCTTTCAAGAGGTCATGTACAAGACTCTTTCAAGAGGTCATGTACAAGATTCTTTCAAGAGGTCATGTACAAGATTCTTTCAAGAGGTCATGTACAAGACTCTTCCAAGAGGTCATGTACAAGATTCTTTCAAGAGGTCATGTACAAGATTCTTCCAAGAGGTCATGTACAAGATTCTTTCAAGAGGTCATGTACAAGACTCTTTCAAGAGGTCATGTACAAGATTCTTTCAAGAGGTCTTGTACAAGATTCTTTCAAGAGGTCTTGTACAAGATTCTTTCAAGAGGTCTTGTACAAGATTCAGCTTGTTGTAAGAGATGACATCACGAACTAATCCCAATTTCGCATGCAATATGTCAAAGTGTGTTTCTTAAAAACTGTTTACCCTGAAAAAGTTATGTTTCTTTTACAAAAACATCAGTAATTTTTCAGCTTCAAAAAGTAAAAAACAAGGATATTAGTCATTAATGAATAGCTGATCACTTCCAAGGGAGTAAACAAGACTAGTATGTAAGTAAACACCACCCGCAGCGTGCCTTATTGATGTAGTTTTGATCCTCTAGTCAAGAAGTAAATTGAGAGAATCTTTTCCAATGATCAGATCATAGAGTCTTTATATGAGATGGCTTCACATTAGCTTGAAAATAATGACCTCATCTGAATAGTCTGACGATAAGAAGAGATTCACATTTCGAATATCAAAGGCATTACAATCACCGGTTAAAAACCAATTCAAAAGAAGGTTCATTTTTCAATGTTACATGGTCAACAGTATTGGCCTAACGACACAGGATTCATAAACCAAAGACCTTTAAATTACCCTTCGGTATTCACATCTTAATTTAAAAGCATGTACTCTTTCTTTCACAATTCAAAAATCATTTGAATCATTTGAAAGAAAATAACTGAGTTTTGAGGTAATGCAGTTCACGGCAAAGTCAAGGTTATAATCAACAACCACTTTGTAAGAATGACAGAAGACACATTTTCGTCAAAGTACAATAGTTTTGCTTAACGGTGTAGTATTTCAAGATATACATTAGAATGTGTTTAAAACCTCTACTTGTGTCTCACCACGTTTTCTAATGTAAGCAAATGGAACTACAAAATGCTTGATGTTTTGAGTACAAATTGAGAGTGAAAAAAACGTTGATATCATAAGCTGCTTTTACATAGATGTGAATTCATTTAAGCTCTGTACGACACCTCATTAGTTTGCTTTACTGCAGGCTAGATGCAGTGATCAAAGGACTTTGAGGATATGCTTAACATCAATGGCCTTTAGGAAAGAATTTTTTAAGGTTCATGAGAACTTGATATAGTGTATAGCTATTTAGCACAAATGCTTAACATGGATCTGAAGCACGTACAAATGATCTTTAATCAGAAGAAACATAAAGCTCGTTAAGACAGGCGATTTGGAAAATAAGTCTATTATTGGGCAAGGACATTGAAATTGTTTTACATTATCCGTCAACGTGACCACAATGTTATGATATCACTGCAAAGGGCGACTAATGTGAATAGTGAATAGTGAATAGTGAATAATATTTTTGAAAATTTTATGTTTCAATTTTTCACTGTTAATTGTCAAATTAATTAAGTGTCAAATATCTCCTTACACAAACCAATCATGGTAATCCACAGTCAGAGAACAAATCATCAGTCAATTGGCGGATATTTTGTGTGAACACCATTCATTTTGTGTAAGAAAAAAGAATCGTATGGCTGACTTCACATTATATATATATAAGATTTATTACTGTTTCGTTTAGTTTAAAAACATTGTTTTTAAATTGGAATCAACTATTTTCATTTTCCTGACTTCACCTCATATTGCTGCTGCCTCTTTAAAACTTCTTTTTGAATGTGTTGTTCTGTAAAATGTCATATGTAGAACAAAACTTCTACATTCTTTTGTAGCATTTTTAAGCTCAAATATACGTATGGGATTGACGAAGGGGATCTCTTGATCTTTCCACAATTTGGAAAGTTAGCCGACCCTCAGACCAAATGTTATCTTTTCATCTTGGGAAGTGGCATGCGTACATACCATACGATTCTCCAAATGGAAACAAATCAATGGAATGAATGCATGTTCATGCAAAGTCCGTTTTGTTTTAGAATCTTGGTTGTCAGGCTGTCAGGCTGATTTTAACCACATTCTGATCGTATCACTGACATTTGTATAATTCAAATTCATTGCATATTTCTTATTTCTGAAATTGCAAAGCGCTTACCTTCATGCAACTGCCAAGACCAAAGAGGAAATGTCTGTCAATGCGAATGCTTTTACGTTTGATATTGACACTTTAAAATTAGAAAATCGAAGGGAGTTATTTCATTGTGTGTATGTGTGTTGTCTATTTCTTTTGTCTATGATGACTGCGTTCATTATAATTACTACCCAATGTTATTTGATGCTTAATGATGTAGCATCATAGTACACAATATAACCCAACACAACTTCAGGATACCATTCGTAGTTCGCTAGTTCCAGTCGATGCTTACAGATTTCACCGGAATGCACATCCACAATAGTGTATAAACATGCAATATAAGTGAAATACCCTTGAAAGCGGCACCAAACCGATAATCACCTCATCTCATTTATTGAGATAAATTGGTTAATTGCAGTAAAAAGATCCTGGTGTTTAGTGTCCAAAACATTTTAAAAAGTATCTTCAGTTATTCTGAAAATTGAATGTCAAAATCGTGTCTTGCAATGTAAACAATTCTTTTATCTCATGTGAACTGATCATACCGTATATTACTGACGTTAAATTACTCGTTATATTGACCTTCAATTGACCACGAAAGCTGCCCAATGACAAAATGTGGTCAACATGGGAAAGTATTTGATTAATGAAATGAATTTCAGATATATTCAATAAGCGTCTTAAAGTGTTGTTTTCAAAAATAATTGTGGAAATTTTTGACAACAATGATGAAACACTAATGACACCATTAACATATCTTTGCGGCACCATGACAGATGTTTTGATTTATGAAATTCAAGAACCAGCTTGGAGTAAGGTGGATATTTATGTCTCAGCAAAGTCAGTAACAATAATATATACATGTAAGTCGCAATTTCTTAAAATGTTAACATAGCTAATTTGTCTTTTATCAAATTAGTCATAAAATGTTCCGTTATGTATGTCGAGAGCGATTAAAATATGTCAAATTATCGCAACATAACCACAGAATCACATTTAAAAGTGGTGCATTACTTTATGTTATATGTATCTTTCTAGTGCCCTGAGATAATCTCTAATGTGTAATGCAGCCAATTCTACCTTGTGAAACACGAATTATATTCAATCGTCTACGTGTATTAAGTCACGGTAAAATAGTATGTATTTAACGTATGAGTGTACAGGGAAAGGAAATGTAAAATGTTTATAATGTAGAAAGCTTAATAATTTGGACTTGATAACCTTTTTCCAACTTGACGTCCGTTAGGCTTATGTTCTAAATAAACAACTTATAGAAATTATGATTTATGCAGATGTATCTGATATCAAAAAGACAATGGTGTTGTTAAATTTGTTTATTTGTTGTTTGTTTATCCAAAATAATTTTCGTGTTCCTCGTCAACGGCTTTTACCCTTTTACATCCCAACTGAACAACTCTTCCCAAAACAACAAATGAAAAGGAAATCATACTTCATAGATTTTAAGTCACATAACCTTGATTCCATTTACATAATTACCTGCAAGGGGCAGTTTAGTGTCTATCAATGTTCTCTGTATAAAATGATGACACAAACGACTCTTTAAATGGGCATTACCACGTTTTTTGAATATTACATATTTCCAATTTTTCACTGATAATTGTATGTTAATGCTAAATGTATTATTTTGATAGTGTCAAAAATCGTTTTACAAAAAACAATCATCCGTAGTCAGAGAACAAATTACAAAGATTCACATGAAATCCATTGGCGGCCATTTTTGTGTGAACACCTTTAATTCATTTTTTGTACGAAAAAGGAATCGCATAGCTGAACTTCACATATTTTTTTTTATTTATTTCTGCTCCATTTAGTTAAAATATATAGAGGATACTATTTGGTGTCCATGACGTTGAATGTTTAGGACACGAGTGCCTTATTTTAGTATTTCCCGAGTGAGAGCGAGATATATACTGATCTTTAGGCACGAGTGTCGGAAACATAATATGTCATGGGAACGGATATGATAATTAAAACTTAAGAGAAAAACTTTCAATCTACTTCTCAGTATAGGCGGAGTAGCCGTCGCTGGCCCTTGCAGAACGCAACGTCATAGGCGAAATGTGACGTCAAAGCATTGGTTATAGGGCAAACTGACCGAGGTTCGGACAGTGTTCCGATCCAAATATTTTCAATGATTGCATTGTCAAATATTATCTGAAGAAAATTATTTTAACAATAGGCATATCTACATATTTATCATCAAAATTTGCAAATCAGATTGTATTTTACCTGAAAATAACGATTTTCGTTATATATAGCAACTCGCCCGAGGTTCGGACAGTTATGCCCTTAATTTGGACAGTACCACCCTATTTGATCGTTTTACACACAGGTTTAATTTATTCATCTAAATGATTCCTATTATCACAAAACATGTATAAGTCATCTATGTACAAAAAATACCGGTATTTCGCAAACGTGTATCAATATTTTACATTATACACGGCATTCTTTCCGATGATAAATATACGGCAACTTCCATGGTCAGAACTGTTCGAACCATGGTCATTTTGATATATTTTTGAAATCTCGATATTTTCTCCCAATTTCACTTTAAATTGCAAATATCAATAACAGTTTGATTGTAAAACGGTTTCCCTTTCAAAATAAATATAATTTATGATGTTTTGGCGCTCGTTACATTTCCTCAACTTCGAGTAAACATTTACATAAAAACAAATATTTTGCAAATTTCTTAGGTGAATCGGTAAATTGTCCTTTTTTTAAAAACTTCGTTGATAAATATGTCAGTTGATAACATGTTATTTGAAAGAAATGGATAGCAAAACAGATTGAAAAGAAACATTTTGAAACAAATGGATTGCAGAAACTAATAATATAATTGCGTCAGCTCCTAATCAAAAGAGTCCGAAGTTTGGGCGACCTCGGGTGGTGTCCGAACCTCGGACAGTTTGCCCTATCATGACGTCACAATAAAAAAAGTTATATGTTACCCTGGGGCATCCTCTAAAAATATGAACCCCTATATATCTGCCCTCGTGGGTAACATATTGAAAAGTCATATCCCCTTTATTAACAAATTCATAGATTTCTATGATATTTTTTCTTGATATCTTCACTGAACAATTAATGCAAGAACTTACGTCACTACCATTTATTTGCAACATTAGTGGAGAATATTTTTTTAATACCAGATTGAATTCTGCAAGATTTATCATTTATCATTTCAAAGTATGTTTAAAGCATTTCGAGGAATTTTTGTCTTAAATTCACAAACCTTTTTACAATTGCTGTTATCGTTTAAGAGCGGAAAGAAGGTTTAAATTTATCAAACTGCTACATATATCAGTGTCAAAACGTTAGTGATGTCTCCCAAAGATTACCTCACATTCTCACATCAACGTTTTACAAAGAATGCCATTTGCAGTGCTTTTAACATACCGTTTCAGGAACTTTTCTTGTCATATCTCTTCAATTCGTGACTTTAAAGGGGCAGTAGCACGTTTTAAGGGGGAATATAAGGTGAGGTCAGGGAAATGAAAATTAATGGTTCAAATTGAAAGACAATGTTTTAAAACTAAATGGAGCAGTAATAATTCAAGTATACAACATAAAGTTTAGCCATGCGATTCCTTTTTCTTACACAAAATGAATTAAAGGTGTTCACACAAAATGGCCGCCAATGGATTTTGGTTGAATTTTCATACTTTCTCCTCTGACTATGGGTAATTGGCTTGTGTAATGATATTTCTGACACTGTCAAAATAATACATTTAACATTAACTTACAATTATCAGTGAAAAATTTTGAAAGTAAAATTATCAAAACACGTGCTACTGCCCCTTTAAAGCATTTGAGCTTTGTGTGAATGACTCGGGGTTTCCATATAGATAGATGTTAGTTAAAATATGTCAAGTTTTAGATAGTTTGGTTCTTGACTATAAGAAATCATACATACGACACTGAATGCGGATTTAAAAGGTAAAGAGTTTATAGTGCCATTTTCCTTAAGTCGAGCCATGAACAAACATCATTTTGTTTATTTTGTACAATTGAATATGGAAGTCAAGAGTTTATATGAGTTTGGCAAACAATGAATTAACCCCTTCATTATGTATGATATTAACACTGTGATGTATCTTTCAAACTAATAACTGTTTAGCATATCCACAATGTTATCAAATTAGATTAAATATGCCTTAGATAAAGGGCATTCATGATAAAGGATATCGTTATAGTTTATAAGCGTTAATAGTTTATTCAACCAATGCATAAATTTCTTAACCACCTTGAATGTAAGTTTTTAAAAAAAGAATATGCAATGACCAACGTATGTATCAAAACCAAGTCAAACTTATGACGTCAAAAGCAAACAGGACATTACATTGTACAAGTGAAATGACCTAATATGGGTCACCTGAACGAAGGAGCGCACTCAGAATACCTTTTGAGCATGACCTTTGTCATAGCTCCAAGCTGTTCCAGCCTTGACAACAAAACCACATGAAAGTCCTTTGCGTTTGGGATTGAACCCAGACTTAGCCCTTAGCATAATACCGAAAGGGCCATTCACGGGCCGACATGGAAACCTACAGCTATGCTACGGGCACCTTACCGAAGCAATAGAACAGTCGATTTCCCCTAATTAGAGTCCATCCCCTGGGAAGCGGAATGTCCAGATCTTGTGGTGCTTCTGTGTTTATTTGAAGACGTATCCGAATCCTGCTGACCCCCTAGGGTCATGTTCGGAAGAATTCACTTGCCTTTCCACTTAATTGTCATTACCTCTTTATTGAAAGTCACTGTGGACTGTCGCAGAATGCTAGTAGGTTTAATGAAGGTAGCTGGTGAGGTTTTGAAGCCAAGCTTTTCTTACTAGTTCTGGAATGATCGTTGGTATGTGCTCACATGTTTTAGTGATTATTAACCCGTATTAAAGTACTAATGATGAACCACTCACATTCCATATTTTTAACTTCTATTTGATGTCAATGTCCTTATCTCATTTGAATGTTGCATAATGTCTGTCCGGTTAAATCGTTTTGGTGAAAGAAGGCTTTGTATTCTGATTTCAATAGCGTCAGTATATCTTTTAACTCATTAAAGTAAACCATTAAAAAGTTACTTTTACTTCACATAATAAAAATCGTAAACATAATTCCGTGAATCTCATTAGTAAATTTTTTAAATAAATTTACGAGAGATTATTATTCACTTATGAATATTCAAATCAACGTTTTACAAAGAATGTCATTAGCAGTGCTTTTAACATACCGTTTCAGGAATGTTTCTTGTCCTATACTCTTCAATTGGTAACTTTAAAGAATTTGAGTAATACACTTATGAATAATACATTAATCGTTTTAAATCCTGTTAATCGACAAAAGATCTACTAATTGCAGACTAAAAAATCCATCATTTGACTAACTTCTTACCCTACATACATATCTAATACATATCCCTTATTTATATCCCAAGATATTGGTTATCCTAAAATAATCATCTTCACACACACCCTAATTACATCATATGGTCGTCGAAAGGCGTAAAAAAAAGATCCTTCAATATCCCTTATTTGCACGTTATCATATGGCTACGAAATAGGACCATTCTAAAACAAGACTTGTTGCGCACACACTAGCTTTAATGATTAAACACAAAAGCGTCATGATACTAATAACACCTAGAGCCTGGGGCGCACTTCACAAGACCAAGCTCTGTGGATAGACAGCACGCTCTGGTCCAATCAGCAAGCACAGAAGGATACTCGAGCGTGAGTCCGCATTGATGCTTGCAGTTCTTCAATCAATATTCTAACACGTTGGGATTGTTGTCTTCTCATGCTATACATAAGTTTGGACTTTACTCAACTGTGCAGTGACGGTAGGTTCTCGTCGTTAAATATTTTGATGTGTTACTTATGTTGTAGTGAATATTTATGAAGGGGTGTTTGAATTGTTATAGTTGTTCTTGTTGATGTTCCTGTAAATACTGATTTTATATCTTAACGCAAGAAACGTAGCTATGAAAAAGAAGTTTAAAAGTATTCAATGCATCATGGTTAAAAGAAAAAAATCGTGTATACTCAGCTTGAATGTTTGATAATGAAATGCTTACCAATTTAACTTTTATTTGGTTATGTGTTGTCTTTTATTAATTCATAAGTACTTGAATAATTGGTAACGTGTAAATCGATTTTAATATGTTTGTGATCTTTGTTGGATTTTAAAGGTTCATTTTTAGTTTTATATGTTAAGATGCTCTCTATTCAAACAAATATCAGCAAAGGAAAAGTTAATACATTTACGATCTTTCGGATGATAACTTGTTTGTTTGTATGAGAATCTCAAATATTTCATAGTTTTAAAATATTGGGTTTGGATGTGCTATCAATCTATTTGAAAATACGTTCTTCATATATAAATGCGGATTTCTGATAGTCTTGTTTGAATTGTGCATTGTTTGAATCTCAGTCTTTTTAATCTTGCACTAGGACTGTGTATCATAAACAAATCATTCCCCTAGTATATACCTTTTGCACGTATAGCAATTAATATTGATGTCAGAAATTCGCTTCATAATGAAAAGACATGCAATACGGAATACCTTTTCTGTCAGTTATAGTTTCGTAGGCGAATAACATTAGTTTCATACCATATTTGGATATGTGGATGTCTAGGTCGAATATGATATGTTATTGTGTGTTTTATTGTATTTGTAATTCTGTGTTATCACATTCTTTGAAAGTTCAAAACGCCAATACACCCACGACAATCGTACTGTGACATTAGGCAAGAGTGTGATATTCCTGTATATTTGTACAGACATAATGGTAGTGCTCTCTTATTCCTATGGATTTCCCCTCGTCTGTTCTCGTAAATTATTGATATATTTTATTCTAATTGTATCATTAGTCAGGTTGATTCAATATTCGATAAGTTGTTGAACCAAATAGATTGTTTGAAATAAATAATTTATATAAGTAAAATAAGATTTCTAGTAATTGTGGACATATTGCAAGAATGTCTTTCAATGTTTTAGAGTAAGTTTGGGTTTTGGGTCTATTGATAATTAGACATGTATTTTCATTATTACATGTCAGGAATTAGCTTGAAGGTTCTGATTAGGCTGTGTGATCGGTGGATATGTTTAGTTTTAAATGCGTTATCAATAGAAGGTTTCTTATTTAGATCGTTATCTTTTGTAAGCTCACATACTACTGTAGTTTGGAGTTTTGCAGTGGCAATTGATAAATCCATGATTCTAACATCGAATTGTTACTTACATTGTTAACGTGGTTGGATTACAGTTGTTATGTCGTAAATTTGTTCAGTTTGTAATTGGTTAAAGAATTGACTTCGTATTTTAATTTTTACAAGAAATTATGAAATTTGATTTTGCTGATCAGGCACATTCTTGGGCATTTGGTCGATTGAGTTTGTAATACTCCCGAAGAATTAGTTGCATGATGATGTAATGTTTCTCGTTAGTACAATTTGCACTTAAATTCTTAACATTTTTATAGCTCACATCATAAGTCTAAGTAAGTGCAAAATATATGATGGTTGAGGATTATCTATTATTCATTAAGTATGTCATTTGAAATCGATCACTCACAAAATTCTTGAAGATTTATGTAAATTGAGTAAATCATCTCTTAACGTTTATCAGGGGAAACTTGTTTCTTTAATTGTTCACCATTGGTGTCTCAAGCATTTGTTTTCAATCTAGAAACGTCGCTCTTAAAATAGTAACCATTGTCTAACATCGAGCTGTAGTATAAATATTAAATGTAATTAAAATGAAGAACTTTTTCAAGGCTAAATCTAAATTTCTCAGATTCTTTCACTTTCTATGCAGTAATAGATTTCATGTTCATTGTAAAAATATGTTTATGAACGTTTCCCTTTTTAATTGATTCATGATATTTTTGTCTCTGTGCAAAAATATTTACCCAATTACGGTGTGTTTGTGAATGTATTTTCCGTCATAAATACGCTAATGTAAACTGTATTCAGCTTTGTATGTAACAACGACGCAGGTGCAGATTTTGACTAATGGTCTGACGTTATGTTTTGATTTCACCTACGTAAATACTTTGGTATACTTGAAACCAGAATCTCGATCGACATCAACTACTTCAATAACAGCATAAATGGACATTGACAGAAACATTTGTCTAAGCCTTCTGTGTTTACGCAATTGATGTTATAAACCTCTGTGACGAACTGTTCGATTTCTAATCTTGCCCTGTTGGTGTACATTTACACAGCTGTGCATTGGCATGGTGAACTTGATTTAACTTCACCAATAGAAATCGGAAATGTAAGGATGTATTTTCTTTGCACTTATGATTCCTATAATTGGATAGTTGTTGGATCGATGGAAACAACATCTGCTCAGTGTAAGACAGACACCTTATAAGGAAACTAGGATGCTCAAATCAATGTTTATATCAATAGTGAATGATTCTTTATATTACCATTTCTTACTGTCAATCTATCTGCAAGTCAAAGATATCAATAAGATTAAGTAGGAGGAAACGGAATCAAACTGTTTATTGTGAATTGAAAACCTGTTAACATGTTTTGTTTGTAGTTGTTTTGCTGTATTGAAATTGACGTGCAAACAGGATCTATCAAACTATCAAAATAATACATTTAGCAATACAATCATCAGTGGAAAATATAAAATATAAAATTTTCGAAAATCGTGCTACTGCCCCTTTAAACATAGCATAATTCAAGTTTCATTTGCTGATTCAATACGTTATTCAATTGAATGTGGCCTTTATTATTAATAAAGAACTCTCGATACTTTAAAGAGGTCGATTTTATCGCGGCTTTTGTTTGTTACCAACATCCTTAATCTTTTTCTTTTCATGGCAATGACTAAATATGTTTCTGCGTTTATGAAATCCTTTACTGATCAGCTTTTTATTTGGACAATGTAAAACGGGAAACTGATAACAGACAGACAGGTTTTATTTGTATAAATGGCCATGAGGCCAACAGTGCAATGACAAATTTATTCCATATACAATTATTCTGGAGCGCCTTTACACTTTACACTTTGTTCTCACGTACAGGTCATACTTTAGCACAAAACACAGCTAAGTGTCATAAAATATTAACCGATGTTGTATTCAATAGGCTTATACATTTGTCTTGATTTGGGTTGGTGTAATAATAACATGGTATATATTAAGTTCGTACATTATTATAAAATAGGACATTTTAATAATGCTTGATATTCATTTTCTAACTTGCTGTTGTTACAATGAGGGCACAAAGCAATGGAAATATCTTCACTTGAAACTGATAACCATTGTTATGTTTGAAGATTTGAAACTAACTGAATTTGCTTCTCATAAGGTCTTTCCAGAAGTTGCATTCGGATTGAATGCTATGAATAATTCAGTTCCTGTATCAAACGGATTCCGTCATGCTTTCCTTTTGCATTTGTGTAGTTTGAAATTTACAAATATATGTTCCTTCTCATTTTCAAATGTACATTATATTGTCAGCAGAAACTGCTTTCATACATATATCTAACGGTTTATAAAAAAAAATCTTTGATAATGAAGAGACCAATTCCTTTCTTAAATGATATTTTTGTTTTTGATTTAAGTTTAGATGTCATGACAATGATACATTTAATACTGCGCCATATACCTAGTGTACATCACATCTATATGTATACAGAAATAATTCGATTTCGCTAAATAATTACCTAAATCAGATATTGTTGAAAACTGAAGTGAACATCAAACAGTTTGCATTATCAATAAAGAAGGCAGATGAATATATGGACGACAACTTCTTTGTTCATTGTATGCGACATTTCGACACAGATTCGTGCGTACTGAACAAAGAAGTTGTCATCCATATATTCCACTGCATTATTGTCATTCCAACTTCTAAAACGCCTCACACAGAACTTTTTTTACTAATGACAGATTGTTCCTGTAAATCAATTTTAAATAGTTAAAGTAAATGTAAAAGTATATGTAAAGCCGCGTGCAACAATTTAACAAACTTATTATGTCAAGCACAAACCGCAAATGGATACAAGAAACAGGAGAATAAGAATGCTTCATTAATCAGATTCAACTTTAATGTTCTAATCCTGATTTTGGGAAAAGTACAGATTGTTAAAATGAAATCATTTACTGATTATGGAAATTAACATCAAACAAAATAATTCACATTAATGCATGTTTTTAAAATCAAATCTGTCGATTCATCATTTATCTGCTTGCAAAGATATCGTGATTCAGACAACTCTTTGGAAAATATTTCTGACATTTTGCAAATGTTAAAAGTTTGTCATCTCACCTTATTAATTTCTTTGGTTTCTTCCAACTTTATCTATTTACTTATTTTGCAAGACATCGTGATTGAAAAATACCGAAAGACAGTATAGCAAAACTTGTAGGACAGTTGTTATTGTTAGATTTTGTAAGTTATTTTTAAAATTTGCTTCAATTTGCGTATCAGAGAAATCATTTTGAAACAACTAATTCAAGTAATGTTGTAGTTTCAAATTGCAATAAATATTTAGCCAACATCAATTTCTATTGTATTTTTACAATCAATAGCATAATTCACAAAGAAAGAAATCCAAAAACAACGACCCATTTAATGTTATAACTTTGTTGATTATGCAAATTATTCTGAAATGCTATAATAAAGAGTCAAACATAACTATTTGAAAAATCCGAAGGGAATATTTAAACTATTATGTTATAACAAAGGCATGGCCTACTCTTCATGTCAATACAACTAGTTTGTTAAATGTCGGTGAAGTTGTCACCACTTATTTACATAAGCAATCGTTTGCCTTTTGTCCATAAAAAAAGATTTAAAAGACGATGCTCAATACCAATTGTACCTTATATCCACCATCCAATGTCTAACTATGAATGAACTATGTGTATGAATATATATATATCATATATATATATGCACAAAAAATGTGGAAGACAAAACACACCAAAAAACAGCAATCTCTATTGTATTTATACACTCAATTGCATTGTTTTTTAACGCTAGTTGTCCATCCAAAACCTGATCTGTCACTATTGATTTTTCATTGTGACTAGAAGCTGAAAGGTCGTGCCGTTGTTTTATCACTGACATTTTCAACATGAAAAAAAAAACAAAGTCCGCAATGTTTTTTTCTGTTCCTTAGTTCCCTTTTATAGAATAGCACAATTCTTAAAACTTTTCAACATTTCTTTTAAGCAGCCTTTTTTTCTGTTTCTTATAAACACATTAAAGATAGCAGTTTCACTGTAAATGTTATTCTATGCACCTTTTATCAATATATTTTGATTGTAATAAATTTCCCTTCCCTCTCTGTTTATCTTTATCATGAAAAAAATATCATAGGATCTTATCTAGTGTCATGACAGCACGTCTGCCATCTATCAACAACTACCGTCTATCAACACAGAACACCTACCATCTATCAACACAGAACACCTACCATCTATCAACACAGAACGCCTACCATCTATCAACACAGCACAACAAATATCTATCATCACAGCACACATACTATCTATCATCACAGAACGCCTACCATCTATCAACACAGAACGCCTACCATCTATCATCACAGCACAATACATATCTATCAACAAAGCACACCTACCATATTATCACAGAACACTTACCATATATCAACACAGAACACATACCGTCTATCATCTCAGCACACCTACCATCTATCATCACAGAACACTTACAATCTATCAACACAGAACGCCTACCATCTATCAACACAGAACGCCTACCATCCATCAACACAGAACGCCTACCATCTATCATCACAGCACAATACATATCTATCAACAATGCACACCTACCATATTATCACAGAACACTTACCATATATCAACACAGAACACATACCGTCTATCATCTCAGCACACCTACCATCTATCATCACAGAACACTTACAATCTATCAACACAGAACGCCTACCATCTATCAACACAGAACGCCTACCATCCATCAACACAGCACAACAAATATCTATCAACAAAGCATACCTACCATATTATCACAGAACACATACCGTCTATCATCTCAGCACACCTACCATATATCATCACAGAACACTTACCATCTATATTATCACAGAACACCTTCTATCAATCAATACGGCGCACCTACCATCTATCACAGGTCACCTACAATAGAGATAAACTTTTTTAACGAAGCCAATATAACTTTGCCTTTAACTTGAATCCACTGTATGAATCTTTTCTGTAATACTGAAATAAGAACAAATCACGAAAATAATATTAGCAAGAAGGATTAGTTGCTCTTTATTTCACGGACTTCGAGACAATGCTGTTACAATACTTATTCCCCTCAATGGATATTACCGAACTAACGCCTTTGAAGGACATTCTTTTTAGATGCCACCATTTGAATGTCTTCATTTACGAACATGCTTGAACTACATTACTTCTTCGTGTACAAACTACCACTTACACTTGCATATCTCCCTACCAAGTTGATGTTCCCAACAAAATCGTAAAAATGCTTTTAAATCTACCTGGTTTTTTTTACCTTATCTCCTATCTTGGATCGGTCGTTATCCTACTTGGTGTTTACGTGTACAGAGCCTTAGAGCATCTGTCTAATTGATTTCAGTTATTACCTTAGTTTCAATATCCCCTGGAATGATTTCATTCGTTACGAGAGATTGAATAGCCTTGGGAAAGGTTTAATTCATTTCTTTTGGGCAATATTCTTAGTACGGATTTAATTCATTAATTTAGGTTGGTGATACTTATAAACGAGTATCTTGTATTAACCTCGTTATATTCTAGCTTAATATGAAATTGGAGATTTTCATAAACATTGGTTTGAATATCCATTAGAATTATTAAACATTTCATTAATTTGAAAAAAACCTGAAATCCATTCATTTAAATACAACGTGTTTGAGCATTCAAAATAAAGATTACATTCATTGTTGAAGATCGAATATATTACCTTGCGTATTGGCATTGAGTCGTATTACTTAATTCATCGTCATGCCTTTAACAAAGAAAAAAAGTAATGGCAACAATAAGGGCAAGATTGTCCGGACAACTTCCTTATTGTGAACATCACAGAAGAATTCTCCCATACCTAATAAAGGAAGAAGATTTAAATAGCAAAACCTGTTATTTTCACAATAAAAGTTATCCAGACAATCTTTCTGTTTCATGTATACCATTTCTTTATAACTTGACAGGGCAACAAGAACTATTGATATAAACAATAAATGAACAGGCATGAAGAGAAGATGTGATCAATGTGCGACAAACTCAGGATCGTTTGTATTTATTTGTTTGTCCCACTAACCTGAAATTGTCTTGGCCTATTTTGCTGAGTAGCTAGATGATCTTAGTATAACTTAGTTCGAACGAATAAATAAGTTCTTATAAAGTAAAAATGGTCATTAAGGTGCGTCGGTATTGGTTAAAAATATATTGCTATCCTCGGATGTCAAAAACGTTTCTAAAAAATATGTGTTTTTCTGTTCCTTTTCTCGTTGAAATACAGTGCTTCGAAAACATGAGATTAAAAAAAAACATGTATACGTAACGAAACCACTGTATTTCTAGTGTAAGTATCAATCGACAGTATGGATGTATTAATCATCTACTACGCAGTACCAGTAAGTGATTGAAAATATTTCAGGCAATGTATCTAGATATTATAATGCAAGGGTCCATGATAATTCGATGTACCGCCACAAGAGACGATATTTCCAATAATTATTAACGTTTTCGTGACAAGAATAGCTTTCTACGCGGATAAAGTTTTTATATGGTTTGCAGATAGATTAAGAATGATTAGACTATATCATATTGACATTTTGTATACGCAATTGTTCAATCTGACTGATTTGTAATATCCAAACAGATATCAATTATCATATTCTTGTAACTAAAATACATGTTGTGTCGACTTAATGACATTATGTACTCTTTACGTACATTGCATTGTATGTTTTTTAAAAAAAAAATATCCAGAAATTATTTAGGGCTAATTTCATATTGTCCGGCATCCGTCCATAAGTATTTCTTTTCATTTCCGACACATTTTCAAGAACAAATGAGCGATTTTACGCACATGTTTTCGAAACAACAAATTTCTCAATGAATATGAGCTTATATATTTTCAGAGGATCAAAAGATTCATTATTCAACCTAGAAACGTTTGCCGTAGATCATATCCTTGGAGTACTTTTTCTTTACAAAAAGCAGGAACTAGCTCCATAAATATTAATGATTCGCGCAAAGATTCTTCTATTCCTGTCGATGATCGGTCATGAATATATTGCTTAACGTGACACGTGTCGTCTACATTGCCTTTACCGGTATGACTTACATATCTTATCTGTTCATCATATTTCATATCACAAATCATCGTGTACTTTCGAATCAAGACAGTCAATGTCCTATTTCTATTTCAATTTCAATTTGTTAAACAATATCTTAATTTTCTAAAATACATTATAAGACATTTTGAAGATATCAATAAAATTCAAAATACACTTCAATAGATTGTATTAGTCCAAATAAACTCAGTTCTCTTGTCATCAACCAACGTCAAGACCCTGCGTTGTTACACAGATTCGTGTGTCCTTCTCAAGCAGAGGAAGAGGAATGACGTAGGAGGCATATACGTGTACATAAGATTGAGAACGACACAAGAATCTGTGTCGAAACGTCGCATACAATGAAGAAAGAAGTTGTCATCCATATATTCGATTCCTCAGCATTATTGTCATTCCAACTTCTAAAATGCCTCTTAAAGCGGACACACCCATGCATTTCAGCTGAATCACATTATTTTTTTGATATATAAAGACATTCATATGCAGTTTTCATATAAACCTGTGTTATGCTACCATAATACTAAACATCTGTTTCTGCTTTAGCAAAATGGCTACACTAATGTCCTTGCAGTTCAGTTAGTAAATATCAACTGATTATTCATGAATTTTCCTTCTGTTGAAGTTCCCTGCAATGCTAAGTGAAATTGCAATCATAGCTTTGTACCTTCCTAAATTCAAAATTTCTGCAAATTTCAGAAGTTAGATACAATATTTCAAAGTAACAGATGGATTGGGGGAGTGAGTTATTGTTTTACGGCGCTACTGCTAAATTACAGTCATTAGCGGCGTGGATGAATATAATATTCATATTGATGGTGTTCATGTTCTGATTTCATACCAGGGCAAGACAGTTTTTGTTGCTGCGCCTTGACTCAGACAGGCGATTAAGCAGATCAATTTACCCCGAAAATACAGAATATTATGATCTTATTTGTATTAACCTACCTTTATATTTTTCAGATGCTGCTGCCTGTTACATGAAGGAGAAGACATCTGTCAATATGGATGACGTTAACCACATCTCTTCAACTCATAGGACACTCTAAAGTGGGCTAACAGAGCAGTAACAGAGAGAAGATATGAGGAAGAACAGTTGATAATTTTGATTTGAAAAGTCGGACTGAGACTCACTTTTGGAGAAGAAGCTCTTCGAGGATATTCTGTAAACCCCAAATACATTTTGGTATGTGAAAAAAAACGGTAAAAGATTCTGCAGCTACAACATATGCATTTGACATTTGCATCTCAGTTTAATGGGGTGTGTAACTAAAGTAACAATGAACGCTTCGCGAAACATAACGACAATGCCCCAGGAGCAGCTCCTGACGATGTCAATTGCCGGGATTCTTAATGCCTATATAATGCCAGCTATAGTGGTAGTTGGACTCGTGGGGAACACTGTCTCCTGCATGGTGTTTGCAAGCAAGGAGCTACGAAAGCTCTCATCAAGTGTCTATGTTCTTGCAGTCCTCATCTCAGACTCGGGGACTCTCGTGTGCTTGTCCTTTGTATGGCTTGAAGTGCTTGGTTACAGGATCAACCACATGCATGGCATTTGCCAGTTTGTGGTTTACCTCACCTACGTCTGCAGTTTCCTTTCTGTATGGTACATGGTGTGCATCACTGTGGAGAACTTCATCACCATCTGCCATCCTTTGAAGGTCAAGGTCATGTGTACAAAGAACCGAGCCAGCGTTGTTGTGATTGTGTTGGCCGTTGCAGCCATGTTGCTGTACATTATTACATTTGTTGCAACGGAAGTCAGGACAGTTGGAGGTATGAACTTTTGCCAGTCTAAGCCACGATTCGGATTCCTGCTATCTATGTTTACTTACGTTGATTCTATTGTTACTCTGCTTGTACCGGTGACAAGCATAGCATTCATGTTGATAGGGATGGGGTTCTCAATAGCACACACAGTTCGTTGGAGGAGGAATAGCCCAAGGACTGATAGCACTAGGCGATGTATCAAGAGTCCTCAATTCCGAGTGACGAAGATGCTCTTTGCGCTTTCAACTGCCTTCATTATTATGAATGCTCCTCTGCACATTATGAGACTATTTTACCTACTAAGAGCCAGTACTGGTGGGCACACAGGGGTCTCTTTCACCTCTGCTCTTGTACATCTGTTTCTTCTCTTCAGCTCCTACTTGCATTGTGCCATAAAGTTCTTCTTGTTCATGATATTCAGCAAAAACTTCAGGAGGTGCATCAGAGCAATGCTTTGCAGCTTTGCCCCAAATTGTTCCAAGGATGTAAATAATACAAGCCAAGCGTATGTGTGATTGGATTCCGGAGTTATGAACATGTGATAAAACACTTCGGTTGAATTTATTTTGAAAGAATCTTAAAGGGTTGAGTTATGATTTATTTTTGCAAGGTGTGTTTCCTTTGCAAGTAGTTATCAGTGATACATTTTTCTTGTCGTTAATCAAGAGTTTGATTTTATTGAATTTAACAATTACTTATGGACTTTAGAATTTAGATAAAGTTTCTACAAACCTAACCACATATGATAATACTTGAAGATAATTAGTATTTGAAAGAAAGTAAATCAGCTCTCAACATTTGATAACGTCAAAGCTGATTTTCATAGATATAATTTTAAGTGACCAAACTGCCTTTAAAAATGTCGACGTCACGACTTTCTAAGATGTTGGCAGCTGAAAACCAAGATGGCCCCCTTGGACATTCAGCGCTGACATTTTACAAAGTTTTGGTAAATAACCTTAATCAGTTTGATGTTTTTTTAAATTGTACACATCTTCAACATTAAGAATGATATTGAGATTCTTTAGATTTCGTTATTGCAAGTTATGTTGTTTGTTGTATGTGATTGTTCACAGTTTTGCCTTGAATGCTATAATAACTCTAGCCGATTTATACGACAAGAGGGATGTAAGTTATACTGAATAAAGTATTTGGACCGTTATCTGTCGTTTCGTACTTTTATTGTCTTCTGATGAAATATTCGAGATGTTTTAATTATTTTAAAAGGTTAACGGAAAAAAATCATGAGCTATTGATGAGCTATTAGTGATTAACTGCCTCGTATGTAGGTGAAGGGGTTATCTTTTGAACTTCAAATGAACATACATATAGAAAATGCCACATGATTATAACAATAAATTGTCTCCTTAAAGGGACCATTCGAGCGGGGTATTTTTTGTGGAAACGAAATTCAGGAGGACTTTCCTGTTTACAAGTATATATGATTTTTACATGATAATTTCACACTTAATTTCATATATATGTTTGTGAGATAAGCTTTTTAGTTGTAAAGGATTTGACAATTTGATAAAAAATAAAGAGTTTCGCTCAAAAAATAAAAACATCGTGAAATGAATCCAATCATCGAAGCTACGGTCGTGGAATGCATTACTACGACAAAATGCTGTATCAGCTGATAACTTTTATTATGAATTATTTGTAAATATGCTCCTCTTCTATCAACCAAGAACTTATAACTTACTTGTGTTAATGAATAAGCATATTACAGCACATGTGTTTTCTCGCAATGCGAACCTTTCAAAATGGCGGATGAAAGCCGCTCAAGTGGTGCCTTTAAAAGATTATTTGAGGACCATTGGTGATTCTAAAAAGGAACATTACTCTGTTGCTAACAACTGAAAGGTTTTTAAAAGATCATTGATTGTGCAAGTAATATGATTGGTCGAAGAAACATTTGACTCAAGTACTATTATCAGAGAAAAAAATGATTTGAATCATTGATGCGCTGTAGATAATCAACGTTAACACCTAATATCAATATTAACCAAGTGATGATAATAGATGTATCAATACTACCACATGTATATCCTAAGATTCTGAAAGAAGTAAACATCATGTTAAATTTTTAACTTGTTTCGTACCCCATATGATAAAACTTATTAGTAATCGTCTACATTTTACCATAATGGACTAAGATCGTTTTGAGAACAAGAAATTGTCCTAATTTTAGTGCTCATACTTTACTAATTTAGGGTTAATATTCTTCAAACATATCAGAATAAGCAGAAATCAATTTGGTTATATCAAGGCCTTATCCGACTCTTTTATAACTATGACGTCCAAATGAGGGAAACATTCACTCGTACCTCAAAGCATTCCCTGATCGAGTCAGGTTGTATTTTGTGTGGTCTTCCGGATATTGTACAAATCAGAGGCTCGCTTTGATTACAAATCGTGCTACTGGCTTTCAAGCTTTGTCGCTGAATTGTTGGAGTTGAATGGTCAATTGTATATAGATGTAATCCAGTGTTCTGATACTACATGTTTGTGTATAAAAACGAAACTACTAAACAGTATGCAAATATGGAACATATATTTTGATATAACCCTGATATAAATTGTAATTAATATAAAGTCCATCCCTCAAATGAAAGGATCGGAGTAACTTTCAAATACTTCTATAATACACGAAAAATAATGATTTCCTTTATAGATCTTTTACAGAGAAATTGTAGAACATATAAATAAGACGTGCAAAATTGAAAGGAAAATAACCGGTAATTATTCTCTAAACAGAATCAAAAGCAAAGAGTGTAAACCTGAAGTTGTTTATCCACAAATAATGTCAGGCTCTTAACTTTCTCGTTTAATCAGTTTTTCAATACTTCACTCTTCTGTCCACTACAAGGAGTTTGATTGGCACTTAACACTGGCTTCGCCCTGAAGCCTTGGAACTTATATTGACCTGAAGCAAAAGAACAGCGTATAATCGGAGACATTGAAGATAATACTTGATATGCATCAACATTGCTTATGCCTTCTAGATATTATCATACATATTCATTTTATTTAATAATTCATTCATAGATTGTAAATATGAATCCATAGCAATATATTAAATCGTTATAATTATGTCTTGGATGGTGAGTGAACCGCCCGGCAAAAGAGTGTAACACCACCGTTTGTTGAATTTACATAATATCTAAGAGACTTGTGATGTAAGGAGTTATGACACGTTAACAATAACACATATTTGCAGTAGTTTGAATAAAAATATTAGTGTATGGTTCAAAATATCTCGCTTTAATGAAATCAGGGGTATGAAATATAATTTACACTATCATGGCACTAACCATTTAAAAATATTATCAATATGTAAAAAATGCTTTTCACGTTTCACATGGAATATGCCTCCCTTGATGATAAACATTTGTGTTAAATAAAAAATAAATTTTAAAACAATTTATAAGTATAAAATTTCTTTTTTGAGCATGTAAAATACTTGAAAGTATTCTTTGAATAATCCCTGTTCTTATCAGTTTGAGAATTCGACATAAAAAGCAGGAAATAATTGTAATCGAAAATCTTACGTGATAAATTCAAGTGAATTGTGTATTTTCATTTGCCTGTTTATTCAAATGAAGGTAAACTTTTTTCAAAACAACAGTTTTATTGTTTTTACATGTATGCAGATATCGTCAGATTTGAAAAATCCCTCATTTATCTCTAAAAAAGTGATATTTTGTAAAGCCTGGTTCCACATTGTCTCTCATTTTACAAGATATTTACAATTTAAATCGTTTTATTGGCAATACTTTCAATTGTGCTATCATGATTCGAGGATAAATCGTGCAAAAAGGAACATATTAGATTGAAACTTTGCTCCAAATTGAAAATGGGGATTTGTTAGTCAAACTAAATGTTCAAAATATTCAAATCTAAAAAAACATCGTTTTAATTCATTATGAAGAAAAGAGCTAAGGAAACATTGAACAGCATGCAATAATTCCTTATCAAGAATGCTTGATAACATAGGAGACTGGAGGGAAAATCGATTTCGTAATACAATAAGGATTGAAAAGGGTAAAAACATTTTATACAAAATGAAGTTAATTAAAATGTAACGCCTTTACCATTGACTTCTCTCAAAAATAAAATAAAACTATTAGCTATGAATACATGTCAAACAACACGTTTTCAGCAAAGTTTCATTGTCAAAGAAAATGTTAAAACATGAAACAAATTTAGAATAAATAATTTTCGGATTGAGATTGAATTTGATAAATAGTATTAATTTCTTCTTGTCTTTGAAAATATCTAACACATATGACAGAGGTTAGGCCAAAACAAGTATCTTTTTCACACAGACAATCAATTCCTATAAACCTACATATGTGATTGAGAAAGATGACAATCTTTGTAAATTTTAAACCTTAAAGGGGCAGTAGCACTTATTTTGATAATTTTTTATTTTAAATTGTTCACTGATAATTGTACGTTAATGCTTAGTGTATCTGTTTTACAGTGTCAAAAATCTTCTTGCACAAGCCATTTATCCATAGTCAGAGGACAAAGCATGAAGATTCACATAAATCCATTGGCGGCCATTTTTTTTGAACACTTTTAATTCACTTTGTGTACGAAAAAGGAATCGCATCGATAAACTGTACATTGATGATTTGAATTATTACTGCTCCATTTAGTTTAAATACATTGTCTTTCAATTGAAACCATTAATTTTTTTCCCTGACATCAAGTTAAATACCCCCTAAAATGCCTACTGTCCCTTTAAAACGAAACATGCAGAATTACAAATTTGTAAATATATTCGAGTTTTATGTCTCTCTTCGCAGCTTGATGCAATCTTATTTGTTCTACTGTTTTTTTACATACAGACTAACGTTCACATCAAAGTGTTTGTTATCAACCAATGTTTATTATCCTTTCGTGTCATTTTCACTCACTTAACCAACAAGGGAAATTAACAAAACCTCCTTGTCGAATCCCAATATTACTTACTGACCATTTAGTTCGAATAAACTTACAGTCTTCAAACAAGGCACGTAGTCTCAATAACAAGTTCATCCATGCTTACCCTAATCTTTTGAGACATAAACACAATGTTTTTACAAAGACAATCTTGCTCGTATGTGATGAACAAGAGTGTTTGGCTACGAATAATTTATCCCTTCGTGTTAATAAAAATCAACACGATCGACATGGGAAATTAAGAAGAGTTTCTTTGCTGAATACGCAAACCATATATTTTTTGTTAATTTCCTATGTGTAAATAAGTTATAAGCACAAACTTTGGAAGAAGAAAGACTCAAATGGCCCATAAAAGGCGACTTCTTTAATCTTTATAGAGGTTTGTTCAAGTTGCATACTAAATATATTATGGACATGGAAACTTCATTGTGCTTTATGAGCTTTTAAAAACACTCACAACTCGTATTAATGCACTCCTTTGAAAGTTATAAGGGGGCGAAATCGCGGTGGTTAGCGCGTTGGACTTTGGATCAAGAGGTCCTAGGTTTGAATCCCGCTAGGGACTTGGCAACTTTGTCTGCAGTAGAGAACTGTTCTAAATGCAGTAAAATTTCAGCGGAGCTCCACCCACGGTTTGCTCGTTCAAACCGATGCTTGCAGGTTCACCGCAATGCATAATATTGCGGACATCCTCTCTACAATAATACTACCAGACGTAATATAAGTAAAATACTCTTGAAAATGGCCTTAAAGGGGCAGTAGCACGTTTTTAGGGGGAATATAAGGTGTTGTCAGGAAAATGAAAATAAATGGTTCCAATTGAAAGACAATGTATTTAAACTAAATGGAGCAGTAATAATTCAAATATATATTGTAAAGTTTAGCCATGCGATTCATTTTCTTACTCAAAATGAATTAAAGGTGTTCACACAAAAATGGCCGCCAATGGATTTCATCTGAATCTTCAAACTTTGTCCTCTGACTATGGATGATTGACTTGTTTAATGAGATTTTTGACACTGTCAATATAATACATTTAACATTAACTTACAATTATCAGCTAAAATTTTAAAATATAAAGTTATCAAAAAACGTGCTACTGCCCCTTTAAACAAGCCACCTCGTTTTCAATACCCTGATAATGATATCCTCATCAAAATCCTAGGCCTTGAACGATTAACTAGTTAGTTTACAAATGCAACCTGTTTCCATTGTAGTTGATATTGAAAAGTTAGATTGCAGAAGCGAGACGAAAGCCTTATGAACAGAGAACGTTTCATGAAATCAGCACGATTCATGGTATATGCACAATTTGAACTTGCAGTCATCTGAACACACTGCAATGAATGTGATAATGTGATAGCAATGTTAAATGCTGGGCCGTTTTTGGAACTCAAACTATCTATATACTCTTGCAATAAAGAAGTTGTAAATCCATAGAACTTGTTCTTATTTATCTATATACATTCGTGGGATTCAAAATATGTTTCTATGACTTCGGCTTATTTTATTTGTATCAATGTATTAATAAGTAGCCAAGTATCGAAGACAATGTCATAAAGTGACACAATTTGGTCATTGAATATTTGACATCATCACCTAAAACTTACAGATAATATCAAGTCGATATGTAGTATTTGAAGTTCGATACTAACTATGGTGAACTCTTAGTAAATTCATCAACTGTAATAAATGCTACATTTGATTTTTTTACAATCAGCATTTAATTATTGAAAAGGTTGATTGCAGACCCCAGGTCTAAGTGATAGATTGCATGATAGAACCTCTTTCCTCAAAGTGGTTGTGCTTTTTCTCTTCTTATCTTGTTGGCCCCTTTTGCACCTTCTTTTTTAAAAATATTTTTCCGAGACATATTAAACTGCTTTTTTCTTTGCTCTTTTAAACCTGAACTCGTGATCACTATGCATAACAAAGAAGTGAAGGAAAATGTCTTAAAAGTAAACGAAAACGGAAATGAAAGGCTAGATGTCGATATCAAGTTAACCAACTTTTAAACAAATTAAGACAACCAGGCTTTTAATGATTGAATAATTTAGTTTAAGGGTTGTATGGTGTGTTACGCAAAGTGCTAACTTGCCTATTGGAAGTAATGTTTAGACCACTGAATTATTCATGAAGGGCCATCGTTACCTGAGAACATGTATGGCTTGTCGATACAATCGTAGTTTCAACTTCGTTTTTTACGAAATTGAGATCATATTAGCGGTATCGTTTAATCAATCTACATGTCGATTTGATACCGGTAGAGTGTACCTTAAATATAGATTTTTTCAATTTTAAGCTTAGAAAAAGAAATGTAATGGACAATAAAGTTTATGGATATATCGTCAAAAATCACTTATATAAACTTCCAAACAGGAAAGGATAAATAACATCTTCATTGTAAATAATCTCATAAAATAAATGAAAAGCATCATTTTACGGGGGGGGGGGATCCTAACATTTACATACATGTACGTTGATATTAGTAACTTTCATAATATTAAACGTGAACATCGTTTCAAACATATACTTATTACATATAACCAAAACAATCGCTTTTTAGTTTATCCTAGTATCTGAAGCTAGCATGGCAATAATAGCAATACTATGGGCAAGGCACTTCATCCACATTGCACTCAGTCCACCCAGCTGTTAAAATGGGTACCTGAAAATTGGACGTACTGACCAACGTGGTCGTGATTAGCGCTTAGTAGCAGCTGTGAAAGTACACTCCTTCGGGGTAATAATGTAGTGCTTTGAGTATGTCTTAGGACGTGGAAAAGGCGCAATATAAGTATGCACATTATTATTTTTATTAGAATACAATACAACGACCAGTTTCTCTAGCTTATATAATGCGATTATACAATCAACACGCTGTTTTTAAACTTATTTTTTATATTTCTCAATCTATATTCTTTCTTTGAAATAATTGTATAATTTTCACGATTTCCTATTTTCAGAATATCATTGCATTTAATTATTATTTCTTATACATCTCTGAATTGTCAATTTGAAACGTAATCAGATTACTATTGAATTAATTGAATTCCAGCATGTCATTTGAGGTAATAGTTGGAAAAACTGGAGCTCTTGGGATATTATATGATTTAAAGATGTTAACATTTGAATTTTACATCTCATAGAAATCATTACGTGCAAAAAACATTAAGGAAAATAAAATTTAGTCCTTTAAAAACCCACTTATATTTTTAGTACAATGAATTTGAATTTATTTTATTCAATATACTCTTACTTTATCTTGTAATAATTACTTTGTTTACATGTATGTATCTTTTAAAACATGTAGGTCCTTCTTAAATTGTACAAATCCCTATGTTAAGTAAATATAGAGTGTTGAAATAGTTAGTGGCTTTTATTGTAACTTAAAGGGGCAGTAGCACGTTTTTTGACAATTATATATTTTCAATTTTTCACTGATCATTGTAAGTTACATGCTAAATGTATTTTTCTAAATCTCATTATACAAACCAATCATCTACAGTCAGAGAACAAATTATAAAGATTCACATAAAATCCATTGGCAGTCATTTTGGTGTGAACACCTTTAATTCATTTTGTGTAAGAAAAGGAATCGCATGGCTTAACTTTACATAATATTTTTGATTTATTACTATTTCATTTAGTTTTAATACATTGTCTTAAGATTGGAACCATTTATTTTCATTTTCCTGACATCAAATTATATTCCACCTAAAAACGTACTACTGCCCCCTTTAGGGGTTTGACGTTAATTAAGAATTGAATTCCATTTCTGTGTGGTTGCAATGGAGAATAGAGATTTCAAAGCTACATACAAACTCGTGTGAACCATGCCAGCTTCAATCCAGTACAAACACACACACTGACATGTAATTCTTTCTTTCCCATATATAGAGAACAGCAGAATGATATAAATCCTGTTTTACAATTAAAAAAGTAACACTGCAAATATTCACATTTTATCAACAAATTGTATATTTATTCAAAACGGTCATTGAACTGAATACTTTACCTACAATTTGCCCTTGATATGCCAAAAGGAGCGCACAATATAAATAAGTCCCTTCACGAAATGACAGGAGTCATCTGCATTATGCATAACAAATTCCACACAGGGCGGATATGTCTCTCAGGGTATAGGGCTTTTAGCAAGACTGCATTCATATGTCTCTGAGTATATAGGGCTTTTAGCAAGACTGCATTCAGGAATGTGGCCTCGAACTAGTGCTAGTAGACCTACCGTTACTAATGACGCTTTGGCATGATTTTTGCAAAGCATCATAATCATATAGAGTTTGTTTTGTGTAATCATAACATTTTCGAACTTTTGTTATCGAGTTTTCATGCCGATGGCAGATCAAGTCAGGTTGATTTAGCCTCTGTTATATTACGCCAAAATCACTGGGTTCCGGCAGTTTCCCCTAGCGGAAAAACATCTCATCACAATACATTTAAATTTCTTTATCAAATGACAAGGCTGCTCGCATGGTAAGGGTGGTTCATACCACAAAGCTTCTGCCTTGTTTCAGTAGCCAAACTGATGATTTAAGAACAGCGTCGCTGATTGCACAACTAACTTTGATTGCCTCCAATCAGGCATCTCCCATTCTATCCCACAAACTCGACGTAATATAACAAAGGTTAAATCAATATGACTTGATCTGCCTGTGGGGAGAGAATGTGCCGATGGATGCTGTTTGAACAAATCAGCTTTCACACAAAACAGTTACGTCGGGTAGATATTTTGCTTCTGTACTTCACTCAACTCACTGTGTCGTTACAGCAAAAAAAGTTTCGAAACAGTTCTACTTATTTCAAGGCTAAAGGCCAGGTTTTGGATAGTTTAAAAAAAGAAATTGCCTAGATAATTGATGTAGGTATTTTCATATTCGGAATACTTTGAATAACAGCTGGAAGTTAGTAAACCTTGATGGTCAGACATCTTGACCAAACCATGTCCGTGAACCCACGGTTGAGTGTTAATCAGCCAATGGGACGAGCTTTATGGTAAACGTCATTTTGGCCGTCATTTGCTATTGTATCTTCGTCAAATAAGTAAAGTAAAGTATCCTATACAACTGTTGTTGACGTTATTTTTTTTAAATGTTAATAACTGTCCAATTGCCATTGTATAATATCTTTTGTGTATATATTGTGATTATGGGGTTATCTTTGTTACGTCATATCATATCTGCCCTATATTGACGGTAATGTATACTTTACAATGCAACTGTAAATGCATCAGCATTTCTATTTTCGTTTTTTTCAGTTTCATTGTGCAAATTTAACAAATTTTTACATTAATTGTTTTCACAATTTCATTCGGTAAATTCTGGTTTGGTTAAGGTTCCTTTGCTTAATATTTATCAAATAACATCTGATTTGATGAAGCATGGATGATTAAGGTATGTCCGGTTAACGTTCACACGACTTGAAAGGTTCACACGAGTATGAAGAAGTTTTCTGAGTTTGTGAGAAATGAAACTGTGATACACATTACCATGCTCTTAACGAATCAATGTTCGAGAATATGTGTTACACAGAATTATGATTGAAATATCTCCCACCTTATTATCATACAAAAGCTACTGTCCAGAAATACTTAAATTTGCTTAGTTCACCTACATCATCCTTATTATATAACTGTGTAATGTTGGTTAAACAATCTTTTTACAGCGTAAAATACATCTTGAAATGTAAATCCATATGCCATGTAAAATCATTGTTATGAATTATACATGGGCCATTGGCCTTTCTATTGAATACAATTGATTGATTGTTAACATTTGAACAATTGAATATTGAACAATTTAATTTGAGTTGACTTTAAAAAAAGCAATCGTAGACACATTTTATAAAAAAATTAAATGTTACAAGACATTTTCTAGAGTTAAGATAACCACTATGTGATTTTAGTACTTCACTGGATTAATACAAAAGGGCCAAAATATCAATCTTGATTGCTTTTGCTGATCTGCACAAATCGATATTAGGGAAGCATCGTAGCCTTATGTTACATGTTATATTTTTTGTTTTACCCGAACTAAGAGCAGTTATAAGAGCAGCGACTTCATGTTTTAAGTAACAACAAAAAATAGAATTTTGTAGTTCTGCTGGAGTAGTATAAGGTAAGTAAGTGAAGGCTAAAACTAGATAGTGAGTAAAACTGACGCGTTTTATGTCTTGCAGGGGTGTTGTAATTTCAGCAAACAATATCATGCATACATAACAAGTAATGCACGATAACATTAATATCGTCCTTTTTTATCCATATTTATGTAGAAGAAAAAAATATACAATAACGACGTCATATCCACGACGATTTGTAAATGTCATGCTCTGAACTTGAAACTTAACAGTATTACAGATATGGATGTGAGTTTTTTAAATTATCAATGTTGAATAACTGACTGTGTCATTGCCTATATAAATATCCACAATATGGCCAATCAACGCAAAAACATAGGTATTTAATCACATTAAAAGTGAAAAGTTTAAAACATAAATATAACATTACAATGAATTTTGAAATTCTAAAAGGTGCATCTTTTATTTTAATCATTAGCACAGGTAACAAATACTACTAGACTCAATATCAAATGAGAGTACACAATTGTCGAATTGTCAGAGATTGTAAATCTAAAAATTGCTTGCCCAGGCCATATTGTTATACCTAAGTACGTGCCATGCAGTTTACTTTAAAGGATCTTGAAAAAAAACATACACCGTGAAACTTTTCTGACAAATGCTTAGGAAAAGTCCAATTCCAATTTCAGGGAAACACCAGTAAGCTCATGAAATAAATTGAAACGCTCAAAAGAACTTTCTACTAACACATAGAATTTCATCTTCAAAGGCAAAAGAGACGGAAAGAAAATAAAATCGTATATTTAATTTAAAACTCACCATTGAACACATGTTAATATTGAACCAAGATTCCATAAACACTTCATTGGCGTTTCAGGAATGTCAGTGAAATAGATCCTTAACAGTGGTAGACAATTCATGCAGCACCTTTCTACTGAATAAATGATACCAATAGGTATCTCCTTGTCGAAAACATCTTCCCAAGGCATGGATACAACCATTGCGCTGATATTTTATGCATCATTTCCAAAAATGAAGCAGATGGTTGCAAAGGTGGTTAACATGCCAGAGAAGTGTTATCAAGAACTCAAGTTTGAATCATGGCAGAAAATATCGGTGGAAACCTTATTCCATAGAATAACAGGTTCAAACTGAAGGACGAAATGAATACATTTAACCTTACCTGGATTGGCTAGATCCTGCAATGACCATAAATAGGAAGCTATTTTCATTGACATTATATTCTTAAATATTTTTAAGTATCTATTTATTTGTGCAGTGTTACTCAATTTAATTTCTCAATTCATATTTTGATTGCTCACCACATTCTTAAAGATAGACAAAGGATCACATAAACCATTGACTTTTTCAGAAACAATTTATAATGATGACAAATGACACAAATATAATATCATTTAAAACTACCTAAGTGGTTATCTGAATCTATATTCGTATTTGTTATGATTTGCTAGGAATCTTGAATGTACCTTTAAAGTTTCTATTCCATTATATTAAATAACTTAATAAAACTTGTTCGGTTTCTTTGAAATAACAAAATGTTTTCAAAGTCAAATCATATTGTTATCAAAAAGTCTCTTTTGGATAATAAACTGTAATCTTATCTTATCTTAACAGAAACATAGAAACTTCTGTGTCAAAACGGGAAATGAATTTATTTGGCTCAGGGTTTATGTGCTTAATTTGCTTTTTCCATAAATATCACAGGAAATTTTAATTCTAACATAAACAATGGTACAGTTTTACAGCATGACGATTGACATTTTCTTTTGAAATGTCTGATTTAATTTACATACATGACTCAAATACACCAATGGAAACAAATATTAATATCCAATGAGGAACAACGAAAACACAAGTTTATGATCAAATTCGGTGCAAGGATAAATGTCACAAGCGAAATGTTTAATATTACATGATGGACAGGCTATATAAATTTATCAAGAGCTGTTGGGGTAATTTGTAATGACAATTGTTATTCGTGTGACTGTTTTTTTAAAAGGGTTGTTTTGATTAAACAGACATTTGTACACTCGAAAACTAAAATATGGGATTCAAACTCTTTAAAACATTTTGATGACATGAAAATTTACAACAAAGAGGGTTGAATATCAACATAATTAACAATAGACGAGTCTGATAAAAAAAATATCAAATATACGTAGCGACAGACCAACAGGTTTGGTGGCCTTTTATCAAGCTATCTATTGTAATGAAACTTCTTTGTGTTACATGTACATGTTACAGGGAGACGCTTTTTGAAATATTTCAAAGACATTGGTGCGCCAGTTTTATCAACGTGAAAAGTTAAACATAATTACTGTTTAACTTTGTTACACGGAAACACGTATATCATCTGGTGAGTATTGTCAAAAATGTTCAAAACCTGCTAAATTACCAGAAACAAATACCTCATTTGGTGATTAATTAACTGAAATGGTTATTCGAACTATGCTCTTATTACACCTTAAAATATTGAGTATGAAAGCAAACGAAACCAAAATGTTCAAAGTGTACTTGTTCAATGATGAATCTAAAAGGCATGTAAATGAGCAAGTACATCAACATGCTTTGGACATCCTAATGCAAATGAGATGCTATAAGAGACAATTCCATTTATCCTTAATTGATCTATCAGGTTTTTGTCTTGTTGATTGTACTTAATGAAAGGTTCCATACATGTTCTATAGGATTGTTTCGTAACGTTTTCACAACCTTCCAATTCATATATAAAATGTTATGGTAAGATGTTTACCACATTGTAATAACTTACCATATTGGGTAAATCTATTCAGGGGCCTTGCATACTTCTAAGAATACATATGTAAATTCATTCGTTGCAAATATAAATGGCAATCATTTTTCGACAGTTCACGATCAACGTGCTCTATGGTTTTATAGGAAATAAGTCCCGTCTTAAACATCAATAAACTGACGACTGATAAATGCCCCTCCACTTACATGATAGTTTTCTCCGACTGTTTCCTTTTCACATTTAAGTAAATATAAAAACTCCAGTGGATTGATGTAACATTTGGCACACTTTTCAGCCAATGAAATCTCGCATAAAAGTCTGATGCAAAACCTTAAAGAATGTTTCTGTCAATTATTTTTTTAAACCAGCAATATGCATTTTCAAACAAGTTACAAATAACATCCATTATCGCCGTCGGTGTTAAACTTAATTAATCTCGGAAATTTACAAGCTAAACTATTTAACTTACAACTGAATGCAAGATCTGGGGCCGTATTCATAAAAATGCGAAGAGTAGAAATTTACTCTTAACTGTCAAAAATTCTATGAATATTTTCAAAGAATAACTCTTAAGTCAATATTTTTCTTAAGTGGTATTTATAAAAACTTTAACGTCTTAGAATAACTCTCAACTATTGTAAAAGTTAAAAGTGATGTGATGACAGTGTCAGCTGGAATGTTTTTACAGGTAAATGGCAATAATTAACTACATTTACATAACAACATGATTTGAAATGGATGTTGCATCATTGTGCAAGCCTGTTGCCAGCATAATTTGCAGGTTTTTCTGTATTATTTGGCATTATGATGATCTTTTGGGGTGCTCTATGACGAAAACACATCGAAAAATCAAAACTAAAAAAGGAGCCTTACCTTGTTCAAAATCATTTTCAAAACTATGTTTATGCTATGTTTCAAAGATTTGTATTTACCCAAAATCAATAAAACATGAACAGATGCCACCTAAAGCTTACGTATTTATGCATGTTGCAAACTCAATCCAAAAAGATGGATATTGACAATCTTGAATTCAACACATTATAACTCAATACATAAGAAATGCATGCCTAGCAAATTTTTTTGGGTTGACATGCAAGATACATAATGTATAGGTATCAAAATTACTGAAGCAAGACATGTGTCTGTGTGTCCTATTACTAACACTCGACGTCAACAGATGAGAGTTGTTTCCCTTGTTAGCATTCCAGTAAACTCCAAAACATGACTCTAGTTTTAACTGGAATTTGATTTTAATTTGCCATGTTATGCAGTCATAATATATATTTGGCTTATTATATATATATATTCAATAATTATTTGATTTATTACTGTAAGTGTTTTCTCAAATCTTCATTGATTAAATGATATAATTCAGTTACATAAATACATAATGCTTTTCTTATGAATAAGTGCAATATCTAAAATCTTATTATTTAAGATCACATGATTAATTGAAAAAAATCAATATAATTAAAATAAGAGATTAAGAAATTCAAAAGAGAATTTTAATTAAATGACAATTTTTTTAAAAAGCATAGGCAGTATCATCGTTTTAATATTTAAGTTTTAAATGTTATTAACTGCTCATGTTGGAAATAAATATCTAATGATTAAAAGTAATATTTTCATAAATTCATAATCACAGTGATATTCACCTGTATCCAAACAAAAAGGAATTAAGTTTGCAAGAAAGGATGTAGATTTGATAGCTCATAATGTGGCATACATGGTAGTCATGTGATGAAACCTTTTTTGACAGGAGAGTTCCAATGGAACAGTCATGTTTGAAATAGAACGATTTTCGTTAGTAACAGCACTTAAGAAAATTGTAAGAGTTAAATTTATTCTAAGCTAAAAGTCACTCTTAGAATGTTTATAAATGGACTCCTAAGTATTATTTTTAGCTACGTGTGAATGTAGGAATTCTAAGAGTTTTTCTTAGAAAATTCTAAGAATATTTATAAATATGGCCCCTGTATGCAACTGTATTAGCTTTAATTTTGGAATGATCATCTGGTATAAAACAAGCTTTTATAAAAGAAATTGATATTTTCTGAAAGAGTAATCCATCGTTTCTTTGGATAACAAGGAAAGTGTCTCTTATTTGTATATCATGAAATATGTATGTTCACTCCGTGTCTACATTTTACATAGAAAAGTTAACAAATAGCAAGAAAAAATGAACCCTTTACATTTTTTTCATATATTTGATTTTTTAATGCATGAGTCATGCTCTTATTATAAATCTATCATTTTACTTAAATACATTTTATTGATTTAAAAACATGTAAAACAATCTAGAGCTCTCTCTTTAAGGGATATTATAAGTGACACAAATTGGTTTAACTCAAGGTACGATCATAGGAATAAATACTAGTCAGTTTAGTGATATTGATTTAGAAGCTGATTCTCTTAGAGCATTCAACCCGTTTAGTGAAGAGTTATCAGATAATGGGTGCTCTGCCATCAGCTTCCTTATAGAAATATTCTCAAACGTGCTGTCGCATTGCTTCAATTAAGTTCGACAACCAAGATAGACGATTGTTTTTATCTTTTTATGTTAATGCCTCATTGGTTTTACATCAACTTTTGTAGAAGGCTCAAAGACCTTATTACTATTGACGAATATATCAAGTTTAAACTAGTTGAAATGTTCACATCACATATTATATAACAGCAAGTGATTTTAGGTGGGTTTTTTTAAGAAACAAGATGGAACTTGTTTGATATTGAGTCACCTGTTCCAATAGCGAAAAGAAATAGCAGGTACAATATACTTATTTCAATTGAAAATCCAGCACATGCATTTTTATTAACGTTACTCCTTACTTATTGCATATACATTAGTTACATGACCAACACTACCAAGATGTCGTTTTTGGTTTGTCTTCTTTAGAAAAATATACCCTTTTAAAGGGGCAGTAGCACGTTTTTAAACATTTTATATTAAAAAATTTTCACTGTTATTGTAAGTTAAAGCTAAATGTATTATGTTGATAGTGTCAAAATCTCATTACATAAGCCAATAGTCAGAGGGCAAAGTATGAAGATTTACATAAAATCCATTGGCGGGGATTTTGTGTGAACACCTTTAATTCATTTTGTGTAAGAAAAGAAATCGCATGGCTTTACTTTACATTATATATTTGATTTATAACTGCTCCAATAGTCATTTAGTTTTAATACATTGTCTTTAGATTGAACCATTTATTTTGATTTTCCTGACATCACCTTAAAAAACCCTTAAAACGTGCTACTGCCCCCTTGAAGGTTTGTTTTAACCTTGACTCCTGTCTTTTGTAATGTTTTTGGTTTATAATGGATATCACCATTCTGAACCAATAAGCAATAACACTACTTTTCAATAACGATTTGATGAAATGTCAGTTTTGACAATGTCGGTTGCCTCGAAACTCACTAACAATCTTTTAATGTTTACTTTATACATAATTTATTAAACGAGTTCAGTGGCTTTCAACGGTTTAAAGGGGCAGTAGCACGTTTTTAGGGGGAGAATAGGTGATGTCAGGGAAATGAAAATAAATGGTTCCAATTGAAAGACAGTGTATTTAAACTAAATGGAGCAGTAATATTTCAAGTATATAACGTAAAGTTTAGTCATGCGATTCCTTTTTCTTACACAAAATGAATTAAAAGTGTTCACATAAAATGGCCGCCAATGGATTTATGAGAATCTTTATATTTTTTCCTCTGACTATGGATGATTGGCTTGTGTAATAAGATTTTTGACACAGTCAAAATAATGCATTTAGCATTACCTTACAATTATCAGTGAAAATTTTTAAATATAAAATCATCAAAAAACGTGCTACTGCCCCTTTAAAAGTTGAACTGGTATGATGTCAGTGCTTGTCAACATTATCAAATCAGGTTGAATTTGAAAAAAAACTTGTGCAACTAATCTTCGAAAAAAGTGCAGTTGATTTTGAATCATTTATTTTCGTGCACCATATCAGCAAAAGAAAGAAAAACTGGATGTATCGCCAACGCAATCGTTATCTATATACATATATAACTTTTTTTATCAATTTTGTTTAGGCAAGCTTAGAAATGTTAAACATACATGTACGTCAAATCAGTGCTTATCAATGTAATTCTGTTTATTGAAAGTAAGCATCAAAACATAACATATGACTTGGAGACACAGCACTATCGAAATTGTGAATCATTGATGGTTATTTGAAAATTGGAAACATAGATAATAATGTTGCGGGGAATGTTGCCGTTGGCAAGGGAATTTGCAACTAAATGCCATATAACTAATAAATGTACAAGTAATGTCAATTATATCATATATTTGCCCACAAAGGTAATACAGTCAATAGCCATTAAAGTAATAGTGTCAGATAGCACTTTTATTTATTGTCCATATTGAGCTAAAGCAATTGTCATATTGTTTTATTGCTGTACTTAATATCGCAATTGTGTCGCTATAACTTCTGTATACAATACATATCATTATTCTATATTAAAACACAACGCTCATATTTCTCCTGACAGGAAAAGATTTTGTCAAAACACTCTATGACTTTTTTGAATATTTATTTAAAGGGCATTGGCATATATATAAGAAGCAAATATATCCAAAGACCCCCAAAGACATGAAAGATATAACATATATAATGAACATTGGACCCTTATTGAACAGCTTTTCACTTCTTTCGATATGATCTGAATTGAATTATGAACTAATGGGAGACTTACATGTAAATTGTAGTCTTTTAATGGATCGAACTCTTCTGAATTTTTTTTTTATGAAAATGCTAGAACTAATTAAAATGAAAGTTAATTACCATACGTTGGTCTACTTTAGAGCATAGTTATATACATAAGCAGGACAACTGAATAGTTTTCAAGGATTCGCTTACCAGCCCGTCACTAGGTTGAGATCAACAAACCACCTGTCATCCTGTCATCATCTGTTTGTAATTGATTAGACACTCTATATTCAGAATTACAATATTGATGTTATCATATCTATTGTAAAATGCAACAAAATAAAAAAAATATAAAAAACATACCTCCCAGAACAGTAAATGAGGAGCTTCTGACCACCGAGAACTCTCAGATTTCCAAATCTACAAAATTACTGCAGAACGTATTACAAAATAGTGTGCAATTTTAAGTTTCTTCCAGAAGGTCTTTACTTATACCTTTGTTAAGAAACACACGAAATGGTGGCCTTTGAGAACTTATTGTGAAAGAGGGCCAGAGGTAATATGTTATAGATCAATAAGCAGGAATCAAGTTCCATGTCCTAAAACTGGATCGGATTATCAACCCTTGCTGTCAAGCTCAATGAGATCATGGTTACATTAGGTCTCTGGAAGTATCCTTTGGTATCAACCGATATTTGGGCTAATTAGCCAATCAATGACAATAAGACCGATAAGAGGTTGAATTATTCAATATGCTTTCTGACAGCCTTATGTTAGGTCCTTCAGTCATTTCTGCCATAAGACTAGACTTAATGACCTTCGGAATATATAATTGAGTATTGACGCATCCTTCTAAGTCGGCAATAAAACCAATGTTGGTTTAGACAAGTTGAATGTTGTGTAGGTTAATGTACGAGTAACTCTCCATTCTCTCCAAATAATGGTGCCGAAGCTGGTTATGTTAAGGGATGGAGAGTTACGAGGATATTAACCGACTTAAATAACACTCACCTTAATGCCTATTCAAAAACAAAACTTAAAATATCCAAAGAAATTGAAAATTCAAGTTAAGGACATTTGTACTGAAAAATAATGGAGCGAGAGACGTCACAGGCTGACGTCACAAGTGTAATTTAATCCCTAGTATTGAATTTTGCTTATTTGTAGTTCATCCCATCATAAACGAAAATCATCAAACACATAGATTTCTTTAATAGATAAACAATTTGTGTTTTACTAAATTTATATTTACTACCAACAGCTGTAGTTATCAATGAAAATAATATTATTTATACAGCTGTACAGTGTACAACCAATGATCAAAATCAAATATATGTGTCTAAATGCAAAATGACCATATCGAACCTATAAGATTTTAGTGTAATTTCCTTAACATACTAAATCAAGATCAGGTTACCGACAGAACAGTGTGATGGATTGCCTCATCTGAATAGAGTAATCGATCCCACTACATGGATGCTGAGAAGTGTCTGTGAGAAATAGATCAAGGGATAAATGATATTAGATTGGTTTATAAATGATTCACACCAACTGACCTTACCCTTTTCAATCTGAGTGCCTATTAGGATAACAATACCAATGCATTTGTAGGAATTGATGTTCTTTATACATTTTTTCGTTGTGCCAGCTTGATGAAAGTTTTTAAAAACAAAGTTGGCAGCTTTAGTTTATATTTGGCTTTAAAAGTGAAATGTTGATAAATTCCAGCGATATGTTCCCTTATCTTTGGGTCTTATAAGGTTATGTCAATGGTCTATATTTCAAAGAACCCTAAAGTGGAGGTTATACAAAAAAAACGTTGCTGTTTAGCGGTTACACAAATTCCTGTTGATTGCATGAAACAAAGTCATGTGATCCTAAGACCTATTCTAACAATGTATCATTGTGCATTGATAAAAGCACCATAGCATACTTTTTTCACAGTACTTTAACGTTTGTGTTACTGATTGCACAACTTTCAAACAGGTTTTAAGCATGTGAACATACATGTTATGAAATTCATTTCTTAAACATATCACTATAAAGCTTGAAATATACTTCATACAGCAAAGTATAACTAGGCTTTAAATGAAAGTAGATTGTTTTGAATCTCCCAAAGTTCAGAGTTTGGTATTACATTTTGTTGTTGTCTTAATTCGTTTGAATTTGACAGCAATACACCAATATTTATGCATTTGCCTGGGAAAGTGTAAAATAGTCATAAAATATTTTCACAACTTCAACATTTTCATCGTAAACATAAAAATAGAAACAAAATATATTTATTGTTTTTGATAATAAGCTATTTTGTTTTGATCTATAGCATTAATAATGTACATGTAAAGTGCTTCTACTACATGATTTCCATTTTCCATTAATACATTAAGTCTTTTGATAAGTTTGCAGGGGTAATCATACACAAATGTGTAAAAATGTTATGTATATACGTTTTAGATAATTAATATGATCGCTTTGGTCACACAAGAATGGTCTCTAACGATTCTTACCAGTAAACATGAGGATGGCTACCAGTAATGATCAACAACAAAATAAAAATGCTTTTTAAAACAATGATTCATAAATTGCACATTAGATGGTAACCTGGCCTTGTGCTGATTTTCGTAATTGAAATATAATATTTTGTGTACTTTACGTTGCCAAATGACTTTTACGAAGGTCATGCTTTGATGTGCGTTAATATAGGTTTTATCCAGTTGCGATAATTATCATTCTTGCCGTAATAGACAAATGTCACATGTTATCTGGTAACTGAAAACTATCTTTTAATCATTGTTCAATTTACTTTTGATTATTTGACTTTGAAATGTTTTTCTCATGAATATTTATGGCAGCATCTGACAGATTTTGATTCCAAAGAAGGTTTAATTGGAGCTGCTTTGAGCTAATAGAGGAGAGTGTATATTTGGGGTAGAAATATGATATGTACTATCAATTCTTTCGAAAAAAAGAAGGCGTATTTGCATTTTATGTCTATAGATGATAACCTACTGACTCACCTACATGTACGTTTTGGAATACTCTTCTTGATTAAATCATTTTTGTTCAGTAAGCTTGATGATTTTAATTTTGAAATAATAAAAAACAAGTGGTTGCCAATGTCCCCCGCCGCTGGGATATTGCGATAGAATTGTCACAATAAGCAAATGCTTTATTTCCATTGACAATAAGTGCAATGGTTCAAGAGATATGGCGTTAACAGAGTTTCAAAAGTAGTCAAAGTGCCGTTGTGACCTTGAAAATAAGGTCATGGTCATCCAAAGTGACTGGTGCCTGCAGGCTGTGACCAAATTTGAAGACATTTGGTGCAGTAGTTTATGAGATATCGGGTAATCCCTCAATGTAGGCCGTGACCAAATTTGAGGACATTTCATGAATCCGTTCATCAGATATTATGTTTCAAAAGTGTTCAAAGAACTGTGGTGACCTGGAAAATTAAGGTCAAGGTCATCCAAAGTATTTGGTATCTGCGTAGTCCCACAATGTAGGTTGTGACTAAATTTGAAGACATTTTGTACAACTGTTCAAGGGATATTGTGTTAACAAGAGTTTCAAAATTGCTGTAGTTCCTTGAAAATAATGTTAAAATCACCTGACGTAACTCGTGTCTTCGTAATCCTCCAATGTAAGCTGCGTCTAAATTTGAAGACACTAGGTGCAACGGTTCATGAGCTATCACGTTAACAAGTGTTTAAAGAGAGGTCAAAGTGCCGTTGTGACCTTGAAAATAAGGTCAAGGTCATCAAACGTGACTGGTGTCTGCGTAGTCCCCCAAGTGAGGGGCCAAACTTGAAGACATTGAGTGCAAAGGATATTGCGTTAACAAGGATCCATACGGACGGATGGACAGACGCCGCTGAATACAATGACAATCATTATTATTCGTCAGAACTATCAAATTGAGTGTGATATCCCCGCAACTCTCATGACCATGTTACATTCCTAATATTGTGGTATTAATTTATCCGCTTCAAAATTAAAAAGCAATAGTTCAAATATTAAACGCAAGAAAAATGTAAGTCGCAGACTGTCACAGTCAAATTATCCTTATCAATGAAATTTAACTCTTCCCTTTCGAACGTTACTCTTTTTTAGATATTTTCATTTGTTTTAAGGTTGATAAGTAAATAATTTTTATAATAAAACACTTACTTATGTTCACATTTATAATAGTCATCATTTTTCATTCAACTAAATCATTATTTTTTTTCAATGCTTTGCCCAGTGAAAAATCAACAAAACAGTATTAACTTTATAACAGTATCACGATTGGACCCTTACAGATGCTCAGTAACAACGGTGTCCAACCTTCTTAAGTTTTTAGGTAAATTATAAGATAATTCAATGTATTTTTATTAACTGCAAAACAGATAACACAGCTGAAAGTCTTGATCTTAAGTGTGATAAAAAATTTAATCTTACAGACTTATAGATTCATATTATCTGTTTCAAATGAAAGTGTGAACCAAACTTACATCCACAACATGAAAGGAGCTTTCTTTCTCACTGAAGTGGTCTAGGATGCATAGCACCACAGCCGATAACCACGCTTTGACATGTCCTGGCCGTTCTGGCTTTTTCGAAGATGTAATCACTCTTGTCATGCGAGGCACTTCCGAAAAAGTAAGAAGAAGAAGTAAATCTGGTATAACTTGGGAAGAGTTAGTCTAACATCGATGTCAAGAAGTTCCTGTGCATGCACAAGGAGATTGTTCACTGTGAACAAGTAGGGCAATACAATTTGAGTTCCGACATTTCCGTTCCTTTGTTGATATCATTGCGCTGTAAAGCGTAGGTCTGCTTCATACCTGTAGACCCATCTTGCTTCAATTTGACAAGGGAATTTCTAAGTTTCTTTAATTCGGGTACTTTATACAAATCACAATCAGTCGTCCACCTCACACATCCATATGAATCTTTCCTTTTAGTTTCTGTTCGATTTTCATCGCTGCTGACATCCAATGCAGCCTGGTTTGACCGAACGCTTCTTGGTTGAAGGACACAAAGCCAATGTTTCTGGCCTGTTACGGTTTTCGTTCCTTGCAATCAGTCTTTGTTGGATGACATCATACCCTGAACCAATAACTGTCCCATCAATGTAATTTGAAGGTTGTTTGGATATTTAGCGACCATGCGCTGAGCACTAATGGAAAACTGTGGAAACTGGCATGATTGGTTTTAGCACTAACAGCATCTCCAACTTTTCGAGTATATTCTCTTTTTTTCACTTGGAGGAAGTCTTCCCTTTTTCTAAGTTGTCGATCATTGACATCCCTACTGTACCTCACCAAGAAGTAGATGACTAGCATCATGTCATGTGGAATAATCCTTTCAAACAAATCATGCCCCAAGCATTTAGGCTTGTTTTTTCTTGCTGACTCTAAGGGAATTACAACTTCAAAAGCATCTTGTTACAAAATCGTTTCATGTTTCATTCTTGATAAGGGTATTGCTTTTAAACATGGATCAATGATGGATGTCAGAAAGATCCTCATTAACTGCAGGATCAGAACTATCTCTGAATATCAAATATAAAAATATATATGATATAATATGTATATAAATATATGTCTTTTGTTTACACACATGCATCTCAAGGTTTCAAGAATAGACCCATATTGGTAGCTTGAACTGTCTTAATCAGATGATAAATTGAATTCTTGAGATGGTTCATGTGGAAATTTTGTCCTATGAAAAGTTGTTCTTTTCTTTGACCTAAGGGGCCTTTATTACACTTGGAGAATACATAAGATTCAGAAATGTCCTGTCTAATTCCTTCTATGATATTTTCTCCAAATCCAATTAATTTTGAAGTCAATTAATCTTTCAACTATATGATGATCAATAGATTGAACACTATGTTAATGCTGTGATTCATATGGAGTCTGCAACTCTTACACAATCGGATGTGTTTTCATTCTCAACATCAGTGAAGTCACCTCTAGCACATATTATGATTCCCCATTGTTATTACAAACAAAAAATGCTCTTACATTTTGAAGATTTGGACTAGAACTTAACATATAGTTCGCCAATAAACATTTTAATTGGCTATGTATGATATTTGTACAGATAGATAGAAACCGATTTCCCTCTTAAAAAATTGGCTTTGCAAAACTTGAATGGGCAGGCTTCTGTCTCCTTTCTTCATAAATAGCGCCTTAGATGAGTTAGTAATTCATCAATGTTATCAGCCACAAATTGAATTTTTACAGTTCAATCTCACTTGCCGGGGAGGCTTACTAGAACACATATATATAAAAGTAATTTGGACACTGGTACATCTTTGTTGACGGTGGTCTCTTTGAACATGATTTCTAAATGCTGAATACGTGCAAAACAAATTCTGTGTCGAAGCAAGGGAAATTTGACAAACATTTAATAAATTTGAGTAGGATTTGTAATGTTTTACATGCACATATTAACTGAATTTATCTGAACTAATGTGCAATGTTCGCACGGAAAGATGGTCAGTTCATTTTCGACAATAACATCATCCAATGAGTTCATATAAAACCATATTTGTAAAACTAAAAGTCCAAATATCTATTGTCGCATATTTAATGGTGTCATAAGTGAATTTTCACCTTTACCAAAGAGTATACTTACATCTGTCGTAATTTCTTTTTGCGTCTTGAAATGGTTTACTGTCAAAATGGCCGTCAAAAGAACGTCTCTTCCGGGTCATGGTACTTTACCGTTGCGCTAAGAAAATACACAGTGTATATAATCGTTTATCTAAAAATTAAAAAGATAAATATGTTGAAATTACATAAGCAGTGTTATGTTAAATACAGAACAGTACATAACCATCATGAGGTTACATGAAAATATTGTATATTTTATTGTAAAGGTTTACAGTGCAAGAATTCGAAGGGACCATTTTAATAAGTTTAATCTTGATCAGATACTTAAACGAAGCTTGTTCTTTTGACATATCCTGCAAACACGTATGCCATCAAGTGTAGGTCGAGGCACAGATTTTGCTAAAAGAATGTAAAGCTTCTCTTACGCAAGAGGCTACTTAATTTATCAATTCCCACGCAAGTTATGTCGGAACTAATAATTTGGTATCCTCTGTTGGGAACGATAGCAAGGTGATGTATGCATTATTGGCATTCAGCTATCGACTTTTCAGTGGGAAGATTACCGAGAGCTCTTGTAGAACTTCAGTGAGAATTAATGACACAGTCACTGATTCCATCTATCATTTGTTTCATATTGGGGCATTGACCTATCTATCTATTGTTATCCCCTGCAACAACATGTTGTGGTGGGTATTAAAATGGGTACCGTCCGTCCGTCCCTCCGTTACACTTTGTATCCGGCTCATAACTTTGTAACTAATCAACCATTTCAATTCAAATTCGTCATGGAAATGAAGAAACATGTAATAATGTGTAATGAGTAACAATTTTCTGAAAATCTACATAAAATATTAGGATTTTGGAGAAAAAGTGGTAAATTTGTAAGAAATCTGTTCAGGTCCCGTCCGGTTCACAACTTCTAAACTAGTCATCACATTTGGATAAAATTTGATATGAAGATAAATAATCATCTGAAGGTGTGTCATGAAGAACAATTTTGAAAATATTTTTATAAAATTTTGCCTTTTTTGGCCAAAAATGAGGACTTTGTTGGAAAACTGTTACAAGTCCTGTCCGGCCCACAACTTCTAAATTAATAATTAGATTTTGATTAAATTTGAAATGAAGATACATAATCATCTAATGGTGTGTCATGAAGAACAATTTTGAAAATATGTTTGTTTCCATATGATCAAATTGATCTTGGAGATCCAAATACATAAAAAAAATTGTTTGATTTTAATTTTGTCATGTTACTCAAATTATGTCCAACAGTGAACATAAAGTTGGTATCATTAATTTTTTTTGATTAGAGCTGTTTCCTTCATATCTTTGACATTTTTTTGTTATTTTGTGCGACAAAAATTAGTCAGCAATTTGATAAGGAAAACCTATATACATGTATGTTGTGCAATTTGCGGGGGATATAGCTCGACCATGTCAGCTGCTTGTTTTTTCTAACTTGAATTATTAATTATACAAAACAAATTTCCCTTTTGGGACAAAAAAGATTATCTTATCTCTTATGTTATCTTAAAAACACAACTGGGCTGGTACAATTAATAATTAATAGAATTAGTGATCATTTTGTCCCTCAAAGGGGAGCCTGGCTCGAAGAAGTACCCGAGACGACATGGAATATTAAAAGTTATGGAACACTTCCTAAGCTAGTTCATTTCTAGAACTTTAAAAAACCTTGTTATGGGCCTACAAAGCATAATTTGTAGAATTTCTCTATTCAGACACTATTATGTCGGCTCTTTCAGACCAAACACCTATACTTTTACAGTAAATAAGCATATATTTTCTGAATGACAAGTCTTCCGACTTGGCTTTGTTCATCAGTAATAACAGCAAGAATTGAAGGACTGCTGATTATCAAATCTGCTAAGACGAACAGCTATCTAATACAAAAATCTAAGATTGGGAATCTCCCACTTCACTGTTGGAATAGATGTTTAATTCATGTCCATCATTGGCCAATGGCATTTCTATTGAATAAATGGATGATAGTTGACCATTGGTTTTGAACAACTGTGCAACATCGTTTGCCTTGATCTGAAGTTAAAAAGATGAATTGTTTGTTTTTGAAAATTATAGTTATTCAAATAACTGATATTGTATACAATAGATTATTATTGTTACATATATTATGTTATAACTTTACAAAGATTATGCTTTGTCAGGATATGTATTGCACCAGCAGTGCACCATAAACTATAATATATACACAAAGAACTTAATTAAGCACCCCCCACTTTTTCAAACCGAAAAACACTGCTAAAGAAAAACAAAACAAATGTACACGCAAACAATAAGGATGTTTAAAAAAACGATAATCTAGCAGCGTTGAAAAGAAAACTTCATACGATTTACGATTCACTGTCACAGAATATCTGGCTTTACAAAAACTTGGTATTTTTTAGTCATTACATTAATTGCTCACTGTTAAAGCTAATGGCTTATCTAAAGGAAGTAGGAGTGTTTGATCAACAAATTCAACTCAAGGAATCTCGAATTTACTCACAAATGTTAAGATTGTAGGCATTTTATCAATTTTTGATGAAAAAAGTACTGAAAATTCAATGTCTTCCTATCCTCTTATCATGTATGATAAAAAGGGTTTTTGTGTATAAATGTCAACTAGGGATCAGAAATGTTATTTTTAAATCAGAACATCCAAAGTTTCATGTGTAGTTTTTCCCCTATGACAATAGTTATGTTTGGCAAAATTCAGTTGTCTCACAGTTTTTCTCATATTTTCATTATTTTTGCACATAAGCGATTTTTAGTTCAATTAAATAGTCATTAACAAAGTAATTGTCATATCAGGAGTGGTCAATACATCACATTAATGCAAATAGTCTAAGAGCACCCAAATTCATTTTACAAAAAAGGGGGGTGCTTAATTAAGTTCTTTGTGTATATATACACATTTTTGAAAGAAAGATGGTATCAAAATAGAATGTTAAAACTATCTTGGTACTTTTAATGCGATAATTATGTACAGATCATAACGGTAGTTGAGAAAAAAAGCTTTGAAATAGCTTTTAATTGTGTAAAGCTTATATTGTCAGTGCCAGTTAATAATTCTTGAAGTGTGTTTTTTATGTGAGCTACAAATTTGGTTAAAATGGAAGTGAAAGTGCCTTTCAAGGTACGATCAAAAGAACAAAGACTAGTAAGTTTATTGATATTGGTCTAGAAGCTCTTTCAGGAAGAGCAATTACCGTTCTGTGAAGAGTTATCAGATAATTGGTCAATGCCATCACCTTCTTGAAATATATCTTCTCAGACGCGCTGACACGCTGCTCCAATTAAGTTTGACAGCCGAACTTGACGAATTGTCCTCTATTGTGGTACATTTCAAAGGTTTCAAATCCACTTTGTAGAACGTTCATGGATCTTATTCCTCCTTATACCATGAAGAAACATTCTTTTAAGTCAGTGTACCTCCGGATCTTATACATTTTAATTACATGGGTAGTTGTTACTAATTCATTTGCAAATATTATTATTAGTTCTGTTTATGAAACCAAATCGATAAGTTTTACGTAATCAGATTTGGAAAAGAGTTGAATTTCTCTCTTTTATGGTGTGTGAATCTTTAAAAAACTGACAATTAAAACCTGAAACTCTGTGTGCACCCAATTTGATTTGATTCTTAAGACCTTGTTTAAGAAATTAAGACTCAAACTTTAAAACAGTGTGTGCTTTTATCTTTTAAGTTATACCCGAACTCGTCTTTTGTATATAACCATATCGTATTTAAGATCAATATTTTTCGAGACTTCTTCGACCATTGCATTCTTGCGAGAGAAAATGACCCTACCGACTTTGAAACAGAGTTTGAAGAAAATGTTATTTGATAACCAAATATATGTGCACAATGTCAGAAATATCTACAAACCGATGCGTACTACCAGACTGTTGAAGCCGTGAAGACTGTAGCTAAGTTTGCCATCTCAACTACATTGATATACAATGTACACTCAGGAGCAAAAGAAACGATACAACTTTTCCAAAGAAATAGGGCCATGTCTCATGTTTAAAAAAGAGAACCCATAAACCTCAAATATTTTGATAAAATAATTGATGTTATACTTTTGTACGGTTGTTATAGATCTTGCTAGTTATATTATAAGTCATTGCAAGTTAACAATATTCAAACCAAAGGAGTCCCAGTGCCGGCCAAGCAAAGTTTTATTAGAGAGCTGCAGCATATTGCTTTTCAAACTGTTCAAAGGTAGTATAAATTTGCATCGAATCGTTATACACAATCTAAGCAGTATTGGACTACTCGTATTCTGACATTAACGTTTTGGAAAGCTGAGAAATGTTGATGACAATGACAAAACTAACAGATTATGGCTTGAACTGTCTTTGACATGGTTATGGAATCGAATATACACATGCTCTATCCGTAAAAATATATTTTGGTTATAGATACTTACCATTCAACATTATACATTTATTGAAAACATCCCTCTTGGTTGAAACTGAAAACATATGGAGTTATTTGTATATTGCTGGATGCTGTAAGGATCTATTACAACACATAAAATATGTTGCAAAGGATTGTGCCATAAGCAAGGCAATGTCAGCGTTACGCAATTTACCTAATAAACGTACACGCAACGTCAGTTAGATCATTTATCAGCTAATATATGGGCATGATAATTGTCTAAGTCACAAAGTCAATAGCCACTATAGCATTATTGGCATAGCAATGTGATTTATAGTGCACATTTAGCTTCTGCATTTTTCGCAATGTTTATGGCTGTACTAAACATTGCAATTGTTTACGATAAACGTTCTATACACAATAACAAGATTTGTCCATTATCATTTTCCTGTTTTTGTATCTAAATAACATTTATGTCTCATTATGTTTGGATTGACTCATAAAATATTCAAAGGTAAAAACAAAACTTTAGAAAAAACAAAAACTCTCTCTGTCCGTCATTTAGTTAAAGGTAAAGGTGTCATATATATTGGTCATTGTAAAATTTTCATATTATTTTAAAGTTGATTTTTCAATTAAAATATTATAAATTTCCTTTTTCCCTTATGACCACCAACAGCTCTCTGATTTCAGGAAACATAAATTCAAAATGTTTTTTCAAGATTATACTTCTAGAAAATATACAGCAATTTTGTGAGACTTACTCCAAATCAGTGTGACGCCAAGCTTTAAAAAACCTTTCAGACAAATCTTGTTAAAGAACCTCATGACCTGGGCGCTTTTGAGGACTGATTGTGAATGAATACCCAGTTAATCATTCTTTATCAATGAGTAGGAACCAAGTTCAATTTACCCTAATGTGAGATCAAATCACCAACCTGTGCTGTCATTCTCAATGAGATCGTGGTGCCGATAACTCTCGTAAATTTCCCTCAAGCAAATTAACAGTTCTTACCACTATTGTTGAAAATTAGCTCATATCAAACTGTTCTGATTTGAGGTGCCTGTATGTCAATGCTGTCCATACTAGATAGACAGATTGTATGACAGACCTTTAGGCTAGATATACTGAGTGTATGAAAAACCTTTAAGATATGGTATTTATTATGCTTTACAGATAAAAGGTGATTTGATTCCTTTATTTGATGCAGGATTCTTCTAAGAAATTTGATACATGTAGGCAATATCAAAACATTTATACGTCAATGGATCGTAGTTAATGCTTCATTTTGAAGTAACCTGACTCTTTGCTTATCATTTTGAGTAATTGAAATTACACGAATTATAAAGGTGATCTGATTACACAAAGGTGACCTAATGTTTGATAGATACCGCTATTAGTGCACGTTGTTATACAAATACTACTATCATTGCCATAATAGCCATTTGACTGACATTATCTGGTTGCTAAAAGTATCGCAAAATCATTGTCAACTGAGCTGTGGATTATTTTACTTTGTAACGTTTATCTCACAGCAATTTGTAGTGGTAACACCTGACAGGTTTTATTTTAAGGGGAGCTTGGGATGACATCCTGTCTTAAATATGGACAAAAGGAGATGTTCGGTAATGGTCGTGTTAAATTGCTTATTTAGCACAATATTGGTGTGTATAGTTTCGGCAGCATGACAAAGATTGAAACGTTTTTTTTCCTACAAAACGTTATGAGTTACTTTGTCTAACTGTTATGGTTTCTTTGTTTTATTTTTTTCAGTGGCAGCAAATGCTGTCCTGATTTTATGAAAATTTGAAAAATTAGGATAAATAGAGATTACAAAACGAGTGAGTGTTGAATATCGAAAAATGTTTTGATTTATTCACGAGCGAAAGCGAGTGAATAAATCAAAACTTTGAAAATATTGAGTTGAAATATTTTGATATTCAACACTCACGAGTTTTGTGATCTATTTATTACATACAAAACGAATTTCTATTTCTTTGAAACCACGATCAATCCATGCGCGACATAGTTGCGTAATGATACACTGGTGAGGTACCTCTGTGTTCGCAAAAGCAAAAACATAAGTCCCGTTTTTCGTTAGCATCATCTTCACCTCTAAATAAAATCCTACTTTTAAACAATCATGTGTGTACAGTTTATCGCCTAAGTTATCCAAAACCAAAACATTAGCAAATACTTTAACAATAAAAAACAACGCTGTTGTCGGTACTGTAGCAGAGAGATCCCCAAGCTTGATGACAGTGACGTGGATTTTGAACGGTTCAATCGTCCTAGCTAAACGTTTCTAGACGAGTTCGGATAATTCAGTATTTTGCTTGATTATGTAAAGCAGTGTTCATATTATGTACATGTATGAAACTGCATGTTAACACAACCCTGAACCGTTTCTAAACTATCGGCTTTCAATTTCGCTTTCAAAGCTCCGTGTTGACAAAACGCGTCCGTTGAATATAAAAGGGAGATAACTCTTTTCAAACTAAATTTAGACAAGATATTTTTTAATATAGTGGCGAAAAAGTCGAGATCGGTACGCGAATATTGGTTTGATAATTTTGCACATATATCTTTGATGTGATGCAACTTTATTTTGAGGGAAAATACGAAAATGAAAGAAAATATGATAAATTAAAAATTTGAAGCGGCTGGAGGTTCGGTTGCACCCGATCAGCTGATTGCAAAAGTAGTACGGCATTATGACGTATCGTTGAATAACCTGCTTTGGTTACACAACACTCGTTGAATAACTTTCAACTGGTTACACAACACTTATTTCAAATAAGTAATAGTTACTAACATAGTAAATTGTATGCATCGGATAATGGCAGGGACACTTTGTCCGAGAGGCCAGTACGAGGCGGAGCTCACTTAATCCGAGTACAATCAACCACAAAATTAATATTTTTAAATAAAATTTTAATTTTCGATAACCTTCCAAGGGCCCCTTCACTGTTTTATGAATGAAGTTTGTAGTACTATGAATGGTGTAAGAGCACGTGCTTCTTGCTTGCCAAAGCGCGAGGCACGTGCTTCTTGCGTGTCAAAGCGCAAGGCACGAAGTAAATGTTTTAGGCTTGCAGACTTCGTGCACTCCATGAATATGACCCTGTTTCAAGACAAAGTTTCACAGGTTGTCCATTTCTGTTTCGATTTTGAAGGTAGAAGACGTGTCATTAGAGTCCTCATAGACAGCTAAATTTTGACAGTGGTTTCTACTTTTGAAACGTTTCTCTTGGATTTCTAATGAAAAGGTACTTTAATCATTCCTATAACAAGTTTAGCCAAAAGAAATATTATCTTATCTATGAAATAAATTAATTATGTATCATTATCACATTATTCTGGATATTTCTTGACTTATTTTCCTTACATAACGACAGTTTTGGTGCAACACAAATCACATAATGTTTATTTCTTGGTATCGTTTTTTTCTAGTCTAAACTAAAGTCTACAGTGTTATTAGGTCATTTTAATATTTTGATTTTTGATTTGATTTTTGATATTGTGCAAAGTATTATGATTATTTTACAGCTTGTTTTATTTGATTATTGATACTTTCCGTTTAATTCTATGTCTATGTTGTTGATTGATTGTTTTAAACCATGTGTAGGAAAGGTTTACAAAAGTGTCCTTGCATCAGATGGCAGGACTCTTTGGCCTAAGAGTTCCCGACATCGATAATGAACAGGACACTTTTATGAATGGTTGCCATGGACGACGAGGGCTAAGTGGGATGTAACCAAAGTTATCTCATGAAGATATTCAGAACACGTATGTAATAAGAATAATTATCACCCAAGCGCTCGGTAAAAGGATTCTTTTCAAATGATTATATGGGATACCAATCTTGATTCACGAAAATGTTCAAATAGTAATTATTGTAAATCAAAAATACCTCAAATGACTATTTTTAGACGTTTGAATGCACAGCATTTCTCTGTTGGTGTATTGAATAGGCAAGAATATACATAGGTAGGACAGTTTGTCTTATTTAGTCATACATTTGAGTTTGATGATTTCGAGACAGTAACAACTTTAACTAAGCAAGATTGATTTATCGCCAACATCTTTAGTACCATTGTAAGCGTGTCATAGGTAACCCTAAGTTCTCTGTTACAGGGCTGACTTTTATTTGTCAACGTTTTAGTGGACATTAGGGTTTTTGTGTTTTTATATTTATTTTAAGTGAATTTCTTATGTGAAATGAATTTATAGCAAGAGTTGCTTCCCTTAGTTTTCGTATTAGGGTGCAGGAGTTGTCTCCCTTTAAAGGCTCCCTCCGGATTTCCCGGTTTTTAGTAGCTTGGCGGTAACGTAACATGGCGGGCAGCAGTTTTTTCGACTAGGCTGGTGTAGTGGAAGAAAGTAGGCAGAATTTATATCTTATAGTTTTGTTTAAGAAAAGAAGATGGACAAGGAAATGAAACTCAAGATGGGCGGGTCGGTCAGTAGACAGAGATTTGAAATAGATGGATTTAATGTCTGCGAATTCAAAGCAGATTTGCAACTACCCTCTGACGTAGCAGACGCCATGACAGACGCTGGTTTCACAACCCGCCAAGCAATTTTGAACATTCATAATGAAGATTTTACTGAATTGAAACTAAAAACTGGACACAGACGGGCGTTAGAGGGAGCTATTAAATCGATGAGATGCACAGGGGACTCGGAAGCTAATCATCGCTCGTTTGCCGTTGAAAATCCGGATGAAAAAAACGGACCCTACAAACAGACCACCATTGGTTTTCTCGATAACCTTCTCGGTACAAAAACTGAAGACATCCCGGGAAAGAAAGCAAATCTTGTGGATCTTGATCCATCTGTCTATTTGAAAAGAGGTAAGAGTGCCGAAAAACCTCTTTATATTGTTGACTTTGTACCTAAACTGGGTACCTGTGGCGGCGAAGATGAGGAAGTTGTAATCGGAGGGGGGATAACTCTAAAGTTAAACGACTCCAAAAAAACTAAAATAGCGTCAGTTAGCCCAGCTCAGTGGATGTCCGCTAACGCCTGCATAATGGCAGAACTCATACGAACTGATAAACTTAATGAAAATGAAATAATGGATTATTTGGCCTACACAGCAAAAGTCGGCGAGCTTGCGTGTCGTTTCACATGGATATCGGTTCTGCACTATGACAACGAGTATCGTGAGAAGCAGGCAGAGTGTCAGTTTAGATGGGGGGCCTACGGACAACATTTGACGACCGTGCGTCTCAGGGAACGAGGTCCAAACATATTGGGCAGTAAGAAGGAACGTGTGAAACCAAATCGTCACAGGAACCCCGTTTGTTGGCAGTACAAGAAAGGGAATTGTACCTATGGATCGAAGTGTAATTATGACCACTCGTGTTCATCATGTGGTCGAGACCACCCTCAAGTAGACCATGACAGGTCATGTGAGACACCTGCTAAGGTATAGGACATATATGCCACTCAGCCTCCAACCACTTCCCCCTTTACTTCTGACTATCTTGCTAAGACTGGTTCTATTTCATCTAAGCTGCATGTATGGCTACGGGAATTGTGTAACGACCATGACAAACAGTATCTTCTTGACGGCATAGAGCACGGTTTTAGGGTCACCGACTCCGCAAGTCGGCCACAGAGAGTTTCCTCCCAGAATCGATTTATAATGATATTTATGAATGTTTTTGTTATTAGTAACTCTATGCCTAATGGTAATTGATAATTTCATATTTAGTTAAAAATGAGAAAATGCTAAGTTCTCGTTTTTTCTACAAGATGACAACAGAAGCTCCTAAAACTAAATGCATAGATTGTTGTTTTATATAAGTTTGCTATGTCGGAAGTTATTACTTGAGTAGCCTCTGTAGGGAGTGATGGCAAGATGATGTATGAACAATTCACATGCAGTTATCGACTTTTCAGTTGGCAGGTAACATAAGAAACTCTTTAGGAAACCAGTTATATAAATGATACCATCGCCGAGGCCAACTGTTGAACCTACCATTTTCAAACATGTTAGCACTCCGAGTCAAGCTTATGAAGAATCCTTAGCTTTCAAAATATATACATGTTTCAAACTTAAGAATTTCAGAATTTTTTGCATTCAACAGATTGAGGGTCATAAATTCCATCATGATAAATCGATAATCGTTTACCTATCACAACTATTTTGCAACTTTCTTATGTGAATAAAATCAAAACTGCACTTGTTTTACATTTACAAACTGGTTACAAACTGCTAAACAGTAAATTTTCTTAAACAGAAAGACAGACATTTTATTCAGTAAAAATATGTTTTTCTTAGACATGTATGTAATGTATACAGATGATTGTTAAAATCATGTTGTTTTTTGGAAGGATTGTTTAAAATACAAATATCAAAGTACATACTCTGGTGCTAGGCGGTATATAGAGAAATTATACTCACTAAAGGTAACTTATGTTCTATTTCTAAATGAACCGTAAACAGGACTTATCGTCTGTGTTAGTAATGTTCAATATTCGGTTACTTGACCTCAAGTTTTAAAGGGGCAGTAGCACGTTTTTTGACAATTTTATATTTTAAAATTTTCACTGATGATTGTTAGTTAATGCTAAATGTATTATTTTGACAGTGTCAAAAATCTCATTACACAACTCAATCATCCATAGTCAGAGGACAAAGTATGAAGATTCACATAAAATCCATTGGCGGCCATTTTGTGTGAACACCTTTAATTCATTTTGTGTAAGAAAAAGGAATCGCATGGCTAAACTTTACGTTATATATTTGAATCATTACTTCTCCATTTAGTTTAAATGCATTGTCTTTCAATTGGAACCAATAATTTTCATTTTCCTGACATCACCTTATAATCCCACTAAAAATGAGCTACTGCCCCTTTAAGAGACTGGCCAATTAGATCTAAGGAAGATATATTTTTCTGTATTTAGCCCTGTAATTGGAGAGATGTCTGAATAATATAAGAGGAAATCCCAAAGGTTCAAGCTAGATTGTCTCTGTCTTTCACCGATCTAAATGATCACTTGAGCTTTCAGAAAAGTTGAGATTGTGTGGGGGTTACCATGTCTAGAAGAGTTGAAATTGAATAAATATCTCACAATTACCTTTTATGAAGAAGTTAATTTCAAGACGAACAACATACCTTTGGCTGTTTTCATAGAATTTCTTCAGATAATAATAACTTAACTTAATGAAGTTAACCTTTAAATATATCTATATAACTTGATAATTTCTTCTTAGAAAAGAAAAAAACAATACAAATAGAAGATAAAATTGTAGTTCATTATAATTATCATCATCATAAAGCGTTTTTTTTCTGCTGTAACGTATCAAAAGTGTTGAACATCATAACCATCATCATAATTGTGATCATGATCATCATCAAACAAATGTTCTGTTAGCTTTCTACTGTGTTTTATAACTTCAACTTCACTTTATTCTCCAAAAACCACCATTGGTGGTTTAAGAGTACAAGAGATCAACACGAACAATACGTGAGACCCTGCCATTCATCACAGCAATTAATGAGTTATTGTTGAAGGAATGGAACTTGACTGTTTTACAGTAACATGTAGTCTGTTGTTTTAGACCCGTATTCAATCGGTATCAATTGTAGGTTTTTTTGTAGGAAAACCAATCAATGCTTGGAGAATGCTGGAGAAAACAGCACACATTGGCATTTACCTCTCACTTAAATACAATAAATATTCTAAAAGCACATAAGATATAAAACCAAAATGCATTAAAATTGTATACAACCAATCGCATTGTGATGTATGAGAGACTATACATATACATTGTTAACAAGATTAATATAAAATCTCACTTGGCTAAATATAATATTATACAGTAAATATTAAAAGTGTATACAAAAACATATCGCAGACTATCATAGAGCAAGTCAATTCAATTTGTTAAACACTGACTAACAACCAGAAACACCCAAAAATAATATCTCAATTTTCAAAATATAATGAAAATTATTGAGCCTTATGTAAATGCACTTCCGAAAATTATTGCAATCATTTTATCTTTATACATTCTTTGTGATATCTGTACAAACCTAATTCCGTTAATCAAATGGGCAGATGATGATTATTTTTATAAATCTAAATGTCATGCAAATGTCTGGCAATTTTCATGGGATTATAAAAGGAATATTAGTTCATATTAATGATATGATATAGCGATGATTCAACCCACACTAACAATAAATCCCCATTATTATATTAGCATTCGGTTCATGGTAAAATGAAGCTATTGACCGTCATTTTGGTAAACTGTCTCCTATTTAATGAAGTTTGGTCTGATCTTGTGATGATTGCTCACAAAATATTGCTAAAAATACCATAAATACAGTATTTATACTTCATGGGTCTTAAAATCATTACCATCTAAATTGATATAAACTTCATTTAAGGCTTCATATCTGAAGATAATGACAAAGAGGCAATTTCAAATGAAGAAACATTAAATATACTCATAAAAACTGTTAAGGAGAGATGGGACGAACAACTCAAATATTTTAGAATTTTCTAATTTTTGGTACATTGGTTATTTTTAATATGTAGAATGCATATATGAAATAAAAAATGGGGGTCACCGAACGATTTTCGGAGCTACAGCCCATTGAAATTTGTGGCCACGGGAGAAATGTCAAAAAATGGCATCACTGTTTGAAGTTATTTTTTAGATAAAAAGAGTTGTAATACTGCTTTAATTTTTCATATTATGTGGGATTAAATATAAAAAAGTATTGTAAGAACCTTTTTTTGGAAAACAAATTTAAAAAAAAAAGTTATGATGGTATGAAAATGAAAATTGCGATTTACGAAAACAGTTTCAAACCGATTGTATTGATAAATTATATTCACACATTTTACGATTTTCTCATACTTTGTGACATGAAAGAAAATCGCTTCTTCTTTCCAAAAATATATAATTCATTAGGGGTCACCGAACGATTTAAAAAGTTATGACGCGAAATGTACATTATATGAAAGCCGAAATTCGATTTTTCGCGTCGCCGGACAGTACTGTGCACAGTGCAGCGCGTCACACGGCGTGTTTACAAAACACAGAGTAGCGCTTGCGCCGGGCGCTTTGCGGACCATATCAAATGATAAAAGTATATTTGAAAACAGACTGAAAACAACAAGAAACACGTTTTGATAAGTTAATTAAATTGATTAACATTTGAGATGCATAAGTAAATTTGTAACAAAGTTTAGGAACAAAGTTTGGCTCGAGACTAGACACATCAGCCACGATCCCACTTCCGGGTTTGCAATAGATACGACATCATTCTATGGTCAGGACGAAATAAAGTTATGCAGGTAGCTACAGAACACACTACGTATTATAGACAGATAACCCTACATTGTAAAGCAGTACTATTCAGCCCTGCAACCCGAAATTCTTTCATAATATAGATTATTTGATCAACATGTTACATTTATCCATCGGAGATTCTTCACAACTCAAGTCATCTTGATTTTTATGAAAATGTTTGTGCTGTCCGAAAGTTCCAAGAAAATGATTTAATTTAAATCTGCAGCACTCTTCAGATAATATCGACAACATCATTACGATTCAAAGAGGAAATTTCGTGCAACCCCCCCCCCCCTCCCCCCCCCCAAAAAAAACCACACATGTAAAAATAATGAATTGGAGACTGTGATTTTTTCATTTCCTAAAATTGAGCGCTCAAGTATTATATTAGACTTGCTTAGGCTTTTATTTCATTTTTGGGTCTGGCTATCAGACTCTCTGGCTGCTAACAAATGATAACTAAAGTAAAAACTGATGTCAAAAGGCTTTATTTGTTGTAAATTTAGCACCAAACTAGATTAGCGTTTGCGGGATACCGCAAAAGCAGAGCAGCCCCGGAACTTTGGGTTTCGCCTTACCCTGTTCCGCCTTTTACAGGCCTCACCAAATTGGGAATTTTCTCGTGACCTTGACCTTTGACACTCAAGGTCACACAATCAATGAACACATTTCATTGAGTATAACATTATTGTAATGAAATAAAGTGTTGAAAATTAAATTAATCCATTTTCTCCATATACATTGTATCTTGACCTTCGACAGTTCGTACCCAAAACTTTTTTTAAATGTTGTACTTCTCAAGAGATAATATATACAAAATCTAAACTTCATAGCACAAAAACGTTTCAAGTTATTGTGTTTACTAGGAATTGCAATAACTCATATCTCATGACCTTGACCTTTGACCTTCAAGGTCACACAATAATTGAACACTTTTTATTGAGTATAACAATCATGTATTGCTTAAAAGTGATCATAGTTAAAATTAAGCATTTTCGCTAAACCATGCTTAAGTCATGACCTTGCTGTGACCTTGACCTTTGTCAGATTGTAGCCAAAACCTTTTCAAATTTTTTTACTTTTCCAAGGATGATATATACCAAGTTAGATCTTCATAGCACAAAAACTTTTCAAGTTACCGTGTTTACAAAGAATTTTGTGCTGTTTTTATAACTCGTGACCTTGACCTTTGAACTTGAAAGTGAACATGTCATAATGATTCCCTGGAAGTATTAACATTTAGACATGTTCATGAGTTCTGAGAAGCTTAATGGGATAAAGTTATACCCAAATTTAGTGCATTTTGTAATAACTCATATCTCATGACCTTGACCTTTGAGCTTCAAGGTCACACAATCATTGAACACTTTTCATTGAGTATAACAATCATGTATTGATTAAAAGTGTTCATAGTTAAAATTAAGCATTTTCGCTAAAACATGCTTACGTCATGACCTTGCTGTGACCTTGACCTTTGACGGATTGTAGCCAAAACCTTTTCAAAATTTTTTACTTTTCCAAGGATGATATATACCAAGTTAGAGCTTCATAGCACAAAACTTTTCAAGTTATCGCGTTTACAAGGAATTCTTAGAGTGAATACATAGCTCGTGACCGTGACCTTTGACCTTGAAAGTGAACGTGTCAAAATCGTTCCCCCGAGGTATGAGTAGTAAGGTATGAATAAGAGTTCTGGAAAGCTTAGGGGAAAAAAGTTATAGCTAGTGGTACGAGTGCGGCGGCGGCGGCGGCGGCGGCGGCGATGGAAACTTCACAAAAACTGCTAATGATTCAGTCATTATATTCAATACACAATTTAACCTATTGATAAGGGACACATGATAAGAGCACACATAACTTATAAACAATATGATATCCATAACCCACATAGTGAAAAGGCAATTTTTTCAAATAGCTATATCACACAGTCAATATCTGATACATGAATAGTTTGTCAAATCCATTGACTCTTTTTATCAGGTTTCAAAAGCAGGCAAATAGGTCACAATTGTTATGATTTGGGGACAAAATCCAATGTTTAAAATTCTAAGGGGGGTATTTTTTTTAAATTTCAGATTCTTAAATAACAAAATATCTTTCAAGACAAAATAACTTCTAAGAATTCAATGTTTTCATAGTAAATCATCAAACAGTAGTAAATAATAATTGTGATGTGAAATTTCTAGTAATTGAATCTGTAGGTAGTAAGATCTAACATCATTCATCAAATCTATGGACTGATACATAGTAAACAATATATAATATTAGCAGGTATCTTTTAGACCTAAAATTAGCAAAAAGGCAATAATATTCTGCTAGCTTGTTTTTGGAAGATTTCTCCATTATAGAATTTTTTGTCCATCAGATAAAGTAAACAAATATCTAACTCACAAAGATGTGCTCATAATCCTCATTCAATGTATTTACTTTCTCTTTTACAAATTTAGGGACCACAATTGAATTATGCAATGTAATTTTTTAAATTTATATTTCATTCACATAAACTTATTTGAAGACAAATTTACTAAACTATATTGGTCTTGGCAGTTACAGTTATAATAAAGCAAATTTTGTACTTAATTATAAATTACATGATGGTTGGGTCTTTTTGTTACTTTTCTAGTACCTGTATGTTGATTCAGTGATGTTTTAGTTTCTTTATTACTAAATAGATAATACATATACTTGGCTAATGATATTTGATTCCAAATTGAACATCCTCTACCAAGGCTTTTTTATGAGAAATTGCAATATTTGCAGTAATGTGTTTGTACAATAATAAAGACTCAGAATTATGTACAATTGGGCCCTTTTGATCTTGTGACCTGCAAATGTGTGACAATCTGTGAAAATCCTGTTTGTAACAAGATTTTTCTATAAACATTTCTTTGAACAATGGCAGTGTGTCAATAAAACCAACTAAAGTTGGTGCATAATCATTGAACTTATCACATTAATTGAATTGACAAATACCCTAGAATAAAGGTTTTGGCATTATGGCCACATAAAATAAATTTGTTGAATCTTTTCAAGAAATCTTTTCAAGAATCCCAAGAATGATTTCAAACAAGGTTTATAATGCTTGAACATCTGTTGACCATCAAAAGTAAGACCAGTCACATCTCAGGCTTGTTTAGTTTTTGGTTTTTGGGGTAAGATGGCAATCTGGGTGATGTGGGCATCAGTTTCTGTGGAAACAATAGACAAAGTCAATCTATCTGATAGATTTAAGAGAATACTGTATTTCCTCAAATGAGCACCTGGGCCTCTTTACCCCCGGTGCTTATTGGAGGTCTGGTCTGGCACTTTTCTTTCATAGAAAATTGAAGTTTGTGTTAAACAGTATTTTACAATGAATATCTGTAACAATATTACTAAGGGACATAATTCAATGGTTTGGACCTGGGTGCTTATTGGAGACCCGGCGCTTATTGGAGGAATTGCGGTATCTCATAATTTTCTCAGCTGTCCTGGTGACTTTGAGTAGATAACATCCCAGATAATGTTTTAATGGGGATTTATCTTACAATGAAAGTGGTATTCAAGACAAGGTAACTAGTCTTTCATCAATTAATTTATTTGTGAATGAATTTATCCTAGTTGCAAAATAGAAATTGAGAAACAAAAGAGACATTATTTTTCTTCTAATCTTATAATTTCCCTAATGTTATCAAGCATGAAGAAAAACAAATCGCTCATGGTCTAATAGAATATAAGTATTTTTATGCTTCAAATTTCTAAAATGCTACAAATTTTTGAATGAGAATAATGAAATCCAATTACTTCATCAAAAATATTTTTAAATATTGCTTATGACACTTTTCATCAAAAGTTTTGAATTGAAATAAACAGCTAATGACAAGACGTCATACAAATATCTTGTTTTTTTAATTTCATATATTAGTTGATTATATTTTCTCCAGTTTCATCAAGTTATGAAAAACATCTTTGAATTTTCAAAATAGTGGTGAGCTTTGATAAATAAAAATAATTTGTAATCAAGTTAAAACTTTACCAATTGCACTTTTTAGAAAAATGTGGATCGTTTTTTATGTAACAGTATTTATCGTAAAATAAATTTACCTGAGACGAGAACTGCACTGGACATAGTGGTCAAGTTGACAGGCAAGAACTTGTAGGTCAGCTACTCTTCTTCCTTCTGTCCAGTCTTGAATTTACTCGTGGGAGAGGAAACAAAGTTGTAGAATCGGTGTCGGGAATGTCAGCCGGATCGTCCACCTCTTCACGTATAACATGGCCGAGTGAAACTAAGACGGGTGCGGGCACTTTCTGATTTGGTACTTCTACCGCATGATGATAGTCGTGGTCAATCAGCCAGGGCAAAGAAACGTGCAAAGTTTCCCTTTGACACACAGACAAAGCTTTGGAGACAACCTGGGATCTTTTGAACTTCGAAAGGCTACAAAATTGCCCCAATCGCGATGATCGAGCATTGTGCCAACTCATTACGAAATCAGCTGATCGTTGTTTACAAACATTGCCGTAAACCGATCGGGTGCCGTAAAACTCTCAAAAATGCAAACCAAACGCTGATGTATGAATGTAATAACAGTAAAATGACATGTCATGCTATAAATACTTAGATACATTATTTTAAAATGCATAAATTTAGTTTTTTAAACATAGACGTAAAATTTCTAACAACGCGAAATACGTTAAAACTGTCATGCGCAGAAGTCGAAAATGCTACGTCCCATCTCTCCTTAAAGTGCTTTCTCATGTTTGAGTTTATATAGACTTATATAGAGCAACACGAATTGAAACAAATATGGAATGACAATAGCAATAAATAGATAGTAGTAGTAATAGTAATTAAATAGCAGTAAAGCTATACATGAATGTTTGTGCAGCCACAACCCCCCTCCCCCCCCCCCCCCCCCCCCCCCACATCCAAACTGTATCGAATATAGATTACCAGACCATGCGATGGGGCCCGTAAGTAGAGATTAAGCGAGATTTACCCACTTCCGGTGACAAACACACGTTTCGCTATGGCGTCAGCTGTGTTAAATGAGTTAGGTTTTAGCTTCAGGCGGGTCTAAATTTGCACAGAAATCAGATTATTGGTTGTTATGGGTATTTAACAACTTTTAACTTTTTATTTCGCGTTTCAAGAACATTAAGAAATATGTATTTAAGCCGTTAGCAGTATCTTTCGACCGTGTAGTCAACGTCATAAATTTTAACGTAAACAAATTATGACAGGACATTGATAATCATAATTAATTGAATATATAAAAATTAAAACCTGATTGTTTTATGGAAAAGAACTCATGTAATCACGATTTCACACATTTCTTTTGAGTATTACTTTTATCCCTTGTACCTTTAGAGTAATGCCCTTTTCGTGAATTTTTACTCTAAATCTACTGTTTTCGTTGTACATGAGCATAAGAAATTAAATTTATATTTAAAGGAAATGGTAACTCATAAAGTTATTAACGTGAAGTTCAATATGCTTAAATATTCAGGCATAATATATAGTTTATTTCGTTTTGGTATATTGCATCTAATCCACCACACTACATTGTTGGTTTTCTGAATGTACACTTTTCACTAAAAAAATGAAATTAAAGGTAAGTAAAATTCTTGCTCAACGGGATATAATGATTCAAAGAATAATCACTGAATGTATGTTAAAAGACAATCTACAAAATCAGTTGTTTTTGTAAAATTGCAAAAAGAATTATGATATTATCTTGTTTTCATGATAGGAGAAAAACAGTTACCTTGGTCTTATGAGATTGTCAAGAATAAGAAAAGTATAACATGGATATCTTTAATATTTTACAGAATAAATGTCTAGTGAATTTTCATTCAATCTACATGTACAGTTAGACAGGTAAGCATGTAATGTTTGATATGAATAAGGAACTGATAACTCATAAACTGGGTAAAACAAATAACCTTAAATAAAAAATATTATACAAAACAAGTAAAACCCTTTTGATAACTTGTCAATAATTTGTAAAATATCTTGTTGTGTGAATTTTAACTTTTTTCAATCTTCCCAGGCCAAAATACCATAGTATAGTTTCCAAGCCTGAAAGGTCCATTATTTGCATTGAAAATATATTTATCATAGAATTAACTCAAATCATGGTATAGGACTAGAGGTGAAACATATTAAATAATTTCAAGGTAAATTGCATGAATTCAATTCTGCATCACCATTGTACATCAACTTGGAATTAGTCCTTACCTCTGTTGAATAGAACTGATTCTAAGAAAATCACTCAATTTCATTATTTCACTTTTCTCTTAATTCAATTATTTATTGTACAAATTACGAAAATTATTTGTAATACTCAAAGTTGGTTAAGTCCTACAATTTTGAAATGGTAAATGAAAGTAGTACAAACTAAGAAATCTTTATGAAAAATAACTTTTGAAAAACCTTGTTTTTCTGTATATATAAAGTATGAAACTACACATTACATGAACATGCAACAAGGAGAATTAAAACTGATTTTATTTATAATGTATAGAGTAAAAAACACTACATATACATCAAAATATGTATTTTTATTAAATTTAAAAATCAATTACATATTTGTACTTAATCTGAAAATTGCTAATTAAATCCTGTAACATAATTGGTATGATAAAAAATATACAGAAATTGCTTATTTTTAAGAATAAATTATTAAATATTGAGATAAACTTACTCAGTAAAAAGCAAAAACAATACTTTTTATGAGCATATCCTGTCTAACGTCAAAATATATCTGTTAGTTGAAAAAATACCTAAATGGAATTGTTTTTCCACTTGACTACAGATTTAACTTATAAACAGTCATATTTCTATTTAATACACTTCAAATATGATTGATATTATCATTCAGTCTATGGTACAAAGTTCCCGCAATAAAATCGACTGGGTAACGTGCCACACGTCAAGGCGCGCTATCTGTGTCGTTGCGTTGCGCAAAAGATCCCCGCAACCAGCTGAAGATGTCACCGGAAGCTTGTCACCGGAAAGAACTCGAACGAGACTTACAGGCCCTATTGCTAAGTAGCTATCCACTATAAAGACTGTTTACTAAACGACTCATTACTTTAGCTGTACTTGTAAGTTGTTACTGTTTTACCTGTGCAACACTCTTTTCCCTTAAGTGGTAAGATATCAGCGATTTACTCAGAAGTGAGGCATAGCTGAGTACCATACAGATATCCTCCGTCTCCCTCCATCCACAAGGACGATAAACAAACCAGGTTAATAATCATCACTCCCTTATCCTAATGCATCAAATATCTTGGAACAAATGACATGAAAGCAATGTGTTAAATTATAAACAAAGGTTTATTCCTGCTCAAAAAGCTCACACATGATGTTGTTACCTCACTGGGGATATTAGGGAAATTTCTGTGTGGAAGTTATACTCAATACTTTTCATACGGTCAAGATGACCTCGCGACTCAAAGGACGAGTCAGTTAGATCTAAGGCAGATATTTGTTTCCCTTTTTAGCCTGGTAATTGGTAAGATGTCAGAGCAATATCAGAAGAAATCCCAAAGGTTCAAGCTGGATTGTTTGTGTCTAGTGCCGATGTAAATGATCACTTGAGATTTTCAGAAAGATTTAAGTTGCGGTGAAGTTGCCAAAATTTGAGAAATGGTCAAATTGATTCAATTCCAAAAAATATCTTAATAGACAATATTATTTCAAGGCAAACAAATCACCTTTTACACTTCTTGAGATTCTTGCTCTGAATAATTCATATCATTTAACACAAAGTATAATCTTAATAATCATAATTATCACTAAAATACTAAATACGCGCTTGATTTCAGTCATAGCAGCTCCGATGTATTTAAAAATAATTTATTGTTTTCGAATATTTCTTTGAAATATAATAATTTATTAAAGAAAGATTCCTTGGCTTGTTTAAAGTCGGAATTACTCAAATATGCCGAAGGTCCGCACGGACCACGGAAACCTAAGATCCTATCATTCATCATTGTATTAAATCAGTTATGGTCTCCAGGACATATGATTTAAGAGAGGCAGAGAATGATAGATGAGCCTGCAGAGGTGAATTAACTGTCATTAAGGAACATGTAGTAATTTGTTTATGTCACACAAATTCAATCATTATCAAGTGTTTATTCCTATAAAGAAGTTTATTGGCTGAGGTTGCTCCTTGTTATTGCATCGGTTCATAAATTCAACTGGAACTTGATAAGTTTCTGTCTGATTGCATCAGTAAAACTTAGATATCACTGTAGAGAATAAGTTTTGACAGTAGATTTCTATCAATGCCCCGACCATGACATCCCAATTGTTTTACAGCATCACGTAATGATATCAGAATTCAATGACGTCAAAAGCACGATGACGTCAAAAGGCTATAACATCCCCGCATTAGGAGTCTAAGGCTAGTGCCTTTTATATTCAAATTTTACCTTCCTATTTTTTTATGTGAATATATATAAACACTCGTTTAAAAAATAAAATTATCTTTCACAACCCTCTGATACTTGTTACTTTAATCAACTTTTGTTTATATATTTGACAACAGAAGACACTTGGGTGAGATGCTCTATAGTTTTTTATTCAGTCTGTATCAGCACTTTCCTAAAATTAAATAGAAGCTGACCGCGAATTTATTTAAAATAAAATGAAACGAAATGCTTGTCCAAGAATATAGCCATCATAGGTGTAAAGTCAGATCTGAGTGTTTAAAGTGTCTAGAGTTTATGAACTGCACATTCATTACTTTAGTATCATCTTTATATAGTGTTATTCTCTCCCGAAATAATTGATGTCCCTAGTATCTTCGAAAAAGATTTATATTACTTAACTTAGAATGTCATATTAGATCTCTAAAAACGATGATAAACTTGATATGTACTTACCCTGACCCTGGTTCATTTAAGAAGATAATAAATAATAGATATCATTTATAGATAGCTAGAATAGAAGAATCACTATTTTTACATTATATGTTAATGATTATTATATAAGAAAAATAAATTGTGGTTTCTTTTTTTAAGATTATCGTTGAACAAAACATCTAATATTATTTCTTAGATATATTGGAGAAAAGATGTAAATTGTCAATTGTTCAAAACATTCTTCAACATTTCAAGATATAATTTTTCAATGAATTAACTCTGAGTCATTATCCAATGATTTATGAAGTTGTTTTTCCGATTATTCATGACGTTATTGTTAACAAAAAACTTATCTATGACTTAAAAAATCGAAAGGCAAAATTTATGTAAGTACGTGGGCAAGATTTATATTTGATTCATTTTTTTCATCTGTTCCCAAAAGGAGGTACCACAGGTTATAACAATTGTATGTGTTGAATTTGGTACAGAAGGAAAGATGCTTAAAACAATTGTATTTGTATTATCAGTTGGTCATTCTACTTTCCATCTTCCCTCGAGCAGTGGGCTTTCTCTCTTCGGAAAGCCCTCGAGGTTGTTTATTTTCCCTTACTCCACACCAACTCAAAATGGAAAACTGTTATGTGAGCCTCATGCTTGAAGCCAACAAAATTCATACATCAGGAGTAGCTAGTGCTTCTGCCATATTAATAGTTATTTTCGAGATTCATGTGACAGGGAAGTGGTTTGTATAGCTTTTTGATCTTGCAGATATAGAGCAAATGTTACAACAAATAATCTGTTATGTATACTTTTTGAATCTTCAGGTGACCTGCTAGTTTTCCATGTCTGAAGACAATAGATTTTGAACATCAAAGTGTTATACTATTCAAATAGTGTTGTCACCTCACAAGTGATATTCAGGAAATTTCTGTGGGTGAGTTATGTTCTATACCTTTCATACGGTCAAGATGACTTCGAGACGCAAAGGACGAGTCAGAAAGATCTGAAGCAGATCTTTATTTCCTTTTTTAGCCTGGTAATTGGGAAGATGTCGGAGCAATATCAGAAGAAATCCCAAAGGTTCAAGTTGGATTGTCTTTGTCTAGTGCCGATGTAAATCAACACTTGAGTTTTTCAGAAAGATTTGAATTGCGTTAATGTTGCCATCTTAAGAAAAGTTCAAATTGAATCAATTCCCCTACAGTATCTTGATAAACAATATGATTTCGGGACAAGCAAATTACAACTCTTGATATCGTTGAAAATTCATTGAAGTAAATCATACCAATAAACACAATAAGTTATCATAATAATTAATAATAACCAAACAATTGACGTGCACTGGTTTTCTGTCATAACAGCTACAACATCTTTTTCGAAATAATTAATTTGTTCTCGAAAATTTCTTCAAAATGGAGTAATTCATCTAAAAAGATTTATTTCGCAATTGCTTGATTAATGTCGCAACTTTACCATTGTAGTAAATCAGTTATGGTTGCCGGAACACATGATTAAAGAGAGGCGGGGAATAAAAGATGAGCCTACAGAGGTGAATTGACAGTCACTAAAGGAGGATGTAGTAATTTGGTTATGTCACACAAATTCAATCATTATTAATTGTGTTATTTGTATAAAAAGTCTATTGGCTGAAGCTGCTCTTTGTTATTGCATTGGTTCAGGAATTCAAATAGGACTTGATTACACTAGTTCTTTGCATCAGTCTAAACTAATCTAAATTTATCAAGAGTGAATTTGCATCATGATAAGTACTTTTCTAAATGACTAGTATTGCCATCTTAGCTTGTTATCGACCAACTTTCCTATCATTATCAAGCTTAATAGATATTGCTTTAGAGAACAAGTTTTGACAGTTTTTTTAAAAATGACCTGCCCATTACATCCCAATTGTTTTACAGCATCAAGTAATGATATCAGAATTCTATGACATCACAAACACGATGACATCACAATCCTATAATATCATCGCATTAGCAGTATAAGGCTACTGCATTTATATTTCAAATCGCACCTTCCTATTTTCTGATATACATATATGAACACTCGTTGAGAAAGTAACATTATCACCAAAAAGCCTCTGATATTTGTTACTGTAATCAACTTATGTTTTTATATTTTATATCAGAAGACATTTGGGTGAGATTCTCTATAGATTTGAATTTAGTCTGCATCAACGCTTTCCTAATGTTAAAAAGAAGCTGACCGCGAATTTATTCAAAATAAAGTGAAACAAAAGGCTTGTCCAAAAAAATTTATACTGTGGTATTCTCTCCCGAAATAATTCCCCCTTATATCTTAGAAAAGATTTTTGAAAAGCAATTAGAAATAACTTAATAGAACTTAACTTTATCATCACATTTTATATCTATATGTATAACTGTAATATTATTCTTTTTTAGATTTATAATGTCATATCAAACGATGATGTGAATTGTAGTTGAAGTTAGAACTCGATATCAACTGACCCTGACCCTTGTTCATTTTAGAAAAAAATAAATGATAATAAATATAATCACAACTAGCTAGAATAGAAGAACCACTATTTTGTACATTTTATGTTAATGACTACATACATAGGAAAAATGAATTGTGGAAATTATTTCAAATATAATTTTTCAATGAAATAACTCGTACTTATTTTCCAATGGTTTATTCTGTTGTTTTTCTGATTATGGTTGACAACAAAATCAAATCGATAGGCAGAATATAACACAAGTACTTGTGTTAGATATATACTTGATTCATTTGTTTTTCATTTGTTTCCAAAGGTGGTACCACAGCTAAAACAATTGTATTTGTTGAGTTTGGTACAGAAGAAAAGACGTTTAAACAACAAATTTTGCATAAATGAATTGAATAATATCCACTTGTTGATGAAACTGCATGTTTTTTTATGTGATAATCGGCATGAAAAAACTTCTTCAAATGAAATGGTAGTTTTGCTGATTTACAAAAATTACAATTCTTGTCAACATGAAAATCGAGAAGTTTGACTTATGCCTTAATGCAAACAATTGCACGACCATAATTTCCTTTGAAATCGACCATAATTTCCTTTGTAATCGAGAAATAGTACAACTAGTGCATAGTATGTCCTTTGAACATACCTTCAAATCTGCTTAAGTTTGTTGTGTTTTCAAAAAATGAAATGTAACTCAACTAAAATTTAATCAAAGCCTGCTATTTCTGTATTTGGTTTTGATATATTCTAAATGAGATATTATCAGTTGGCCATTCTACTCTCCGTCCTCCCTCAGGCAGTGGGCTTTCCTTCTTCGGAAAGCCCTCAAGGTTGGTTATTTTCCCTTACTCCACACACTGTGATGTCACCCTATAAATGAACAACTGTGTCATGCGAGGCTCCTACTCAAAGCTCGATAAAATTCATACGTCAGGAAGTAATTAGTGCTTCTATCATGAGAAAAGTTCTTTTCACGATTCATATGAAAGGTAAGTGGTATGTGTAGCTTTTTGATCTTGCATATTTAGAGCAAATGTTACAACAAATATCCTGTTTCCTATACGTTTTGAATCTTCAGGTGACATGTTTTTTATTCATGTCTGCAGATAATGGTTTTGAACATCAAAGTATTTGTCCATTTTGTATTTAAGATATTAAAAACGCTGATTCATAATGCCGTTTTTTTGGTCAAAATAAAGTTTTAAACAATGCATCATGGTTTTCTTTGAACTCATTTCATCAATTATTAATACTTCGTCAATATAAGTAATGCATTGATAATGGGTATTCCATGATTTAACAAAAGATTCACTTCCTGTTTGTAAAAACAATCTGAAGTAGATGATTTGGAATAGGAAAACAACCTCTTAAAGACGTACATTAATGTTCGGATTATAAACAAGAATATCCATACATCCTTAATTATCTTTGAATCATTAAAATAATCAAATCCTGAAGAAAAGAGTTAACAATACAAACTCAATAAGATAATCATATTTCCCAAAAGTACAGGCATTGCAACTTGGCACAATGTAGTTCGTTTGTGTGTTACAACAATCTGAGATATAGATTAGTTGAAGTGAGAAAACAACCATATAAGTCCTATGTTAATGTTCGGATGATAAACATGAATATCCATACATCCTTCATTATCTTTGAATCATTTAAATCATAAAGAAAAGAGTAAATGACTACCAAATATTGAATACTATTGACTAATATCAATCTATTGTTCGCAGTTCATGATAAATTATGTAAGTCCCATTTTACTTTTTCAAAAATCAATTTTTAATGATTATTAAAAAATAATGAATAAATTTCTGAGCATAATTCTGAAAGTCTGAGATATTCAATCTATATTCAATCTTTATTCAATACTTAAAGGCCACAGGCCTATAGTACAATTGATAAATACAATATTTACAGATTTGTACAATTATGTCATATAGCATCATATAATTTCCTTAAGTCATATAACATACTATCTAACTCATCACATATGTCATTAATACAGATATAAATTACTTCATGATATTTTGTCTGTGCAAGGAGGCATAGTAAATGTACATAGCAACATTTTGTAGAATATTACAATTTGAGTTTGAAAGTAGTGCATTAAATTTCATTATGTTAGGATATCTGAAATAATATTCTTTTATATATTTTGCTCTAAGTTTAAGTACACAGGGCATATAAGCAAAAAGGGATATTCGTCTTCTATTAAGTTCAAATGACAGAGATTACATAATCTTTCTTCACGAGGAATCTTCATATTATAGCGTCCCGTCTCAATAAAAAGATCATGTGAGGAACATCTAAAACGTGAAAGAGCTATTCGAAATTTTTTAACAGTAATCTTTGATAAATAATCTTCAATTATTATTTCAGATTTAAACATTTTGTAATAAAAACATTTGCTGTCCATGTCTGCACATAAATAACTTTCAATCTCTGAGATAATGAGAGTATAAAAACATCTTTTGAATATACATTTGAATATACATTTTGGTCCTTCCATACATGTCCAAAACCACAGTTAAAAAGTAATTCTCTTACACCGGTCACCCAATTTTTTTTACCATTATTATCAAACATTATCATCATGTTATAAACTTTTTTGGGCAATCTGTATGATGGCATGTCAATGAGTCTTAGCCAATACTTAATGACTTTTAAAGTCGAATGTATATATAAAGGAAATCTTCCACATTCTCCATATATCATCAGACTAGATGTGTTAATCTTAACACCTAAATACTTTTTACAGGCATATAGATGAATCTTTTCTATTGTATCAAAGTGTTGTAAGCCCCATACTTCTGATCCATATGAAAGGATGGGGAGTATCTTTAAATCAAATATTTTAAACAAGGATTGATATGAAGTGTTTCCTAAACTTTTCAGATTCTTGTACATAGTTATGAGAACTTTTTTTGCTTGTACTGCAGCTTGGTTTGTATGTTTATGCCATGACAGGTTTCTGCTGAAGTAAACACCAAGATATTTATAGAAACCTGTAGTTTCAATTTTTTTCTCTCTTAAAATACAAATGTTCATGTCTTGATAGCTGACTTCCATGTTTAAATATCTAACAGCCCTATAGTTCAGCTTTATTTGCATCCACAATGTTATCATGGCTTAAATGTTTATAGTTTCGTTAGTTATTCTCAAATAGTGACCAGTTAGTGGTGGATGTTTAGCATTCATTTCTTTGTAACCTTGTTCGTTGCACTAGATGATAAAAATGCTTTCACATCAACAAGATTTAATCCTCTTTAAACCTTACATAGTTTTGGTATCGAGTTTATGTGTCAGTTGACACATTAATTGTCGACATGATCAAATGTGGTATACAATCTTTTTCATAACTTAATTAGATATCAGTTCCTGCTTGACTTGTTATAGTAGGGATAATAATACTAAAAATAATGGATAGATTTTATGAAGCACAGAATCTCCATTTCATTGACCGAAAGCGCTCTATACTCCATGTTCGTGATCTTACCAGGGCTGATATGTTGTCGCTCAAGGGTCACCTCCAATACAACTTTACCAGGTACCCATTTGCCTCGCTGGGTGGGCAGGAGCTCATTTTCGGTTAAGGCACTTGCCCAAGTCATTCACCTCATGGTTAGTTGATGGGCAGGGGATCATCATTCAAACTCTCATTCAGTCTTGGGTCACCCACCCATCTGGCGATGTTGCTGAACTACTCTGATGGCGGTCGACCTGAGCTATGCACAGGACAAAGTGCCAAAGGGATCAAGCTATCTGCAACAGTACGAATTCCTTGAAACTTTTCTAATGATACTTATATAACTTATATAGATACAAATATGCAATTGTTTACTATTTAATGTTCATGTTGTTTTAAGACCTATATCTTGTTATTTACTTGATGGCAATGATAGGATAGAGTTTGTTAAAGAGCATTGTTTTCTTTATTTTGTTTATACCAACAGATACTTCAATTTCATTGTTTCTAATAAGACTGTCTCTGGTAAAATCATTAATTAAATCGGCAATGAAGCAGTAAGAAAATCCTTTTATCTTAATCGAAAATGTCTGGGAAGTCTAACTAACTAACAAGCAAATTAGAAAGTATCAAGAGTTGTCTAAAGTTTACAATCGGAGAAAACTATTTTGTAAAAAAAGGTGATAAACAAGTTCAATTCAAATGATCAATATCTACCATTTGCAGTAAGGCACATATATATATTAAACACGTATACATGTTGTTATCACAAGTAGACAATGGACTGTAGGCCTATTCAGTTAAAGATGTTCACCGTTTGCACGCAATGAGGATATTGATGTTTCTGTCAATCGGTTAAATGAGCTGTAAGGGAAACCTAATACATTTACTGATCTTCAAAGAATTTGGTCTCCAACCTTTACAACGAAACTTTTGGACCGTTCCTAAAAACTGATATTGAATTAATCTTGACCTTTAACCTTATCCCAAATCCTACTCCTAAAAGATAATTTTCAATGTCAAATTTGGCTTTTGGTCAATTTATTTTCTTTGTGTCAGTTAAATTAAAATTTCTAAAATAAATCTTTTCTGTCCAAATCATATTTCTAATGGAAATAGTTTCAGTAAGATCATTTACTTTAACCTAGATTGACACAACTTTGAAAAGTCACTTTTACATACATCAATTCTGATATTAGGTGATCAATTTCAAATGTTCTAACAGTTCAAGGTGATATATATATATGCACTTAGGCATTAGGCAATATTTTATTAAAATATACCAAAGAGAAATATCTTAAACCAAAAATACTTTTAACCATCAGCATATAAATGAGAAGATTAATATTGTCAATATTTATCATATATCGTAATATTGTAACATCTTTAACAGCAACATTTCTTTTGAACGGAATCGCTTTATTTTACAAATAATATGCAAAAGCAGAAGCTTAAGGACACTATAATTCCAATGTTTTGCTACAAATGCTATGATTGTTTTTTGGTTTGGTACTTCAAAGAGTTGTCACAGCTATTTCCCATGGTAATACACACCCTAACTGATTAATGTGTCCAGTTATTAAGGTAATGATGTATGTGACCAATTTGTGTATTCTCCTGTTGCTCATAATGGCCTTGTTACTAAAGACTTCATAACTTTATGTCCGTTCTTTCAGGATGTTAATCTCTAATAATGTCAGCACGATTAGGTGTTTTGCAGTTGAAATGCATGTCTCATGTTCAAAATTGGCGTAATTATTTCCAACAAAAATGTTTTGCACAATGATTGTGAACATTTTTTAAATTGTTTATCTTCAACTATATCTACTTCTTTGTGATGTATCTTACAATGTCCAGCAAAAATCCTAAGCTGGTTCAAATATATTTGTTCTGATAGCAAAAACCAATGACTGATTTAGTGAGGCTTTTTCCGTCACTTAAATAATAAGCAGGTGATCATGCTTTCGTTGTTGATATATGCTAGGTGCACTAACATCATTGTATGACACAAGCTGTATGTTCATCTCATCATGTATTGTTATCCGAACAATATTTCGAAAAATGTGAAAGCATGTATTCAGAATTCAGAAAATGTATATCTGATGGTAACGATGTGAACTTGTGAATTTTTCTCTGATCGAAACCTTGGCACAAATACTGTAAAAAGTAATCCTTTAGGAACAAATCATTGAACTGAATCATTAAAGAACATTTAAACGTGAACGAAATAGGTCTTTTATTATTCAAGAATGAAAATTTAAGATGGTTTTACAAGTTTTCATTATAAAGTTAACAATAGTTCGATGATCTAACTCAAGAAGTAAAGTAGAATGTGATTGATAAAATTGACACAAATTGAATAACTGATAGCCTCTCCTTTAGATAGTCTAAAATATCATACACCTTTAGTTAAGTTCTTTTTGTTAAAAATTAAAAAAAATTTAAGCAGTCTTCCAACGTGCTGGTGTATAACTAATTTATCTGCTCAGAATACAACTTTTCATAAAAATTATTGAGAATACTTTTAACGGTAAAAACGTTTACACTCTTAAAAACCATTCGGGATCAATGACATTTCAAATGCCACATTGATCAATTCTTAATACTTGCATTTCAAACTTGCATACGTAATAGTGCAATCAACAATCTTTTCAACATCGTGTCATCATTATATACTGCAGTTTCAGTGATTGAGCAGACACAAAAGAACATTGATGTATCTATTGTCTGGATATTAACAGCATAATAGCACTATTATACGTAATGGGCAATGGATATTATCAATTGTTACATGACATTTGCTTGCATGCAAGAGAGAGAGGTGAGGTGGTTTTGGGTTTTTCTACTCTTTCAAGAGTATTTCACTTAGATCACGGCTGCTAGTTCTATTGCAGGGAGAAAGCCTGCAACACTATAGATGCTATGTATTGCAGTGAAACCAGGGAATAAACTTCTTCATTTATTTAACTATTGAACATTCTTTGGTCTTACAGCATATGAATGGTCTCAACAGATTGATTCTTACCTTCTCAGTATGAGAGAAAATGATTACCACTAACATTCCTAATAGGGATTTGATTCAGTAGTGGGCATACGTTTACAGTTTTCTCATCAAATACACTAAGCATGCCCAACTATGTAGAAACAAATAAGTGATATTGTACTTAGTTAACTTAGCAACTTTTAATGTCTACCGTTCTAGGGTTTCCTAAGAATAACATTACACAAGATCGCTTTCATAACTGTGTACGCAAGCTGATTTTATTTTAAAATATTTCAAACTATTTTGAGATTGATAATTCATCCAATTAATGCAAAATCGCAAACAGACAACAAATGTTTTCTGAATATCTTCCAAAGCATTTGTGTCGTGTATTGGAAGGAACCATTGTAAAAATCCAGCTGAACTATTTTAGAGACAATTTAAAAGGAAATTGTATCTGTTGTGTTCCATTGGTTTTACAGTCACGTTTTGCACATCCTGCTTCAGCTTGACAACTTGTAATTACTGTCCAGTACAAGACCCTTCTTTCTTATTTCAAATTAATGTTGCTACCACGAAGTTTTTTTTCTAGCTTTCAATTTCATACTGATGTTGTAGAATATTCTATCATTTTAAAATCTTGAAATCTGAGAATATCTAACGGCCCAATTTCACTGCTAAAGATGTATCCACAATATTATGGCTAAATAATAATAGTTCCGTTAGTTATACCTAAACAATGTGAGAGATTGATGATTAAATTCATTTCTATGTCCCCTTCTTTGTTGTATTGTCATTTAAAAGCTTTCACATCAACAAGATTTAAAGGGGTCTCCAACTTCAATTTTTCACTTCCAGTGTTTTATTATCGAGGCCCCGAGAGGGTCGTAAATCTCGATCAGCGCGCTGCCTACTCTGCGCTATTTTAACTGCGCAGCAACCTAGTCTAGCATGGTATGGGGAACAAGCGGTTTCGTAGAGACCGATTTTTTCAGGGAAAAAAGCTTCGTAGAGGTCTTCAAATTTTCATTTAATAATGCGAATATATGTTATATACTTTGATGTAATATATACAAAGTATCTACTCAGTTTATTTATACAAGACTTTACATCGATCGTATTAATACATTGGATGTACAATTATTCTCCTTTGAATATGTATACTATCATTTACAATGATAATTTATTGCTTATATGAACTTATTTCACAATTTGTCACTCTAAACGAAACTGTTTTTCATTACGAACCTGTAAAAATCACATCTACGAACCCGTTTCCTCTACGAATAAACCTACACAAAGGTATGGTTGCTTCTTTCATCTTATCATATATTTTTACGAAATATTGAATGGGGGGGGGGGGGGGGGGTATTTCCTCGTATGAACAAGAAAAAACATACCTGCTAGAAGTATCCATGTATAAGATCCGCTGCATTTGTTAACATCATACATGCTCCATCAAGGTTTAACATATAGTGATGAAGGGGAGTCCTATGAAATAAATTTACATTCTTTTTCTTCTTTTCATTGGTCGGATTATATTCTTCAATATCATTGGTTAACATTTTGTCTGCAGAAAGGTGCCAGGACAATTGGCGGTCACTGCCATGTAGGAATACGTTAGTCACTAGTCTAGACATTCGGTCTGCAGTAAGATACCAAGACAGTCGGCGGTCACTGTTATGTACAAATTCGTTGGTCACTAGGCCAGACAATCTGTCGCCTATTGTGATGACAAGTTAGTTAGTGCCCGGACAGTTATGTCACTGTTTACGTCATACGACTAGACATTTCGCACTTTCATTGCTATAGATACACAACCTATAAAATGACAGGTGTCCGTTCGTCATAAAAGAAAATTACAGAGATAGATAAGGTGGTACTAACGAGATGTATATTTTATCAATGTATTGGGTGTGAGTACAGTGATTACAAATATCAGCGATGTATTTTATTATCCTCACAATTAAACAAGTATAAATAATCCTGTTTATTTCACTGCCTGAAATCCGAGGAGACATTACTGTTTATGATACCTGTTAAAGAAAGATGATAAATATTTGATCTATTTGAAACATTTAGACAAAGATTAAATCTTAATTCAATTTAACAACAGCAACGCACATTCATATAGAAATCTTTATGAAAGGTTATAATAGGTGTTCGGTAAAAAAAAGTCCCGGTAAAAAGTCCTAATTTTGCCTAGGAAAAAAGTCCTATTTGTAAAACCCAAAGATTTTCATTAAAAAGTTTATTTACATGTACTTTGTATATGATTCAACATACATGTATGATATCGTGATATTTGTGACATTTCTGAATCACATTAATATTTCAACATAACATCAACAAATTTATCATTTTTGAACCAATCGATGGTTCGCCAGGCACTTGGGTGGTGTTCCACCCTTCGCAAACATTGTTAGTTCTCGCATCTCCTGATAGAGTAGCCTTCTTTGATTAACTAGGCTAAACTCACATGACAATGCAGAACTGCTTTGATCCAGTCAGCTAAAGTCACACATTCAAGTCGTTGAGTTCTTAAATACAATTATAAGCTCTCAATTTTAATCCTTAATTAGTTATCGTAACATCCTTCTTGGTTAAATTTAATAATTTAATCCATGTATTTAAAGTCATTATACATAAACATTTCATACTTTCTTTACAATATCAATTGCAAAGATTACTTTCTCAGTTAAAACAAACATAGTTTTCAATTATTAATACTCAAGGATGCATTCTTTACAAAAACTTTGATGTCAAGATCAATGTAATCTGTTTTTACGATAAAATGACTTTTTCCTGAGGACTTTTTTTCTGGTACTTTTTTACCTATAATCTTATAATCAATCTTTTATTCTCAACGGACATTTTTCATCGACTTTGCATGTGATATTGAACTCTAAAAATTTGTCCATTACCTCATGATAAACTCACGAAGATAATTATATGAGTGAATGTTTTAATTTTTGGTACGTAATAAGTTTGCAGATGTTGCTGGGTATGCCTAGTATTGAAGTTTGATTTGACATAAGGATGATTTTATTCGGCAACTATCTATCTGACTATCTTGGAAAACAGTAACATTTAACTATTACACCAATTTATCAAAAGTGTGTAATAGACTCTCTTGACTTAACTTTGATTTATTTTTTTATCTGAGGCTGCAGCCAGAATATTAGAACATAGTCGTAGGATAATAGCTATTTATTCTGTTATCTTAAAAAACTACACAATTGAACGGGTGCACTCACATGTAAGAAGAGGATTCTGCCAGTTCAAAACAAGTATATTTTGTTGAAGTTATTCAAGACCGATTATTATTCTAAAATGAGTGAACTCTTTAAAAACTATTTTTCAAATTGTTACCTATGTACGGATTGTGTTCATCGATATGATTTTATTATCCGCAAATTATCTCGGTTTTCTGAAGGACACGCATTTGAATAAGCCTATTGGTTGTTTGCGTATCCTATTTCATGTATGATTAACATTACTTTTTGTCCTGTTACTTTTTTTCCGATCACCTTAACATGCATATATATGTTTAAACCAACTTATTCAATACTGTACTGTTGTGATGTTACTTAAGCATAAATGAAGATTGTATAAAACATTTTGGTTACAAAACTATACTATGCAGAATTTGAAAATCTGAAGCTACACGACAATGAGTGTTAATATTGTTTCATCTGATAAAACATAATGACTGTTCAATTCTATTCCGCTGGGTCATTTTAGATTCGAAAACATTTTTCTAAGACAAAACAGCTCATTGCTCGATAGGAACAAGATAATGATTCAGCCAATCAACGACCGCATGTCATAAAGGGGAATTCCCCGGTCACAATGACCGCACCTCGTTTGGCCAGCGCCTAGTCCGTCTCACGTGACCTCTTTCCTCGGCTATGGCATTACGTAACTGCTGGTCAATTAGGTGTGAAAGCCTCGAAGTACTAGTTCCCCTTTAATCCTCTTTAAACATTTGGACATTTTTAGTATCCTGCTTCTATTTTAGTTGACATTAATTACTCTGGTATCGAATCTGTTTCATATCTGTACATATCAATACATGCTGAAATTGTTATATATCACCATGCAAAAGAAAGCATAACAAATGATAATGTCAAACAAACACATATCAACGAACATTTTATTGTTGTTGAAGGCGAATAGCTGCATTCTTTGATGTCAAAGGTGCCATTACGAATGAACAAGTGATTGGGCTATCAGACAAAGAGATCTCAAAGATTGAATTCCAGTGAATATGTAATCATTGCTAAGAAACAAAGAAATATTTTAGATATCTATGATTTTTTTACATAAATATGGATCGGCACAACAAGCTTTGAGCACATTTCAGTGCCGCTCCTTTAGATGTGACAAAAAACAATGAATAATCAACATCAAAATTCACAAAGTAATTAGATACAATGTAAGTATTTCCGCGATGATAAAAAAGTGGACAGTAATAAACGGTAGAAAATCAACAATGATAAATTAAATGAAGGAGTTTTTTGATAATTTGAAATGATGTAAATCGTGTATAAATGTATGGCCAGATTCAAGGAAATTCTGATTAAGTAATTTGTTTGAATATTAGTCACCATGTAGAATGGTATATAAATCATAATACCGTCTATAGACAAATTTATTAGAACTTATCAAAGTTAGGGCAAAAGAAATATATTTTAACAATTATTGTATCATATTATTAGATTATTGCATCTAAATAATGTGAATAACAACCAAATGTTTAGTTTTTCGTAATATATGTTACCTTAAATCATTAATAGGACTTATTTCCGGAGGACTCTGATTGAGATATAACCGTTCATCAATTTGTGCATTCAAATCACTGTATTGAAGTAAAAGACATTGACAGATAATAAACGCCACCTTGTTTTACTTTAATCCAAAACTGAATTAAAAACAAAAATGCTGCTTGCACATATTGCTTATTTTATACGACTAAAGTTTTTATATAATGACACTGGATAACAATAAAACACATATTGAATAATGTTGGATTAACTATACTGCTATTCATGTAAATTGAACATTTTTCCCCAATATATTCTCCTGAAGTCAATATAACTAACTCAATATCAACACTAAGCATTCACAAAATACTGAATCCATTACATGTAAGTTTGTTTGAAGTCAGTTTATTTAAACACGATAGAATTATAACAATTTCCTACAGTATCCTATAGAATCATGCAGTATCCAAGAGTTTAATGGGGGCATTTCATGGGCAGGAAAGTTTTGTGTACGCCAAGTATACTGACGTATACTATTCATGAAATTCGGAATTTCCTGGTCAGTGAACACCATTAAACTGCTACATTTTTTCCTATGATGTCTCTTTATATTTGTATGTCATGGTTTTTTTGTTGTATGTTTTGAGGTTCTATCCAATATCTACATTTTACATAGAAAAGTTAACTAATAGCAAGAAAAAATGAACCCTATTTTTTTTTTTTATTTGATTTTTTAATGCATGAGCTATGCCCTTATCATAAATCTATCATTTTACTTAAATACATTATATAGATTTAAAAACATGTAAAAATATCTCGAGCTATCTGTTTTAAGGGAACTTTTAAGTGACACAAATTGGTTTAATTTGTGTCATTTCAAGGGACGATCAAAGGAACAAATACTAGTCAGTTAAGTGATATTGCTCTAGAAGCTGATTCTCTTAGAGCATTCAACCCGTTTAGTGAAGAGTTATCAGATAATATGTGCAATGCCATCAGCTTCCTTAAAGAAATATTCTCAAACGTGCTGTCGCATTGCTTCAATTAAGTTCGACAGTCAAGATAGACGATTGTTTTTATCTTTTTATGTTAATGCCTCAATGGTTATACATCAACTTTTGTAGAAGGTTCAAAGACCTTATAACTATTGACGAATATATCAAGTTTAAACTAGTTGAAATGTTCACATCACATATTATATAACAGCAAGTGATTTTAGGTGGGGTTTTTTAAGAAACAAGGTGGAACTTGTTTGATATTCACTCTATTGTTTCTGAATTAAATTATTTTCATGGGCCTTGGTTATATGTTTCATGTACATTTTTAAAGGATTATTTTTATTTGGAGGTTACATAGAATATCTTCCAATTGGCTTTCAACGTGACAAAACTATTTAATAGTGAATAGAGGGGCAGTAGCAAACTAAGAAAAAAAATGCTACCATATTCAAGAAAATGTGTAAAAGTAGTAGTAATAGAAGCTGAAATCAAACGAATGTACAATGTTTGCTTTGGACACGCAATTAATTTTCCCGACACAAATGATTAAGAATTGTTCAGCTTAAAATAATGAAATGTAAAGATACAACTATTGCCCCAATATGTCCATTGTTCAAATAGCGAAAGGAAATTGCATGTAGAATGTACTTATTTTAATTGAAAATCCAGCACTTGCCTTTTTTTAACGTTACTCCTTACTTACTACATATACAATAGTTATATGACCAACACTACCAAAATGTCGTTTTTGCTTTGTCTTCTTTAGAAAAATATACCCTTTTAAAGGGGCAGTAGCACGTTTTTTAAAATGTTATATTTTAAATTTTTCACTGTTATTGTAAGTTAATGCTAAATGTATTATTTTGATAGTCTCAAAATCTCATTACACAAGCCAATAGTCAGAGGACAAAGTATGAAGATTTACATAAAATCCATTGGCGGGGATTTTGTGTGAACACCTTTAATTCATTTTGTGTAAGAAAAGGAATCGCATGACTATATTTTACATTTTATTTTTGATATATAACTGCTCAATTTAGTCATTTAGTTTTAATACATTGTCTTTAGATTGGAACCATTTATTTTCAATTTCCTGACATCACCTTATACTCGCCCTAAAATCGTGCTACTGCCCCTTTAAGGTTTGTTAGAAATATAATCTTGACTCCTGTCCATTGTCATTTTTTTGTGTTTACAATGGATATCACCATTCTGAACCAATAAGCAATAACACTACTTTTCAATGACAGGCTGATGAAATGTCAGCTTTGGCAATCTTGGTTGCCTCGAAGCGCACTAACAATCTTTTAATGTTTACTTCATAAATTAATTTATTAAATGAGTTCAGTGGCTTTCAACGGTTTAAAAGTTGAACTTGTATAAAGTCAGTGCTTGTCAACATTATCAAATCAAAGGTTGTGCAACTAATCTTCAAAAAAGAGCAGTTGATTTTGAATCATTTATTTTCGTGTTTATCCATTACCATATCAGAAAGCTTTTAGCAAAAGAAATAATAACTGGATTTATCGCCAACGCAATCGTTATATATATATATATACATATATAACTTTTATTGTCAATTTTGTTTAGGCAAGCTTAGAAATGTTTAACATACGTCAAAGCAGTGCTTATCAATGTATTTCTGTTTATTGTAAGTAACCATCAAAACATAACATATGACATGGAGACACAGCACCATCAAAATTGTGAATCATTGATGATTATTTGAAATTTGGGAACATAGATAATAATGTTGCGGGGAATGTTGCCGTTAGCATGGGAATTTGCTACCAAATGCCATTTAACTAATAAATGTACAAGTAATGTCAATTATATCATATATTTGCCCATCAAAGGTAATACAGTCAATAGTGTCAGATAGCACTTTGATTTATCGTCCATATTGAGCTAAAGCACTTTTTTCACTAGTTTAATCGCTGTACTAAATATCGCAATTGTGTTCCTATAACTTCTGTGTACAATGCATATAATTATTCTATATTATAACACAACGCTCATATTTCTCTTGACAGGAAAACATTTTGTCAAAACACTCTTTTAAATATTTGCTTAAAGAGCATTGGCATATATATAAGAAGCGAAGTTATCCAAAGACCACCAAAGACATGAAAGATATAACATATATAATAACATTGGCCCCTTTTTGAAGAGCTTTTCACTTCTTTTGATATGATCTTTAACTGAATTATGAACTAATGGGAGACTTACATGTACATGTAAATTGTAGTCTTTTAATAATAACATAAATAATAATAATAATATTAATATTATATAATATAATATAAACTAAGTATTTGTATAGCGCTAAAATCCAGTCAGTATAACTGCTCTAAAGTGCTTTGAGAGAATGCAGATACAGTAGGTTTAGCCGTATGTCTTTGTGAATAGGTTGGTTTTCAAACTGTTTTTGAAAATGGCCAAGTCCTCCATAAGTCTCAGTTCTAATGGTAGATCGTTCCAGAGCCGTGGAGCTGCTCTGGCAAATGCTCGATCTCCATAGGTGGTTGTCCTGGCTTGTGGAACACACAGCATTCCTTGTCCCGCTGACCTCAAAGACCTCACGGGGTTGTACTCATGCAGAAGTTCCTGCAGATACACCGGGGCTAGGCCTGCTCTAGCTTTTAAGGTTAACAGAAACACGTTATAGGTTATCCTGTCATTCACCTTCAACCAGTGAAGCGTCTTCAGCACTGGCGAAATGTGGCTACACTTCTTTGTCCTAGTCACCAGTCTTGCTGCACAATTCTGTAATCGCTGAAGCTTAGAGATCAGATGCTTTGGTAATCCAAATAGGAGGGCATTGCAATAGTCAATGTGGGACATCACACAGGACTGAATTAGTACTCTTACTGTCTTCAGATTAACCAGTTTGCGTATTGAGGCAATGTTTCGGATGTTGAAGAATGCACGTCTACATACGTTGTTCACATGGGACTCTGCATTCATAGCTGAGTCAAACACTCTTCCCTGCTAGGTTCTATGGTGCAACCGCCAATTTCAAAGGAAGGCAAAACTCGTCTGCCCCTTGTCGACTTGGGAGAGAGAATCAGTAAGTCCGTCTTCTCGCCGTTGAGTGTGAGGAAGTTCACAGTCATCCACACGTTGATGTCCTCTATACATTTCATCAATCGACAAAATGTGTTCTCTACTGATGTTATGGTAGAGGGCTTGAAGGCTAGATATAACTGAGTATCGTCAGCGTAGAGGTTGAATGAAAGGTTATGGGCGCGGGCAATGTCTCCGAGAGGTGATGTGTAGATTGTAAACAAGACTGGGCCCAGTACAGAATCCTAGGGCACTCCATACTTAAGGTCAACTTTCTCTGATAACTGCCCGTTGACTCTCACAGCCTGAGAACGTCCTGACAGATAGGACTCCGGCGATGTGTAAGCTTGCCCTATGACACCAAATCTCTCTTTCAACCTGTTGAGAAGAATGGAGTGGTCAATTGTGTCAAATGCGGCTGACAAATCGAGCAGCACTAACACTGCTGCACCGTCGGAGTCAATTGTCTGTAACAGGTCGTTCTGCACGCGTACAAGAGCTGTTTCTGTACTATGATGACATCGGTAGGCAGACTGCAATGTTTCTGCTTTTCCGGTTCCAGTGATGTGATCATTAAGCCTAGATGCTACGACTCTCTCCATAACCTTTGAGGCGAAGGGCAAATTGGAGACTGTAGCCCGTTTCACAAAGACCTCTTACCGCTACGACCTCGTAAAGCAGGTCGTAGCCCACCTCTTACAATTTTTACCCGTTTCACAAAGAGCCCCTAAATGTACACTGCGTCGTAAACGGCCCAAAATTTAGGACCCCGATTGACCTGTCCTAAATCATTTAGGACGTCGTAAATAAAATAAACATGGCGGCAAGCTCCCGCTTGGACTAAAAAAATCATAGTTTATCTGTGTTTCTGAACATCTTGTCGAGTAAAAATTCGTCAGAACTTCAATCTTTATATTCACTGACGGATGGATTCACCCCTCACTCAACCAAACTCTTGTAGTTGCAAATAAGTCATTCATATGGTATTGAGTTAGGTGTGGGTTACAAACAATAGTTTTTAAAACTGTAGTTAAAAGGTTCGACAGCCTGACAATGTAATTTTCACGAAAGCATAGGCCTACTCATGCAACAAGCCGTCTAAAACTGCGGCGACTGCCGGTTCTGTGACCTTCACCTTTCCATGTCAACAATCACTCGCAACATGCGAAGATTTCTATTCAGTACAATTCTTCTTAAATGTACCGCATACTTTACTAATATTCGAAAATAATTATTACGTTTTTCGTTAGTGAATGATTGGCAAGGGAAAAAAAGAATTAATAGCAAACAAACTGGTAGCTTAGCCTTTAATTCGTAGATAGTAGACTAATTATTTGTGATGAAGCGTCACTTTGCTGGTCACTTTTCTAGACTTTATATAGTCTCTTGTTTTCAAGAATATAATTTTATGACGAATTATCGTGAATAATTGCATTGTATTAGTGTAAATTATATTTCTTCAATGAAAATTATTAGTTCTTGTACTTTCTTGTTTACATATTCTCGGTGAAATAAGTTCATCTATGTTTAGATTTTTTTTTAAATGGTCAGTTTATGCATTAAAATGCCTACATATAAAAAGCCACAAATGTTTCTAGCTTAAAATTGCTATGCATATTCAAGCTCAGCTGCATAAAATCAGAATTTACAATACAATATTGATATGATTAAGAGAAAATGTAGAAAAATATTTGGAATTAAATTCATATATAATATATACTTTGTCTATTTGTGTATTTATTTATGTTTTATGTTTTAGCTACTGCTGTTTAGCATTTCCTATGAGTATTTAATTAAATTTCTATCAGTGTAGTGGAAATAGACTGGAAAGGGAAAAAATTAAAAAATACCAGTCTTGACCAAAAAGTAGCCAGTTGAAGGACTGACAGACAAGCTTTATTTTAAAAAATGGGTTTATCCCTTAAAGATCCTACCTCAAGAAACTACACCAGCACAGGAGTTTGAAATAATCAAATAATTTGTTTTGTAATATAAAGACTACAATAGTCCATCCACTGTACTCAAATTTATACTCAATTTTAATGTGTTATTCTGTAATATTGATTGTCTTTCCTTATTTCCACATATTTATTTATAATATTTATTATTGATTTAGATATCAACAAACTACACTTAATGATAAAATATAGTCTTTAATATTCATAAGCTGTGAATAAACTTACCTGTTATTGCCACACAGAATATTATTGGTTGCCTATTTTTGTTGGAATCACTGATGTGTTCAAAATTCAAATAATTCTTTATTTCCAATTGGTGTTTAGGCCACTGGCCTATAACAACATAGTGTACATTTCAAAGTCAAAACAACATGAGCACATGCGTATGATTGGATGAGAAAAAAGTTCACATTATCAAGGTATTTCTCATCTGCAGGGCATGATATATATACATAGATAAGTTTTTTATTACATCTTCATTTCTGCTTGACATTAAGTTTGAAAAATGTTGTTTAGACACAACTGGTATATTGATGTATTTTTTCCTAATGTGTGCAAGTGGTTTACATATAAGTAAGAAGTGATATTCGTCCTCTATATCGCCTGATTTGCATAATCTACAGTATCTTTCATTTAACTCTCTAAATGAAATAATACTAGAGTCTGCTCATATCATGAAAAAGCGAGTACAGCACAAAACAGTGAAACAACCAATTTGGTTTGATAGGACATGTCAGAAAGCAAAATGTAAAAAATAGAGCCATTGGCTCTGTAGCTCATCAGGCTTCATTATCAATTATGCTTTATATATATTAGGGGTCACAGGACCACCAAAGCTACAATTCATAATCCTCATCAGTCAAGGAGTCTGTACACAAAGTTTCAGCTTTCTAGGCCTCATGGTTCTAGAGAAGAAGATGAAAATAGGTTTTTAGGGCGTGGCCCCTGTGACCCTTATCAGGGGTCACAGGACAACCAAAGCTACAATTTATAATCCTCACTAGTCAAGGAGTCTGTACACACAATTTCAGCTTTCTAGGCCTCATGGTTCTGGAGAAGAAGATGAAAATAGGTTTTTAGGGCGTGGCCCCTGTGGCCCTTATGAGGGGTCACAGGGCCACTAAAGCTACAATTTATAATCCTCACTAGTCAAGGAGTCTGTACACACAATTTCAGCTTTCTAGGCCTCATGGTTCTGGAGAAGAAGATGAAAATAGGTTTTTAGGGCGTGGCCCCTGTGGCCCTTATTAGGGGTCACAGGGCCACTAAAGCTACAATTTATAATCCTCACTAGTCAATGAGACTGTACACAAAGTTTCAGCTTTCTAGGCCTCATGGTTCTGGGGACGAAGATGAAAATAGGTTTTTAGGGCGTGGCCCCTGTGGCCCTTATTAGGGGTCACAGGACCACCAAAGCTACAATTCATAATCCTCACTAGTCAAGGAGTCTGTACACAAAGATTTAGATTTCTAGGCCTCATGGTTCTGGAGAAGAAGATGAAAATAGGTTTTTAGGGCATGGCCCCTGTGGCCCTTATTAGGGGTCACAGGGCCACCAAAGCTATAATTTATAATCCTCACTAGTCAAGGGGTCTGTACACAAAGTTTCAGCTTTCTAGGCCTCATGGTTCTGGAGAAGAAGATGAAAATAGGTTTTTAGGGCGTGGCCCCTGTGGCCCTTATTAGGGGTCACAGGGCCACTAAAGCTACAATTTATAATCCTTACTAGTCAAGGAGTCTGTACACAAAGTTTCAGCTTTCTAGGCCTCATGTTTCTAGGGAAGAAGATCAAAATAGGTTTTTAGGGCGTGGCCCCTGTGGCCCTTATTAGGGGTCACAGGACCACCAAAGCTACAATTCATAATCCTCACTAGTCAAGGAGTCTGTACACAAAGTTTTAGATTTCTAGGCCTCATGGTTCTGGAGAAGAAGATGAAAATAGGTTTTTAGGGCATGACCCCTGTGGCCCTTATTAGGGGTCACAGGGCGACCAAAGCTACAATTTTTAATCCTCACTAGTCAAGGAGTCTGTACACAAAGTTTTAGGTTTCTAGGCCTCATAGTTCTGGAGCAGAAGATTAAAATAGGTTTTAAGGGCGTGGCCCCTGTGGCCCTTATTAGGGGTCACAGGGCCACCAAAGCTACAATTTTCAATCCTCACTAGTCAAGGAGTCTGTACACAAAGTTTTAGATTTCTAGGCCTTATGGTTCTGGAGAAGAAGTCGAAATTCCTCAAAGTTTACGGACGGATGGACGGATGGACGGACGGACGGACGGACGGACGCCGGACACCATGCCATGCCATAAGCCCATCGGGCCTTACAGGCCAGATGAGCTAAAAATATAGTAAACTGAGAAAGTTTAGGAGGACAAATAACGAATTTGATTTGATAGAAAACTAAGAAAACTTTTAAATCTATTTGCCAACAGAAACAAAAGGAGAAGGACAAAGCCTCTATGGATAGTTTAATGGAAAGTATTAATGATTCAAACCGGTTTTGGAAAACGTTAAATCACATACTAAACAGTAGAACAAGAAACACAGGACGTAACAACGATATATCCATCGATGCATGGAAGCAACACTTCTGTAGTTTACTAAATGAAACAAACGATGAAACCCCCACTAACCCAGAGGAGCCGTATGAAAGTAGCGAACATGATATTGATGATATTTCGAATATGATCCTAAATGATGCAATAAGTGAAGTGGAAATACGTAAAGCTATACAAGGCCTGCAAAAGAATAAATAACCAGGCCTAGATAAACTACTAGCCGAATTCTTCATATATGGAGCTGATGTTTTAATTCCGACCCTCTGTGAGTTAATCAACAAAATTTTTGACTCCGGATGTATACCAAGCGAATGGTCAAAATCTATCATTATCCCATTGCATAAAGCCGGACCACCAAATGACCCAAACAATTATAGAGGAATATCGCTTCTGAGCATCTTTAGTAAAGTATTTACATCAGTCATATGTAACAGATTAAAAATATGGACAGATATATATGAAAAGATTGTTGAATCTCAAGCTGACTTAAGACAAGAATACTCTACCATTGATAATGTCTTTATTTTATGTTCGATAATTGAAAAACAATTAAATAAGAAGGGAGGTAAACTTTATGCCGCGTTTATAGATTTTAGGAAAGCATTTGACACAGTAAGGCGCCCAAAATTATGGAATTTGTTTCTTCGTATTGGTATTAAAGGTAAATTGTTACAAATCGTACAGAACCTCTATAATAATGTTTCGGCTTGTGTAAGGAATAATAGCACGTATTCAGAATTCTTTCATTGCCCTATCACCCCTACTACACTGAGTAAGGTAACTGCAGTTACCTTCTCAAAAAATGGCGGAACAGCAAAACATCGCTGATTGTGACTTTTCTTCAAATGCATTTCACAACAATACAAGGTTATTTTCAGTCATATAATCTATGCGCATGTCTTGGGCATGTATCAAAGATTCATTAGATGATGTGTCACCATTCGTAGAGTGTGTAAATAAATCACAATCTTTGTTTTAAAAACTCAAGCGAGAGTAAGGTAACTCGGTTATGTGGAGTAAGGTAATTGTTAGAAGAATTGAAACATTGAGAAAGGTAACTGTAAAATTATCTTTTCTACAACGTGATAGCATGAATAATGACTAATGATACATATCATTTACACTGATGAAGTTCTACACAAGAAATGATGTATAGGTATTTCAAAATGATATCCTCGTAAAAATCACCATCTTTTTTTGTATAGGGAGCACCTCAATAGATATCAAATAAAATGATTTATATGTAACACAACATTTTTACACCTTAGAATAGCATTATTTTTTAGGGATGAGCGCGACATCGTCTTTTTACATTGCTTAAGCTACTCAAAAATATGTAATCTATTCATTATTGATAAATTTGACTTATAAAACAAATTAGATAAGCTTGGACAAACAAAAGACAACAAACAAACAATGCAAATTGTTTAATAAATGCAGGTTAGTCTATCTGAACGATAAGCAATATTGTATTGTATATATAAATGAAAGGATCATACTTTGTACAAAAGTTTTTTACAAAACAGGATAAATGAACCAAACAAAAACAAAACCGTCATAATTAATGTGTACCTTGCATGATTGTCTCATCCTGTGTTTCAAAAACGTGTAATTGTGATGATATATTTACAAAGAAAGATAAACAATTACAATCAATGTTTATAACCAAATCCAGGGAATAGCTTTCAGAGCTCATATCAGTGTGTTGCCGATTTATTGATTCCTTTCATTCATTCACTATTCTTATTCATTTATATTTGACACTGGCGATTAAAAACGGACATAATTAAGGCACTTCCATTCACTCGCTCATTCTCATTGTAAGTGCACAATTGTATATGTATTTTTCACAAAAAATCCAAAGTCAATATCAGAACGTGTTATAGATTTGATTAGGCCTATATTAAAACAGTGCTATTAACTTAACAAGTTTAAGTGTTAAAGCGATCATGTATTTTGTTAAATTTAAATGTAAGTCTATTTTAATGTATTTATAAATTTCTCGCCTTTGCTAATGAAGGAATCTGTGAAAACATAAAAATAACTAGAAAAAGTGTCAACAAGAAATTGAGGCTTATTAATCTAAACAAACCAAAGTCACTTTGAAAAGATATATTCAGTTTCTATCTACATTTTGCAAGCTGAAGAGTTTTTTTACCCTTTCAAATCAAATAGATCACCTCTCTCGCAAGAACTAGACACATTATTTCAGTATTTAATTACGGTACTAATTGTCTAAAAACACATAGCTTGTTTCCGGCAGGCTGAATATAACTATTGCGTAGTATGTCTTCAAGCCGCCCCAAGCCTGGAAAACAATTGCACATTGAACAAGAAACTACAGTGATATACGTTTTTTTATCATTTTTTATTTTGTTTCAAATATAACTATTTTGTTTGAATTTGATCGGCCCGTGATCGAAGAGATCGACCGTCGCATGCTCATAACGTTAAATACAAGACCGTTTTAGCTTATAATAAATATTGTGGTATCTAGGTCATGGGATTTTGTATTTGTCATTTTACATATTTAAAATCGAATTGAGAAACAGACAGAACTTTACATATTATCCTATCCCGAATAGCAACCAGGTTTTGGACATTACTAGGCCTATTTATATATTTAGAGGGCCTAAAGTGTAGATTAAAATCATAAGCAGGTTTTCTTCGAGTCAAATTGTTATGGCTACGTTGGAGCGGTCTTGTTTCCTTACAAGCAAACTTAAGAACTGTTTACATCTTAGGAAATGATTTTAAGGACATTAATATTTACAAAAAATATATAACGTGGATAACAAACTTACGTCTACTCCTTAGAGGATATTTATGTCAGAAACACTAGCAACTATTTAAGACTATTGCTTGGATTTTCTTTTTAATCATTTTACAACACAAGGAAAAGAACTGATATATACTTATGTTCCCTGCGACTATTCTTGTCTTGTTAAAGCTGATTTAAAATCTATAACGTAAATTACATAAAAAAACAGCGACATTAATAAAATTACATTTTTGGAAAAGCTTAGTAAGATAAGAATGTGTCATGTCCCAAGGCATTTAACGTTATTCTATAAATATGAGAAGTAAAATACTTGTATTGTTCAATATATTCTATAGCTTAAAATATTGATATAAAAGTACGACATAGTAACGTTGTATTTTTCGGTAATTCAATCTATTTACCAGGACAACATCATTTTTTGCTAATTGTGCACTTTCATCCAGAATGAGTGCAGTGCTTCCTGCAAAGGTCAATAAGAATATTTGCATATTCATGGAAAAAGCACATTCCGATACTCCTCTCAGTTACCTTTCTCCCATCTTTAAGTTACCTTACTCATGTCACAAAATGTTTACCGAGTTACCTTACTCTCGCTTGAGTTTTTAAAACAAAGATTGTGATTTATTTACACACTCTATGAATGGTGACATGTCATCTAATGAATCTTTGATACATGCCCAAGACATGCGCATAGATTATATGACTGAAAATAACCTAGTATTGTTGTGAAATGCATTTGAAGAAAAGTCACAATCAGCGATGTTTTGCTGTTCCGCCATTTTTTGAGAAGGTAACTGCAGTTACCTTACTCAGTGTAGTAGGGGTGCCTATAGGATTAAGACAGGGATGCATTATGAGTCCACTTATATTTTCCCTATATATAAATGAACTAGCAACTAGCATTGAATGTTCAGATTGTTATGGTATTCAAATTATGCAAGACATTGTTCGCATATATTTGCTTCTATTTGCTGATGATAATATATTGTTTTCTAGCGTGTGCAAGGATCTACAAAAACAGTTGAACATCTTATCAACTTTTTCGGTTGAATATGGACTGCAAGTAAATATGACTAAATCTAACATAATGGTGTTCAGAAAGGGCGGTATTTTAAGAACCAATGAAAAATGGAACTATAATGCTGAAGAATTAAAAATTACCAATACTTATAAGTATCTAGGTGTGTATTTTACACCCAAGTTGTCATGGAAATATGCTATCCAAAAAAGAGCTACAGAAGGTAAACGGGCATTAAACAGCATTCTTAGAACGTTAAATATGAATTACTTTATAAATAGCAATGTATTTTTTAAATTATTTGACAGTAAAATATTACCCATCTTAACATACGGGTGTGAAATTTGGGGGTCTAAGCAATTTGACGAAATAGAACGAATACAAGCGTGAGTGAGTGAGTGAGTTGGTGTTTAACATGTTTTGAACAATATTTCAGTTATTAAACACGTGGATGTTGCCATCCAAAAGAGAGTAGATAGATCAGGGAGAAAGGGATCGAAAGGATGAGAGAAAAGACGGAAAGAAAGGCATAGTGAGAGATAGAAAAGCAGGTTTTAGAAGGACTCACATTTGGTCTGGCTTCTACCCGTCGACCTGTCCAGCTTGGGTGACCCTACCAGGAGCATGTAAGCTCCAGCTGGCATAGCTCTCGGGGTTGTCGAAGCACACAAACCACCACACCACGTTAAGGTAATGAGTCCAGTGGTGGCAATAGCTTGCAAGAGATATTTAAAATTGGCAGCTAAGACGCCTAATTATGCTGTTCTTGGCGAATGTGGTAGATTCCCGTTATTTATAAATACAGTAATAAGGGTGGTAAAGTACTGGCTTCAGATATGTAAGATGCCGGAACATAGATATGTTAAAAAAGCATACAAAATGGCAGTTCTATATGATACAAATGGGAAAACGAATTGGGCCACTAAAGTAAGGAAAATGCTCTGCGTCAATGGATTTATGTATGTTTGGATGAACCAGGGGGTTCAGAATATAGACCTATTCATCAGTGAGTTCAAACAAAGAATAAAAGATGTGTTTTTATCAGATTGGTATACTAATATAAATGCTATCTCTAAGTTACAAAACTATAAAACATTCAAGCACACATTTGAAACAGAATTCTACATTAATAACGTACATGTGAATAAATTTAGAAGCAGTTTGGCAAATTTCCGATGCGGTACATTACCTCTAGAAATAGAGAGTGGAAGAACCCACAACATACCACTGATGTGTTAGTATAAGTTACTCTATTAGGTTTACGTTATAATCAGTTAAGAAACATTTTAAATCATGTAACAATTATTTGTAATAATCTTCCAACAATGAATTTTTTATTCATAGATCATGTTACTGGCCCATAACAATGTCTCAAAGATAATCACTGTTAGCTTATGGGATCAGTCAGTAATGATTTATCTTTTGTTTTGCTGTACAAAGTGAAAATCTTACACATAATTCCTAACAACTTTTAAACTAAACAAATATTTAAAATAAATTTAATTTAGGAATTCAGCTTGTAATTGGAGCCTGTTGAGCTTATGGCACAAATTATATATGCAAATATGAGTAATAAGTACATTTAGAAGGATACATTTTCTATTTCATTTTCACAAACAACATATTCATATTTTAATCCTATATAGTATAAAATTTGTAACTTATGCAAAACATGTGCATATTATAATCTTGAAACAATATTGTTTGAAATTATTCATGGATTTTGTGCAGCATTTGTTTCCTTTCTGCTACACAAACATGATAAACAAAATTAGTGTGTAATAGGCTGAAAAGTCATTATAACTGGATTCTAGATTAACTGAGAATATATATGATAGACTGAAGAATGCCCCTGTATAGTTTACTTACTTATATGATCATGAACATGTAATCATAATATACACTATTCCTTTCCTTTTGTTGGTGAATGTTTTTTCTTCACTGGGATTGATAAATTAACATGAAATTGTATTTGACAATCTAAAAGTCCAAAAGATTACTGACTTGAAAAAACTATTTTTATCCTTGTTTGAAACATTCTGATTAAAATCAAATTACTTTTCTTGCACTTTACATGCAAAACAGAATATCATAATTGTAATAGTCTTGTTTACAAGACTAATCTTATAGAAATGCTTGAAATTAGGCAAATCTGTATACAGTACAAATCAAACAGTTCAATCAAAGGATTATATTGTAATCATGAACAATTGTGACTCAGACTTGGAAAGTATTTTACAGTTGGAAGCATAAGTTATCTATTTATATGCTATTGATTAAGATATACATTAAAATGTTGAAATCCCTACAGTATATATTTTATTAACGCTTCATTTGTTTTACCTCAAATAAGACAATGACAATCTTGACCTACACCTAATTTTTCAATGAGGCCGAGTTCTACCAAAGTATCCGTTGACAGATGATTCATATTTTCAAAACACTTCAACCAAGTTTAACAGGCTCATGGTGACCAATCAAGGATATTTTAAGTGTTTTGACATTTACCGTCAGCATTTACGTCACGCGACAGAAGGAAAGTAAGGGAATTAACTCATGCTTTCTATGTTATTGTTTTCAGACGAAAGTGTTTCAAGTTCAAATCTTATAGATTTTATCCGAAAATCTTTATTTTGTTCTTTAATTATTATTTCAATTTTGGTATTCGAATGTTATAATTTTAGTGAATTAAAACTTTGTTATAGAACAACATGCATTCAAAACGTGAATTATTTGATGACAATTTATCAAATTGTTTATATTGTTGAGACAGAGAGGTGAAATATATACAAAATTGAGGAAACAGGTGCGCGTCGTGACGAAATCATGTGTTGCTATGCAACCAAGTACCTCTTACTGGATATACGACATGGATTTACGACCTCTTTATACGACATGGATACGACCCCGTTGTGGAATGGTCGTAGAGCTTGCTGTAAGAGTGTCGTAAACAAGGTCGTATTTGCTAAGACCTCTTAAATTTAAGAGGCCTTGGTGAAACGACAAACTGGTCTGTAATTCTTGAGGATGTTTGAATCCAACTGAGGTTTCTTAATAAGTGGTGATATTGATGCAGACTTGAAAGTACTAGGTACGAGCGCTTGCTTGAATGAAGCATTGATCAGATTTGTTAGAGTTGGTACTGTTTCATCTAGACACTCCTTCAACAACCACGTCGGCATAGGGTCCAGCAGACAAGACTTTGTAGGACTTCTCACAATGACCTGTCTCACCTTGGTCTCTGATGTTGGTCGAAAGCAAGATAGCACTGGGACATCAGCCACATTCATCGTTGCATGTACTGTCGGAGAGACTTGTGTGGTTATCTGTAAACTCCTGAGATGTGATCGAATTATCTCAATCTTTTCAGTGAAGAATGACGAAAAACTGTCAGCAAGATCGTTCTCAGGAAGATTGTCTGGTAGAGCTTGGGATTTTTTCTTGTACAGTAGTCTGTTAGAGATCTTGAATATTTCCTTCTGGTCTTTAGCTGTATCCAGAATTTCTGTAAAATATTTCCGTTTTGCCTGTTCAACCATTGAATTCACAGAGTTGCGTGCTGAGGCATGCATCTCCTTATCCACAGTGAGACCACTGCTACGCATCTTTCTTTCAAGTTTACGCCGTTCTCGTTTTGCTGCACGAATGTCGTCACAGTACCATGGCTCGCTCATGTGGACAGTTACACTCCTGGTTTGAAGAGGGGCATAATGGTCTACCAATTCTCTGACACCGGTCTCAAAATTCTCAGATATCTCTTCAACTCCAAGATCCGGGTCTTGAAGCCTTCAAATCTGATTTTAACTGTACCATGTCAATATGCTTCCATTTCCGAAATGTTATTACATTTTTCTGCTTTCGGGGTACTTTGAAGCTTGTTGTAGCAAGGACTGCAAAGTGATCTGACATAACAGAATGGTCTGTGTAAATGTTCCTCAAGTCTGGTGATTACTAGATCCAGTGTATGGTTCTTCTCATAGGTTGGTTCCTTAATGTGCTGCAGAAGACCATATATGAGTGCAAAATGCCTAGAAACTTTAAAGTTTCAGGTAGATCAGTGTTTTCAACGTGAATGTTGAAATCACCACATACATGTAGTAACAGTCTTCCCTTGATTAAAACCAAAGATTCTAGAAATTGAGAAAACTCACAAAGTAAACTTCCCGTTTCAGTCAATGATATCCTGCCAGGGGGTCTGTACACACATTACATGACAGTATAAGATCTTGATCATCTGACTTTAGTTTGATAGAGATATGTTCAAAAGACGAACAATTATTCCCAAGTCTAATTTGAGAGCAATGGAAGGAGTCTCTGTATATAATACCAACACCCCCTCCGCGTTTGCCAGTTCTTAATGGATCAAACTCTTTTGAATTTTTTTTTATGAAAATGATAGAACTTATTAAAATGAAAGTTAATTACTATACGTTGGTCTACTACTACTACATAGTTACATACATAAGCAGGACAACTGCAAATGGTCTGGAAAATGCAAAATCTGAACACAATCTTGCAAAGAATAGTTTTCAAGGATTCGTCACTAGGTTGAGATCAACATAGCTCCGAGAACTGTAAATCAGGGGCTTATGACTACCAAGAACTCTCAGATGGCCAAAGCTACAAAGTTACTGTACAACCTATTACAAAACAGTGTGCGATTTTCATTTTCTTTCGGAAGGTCTTAACTAATACCTTGTTAAGAAGCACACAAAATGGGGGCCTTTGAGAACTTATTGTGAAAGAGGGCATTTAGTATAGAGGTAATATTTTATACATCAATAAGCAGGAATCAAGTTCCATGTCCTAAAACTGGATCGGATTATCAACCCTTGCTGTCATGCTCAATGAGATCGTGGTTACATTAGGTCTCTGGAAGTCTCCTTTGGTATCAACCGATATTTGGGCTAACTAGCCAATCAATGACAATAAGACCGATAAGAGGGTGAATTATTCAATATGATTTCTGACAGCCTTATGTGAGGTCCTTCAGTCATTTCTGCCATAAGACTAGACTTAAAGATGCTTTATCATACTTGCAATATTTTAAAAGTATTTGTAATGTAAACGTTGTATTTTTAGAAAAATTTAGCGACCAACCTTGAGAAAATCGGACCAAAATTCATCAAATAGGAGATAATTTACCAAAAAATACCGAAACGGCAGTCGACATAAGGGCGAATCAAGTGTGGCCATTTCACAACTTCCGGTTTCTAAATGTACGCTTGAAAACCGTCTTTGTCGCGCTCAACTAGATTTTATTTTATTTTTCTCCGAAAAGTTATTCGTTGCTGTCAAAGACGATACCCATCGAACGCAATTACGGTAGTTGAGACACGGTGTAAATCCTACAAGCATAATGATTACGTCACCGAAAGCGGGTTCGCTAAATGACATGCCCTTTCTAGGAGGGGTACTGTGCTTGAAGCTTCGAATTAAGTATGTTATTGTTGATTAAACAATCTAAATATGATATCAAAATTTCGACGAAAGATTTTTCTACAAAGTGATGTATTTCATTTCTCAATAGCTAAGTTTCATCCTGAACCGCTTGCAAGTATGATACAGCATCTTTAATGACCTTTGGAATATATAATTGAGTATTGACGCATCCTTCTAAGTCGGCAATAAAACCAATGTTGGTTTAGACAAGTTGAAAGTTGTGTATGTTAGTGTCCGAGTAACTCTCCATTCTTAAAAAATAATGGTGCTGAGGGCCCCAGTGCTTAAATAACACTCAACTTAATGCCTATTCAAAAACAAAACTTAAAATATCAAATTCAATGAAAATTCAAGTTAAGGACATTTGTACTGAAAAATAATGGAGCGAGAGAACAACAGGCTGACGTCACAAGTGTTATTTAATTCCTAGTATTGAATTTTGCTTATTTGTATTTCATCCCATTATAAAATGAAAATCATCAAACAAATAGATTCCTTTAACGGTTGTAGTTATCAATGAAAATAATATTATTTATACAGCTGTACAGTGTACAACCAATGATCAAAATCAAATATATGTGTCTAAATGCAAAATGACCCTATCGAATCTATAAGATGTTAGTGTAATTTGCTAAACATAATAAATCAAGATCAGGTTACCGACAGAACGGTGTGATGGATTGCCTCATCTGAATAGAGTAATCGATCCCATTACATGGATGTTGAGAACTGTCTGTGAGAAATAGATCAAGGGATAAATGATATTAGATTGGTTTATAAATGATTCACACCAACTGACCTTACCCTTTTCAATCTGAGTGCCCATTAGGATAACAATACCAATGCATTTGTAGGAATTGATGTTCTTTGTACCATTTTTCTTTGTGCCAGCTTGATGAACGTTTTTAAAAACAAAGTTGGCAGCTTTTAGTTTATATTTGGCTTTAAAAGTGAAATGTTGACAAATTCAAGCGATATGTTCCCTTCTCTTTGGGTCTTATATCATGTCAATGGTCTATATTTCAAGGAACTCTAAAGTGAAGGTTATACAAAAAAACCGTTGCTGTTTAGCGTTTACACAAATTCATGTTGATTGCATGAAACAAAGTCATGTGATCCTAAGACCTATTCTAACAATGTATCATTGCGCATTGATAAAAGCACCATAGCACAATTTGTTCACAGTACTTGTGTTACTGATTGCACAACTTTCAAACAGGTTTTAAGCATGTGAACATGCACGTTATGAAATTCATTTCTTAAATATATCACTATATAGCTTGAAATATACTTCATACAGCAAAGTATAACTAGGCTTTAAATGAAAGTAGATTGTTTTGAATATCCCAGTTCAGAGTTTGGTATTAAATTTTGTTGTTGTCTTTATTCGTTTGAATTTGACAGCAATACAACAATATTTATGCATTTGCCTGGGAAAGTGTAAAACACTTTTTTTACAACTTCAACATTTTCATCATAAACATAAAAATAGAAACAAAATATATTTATTGTTTTTGATTATAAGACTTTTTTTTATGATATATAGCATTAATAATGTACATGTACATTGCTACTACGACATGATTTCCATTTTCCATTAATACATTAAGTCTTTTGATAAATCTGCAAGGGTAATCAGACACAATTGTGAATTTTAAGATAAGAAATATGATCATTTTGATTGCTTTGTTAGTACACCATTCACACGAGAATGGTCTATAACGATTCTTACCAGTAAACATGAGGATGAGGACCAGTAATGCTTAACTACAAAATCAAAATGCCTTTTAAAACAATGATTCATAAATTGCACATTAGATGGTAACCTGGCCTTGTGCTGAGTTGCGTAATTGAAATATAATAATATAGTCGCAAGCGACGACAAACGGATTCAGCGCTTACAGTGATTATAATTTATGTAACACTTAGATATGACTCAATCACCATGAAAGAACAAATGAAACGTAGTTCTATCAAGTTTACATTTTATTTCTTTTAAATATGAACATGGATATGTTTACCAAAATTAGCATGGTCTCTTATTCAGGCCAAAATGATCCAAGTAGTCCAAGGAAAAGGGAAAAGAATATTCAAAAGGTATGAAAACAAATCAATTTTCATACTTTTGGAAATACTGAACAAATATGATATGCCAATTTAATAGTAATGTCGCCAAAACAAATCATTTGAACAACAAACTGACAAGGTTTCTGATTCATTTAAAACCAAAGCAACGAAAAAGAATTAGTTTAATTATTAGTATTGAATTTTATTATAGAATTGGAAAAAAACCCACTAATATCGTAGACTTTTAACTAGAATATTCCCATAATGAAATATGAGTATTTAATAAATAAAAAAGGAGATATTGACTTTTAGGAAAGTATGAAAAGAAAAAAAATGATTTGAAGTAAAAAACAATTTGTGTTCAATTGTTTACATTATCAAGACTTAATGAAAATGTCAATTAAAGTTTATTTCTAATTTTGTTAACTTGTACATTCCATACAGACACAGAATCAAATTGTAGACATTTATGTTAACTACGAATCCATATTATACTTATTTCTATGATATTAACCCCACACAAAAAATCACATATTTGAATTTTCAGTCTCATCTCATCAATCATTAGTAATGAATCTTCTAGGGTAATGGCCACATTTCATATCCGAACAATTTAAACCCATAATGCTGAGTGTTTTTGTCAGAAGAGGAAGACAACGATATTGTCTAAATGTGTCACCAATAAAATCGTTGACGCTGCAAATAATCCAAGTGAAAAGTAAATTTTTATTTTATTTATTCTCTTGCAATTTAACAAAACACTTGTTTTAGTTGTGTGTCTCATGTCTCAGTAAGAAAAAGTGCATGTCATTACAAGTCTTACGTCGATGAAATTTTGATAATCAGGATCACTGAGTTACCAAGAACAAGGAGAATTTTCCAATAGCAAATGAAACTTAAAAGTTAATGTTTATGGATAATTTATGGATAACGTTGTTACCGTTATTGAGCGAAAGCAAGTTATAATTTCTGAATGACTTAAAATCGTCTTTAGCTAAAGCTAAAGAGTCTGTGCGAAGACAGCGTGACAAAAGTCATGGAAGCATTCTTTATCTACATGTAATTATCACCTTCATTTCTACTGAATGCAATAAAACATACATAATGTACTTCACAAATTGTTTTAGAATGCAAACAGCTAAAAGGAGATAACTCTAATAACTGACCTTAATCCTATAAATAAAAAACGACAGTTAAATTGACAATATTTAAAGCTCTTAATTCAAATGTTAAAGGACATATCAGATTTTATCTAAAAGTTTCCTAGGTTCTGTAAGTCCTTTTAGCTGTCTAGTAATGTAACAAACACTTCTGAATGCTTTGTTGATGAGGTACGACTTTTTTTCAATTGTACATATTAAATGCATTAAAAAAGAAAGTAGATTTGAAAGATTTAACGATCCGTCAATGTTATAGCATTTATCTGATTTTACCATTAAAGATATCCTTTTTTTCACCAGTGTATAGAGGAGAGATTTGTCTTTATTTGCATACATTATTTGTTCATGAGCATGAAAATGTAAAGAAATGGTGAGCGATGCGACATCTGCCGCAAATATCAAGCTTTATCTCAAGAAATAGATAATTAAGCTTATGAGACATTTACTGTGAACAATTTTATAATGAAGTACTACACAAAAGGTTTTTGTCTTCAACAAGCGTAGCCATCGATGTAAAGTATGTTTTCCTAGTGTTTTATTGCCAATGAAGTACAATTTTTCAATCATTCTTATATGAGAATCATTCAAAACGCAAATAGGATTGACCACATTTAAATGCTCCGAATTTCAATGTTAATGTTTAATCTAATTTTGATGAGATTTATCGCAGATTGTATGATCTTTTGGCTTTCTAATGATATATGGAACAATGATTTGCCGTCTATCACTGATGAGTAACGACGTTTTTTAACATACCTATATCCTTTGCATTCAAAACGAAAGCAGAATTGACAATATTCAAAGGGCCGTAACTCAGTGTAAAACAAATATAGAAATTTACTGTCAAATTTAAAAAAATCTAAAGACTTTTGGCTTTCATATGATGTATAGAACAAAGCGTTATCATACGCCGTTAATTCGCTACGATATTTCAAACGTACCCACCAAAACACCACATGTCCAAAATGGAAAGTTTGACCTCTGACCCTGACCGGAAATGACTGGTCGCGAGCGATTTTATTCTTTTATCTTAAGGACCTTGCCAATGTCTAACTCTCATGCAAAAATCATCAAATTCTATGGTCTGGTTTTTGAGTTATCTGCCCTTGAAGTTTGCGATTTTTTTATTTTGGTCAACTTTGAAAAATCACAGCAAGAAAAGTATTATAGTTAGGACTTTCTAATTAGCAAATTAAGAACTACAATGCTTCAGCTACCCTGAGTGTAAATTTCAGATCTCTAGTGCAAGTATCTTCAGAGGAGAAGATTCTCAAAGGTGGGTGGGGTCGGCAATGGTCAAAAATGCACTAAATCCAAGATGGCGGCCAAACCACGTGACCTACGAAGTTTCCATGATTTGGTTTTTTGCAGCATTTTTGATTGCGCACATTTAAAAAAAAATTTAGGTCTCTAAGTGCATTTTGAAAAAAAAATCAATGTTAAATTTTCGATTTTGGAATCGAACTGGACCTTTAACGTATGGGCCGAATTGTCCAAAAAGCTTATTGTTGCGTCTCCTCAACAAGGTCTACCTTGGTCTGATAGCATTAGCCGTTTGGTCTGAATCTTGTTAACAAGAATCGTGGAATAATAATTAAAAAAAAAACGCCAATAACAATAAGGATTCAGCCTTATGGCTGAATCCTTAATTATGTGTACTTTACGTTGCCAAACGAATTTTACGAACGTCAAGCTTTGATGTGCGTTATAGCTTTTATCCAGGTGCGATAATTATCATTCTTGCCGTAATAGACAATGTCACATGTTATCTGGTAACTGAAAACTATCTTTTAATCATTGTTCAATTTACTTTTGATTATTTGACTTTGAAATATTTATCTCATGAATATTTATGGTAGCATCTGACAGATTTTGATCTTAAGGAAGGTTTATTTGGAGCTGCTTTGAATTAATAGAGGTGAGTGTATATTTGGGGTAGAAATATGATATGTACTATCAATTCTTTCGAAAAAAAGAAGGCGTATTTGTATTTTATATCTATAGATGATAACCTTCTGACTCACCTACATGTACGTTTTGGAATACTCTTCTTTATTAAATAATTTTTGTTCAGTCATCCTCGATTATCCAGCGCTTTCGTTCCGATAAATCTACACTACAAGCCCTGGAAAACTTTATGAGGTTTTACCTCGAACCAAATTTTCTCCCTTTGCAATGACTCAGCAAAACGCTTACTTGTTTAGTCGAGTTGTTTACGCAAGTAGTGTCTGCGTTTCGTTTCTGATTGGATTAACTTGGATGCAAAGGGTGGTCTTTGGTTTGAGGTAAAACCTTGTAAATTTTCCAGGGCTTGTAGTGTAGATTTATCGGAACGAAAGCGCTGGATTATCGAGGATGTTGTTCAGTAAGCTTGATGATTTTAATTTTGAAATAATAAAAAACAAGTGTTTGCCAATGTCCCCCGCCGCTGGGATATTGCGATAGAATTGTCACAATAAGCTAATGCTATATTTCCATTGACAATAAGTGCAATGGTTCAAGAGATATGGCGTTAACAGAGTTTCAAAAGTAGTCAAAGTGCCGTTGTGACCTTGAAAATAAGGTCATGGTCATCCAAAGTGACTGATGTCTGCAGGCTGTGACCAAATTTGAAGATATTTGGTGCAGTAGTTAATGAGATATCGGGTAATCCCTCAATGTAGGCCGTGACCAAATTTGAGGACATTTCATAAATCGGTTCATCAGATATTATGTTTCAAAAGTGTTCAAAGAACTGTGGTGACCTGGAAAATTAAGGTCAAGGTCATCCAAAGTATTTGGTATCTGCGTAGTCCCACAATGTAGGCTGTGACTAAATTTGAAGACATTTTGTAAAACTGTTCAAGGGATATTGTGTTAACAAGAGTTTCAAAATTGCTGTAGTTCCTTGAAAATAATGTCAAAATCACCTGACGTAACTCGTGTCTTAGTAATCCTCCAATGTAAGCTGCGACTAAATTTGAAGAGATAAGGTGCAACGGTTCATGAGCTATCACGTTAACAAGTGTTTAAAGAGAGGTCAAAGTGCCGTTGTGACCTTGAAAATAAGGTCAAGGTCACCAAAAGTGACTAGTGTCTACGTTGTTTCCTCAGGTAGGCTGTGACCAAATTTGAAGACAATGAGTGCAACGGTTCATGAGCTATCACGTTAACAAGAGTTTCAAGAGTGGTCAAAATTTCCGTTGTGACCCTGAAAATAAGGTCAAGGTCACCAAAAGTGACTGGTGTCTGCGTAGTCCCCCAAGTGAGGGTCCAAACTTGAAGACATTGAGTGCAAAGGATATTGCGTTAACAACGATCAGTACAGACGGATGGACAGACGCCGCTGAATACAATGACAATAATAATAATTCATCAGAACTATCAAATTGAGTGTGATATCCCCGCAACTCTCATGATCATGTTACATTCCTCAGATTGTGGTATTAAATTTATCCGCCTCAAAATTTAAAAGCAATAGTTCAATATTATTAAACGCATGCAAAATGTTAGTCGTAGACTGTCAGTCAAATTATCCTTATCAGTGAAATTTAACATTCAGGGGAGATAACTCTTCCCTTTCGAACGTTACTCTTTTTTTAGATATTTTCAATTGTTTTAAGGTTGATAAGTAAATACATTTTTTAATAAACACTTACTTATGTTCACATTTATAATAGTCACAATTTTTTTTCAACTAAATCATTATTTTTTTCAATGTTTTGCCCAGTGAAAAATAAACAAAAACGTATTAACTTTATCACAGTATCACGATCGGACCCTAACAGATGCTCAGTAACAACGGTGTCAAACCTCCTCAAGGTTTTAGGTAAGTTATAAGATAATTAAATGTTTTTTATTTACTGCAAAACAGATAATACAGCTGAAAGTCTTGATCTTATGTATGATAAAAAATTAATCTTCACAGACTTCTAGATTCATATTATGATTGTTTCAAATGAAAGTGTGAACCAAACTTACATCCACAACATGAAAGAAGGAGCTTTCTTTCTCACTGAAGTGGTCTAGGATGCATAGCACCACAGCCGATAACCTCGCTTTGATATTGTCCTGGCCGTTCTGGCTTCTTCGAAGATGTAATCACTCTTGTCATGCGAGGCACTTCCGAAGAAGTAAGAAGAAGAAGTAAATCTGATATAACTTGGGACGAGTTAGTCTAACATCCATGCACAATATAATTTGAGTTCCAACATTTCCGTAGGGCAATACAATTTGAGTTCCAACATTTCCGTTCCTTTGTTGATATCATTGCGCTGTAAAGAGTAAGTCTGCTTTATACCTGTAGACCCATCTTGCTTCATTTTGACAAGGGAATTTCTAAGTTTCTTTAATTCGGGTACTTTATACAAATCACCATTAGTCGTCCACCTCACACATCCATATGGATCTTTCTTTTTAGTTTCTGTTTGATTTTCATCGCTGCTGACATCCAATGCAGCCTGGTTTGACCGAACGCTTCTTGTTTGAAGGACACAAAGCCATTGTTTCTGGCCTGTTTAGGTTTTCGTTCCTTGCAATGTCTTTGTTGGATGACATCATATCCTGAACCAATAACTGTCCTATCAATGTAATCTTGAAGGTTCTTAGGATATTTAGCGACCATGCGCTGAGCACTAAAGGAAAACTGTTGAAAGGTGGCATGATTGGTTTTAGCACAACTTTTCGAGTATATTCTCTTTTTTTCACTAAGTTGTCGATGATGGACATCCCTACTGTAGCCTTTTCTCCTTCACCAAGAAGTAGATGACTAGCATCATCTCATGTGGAATAATCCTTTCAAACAAATCATGCCCCAAGCATTCAGGCTTGTTTTTTCTTGCAGACTCTAAGGGAATATCAACTTCAAAAGCATCTGGTTACAAAATCATTTCATGTTTCATTCTTGAAAAGGGTATTACTTTTAAACATGGGTCAATGATGGATGTCAGAAAGATCCCCACTAACTGCAGGATCAGAACTATCTCTGAATGTGAAATATAAAACATATATGATATAATATACATAAATATATGTCTTTTGTTTACACACATGCATCTCAAGGTTTCAAGAATAGACCCATATTGGTAGCTTGAACTGTCTTAATCAGATGATAAATTGAATTCTTGAGATGGTTCATGTGGAATTTGTTTCCTATGAAAAGTTGTTCTTTTCTTTGACCTAAGGGGCCTTTATTACACTTGGAGAATACATAAGATTCAGAAATGTCCTGTCAAACTTCTATGAAAAGATGTTTTTATCTTTGATCTAAGGGGGCCTTTATTGCACTTGGAGAATACATCAGATTCAGAAATGTCCTGTATTATTCCTTCTATGATATTTTCTCCAATCCAATCCATTTTGAAGTCAATCTTTCAACTATATGATGATCAATAGATTGAACACTATGTTAATGCTGTGATTCATATGGAGTCTGCAACTCTTACACAATCGGATGTGTTTTCATTCTCAACATCAGTGAAGTCACCTCTAGCACATATTATGATTCCCCATTGTTATTACAAACAAAAAATGCTCTTACATTTTGAAGATTTGGACTAGAACTTAATATATAGTTCGCCAATAAACCATTTAATTGGCTCTGTATGATATTTGTACAGATAGATAGAAACCGGTTTCCCTTTTAAAAAATTGGCTTTGCAAAACTTGAATGGGTAGGCCTATGTCTCCTTTCTTCATAAATAGCGCCTTAGATGAGTTAGTAATTCATCAATGTTATCAAAAACAGTCACAAATTGAATTTTTACAGTTCATTCTCACTTGCCGGGGAGGCTTACTAGAACACACATATATATAGTACTTTGGACACTGGTACATCTTTGTTGACGGTGGTCTCTTTGAACATGATTTCTTAATCCTGAATACGTACAAAACAAATTCCGTGTCGAAGCAGGGGCAATTTGACAAACATTAATAAATTTGAGTGAAAATTTTAATGTTTTACATGCACATATTAAATGAAATTGTCTGCACTAATGTGCAATGTTCGCACGAAAACATGGTCGGGTTATTTTCAACGATAACGTCATCCAATGAGTTCATTTAAAACCATATTTGTAAAAATAAGAGTCCAAATATCCATCGTCGCATATTGAATATGGTGTCATAAGTAAATGTTCACCTTTACCAAAGAGTATACTTACATCTGTTGTAATTTCTTTTTGCGTCTTGAAATGGTTTACTGTCAAAATGGCCGTCAAAAGAACGTCTCTTCCGGGTCATGGTACTTTACCGGTTCGCTAAGAAAATACATGTACACAGTGTATGTAATCGTTTATCTAAAAATTAAAAAGATAAATATGTTGAAATTACATAATCTATGTTATGTTAAATACAGTACAGTACATAACCGTCATGAGGTTACATGAAAATATTGTATATTTTATTGTAAAGGTTTACAGTGCAAGAATTCGAAGGAACCATTTTAAGAAGTTTAATCTTGATCAGATCCTTAAACGAAGCTTGTTCTTTTGACATATTCTGCAAACACGTGTGCCATCAATTTTAGGTCGAGGCACATATTTTGCTAAAAGAATATAAAGCTTCTCTTACGCAAGAGGCTACTTAATTTATCAATTCCCACGTAAATTATATCTGAACTAATAATTTGGTATCCTCTTGGGGGAACGATAGCAAGGTGATGTATGCATTATTGGCATTCAGCTATCGACTTTTCAGTGGGAAGATTACCGAGAGCTCTTGTAGAACTTCAGTGAAAATTAATGACAGTCACTGATTCCATCTATCATTTGTTTCATAATGAGGTATTGACCCAACTATCTTTTTTTATTCTAACATTCCAGGACATGTAGACTGTCAAGATTAAAAACGATATTTCGAATTCTTAATATAAGTGAATTGTCACAACTTTCATATTATATTTTTTGGTGTTCTCACATTATTTTCTTTATTATCAAAATGTTACATTTTCTGTGTATATGTTATCATATATATACATGTATATAGACACATTTTTAAACGAAAGATGGTAGATTATAGATTATAGTAGATTATTATTGTTACATACATAATGTTATAATTTTACAACGATTTTGTCAAAAAAAAGGTTATGTATTTGCAAAAGCAGTACACCATAAACCAACTTTCCAATCATATATATATACTTATTTTTTAAAGAAAAAGTGACATCAATATAGAATGTTAAAACTATCTAGGTACTTTTAACGCAATTGTTCTGTAACTCATAACGATAGTTGAGAATAATAGCTTTGAAATAGCTTTTAATTGTGTAAAGCTTATTTTGTCAGTGCCAGTTAATAATTCTTGTAGTGTGTTTTTTATGTGAGCTACACATTTGGTTAAAATGGAAGTGGGAGTGCCTTTCAAGGTACGATCAAAGGAACAAATACTAGTAAGTTTATTGATATTGGTCCAGAAGCTATTTCAGTAAGAGCAATCAACCGTTCGGTGAAGAGTTATCAGATAATTGGTCAATGCCATCACCTTCTTGAAAGAAATCTTCTCAGACGCGCTGACACGCTGCTCCAATTAAGTTTGACAGCCGAACTTGACGAATTGTCCTCTATTGTGGTACGTTTCAAAGGTTTCAAATCCACTTTGTAGAAAGTTCATAGACCTTATTCTTTCTTATACCATGAAGAAACATTCTCTAAGTACTACATTACAGTGTACTGGATTTAATAAATTTTAATTACATGGGTAATTGTTACCAATTCATTTGCAGATATTATCGTTAGTTCTGTTTATGTAACCAGATCGATACGTTGTACGTAATCAGATTTGGGAAAGAGTTGAATTTCTCTCTTTTATGGTCTGTGAATCTTAAAAAAAAAGAATATACAAATGCTCAATCCTTTAAAAATACTTACCATTCAACATAATATATTTATTGAAAACATCCCTCTTTCTATCACTGAAACATATGGAGTTATTTGTACATTGTTGGATGCTGTTAAGATCTATTACAACACATAAAATATGTTGCAAAGGATGGTTTCATAAACAAGGCAATGGTAGCGTTACGCAATTTACCTAATAAATGTACACGCAACGTCAGTTAGATCATTTATCAGCTAATATATGGGCATGATAATTGTCTAAGTCACAAAGTCAATAGCCACTATAGCATTATTGTCACAGCAATGAGATTTATAGTGCACATAACAATGCATTTTTCGCATCGTTTATGGCTGTACTAAACATTGCAATTGTTTTCGATAAACGTTCTTTACACAATAACAAGGTATGTCCATTATCAATTTCCTGTGTTTGTATGTAAATAACATTGATGTCTCTTTCTGTTTGCATTGACTCATAAAATATTCAAAGGTAAAAAGAAAAGTTTAGAAAACAAAATCTCTCTGTGCACGTGTAGGTAAAGAGGTCATATATATTGTATATTGTAAATTGTTCATATTATTTTAAAGTTGATTTTTCAATTAAAATATTATAAATTTCCTTTTCTCCCTTATGACCACCAACAGCTCTCTGATTTCAGGAAACATAAATTCAAAATGTTTTTTCAAGATTATACTTTTAGAAAATATACAGCAATTTTGTGAGACTTACTCCAAATCAGTGTGACGCCAAGCTTTAAAAAACCTTTCAGACAAATCTTGTTAAAGTACCTCATGACCTGGGCGCTTTTGAGGACTGATTGTGAATGAATACCCAGTTAATCATTCTTTATCAATGAGTAGGAACCAAGTTCAATTTACCCTAATGTGAGATCAAATCACCAACCTGTGCTGTCATTCTCAATGAGATCATGGTGCCAATAACTCTCATAAATATCCCTCAAGCAAATTAACAGTTCTTACCACTATTGTTGAAAATTAGCTCATATCAAACTGTTCTGATTTGAGGTGCCTGTATGTCAATGCTGTCCATACTAGATAGACAGATTGTATGACAGACCTTTAGGGTATGGTATCAAATCAGATCAAATCACCAACCTGTGCTGTCATTCTCAATGAGATCGCGGTGCTGATAACTCTCGTAAATTTCTCTCAAGCCAATTAACAGTTTTTATCACTATTGTGGAAATTAGCTCAGAACAAACTGTTCCGATGGGAGGTGCCTGTATGTCATTGCTATCTTTACTAGATATACTGAGTGTATGACAACCCTTTAAGATATGGTCTATATTATGCTTTACAGATAAAAGGTGATTTGATTCCCTTATTTGATGCAGGATTCTTCTAAGAAATTTGATACATGTAGGTAATATCAAAACATGTATACGTCAATGGATCGTAGTTAATGCTTCATTTTGAAGTAACATGACTCTTTGCTTATCATTTTGATTAATTGAAATTACACGAATTATAAAGGTGATCTAATGTTTGAGAGATACCGCGATTAGTGCACGTTGTTATACAAATACTACTATCATTGCCATAATAGCCATTTGACTGATATTATCTGGTTACTAAAAGTATCGCAAAATCATTGTCAACTGAGCTGGGGATTATTTTACTTTGTAACCTTTTTTTTAAACAACAATTTGTAGTGGTAACACCTGACAGGTTTTATTTTTAGAGGAGCTAAGGATGACATCCTGACTGAAATGTGGACAAAAGGGAGATTCTCAATAATGGTCGTTTTGATATGCTTATTCAGCACTATAGTGGTGTGATCTTTACATTATATAGATTGCTTGATTGTATAGCTTCGGCAGCATCTTGAAATGACAAAGATTGAAACGTTTTTTTCATTTTCTTTTTTTCTGCAAAACGTTATGAGTTACTTTGTCTAACTGTTATGGTTTCTTTGTTATATTTTTTCAGTGACAGCAAATGCTGTCCTGATTTTATGAAAATTTGAAAAATTAAGATAAAAATAATTATCACCCAAGCGCTCGGTAAAAGGAATCTTTTCAAATGAGATTATGTGGGATACAAATCCTTATTCACGAAATGATCCAATAGAAATTATTGCAAATCAAAAGTACCTCAAATAGATATATTTGGACGTTTGAAATGGACAGCATTTCTCTCTTGGTATATTGAATTGGCAGGAATATACATAGGTACACCCATGTAGGACAGTTTGTCATATCTAGTCATTCATTTGAGTTTGATGATTTCGACAGAAAACTAACAGATTATGGCTTGAAAACTGTCTTTGACATGGTTGAGGAATTGGATTTACAAATGCCTCAATCCGTAAAAAATATATTTTGGTTATAGATACTTACCATTCAACATAATACATTTATTGAAAACATCCCTCTTTCTATCACTGAAACATGGAGTTATTTGTATATTGCTGACATACTGGCTGCTGTAGGGATCTATAAGAACACATATAATATTGTGCATAGGATGGTTTCATAAGCAAGGCAAGGGCTAGCGTTACGCAATTTACCTAATAAATGTACACGCAACGTCAGTTAGATCATTTATCAGCTAATATATGGGCATGATAATTGTGAAAGTCACAAAGTCAATAGCCACTATAGCATAATTGTCACAGCAATGTGATTTATTGTGCACATTATAAGGCATTTCTCGCAATGTTTATGGCTGTACTAAACATTGCAATTGTTTTCGATAAACGTTCTATACACAATAACAAGGTTTGTCCATTATCATTTTCCTGTTTTTGTATGTAAATAATATTTATGTCTCATTCTCTTTGCTTTGACTCATAAAATACTCAAAGTTAAAAACAAAAGTTCAGAAAACAAAAACTCTCTGTGTACGTCCTTTAGTTGAAAGGTAAAGGGGTGTGTCCTATAATAAAAATATATTGTATATTGTAAATTTTTCATATTATTTTAAAGTTTATTTTTCAATTAAATTATTATAAATTTCCTTTTTTCCTTTATGACCACAAACAGCTCTCTGATTTCAGGAAACATAAATTCAACATGTTTTTTTCAAGATTATACTTTTAGAAAATCTACATCAAATTTGTGAGACTTACTCCAAATCAGTGTGACGCCAAGCTTTAAAAAACCTTTCAGACAAATCTTTTTTAAGAACCTGGGTGCCTTTGAGCACTGATTGTGAATGAATACCCAGTTAATCATTCTTTATCAATGAGTAGGAACCAAGTTCAATTTACCCTAATGTGAGATCAAATCACCAACCTGTGCTGTCATTCTCAATGACATCGCGGTGCCGATAACTCTCGTAAATTTCTCTCAAGCAAATTAACAGTTTTTATCACTATTGTGGAAACTAGCTCAGAACAAACTGTTCCGATGGGAGGTGCCTGTATGTCATTGCTATCTTTACTAGATATACTGAGTGTATGACAACCCTTTAAGATATGGTATTTATTATGCTTCACAGATAAAAGGTGATTTGATTCCCTTATTTGATGCAGGATTCTTCTAAGAAATTTGATACATGTAGGTAATATCAAAACATGTATACGTCAATGGATCGTAGTTAATGCTTCATTTTGAAGTAACCCGACTCTTTGCTTATCATTTTGAGTAATTGAAATTACACGAATTATAAAGGTGGTCGTTTTAATTGCTTATTTAGCACAATATTGGTGTGTATAGTTTCGGCAGCATGACAAAGATTGAAAAGGTTTTTTTCATTTTCTTTTTTTTTCTGCGAAACGTTATGAGTTACTTTGTCTAACTGTTATGGTTTCTTTGTTATATTTTTTCAGTGGCAGCAAATGCTGTCCTGATTTTATGAAAATTTGAAAAATTAAGATAAGAATAATTATCACCCAAGCGCTCGGTAAAAGGATTCTTTTCAAATGAGATTATGCGGGATATCAATCCTTATTCACGAAAATGTTCAAATAGTAATTATTGTAAATCAAAAGTACCTCAAATGACTATTTTTAGACGTTTGAAATGCACAGCATTTCTCTGTTGGTATATTGAATTGGCAAGAATATACATAGGTACATCCATGTAGGATAGTTTGTCATATCTAGTCATTCATTTGAGTTTGTCAACATTTTAGTGGACATTAGGGTTTTTGTGTTTTCATAATTATTTTAATCGATTTATAATGATATTTATGAATGTTTTTGTTATTAGTAACTTTATGCCTAATGGTTATTGATAATTTCATATGTAGTTAACAATGAGAAAATTCTCGTTTTTTCTACAAGATGACAACAGGAGCTCCTAAAACTAAAAGCATAGATTGTTGTTTTAGATTAGTTTGCTATGTCGGAAGTTATAACTTGAGAAGCCTCTGTAGGAAGAGATGGCAAGATGATGTATGAACAATTCACATGCAGTTATCGACTTTTCAGTTGGCAGGTGACATAAGAAACTCTTTAGGAAACCAGTTATATAAATGATTCCATCGCCGAGGCCAACTGTTGTGTGTCTCTTATATGTAGTTCTTGAACTTGGCATTTTAACATATTAGCACTCCGAGTCAAGCTTAAGGAGAATCAAACTTAGGAATTACACAAATTTTCACATTCAACACTTTGAGTGTCATAAATTTTATCATGATAAATCGATAATCGTTTACCTATCACAACTATTTTGCAAGTTCCTGATGTGAAAAAAATAAAAACTGCACTTGTTTTACATTAACAAACTGGTTAGAAACTGCTAAACAATCAATTTTCTTAAACTCATTCCCTATCATGTATATGTTATGTATACAGATGATTGTTAAAATCATGTTGGCTTTTTGGAAGGATTGTTTAAAATACAATTTTTAAAATACATACTCTGTTGCTAGGCGGTATATAGAGAAATTATACTCAATAATGGTAACTAATGCTCTAGTTCGTATTGAACGGTAACCAGGACTTATCGTCTTTGTTAGTAATGTTCAATATTCGGTTAAGATTACCTAAAGTTTTAAGAGACTGGCCAATTAGATCTAAGGAAGATATATATTTCTGTATTTAGCCCTGTAATTGGAGATATGTCTGAATAATATAAGAGGAAATCCCAAAGGTTCAAGCTAGATTGTCTGTGTCTTTCACCGATCTAAATGATCACTATAGCTTTCAGAAAGATTGAGATTGTGTAATGGTTACAATGTCTAGAAGAGTTTAAATTAAATAAATACCCCACAATTTACTTTATGAACAAGTTACTTTTGACACAAAAAACATACCTTTGGCAGTTTTCATCAAATTGCTTCAGAGTAACTTTACGAAGTCAATCTTTAAATACAATGTATCTATATACCTTGATAATAAATTGGAAAAGTAAAAGCAATACAAATAGAAGAAAAAATCGAAGTTCATTACAATTATCATCATAAAGCGTCTGTTTTCTGCTGTAAGGTTTCAAAAGTGTTGAACATCATGATCATCATTATCATCATGATCATGATCATCATCACACAAATGTTCTGTTAGCACTGCATTGCTTGCTACTGTGTTTTATAGATCAACACCAAGGACACGTAAGACCCTGTCATTCATCACAGTAGTTAATCAGTTATGGTTGAAGGAATGGAACATGACTGTCTTTACAGTTGCATGTTTCCTTTTATTTTAGACCCGTGTTCAGTCGTTATCAATGGTGTTTAGTTTGTAAATCTTAATAGGAAAACCAATCAGTGCAAAATATAAAACGTGAAACCAAAATACCTAAAAAACGGTATTCAACAAAAAGCACTGCAATTTATGATAGACCTTACATATACAAAAGATTTATATAAAATCATATTAAATATACTCAATACAAACTAAACAGTAATATTAGAAATGTATACAAAAACATATCACATTCTTTATGATATCTGTACAAACCAAATTCCTTTAATCAAATGGACAGATGATGATTATTTATTAATCGAGATGTCATGCAAATTTCTTGTGATTCTAAAAAGGATTATTAGTTAATGTTATGGATATGGTATGAAGATTACAAAAAACAACACTAACTTTACCATTGAAATTGACATAGATTTCATTTGAGGCTTTATTTCTGGAGATAATGACAAAGAGGCAATATCAATAGATAGAGAAACCTTATAAATGCTTAAAGTGCTTACACATGTTTTGTTTTTATATAGACTTAGGGGAACAAGAATAGAAACAAATATTATACAATTAATAGATTTACATTAATGCTGTATTTTAGTTATCAAACCTCAGTAACCTTCTCAGGAAATTGTTAATTTTCCAAAACATATATGTCAACGTATATGATCAACATCATTTCAAGACTTCAAAAGGTATATGAACACGTTGACTAAGCTTCCGTAAGATTTATGATGCAATCGCTTACATCACCAACAAATATCTAAAAATGTAAACCTAGATTAATCGTCAATAGTAGTAGGTTTTGCTCCAAAACCTCGTCAATATCAAAGAGAAAATCGTCAATATCTGTATTAAAACGTCAATATTTGGTTGTTACCTGTCAATAGTCAATTACATCGAAACCATCAGAACCACGCGCACCTTGAGTTGCACGTGCAGATTTCATTTCAAGTTCACTGAAAAGCGTGCTGCACGTGCCACGGGTTGCCTACAGTTGAATGAGTACACCTTGAGAAGGAAAGTAAAATGAAGATTTCTTTTAAATCTAAGGAGTATTCCAATAACAGATGTTTTTTTTAAATATTTCATCTAAACAATGATGAACAGGGAAAGTGGGAATTAATACACGTAAAGTTAATGTTAAAAGCGTTTTGATAAAATAATAGTATCATTAGTTATATAGACTAGTCTAGTCATACATCGGCTAAGCAACACAATGAATTCTATCTATCTACTAAAATTACGAGACATAATTTCAAATTTTAACTAACAGAAATAAAAATTAAATGATATTTGGCGTTTATTCATTTAATACTCGGTTGAATTGTAATTCTTACTTGTGTTGAAAGTTTTTCTCAACTAGGCCTTCTGAATGCATTGCAAAATATAATTCATATATTTTTACTGGTAAAATGCTAAAAATGCATATGTTCATATGTGGAACACATCTGAAAACACGTTTTAAAATATCACTATGAGCTATGAGTGCGACAAATCTCAACGCTGCTTTCACTGAAATGTGCAATTGCACGTGCGTTGCTACAGCAACTTTGCAATCGACAACTTAAGTCACGATTGAAAACGTAAGAATAGTAGTTTATAACGTGCTGTAAACATATGTAATTAAGTCACGTTCAATATCATATAAGTATGTATAATAGTGGACATAACATTGATGTAATAGATTATTGTAAATATAAAAACTCGTTTTATCGGACCCTACTGAGATAACAGCTAATTTACATACAGAAGCTTGCATCACAGCCATGATACATTTCGACACGTTTTTCTTTCCTATAAACTCATGCATTTTAGGGAATTTTACCAAAACCGTCTGGAACAAAATTCAAAACAGAGAAATAATCGCCAAAAGGTATTTTCCCTATTTCCGTTAATATTGTTTACATATGACATGCAATTTGTTGTGTTTATTGCAGTGAAGACATTTCTTATACACAAAAGGATAAAAAAGGGGGATGTCATTACAAGTTTTATGGCTTTCAAAAATGGAACATGTTAAGTATTATGCATAAGAGCAATAAAATCAACCTTGTTAATTATACAAGGGTTGTAGCTTTGCAAAGTACATGTACCATTTTAAAGGCTCATGTACGCCAGGAAGAAGATGGATGAGCATAAAATAGGGGATTCTGTAACGTAACGTGTTTTTTAATCTAGATTTAAAATCGCTCAATTAAAGCATGTAAATTAAGAAAATTTGAAATGCTACGGTAAACATGCATGACTATGTTATTCTTGGGTCTCATTTTTGAATAACTAGTAATATCGGGGAAAAAAACAAATCATTTAAATCTGAGTTGAATGAAATATCTAAGTGCACATATTATGTAATTAGGGATTACTTGAGCCCCTTAGCATTGTGAAAACGAAGCAGATAATGCTGATTTTTGCACTGCAGAAATGAGGATTTCATCTTCTTTAACATAATCATACCCCAAAGTTAACCGAAATAGTTTTGCTAATAAAAGAAGTACTATAAGGGGTCCAGTTATCGAAAACACCATATTTCATTTTCTCTACAATATTCCTATTAAAGTGGTGAGCAGCTTTCAAAACAAGACTTATTTGTTCTTTTAGAATAAGAAAATTTTATATTTCACTTCTACTTTATAGAATTTCGTCAAATCGTCTGCTTTATAGATTCTGTTAGTATTGATAAGTAGTAAAACAACAAAATTACATTAGTTAAATGAAGCCAACATCGACTTACACATGTCACATTTATCATGATATTTCTTGGGGCGCAATTTCAGTCATGGTGTTGTTCCTTGAGCGTAGATGTTGAAACTGACATTGAGATCACGTGATTGCTTTTTATAAGTCGTCATTCTGTAAAAACTCGTCAAAAGTTAAAAGGGACGTTTATTTCGAGGTTCACGTGCATGTTGTGCGTTGACTCAAACCGGTTTCGAATTTAGGTTTAAGTAGAATAGATTCCTCAAACTCGAGTTTTCGGAGTCTATTCTTTACATATATTCATCAACCCTCCAGTAAAGCAATACATTAAAAGGTCACCGCTCTGGTGATAAAAAACAACAAACTACCTGCATTCGGCATAGCAAATATATCATGAATCTCAACTGAAAAGTATTATAATAATTCCGATACTTAAACAGTGGTACTGTTATACTTTGTGCATCACTCTTTTCTTCAGTTGGATGTCCTTCTCCTTTCTCTATCCACAAAACAAAAAACCAAAACAGATTTATAATCATCACTCCCTTATTCCTATGCATCAAATATCTTGGAACAAATGACATGAAAGCAATGTTACATTATAAACAAAAAGTGTATTCCTGCTCAATAAGTTTACAAATGATATTGTTACCTCACTGGTGATATTAAGGATATTTCTGTGTGTTAGTTATGCTCAATACCTTTCATATGGTCAAGACCCAAAGAACGTGTCAGTTAGATCTAAGGCAGATATTTATTTCCCTTTTTAGCCCGGTAATTGGTAAGATGTCAGAGCAATATCAGAGGAAATCTCAAAGGTTCAAACTGGATTGTCTGTGTCTAGTGCCAATGTAAATCAACACTTGGGATTTCAGAAAGATTTAGAGTGCGTTAAAGTTGCCATATTTAAGAAATGATAAAATCGATTCAATTCCAAAAGATATCTTGATAAACAATATTATTTTGAGACAAGCAAATGACCTTTTAAACTTTGTGAGATTGTTGCTTTGAATAATTCATATCATTTAACACAAAGTATAATCTTAATAACCATAGTAATCACTTAAATACTAAATATGCGCGGGATTTCAGTAATAACAGCTCCGATGTATTTCAAAATAATTCATTTATTTTCGAATATTTCTTTGAAATGAAAATAACTTATCAAAGAAATATTCCTTGGCTTGTTTAAAGTTGGAATTACTCAAATACGCGTAAGGTCCGTCAGGACTACGGAAACCTGAGATCCCATTATTCATCATTCTATTAAATCAGTTATGGTCTCCAGGACATATGATTAAATAGAGGCAGGGAATGATAGATGAGCCTGCAGAGGTGAATTGACTGTCATTAGAAGAGCATGTAGTAATTTGGTTATGTCACACAAATTCAATCATTATCAAGTGTTTTATTCGTATAAAGAAGTCCATTGGCTGAGGTTGCTCCTTGTTATTGCGTTGATTCAAAAATTCAACTGGAACGTGATTAGGGCAAGGGAGATAACTCTTGACACTCCGTCGTTGCTTGTCACTAGGGGAACCCGTGGCCAAGTTTAACATGGCAAAATATACCTACGGCACGTGACTGGTTTTGACCAATTGTAAACTGAAATTTCTGTGCAAGTCGAGATAAATATTGCTTTTCAAACTGTTCAAAGGTAGTGTAAATTTGCATCGAATCGTTATACACAATCTAAGCTGTATTGGACTACTGGTATTCTGACATTAACGTTTTGGAAAGCTGAGAAATGTTCATGACAATGACAAAACTTACAGATTATGGCTTGAAAACTGTCTTTGACATGGTTGTTGAATAGGATATACTTGTACAAATGCTCAATCCGTAAAAAAAAGTTATTTTGGTTATACTGTAGATACTTACCATTCAACATAATACATTTAATGAAAACATACACCTTTTTATCACTGAAACATGGAGTTATGTGTACATTGCTGACATACTGGCTGCTGTAAGGATCTATTACAACACATAAAATATGTTGCAAAGGATGGTTTCATAAGCAAGGCAAGGGCTAGCGTTACGCAGTTTACCTAATAAATGTACACGCAACATCAGTTAGATCATAGATAGACAGATTGTATGACAGACCTTTATGATATGGTATTTATTATTCTTCACAGATAAAAGGTGATTTGATTCCCTCATTTGATGCAGGATTCTTCTAAGAAATTTGATACATGTAGGCAATATCAAAACATTTATACGTCAATGGATCGTAGTTAATGCTTCATTTTGAAGTAACCTGACTCTTTGCTTATCATTTTGAGTAATTGAAATTACACGAATTATAAAGGTGATCTGATTACACAAAGGTGATCTAATGTTTGAGAGATACCGCGATTAGTGCACGTTGTTGTACAAATACTACTACCATTGCCATAATAGCCATGTGAATGACATTATCTGGTTACTGAAAGTATCCCAAAATCATTGTCAACTGAGCTGTGGATTATTTTACTTTGTAACGTTTATCTCACAGCAATTTGTAGTGGTAACACCTGACAGGTTTTATTTTAATGGGAGCTTTGGATGACATCCTGACTTAAATATGGACAAAAGGAGATTTTCGGTAATGGTCGTGTTAAATTGCGTATTTAGCACAATATTGGTGTGTATAGTTTCGGCAGCCTGACAAAGATTGAAAAGTTTTGTTCATTTTCTTTTTTTTCTGCAAAACGTTATGAGTTACTTTGTCTAACTGTTATGGTTTCTTTGTCATATTTTTTCAGTAGCAGCAAATGCTGTCCTGATTTTATGAAAATTTGAAAAAATAAGATAAGAATAATTATCACCCAAGCGCTCGGTAAAAGGATTCTTTTCAAATGAGATTATGTGGGATACCAATCCTTATTCACGAAAATGTTCAAATAGTAATTATTGTAAATCAAAAGTACCTCAAATGACTATTTTTAGACGTTTGAAATGCACAACATTTCTCTGTTGTTATATTTGAATAGGCAGAGATATACATAGGTAGGACAGTTTGTCTTATGTAGTCATACATTTGAGTTTGATGATTTCGAGACGGTAACAACTTAAACAAAGCAAGGTTGATTTATCACCAACATCTTTAGTACCATTGTGAGCATGTCATAGGTAACCCTAACTTCTCTGTTACAGGGCTGACTTTTTTGTCAACGTTTTAGTGGATTTTTGTGTTTTCATATTTATTTTACTCGATTTATAATGATATTTATGAATGTTTTTTGTTATTAATAACTTTATGCCTAATGGTTATTGCTATTTTCATTTTTAGTTAACAATGAGAACATGTTAAGATCTCGTTTTTCTACAAGATGACAACAGGAGCTCCTAAAACTAAATGCATAGATTGTTGTTTTAGATTAGTTTGCTATGTCGGAAGTTATTACTTGAGTAGCCTCTGTAGGGAATGATGGCAAGATGATGTATGAACAATTCACATGCAGTTATCGACTTTTCAGTTGACAGGTGACATAAGAAACTCTTAAGGAAACCAGTTATATAAATGATACCATCGCCGAGGCCAACTGTTGAACTTTTCAAACATGTTAGCACTCCAAGTCAAGCTTGAGGAAAATCCTTAGATTTCAGAATATATACATGTATCAAACTTAGGAATTTCATAAATTTTCACATTCAACACTTTGAGTGTCATAAATTCCATCAATATAAATCGATAATCGTTTACCTATCACAACTATTTTGCAAGTTCCTGATGTGAAAAAAATAAAAACTGCACTTGTTTTACATTAACAAACTGGTTAAAAACTGCTTAACAATCAATTTTCTTAAACTCATTCCCTATCATGTATATGTTATGTATACAGATGATTGTTAAAATCATGTTGGCTTTTTGGAAGGATTGTTTAAAATACAATTTTCAAAATACACACTCTGTTGCTAGGCGGTATATAGAGAAATTATACTCAATAATGTTAACTAATGCTCTATTTCGTATTGAACGGTAATGTTCAATATTCGGTTAAGATTCCCTCATGTTTTAAGAGACTGGCCAATTAGATCTAAGGAAGATATATATTTCTGTATTTAGCCCTGTACATTGTAATTGGAGAGATGTCTGAATAATATAAGAGGAAATCCCAAAGGTTCAAGCTAGATTGTCTGTGTCTTTCACCGATCTAAATGATCACTATAGCTTTCAGAAAGATTGAGATTGAGTAATGGTTACAATGTCTAGAAGACTATAAATTGAATAAATATCTCACAATTACATTTTACGAACAAGTTAATTTCAAGGCCAAAAAATATCTTTGACAGTTTTCATCGGATTGCTTCAGAACCAATCAATGCTCTGGATAAAACAGAACCCATTCTCATTTACCTCTCACTTAAATACAATAAATATTAAAAAAGCACATAAGATATAAAACCAACATGCATTAAAATTATATACAACCAATCGTATTGTGATGTATGAGAGACTATACATATAAACAAGATTAATATAAAATCCCACTTGGCTAAATATAAAATTATTCAGTAAATATTAAAAGTGTATACAAAAACATATCATAGAGCAAATCAATTCAATTTGTTAAATACTGACTAACAACTAAAAACGCCAGAAATATGTATGTTTATTTTCAAAATAAAATGGAAATTATTGAGCCTTATCTAAATGCACTTCCAAAAATTATTGCAAACATTTTTTCTTTATAAATGATCTTTCTGATCTTTATTTTTTGTGATATCTGTACAAACCTAATTCCTTTAATCAAATGGACAGATGATGATTATTTTTATTAATCTAAATGTCATGCAAATGTCAGGCAATTTTCTTGCGATTCTAAAAGGAATATTAGTTCATATTAATGATATGATATAGCGATGATACAACCCACACTAACAATAAATCCCAATTATTATACTAGCATTCGGTTCATGGTAAAATTAAGCTATTGACCGATTTTGGTAAACTGTCTCCTATTCAATAAAGTGATGGTTGCTCACAAAATATTGCTAAAAATACCACAAATACAGTATTAATACTTAATTGGTCTTTAAATCACTACCATCTAAATTGATATAAACTTCATTTAAGGCTTCATTTCTGAAGATGATGACAAAGAGGCAATTTCAAACCATGAAGAAACATTAAATATACTTATTAAAACTGTTAAAGTGCTTTCTCATGTTTTCTCATCTTTAAAAAGCCCCCCCCCCCCCCCCCCCCCCTCATTCATACCTTAACAAAGTGGTAAGATATCTAAATCTCCCTCCATCCTCAAAGACGAGAAAACAAAGCAGATTGATAATCATCACTCCCTAATCCCAATGCATCAAATATCTTCGAACAAATGACATGAAAGCAATATGTTAAATTATTAACAAAGGTGTATTCCTGCTCAATAAGTTTACAAATGATGTTGTTACCTCACATGGGATATTAAGGAAATTTCTGTGTGTAAGTTATGCTCAATACTTTTCATACGGTCAAGATGACAAAGGACGAGTCAATTAGATCTAAGGCAGATATTTATTTCCCTTTTTAGCCTGGTAATTGGTAAGATGTCAGAGCAATATCAGAGGAAATCCAAAAGGTTCAAGCTGGATTGTCTGTGTCTAGTGCCGATGTAAATGATCACTTGAGATTTTCAGAAAGATTTAAGTAGCGGTGAAGTTGCCAAAATTTGAGAAATGGTCAAATTGATTCAATTTCAAAAAATATCTTGATAGACAATATTATTTCAAGACAAACAAATCACCTTTTACACTTCTTGAGATTCTTGCTCTGAATAATTCATATCATTTAACACAAAGTATAATCTTAATAATCATAATTATCACTAAAATACTAAATACGCGCTTGATTTCAGTCATAGCAGCTCCGATGTATTTAAAAATAATTTATTGTTTTCGAATATTTCTTTGAAATAGAATAATTTATTAAAGAAAGATTCCTTGGCTTGTTTAAAGTCGGAATTACTCAAATAAGCCGAAGGTCCGCACGGACCACGGAAACCTAAGATCCTATCATTATCAAGTGTTTTATTTGTATAAAGAAGTCTATTGGCTGAGGTTGCTCCTTGTTATTGCATCGGTTCATAAATTCAACTGGAACTTGATAAGTTTCTGTCTGATTGCATCAGTAAAACTTAGATATCACTGTAGAGAATAAGTTTTGACAGTAGATTTCTATCAATGCCCCGACCATGACATCCCAATTGTTTTACAGCATCACGTAATGATATCAGAATTCAATGACGTCAAAAGCACGATGACGTCAAAAGGCTATAACATCCCCGCATTAGGAGTCTAAGGCTAGTGCCTTTTATATTCAAATTTTACCTTCCTATTTTTTTATGTGAATATATATAAACACTCGTTTAAAAAATAAAATTATCTTTCACAACCCTCTGATACTTGTTACTTTAATCAACTTTTGTTTATATATTTGACAACAGAAGACACTTGGGTGAGATGCTCTATAGTTTTTTATTCAGTCTGTATCAGCACTTTCCTAAAATTAAATAGAAGCTGACCGCGAATTTATTTAAAATAAAATGAAACGAAATGCTTGTCCAAGAATATAGCCATCATAGGTGTAAAGTCAGATCTGAGTGTTTAAAGTGTCTAGAGTTTATGAACTGCACATTCATTACTTTAGTATCATCTTTATATAGTGTTATTCTCTCCCGAAATAATTGATGTCCCTAGTATCTTCGAAAAAGATTTATATTACTTAACTTAGAATGTCATATTAGATCTCTAAAAACGATGATAAACTTGATATGTACTTACCCTGACCCTGGTTCATTTAAGAAGATAATAAATAATAGATATCATTTATAGATAGCTAGAATAGAAGAATCACTATTTTTACATTATATGTTAATGATTATTATATAAGAAAAATAAATTGTGGTTTCTTTTTTTAAGATTATCGTTGAACAAAACATCTAATATTATTTCTTAGATATATTGGAGAAAAGATGTAAATTGTCAATTGTTCAAAACATTCTTCAACATTTCAAGATATAATTTTTTAATGAATTAACTCTGAGTCATTATCCAATGATTTATGAAGTTGTTTTTCCGATTATTCATGACGTTATTGTTAACAAAAAACTTATCTATGACTTAAAAAATCGAAAGGCAAAATTTTTGTAAGTACGTGGGCAAGATTTATATTTGATTCATTTTTTTCATCTGTTCCCAAAAGGAGGTACCACAGGTTATAGCAATTGTATGTGTTGAATTTGGTACAGAAGGAAAGATGCTTAAAACAATTGTATTTGTATTATCAGTTGGTCATTCTACTTTCCATCTTCCCTCGAGCAGTGGGCTTTCTTTCTTCAGAAAGCCCTCGAGGTTGTTTATTTTCCCTTACTTCACACCAACTCAAAATGGAAAACTGTTATGTGAGCCTCATGCTTGAAGCCAACAAAATTCATACATCAGGAGTAGCTAGTGCTTCTGCCATATTAATAGTTATTTTCGAGATTCATGTGACAGGGAAGTGGTTTGTATAGCTTTTTGATCTTGCAGATCTAGAGCAAATGTTACAACAAATAATCTGTTATGTATACTTTTTGAATCTTCAGGTGACCTGCTAGTTTTCCATGTCTGAAGACAATAGATTTTGAACATCAAAGTGTTATGCTATTCAAAAAGTGTTGTCACCTCACAAGTGATATTCAGGAAATTTCTGTGGGTGAGTTATGTTCTATACCTTTCATACGGTCAAGATGACTTCGAGACGCAAAGGACGAGTCAGAAAGATCTGAAGCAGATCTTTATTTCCTTTTTTAGCCTGGTAATTAGGAAGATGTCGGAGCAATATCAGAAGAAATCCCAAAGGTTCAAGTTGGATTGTCTTTGTCTAGTGCCGATGTAAATCAACACTTGAGTTTTTCAGAAAGATTTGAATTGCGTTAATGTTGCCATCTTAAGAAAAGTTCAAATTGAATCAATTTCCCTACAGTATCATGATAAACAATATGATTTCGGGACAAGCAAATTACAACTCTTGATATCGTTGAAAATTCATTGAAGTAAATCATACCAATAAACACAATAAATTATCATAATACTTAATAATAACCAAACAATTGACATGCACTGGTTTTCTGTCATAACAGCTACAACATCATTTTCGAAATAATTAATTTGTTCTCGAAAATTTCTTCAAAATGGAGTAATTCATCTAAAAAGATTTATTTCGCAATTGCTTGATTAATGTCGCAACTGCCCTATCATTCACCATTGTAGTAAATCAGTTATGTTTGCCGGAACACATGATTAAAGAGAGGCGGGGAATAAAAGATGAGCCTACAGAGGTGAATTGACAGTCACTAAAGGAGCATGTAGTAATTTGGTTATGTCACACAAATTCAATCATTATTAATTGTGTTATTTGTATAAAAAGTCTATTGGCTGAAGCTGCTCCTTGTTATTGCATTGGTTCAGGAATTCAAATAGGACTTGATTACACTAGTTCTTTGCATCAGTCTAAACTAATCTAAATTTATCAAGAGTGAATTTGCATCATGATAAGTACTTTTCTAAATGACTAGTATTGCCATCTTAGCTTGTTTCAACCAACTTTCCTATCATTATCAAGCTTAATAGATATTGCTTTAGAGAACAAGTTTTGACAGTTTTTTTAACAATGACCTGCCCATTACATCCCAATTGTTTTACAGCATCAAGTAATGATATCAGAATTCTATGACATCACAAACACGATGACATCACAATCCTATAATATCATCGCATTAGCAGTATAAGGCTACTGCATTTATATTTCAAATCGCACCTTCCTATTTTCTGATATACATATATGAACACTCGTTAAAGTAACATTATCACCAAAAAGCCTCTGATATTTGTTACTGTAATCAACTTATGTTTTTATATTTTATATCAGAAGACATTTGGGTGAGATTCTCTATAGATTTGAATTTAGTCTGCATCAACGCTTTCCTAATGTTAAAAAGAAGCTGACCGCGAATTTATTCAAAATAAAGTGAAACAAAAGGCTTGTCCAAAAAATTTTATACTGTGGTATTCTCTCCCGAAATAATTCCCCCTTATATCTTAGAAAAGATTTTTGAAAAGCAATTAAAAATAACTTAATAGAACTTAACTTTATCATCACATTTTATATCTATATGTATAACTGTAATATGATTCTTTTTTTAGATTTATAATGTCATATTAGATCGTATCAAACGATGATGTGAATTGTAGTTGAAGTTAGAACTCGATATCAACTGACCCTGACCCTTGTTCATTTTAGAAAAAAATAAATGATAATAAATATAATCACAACTAGCTAGAATAGAAGAACCACTATTTTGTACATTTTATGTTAATGACTATATACATAAAAAAAATGAATTGTGGAAATTATTTCAAATATAATTTTTCAATGAAATAACTCGTACTTATTTTCCAATGGTTTATTCAGTTGTTTTTCTGATTATGGTTGACAACAAAATCAAATCGAAAGGCAGAATATAACACAAGTACTTGTGTTAGATATATACTTGATTCATTTGTTTTTCATTTGTTTCCAAAGGTGGTACCACAGCTAAAACAATTGTATTTGTTGAGTTTGGTACAGAAGAAAAGACGTTTAAACAACAAATTTTGCATAAATGAATTGAATAATATCCACTTGTTAATGAAACTGCATGTTTTTTTATGTGATAATCGGCATGAAAAAACTTCTTCAAATGAAATGGTAGTTTTGCTGATTTACAAAAATTACAATTCTTGTCGACATGAAAATCGAGAAGTTTGACTTATGCCTTAATGCAAACAATTGCACGACCATAATTTCCTTTGTAATCGACCATAATTTCCTTTGTAATCGAGAAATAGTACAACTAGTGCATAGTATGTCCTTTGAACATACCTTCAAATCTGCTTAAGTTTGTTGTGTTTTCAAAAAATGAAATGTAACTCAACTAAAATTTAATCAAAGCCTGCTATTTCTGTATTTGGTTTTGATATTTTCTAAATGAGATATTATCAGTTGGCCATTCTACTCTCCGTCCTCCCTCAGGCAGTGGGCTTTCCTTCTTCGGAAAGCCCTCAAGGTTGGTTATTTTACCTTACTCCACACACTGTGATGTCACCCTATAAATGAACAACTGTGTCATGCGAGGCTCCTACTCAAAGCTCGATAAAATTCATACGTCAGGGAGTAATTAGTGCTTCTATCATGAGAAAAGTTCTTTTCAAGATTCATATGAAAGGTAAGTGGTATGTGTAGCTTTTTGATCTTGCATATTTAGAGCAAATGTTACAACAAATATCCTGTTTCCTATACGTTTTGAATCTTCAGGTGACATGCTATTTATTCATGTCTGCAGATAATGGTTTTGAACATCAAAGTATTTCCAATTTTGTATGTAAGATATTAAAAACGCTGATTCATAATGCCGTTTTTTTGGTCAAAATAAAGTTTTAAACAATGCATCATGGTTTTCTTTGAACTCATTTCATCAATTATTAATACTTCGTCAATATAAGTAATGCATTGATAATGGGTATTCCATGATTTAACAAAAGATTCACTCCCTGTTTGTAAAAACAATCTGAAGTAGATGATTTGGAATAGGAAAACAACCTCTTAAAGACGTACATTAATGTTCGGATTATAAACAAGAATATCCATACATCCTTAATTATCTTTGAATCATTAAAATAATCAAATCCTGAAGAAAAGAGTTCACAATACAAACTCAATAAGATAATCATATTTCCCAAAAGTACAGGCATTGCAACTTGGCACAATGTAGTTCGTTTGTGTGTTACAACAATCTGAGATATAGATTAGTTGAAGTGAGAAAACAACCATATAAGTCCTATGTTAATGTTCGGATGATAAACATGAATATCCATACATCCTTCATTATCTTTGAATCATTTAAATCATAAAGAAAAGAGTAAATGACTAATAAATATTGAATACTATTGACTAATATCAATCTATTGTTCGCAGTTCATGATAAATTATGTAAGTCCCATTTTACTTTTTCAAAAATCAATTTTTAATGATTATTAAAAAATAATAATTAAATTTCTGAGAATAATTCTGAAAGTCTGAGATATTCAATCTATATACAATCTTTATTCAATACTTAAAGGCCACAGGCCTATAGTACAATTGATAAATACAATATATACAGATTTGTACAATTATGTCATATAGCATCATATAATTTCCTTAAGTCATATAACATACTATCTAACTCATCACATATGTCATTAATACAGATATAAATCACTTCATGATATTTTGTCTGTGCAAGGAGGCATAGTAAATGTACATAGCAACATTTTGTAGAATATTACAATTTGAGTTTGAAAGTAGTGCATTAAATTTCATTATGTTAGGATATCTGAAATAATATTCTTTTATATATTTTGCTCTTAGGTTTAAGTACACAGGGCATATAAGCAAAAAGTGATATTCGTCTTCTATTAAGTTCAAATGACAGAGATTACATAATCTTTCTTCACGAGGAATATTCATATTATAGCGTCCTGTCTCAATAAAAAGATCATGTGAGGAACATCTAAACGTGAAAGAGCTATTCGAAATTTTTTAACAGTAATCTTTGATAAATAATCTTCAATTATTATTTCAGATTTAAACATTTTGTAATAAAAACATTTGTTTGTTAGAGCCATGGACGCTGTCCATGTCTGCACATAAATATCTTTCAATCTCTGAGATAATGAGAGTATAAAAACATCTTTTGAATATACATTTGAATATACATTTTGGTCCTTCCATACATGTCCAAAACCACAGTTAAAAAGTAATTCTCTTACACCGGTCACCCAATTTTTTTTACCATTATTATCAAACATTATCATCATGTTATAAACTTTTTTGGGCAATCTGTATGATGGCATGTCAATGAGTCTTAGCCAATACTTAATGACTTTTAAAGTCGAATGTATATATAAAGGAAATCTTCCACATTCTCCATATATCATCAGACTAGATGTGTTAATCTTAACACCTAAATACTTTTTACAGGCATATAGATGAATCTTTTCTATTGTATCAAAGTGTTTTAAGCCCCATACTTCTGATCCATATGAAAGGATGGGGAGTATCTTTACATCAAATATTTTAAACAAGGATTGATATGAAATGTTTCCTAAACTTTTCAGATTCTTGTATATAGTTATGAGAACTTTTTTTGCTTGTACTGCAGCTTGGTTTGTATGTTTATGCCATGACAGGTTTCTGCTGAAGTAAGCACCAAGATATTTATAGAAACCTGTAGTTTCAATTTTTTTCTCTCTTAAAATACCAATGTTCATGTCTTGATAGCTGACTTCCATGTTTAAATATCTAACAGCCCTATAGTTCAGCTTTATTTGCATCCACAATGTTATCATGGCTTAAATGTTTATAGTTTCGTTAGTTATTCTCAAATAGTGACCAGTTAGGGGTGGATGTTTAGCATTCATTTCTTTGTAACCTTGTTCGTTGCACTAGATGATAAAAATGCTTTCACATCAACAAGATTTAATCCTCTTTAAACCTTACATAGTTTTGGTATCGAGTTTATGTGTCAGTTGACACATTAATTGTCGAAATGATCAAATGTGGTATACAATCTGTTTCATAACTTAATTAGATATCAGTTCCTGCTTGACTTGTTATAGTAGAGATAATAATACTAAGAATAATGGATAGATTTTATGAAGCACAGAATCTCCATTTCATTGACCGAAAGCGCTCTATACTCCATGTTCGTGGTCTTACCAGGGCTGATATGTTGTCGCTCAAGGGTCACCTCCAATACAACTTTTACCAGGTACCCATTTGCCTCGCTGGGTGGGCAGGAGCTCATTTTCGGTTAAGGCACTTGCCCAAGTCATTCACCTCATGGCTAGTTGATGGGCAGGGGATCATCATTCAAACTCTCATTCAGTCTTGGGTCACCCACCCATCTGGCGATGTTGCTGAACTACTCTGATGGCGGTCGACCTGAGACCCGATACGCACGCTGTCATGGCTTTAAAGCTACGGGTTAGAGTCACTGTCATGACAGAAGCTGCTGTGATAGCCTTTAATTCGTTACCCAGGTTAGCGCTATCATGGCCGTTCACCCATGATCCATAATCCGTTACCCAGGTTAGCGCTATCATGGCCGTTCACCCATGATCCATAACCCGAGCTCCATTATTCGTGACTATGAGCGGGAATGATCATTCAGTCCTGTGCCGAATTGCTTATTTGTCGCATTTAAGCAATTTAATTGAGTAATTCTTTATTTTTCGACAATGAAGCCCTAGGCGATAATTCGAGAAGATGTTTAATACAGTAGAATATATTTATAACATAAGATTAAAACATAACCAATAAAAAAGTATGCCAATCAAATTAACTTTTAAACGTATTTTGGATTTTGCAATGATATTTTGAGAACTTTTAAATGTAACGTAAGATATTCCATTAATAGACGTGGTATAGACATTTGGGAAGGGGCATGCCGGCACCACGTTTGAAAAAAACTATTTCTTATCCAAGCTGGATCATGGGCTAAAAATCAAATCGAAACTCGTTATAAGCCCTTGGGTTAACTGAAGACATGATTATAGGCAATATTCCGTGATAGTAGGCTACAGCTAGTAGAATGTTTGACTATCTAGAGTGTAATACGCATGTGCCTGTATTTTTGTCAATATACTATGATAATAAATTAAGGCGAATAATAAAAAAAATGTATAGTCGCAAGCGACGAAAACAGGATTCAGCCGTACATATGACGTTTACATTATATAGATAATAATGTTAGCAATCAATCCTGAAAGTTTCATGAACGTCCTGTGAAGCAATAAGCTACAGCAGCATTGGAAAGTATCATTTACAGTTTTACTGTCGGAGCTGACCCCATGTTAAGAAAATGCGTAATGGCGACCGGAAATGACAGTTCGCGAGCGATTTTATTTTTTCAATTTAAAGACCTTGGTCATGTCTAACGCTCATGAAAAAATCATAAAATTCTATGGTCTGGTTTTTTAGTTATCTGTCCTTGAAGTTTGCGATTTTTAAATGTTGGTCAACTTTGAAAAATCACAGCAAGAAAAGTATTAATGTTAGGACTTTCTAGAAAACAAATTGAGAACTACAATGCTTCAGCTACATTGAGTATAAATTTCAGTATATAAATTTCAAGTATCTTCAGAGCAGAAGATTCTCAAAGGTGGGTGGGGTCAGAGATTGTCGAAAATTCACTAAAACCAAGATGGCGGCCAAACCACGTGACCTACGAATTTGTCATGATTTTTATATTGCGCATCTTTTTAAAAAAGTTTCAGGTCTCTAAGTGCATTTTGAAAAGAAAAAAACAATGTTAAATTTTCAAACTTTGGGCCTAGCTGGGCCATTTATTTATTGGCCGAATTGGCCCAAAAGCCGAATCCTTAACTAGTCCTGACAGAAAGTATTCAGGTAAAAGACTGGTACTGCTCCCATTTGCGAATCCATAGGGTGGCCATGAGGTTCCTTTAAGGAAATTATTTAAATTGCGGGTATGTGAACCCCTCTTTTATCATTGTGACCCCCTCCTCTCAATATTCCTAGATCCATTAATTCATTATAGTTTTATACAATAACAAAATAGCATTTCGTTGATGCAACTTAGATGAATGTTTGATGTTTAAATGGACACTGTTAATTATTTAACCAGAAGCCTCACTATCTTTTATGAAATTTAAAGTGAAATAATCATTATATATTACTTATAATCATACATTTAAGTATAAACAGTGATATACTCTTGAATTTTGTTTCCACAAAAATACCCCGATATATAGGACTGACCTTTTAATGCGCAAAATAAACCAAATATACATAGGGGAATAATCTATGATTAATATTAGGATAGGCATGATTCAACTACTTTGGTTAACGTTTTCTTTCTGTCAAACTCTTGGAATCCTATATAGTTCCGTTTTAGTAAACGTTAATTGATTATCGGTTTTTACATTAACCTCTTGAACTCCGTACATTGTTTCCATGTGTAACCTTGTAAGGAACTTTTGGCACTTCCTTCCGGATCATCTTGCAGCCGACAACCAACATGGCGCTTTCGCAAGTAAGTGGACCAAAAAAATTCTCTCTTTTGATAATCAATAAAATTCCTGAATAAAAATGTCATCGAAATTAAACTATATCTGTTTTAAATTATAAATATCAAAAGAGTTGAAGTATTGTTTATTATGTGATAGACAATGTTATCTCCCTAGTCTGTAATGTCACTGAATGTGGAAACGTGGTTTCTATCTAGTGTCATAGCAGCGTCGCTGTCCATGCTCTCACGTTAGAAATTACAGAGAATGTATTCACTTCATTTAATGATTCTTTCGGAAATCATATAACATGTTTATAAGTTTGTAGAACATTAAACTGGTTGAAGTCTAAATAATCTTGTTGCATAATCAATGGTCATCAGAAAAAGTTGTAACGAAATTATGAAATGATATTTAATACTGTATTAAGATAAGATAATCATTATTGAACAAAAAGTGAAATTTAATTTGTATATTACGAGATTATGATGATCTATTGTCCCCATAAACAATCCTTGATCTGATTAAATTTCACGAAAATTGTCATGGCAATGGTAACCGTCTTTCTTTGTTTTTTTAGAATGCTCAAATATTCTTCCAAAACATTGAAATTAAATATTAATAGTTTTAGCTGACAAAAATATTTGTTTTGAAATGAAAAAAGTAAATTGAAAGAGAATATAATAAATTTTAGCCCATGGCATTGATAACCAGTTACCTACTTATATATGGCAGAAAGGTAATAATCTTAAGGTTGTATATGTAACTCTTCATTAAACACCTATTGGACCATCAATACATTTTCTATTCATACATTTCTTATTTATCAAAACAATAATTAACATTCAGACAATATTTTGTCATTGTACAAAATTCAAATAACAATGAAGATTTTAAATCACTGAAATGTGAGAATTTAGTCTATTTATCTATCTATTAGCACCAGCAATTTATATTGACTTAGCCATAATATAGGGTTGCCAACTTGCCACGATAATAGATTAACTAGCCATGATATGTAGAATGCAGATCAAATATTTACGTTAGAATATTCAGGAGAGTTTTCATGTTTCCTTCACTGAATTTAAATGTTAGTCTTTGGAAATGAAGTCAATGGTAAATATTAACTGGCACAGGTCTGAAAATATCCAAAACAATTAATAAGTTTCCTACCATGCTTTCCCTTTCAGGTTTTAAAATGCCATGGGAATGCAGATTAGTGTTGGGTCTATCCTAGACCAATTAATAATAATTCTTATTGTAATTCTAGTTTCACAGTCAACGTTTAATCGAGGCCTGGACAAAAGGAATGAAACATTCTGACAGCCCATTGGTATCAGAAGTGGCAGAGACCTCTGGTCTCTCAATTACCCAAGTTAAGGTGAGATTTTTAATATTTACTTTTTTGTAAATTCACTATAGCATTGTTCAGATCATTGGTATTTAAAAATAATATTATAAATTATCCTGCAATATCATATATATCAAAAGATAATCAAAATGACAGAGGAAGGTTTACCAAACAAGAGAGTGATAGAAGTGTTTATCTTGTCTCCTTGAGTTACCAACTTTGAATTTTCTCCTTTTGGAATTTTCATGTCCTATAGTTCTTTATTAGCCACATATGTGCTGTTTTTTAGAACTGGATAGGCAATTATCGCCGAAAGACGTCAGGGAAACCAGCAGCCAAAAAGAGGGTTCGCCAGCCTTCTGGTTACAACCTTTTCTGTCGAGAGATGGCTAAAAAATCAGGTAATTAGTTTATGTGTCTTCTAAAGAAATGATAATTTATAAACGATTGCAAACACCACCAGAGAGGCAGCTAAAATAAGTTTTTTGTGAGGCACTGCTACCTCCCTTGTACTGCATACTGATGAAGTTTTTCTGCATTTTTATGATACTGGTATTGTTTTGATCAAAAAATGAAAAAAGTTAAATTAATACAAATAACAATCCAGTATATATTTCCAAAAATAACACTGCAGTTTAACAATACCATGACTTAATGTGAGGATCTTTCCTGAAACCTATGGCTCAATTTTTATCATCGCCCAATCATATAATGCCCGAAATATAGTCTTTGGCTCCTGTCAGTCAGTTCGTGATCAATTGTTTCAAGAGTAGAATTTGAAAACAACACTTGATATGTTGATTAATCATCATTTGAAGTTATACCTTTTGGGACAAGGATGTTCAACTTTCTTGATTACCAGGTATAACAAATTGGAGATATGTGCTTCAGGAACTAAGTCTAGTTACTTCTGTTTAGGGAAGATGAGATCACTCTTATCCTATGTTTTCCATGTTCTCAAACTCAACCGTGCGAGTCCCTATAATTTTTGTAATGATCAATTAAATTGAACAACCAGCTTCAAATTCCATCATGTTTTAATTATCATGTTTTATTGGATATCTATGTTTCATTCACATAATAACAATGATTATCTAATATAATCACATTTAATCACAATCAATGTGCTTTGAATTACACAACATGACCTTATTTCTTAATTTATCTTCATTCTTATTTTGTTTTCAGACAAGCGACTGGAGACCTGCTCCAAGGAATGGAGCAGGACTTGGGCTCTTCTTTCCGACCTGCAGAAAGACTCCTACAAAGAGAAAGCTGAGAAAGAGCTGACAGTTCTCAGCGATGCTGACAAAGTCAAAAAATATTTGAAACAAATGAGTGTTGTTGTAAGTTTCCTCACCTATTAAGTTTCATGAGTTTTTAGACAGTTAAATTTGAGTATCAAACTATTTGATAATGGGTAAACTATCTATGTTCTGGGGGTTTGAAAGAACCAAAATTCCAATTTTTAACTCATTAGGTCTGAAAGACCCGATGGGCTTATGGCATGGCCTCCGGCGTCCGTCCATCCGTAAACTTTTCACTTGTTCGACATCTTCTCCAGTTTCAAAAGGTCTAGAGAGCTGAAAATTTTGTGTAGACTCCTTGGCCAATGGGAATTCTAAATTGTAGATTTTGTGACCCCTTGACCCCAATTGGGATCACAGGGGTCAAAACCTTAAAAACCTATTTTGTTTTCTTCTTCTCCAGTTCCAAAATGTCTAGAGAGCTGAAAAGTTGTGTGTAGATTCCTTGGCCATTGGGGATTCGAAATTGTAAATTTTGTGACCCCTTGACCCCAAATGGGGTTCCAGGGGTCAAAACCTTTAAAAGCTATATTCATCTTCCTCTCTAGAGAGCTGAAAAGTTGTGTAGACTCCTTGGCCAATGAGGATTTTAAATTGTAGGTTTGGTGACCCCATGATCCCAAATAGGGTCACAGGGGTCACAACCTTAAAAACCTATTTCCATCAAAAGTCTGATGAGCTACAGAGCTCTATTTTATATATTGAAAATGCAATGTAAAGAATTCACTCTTTCAAATGTGTTTATTGTCCATGAATGACGCCACAAAGCATATGATTAGGATTATCCTTTCAAATATTCAATATAAGTTTTAGAAAAAGCTACGGAAAAAATTAGTCAGTGAAATATACTATCAAACTACAGCGTTCTTGCAGATAAACAATCAGATGTCACCTAATACATACAAACTTTCCATATTATTTTATGTCCAGTTTCAGAATTTGAATGCCTTGGGTGTTGAGGGGTTTTCTGTGCTAAGAAAACCTGGTGCCTCTGGACTTCATTTCTTAGGGTCAAACAAAGGATTACCCTACATCCTTGCTAATGAAGATCTTATTAAGGACTTCTCATCATCAATAGACAAACGTATGTGGTATTAACATTTTCATTTATAGTAGGAATACTCTTACTCAGTTGGTTGATGCGTGTTAAATTGGTTAAACCTAAACCTTTGTGTATGAATAATTTGTGTTGTTTCTTAAAACCTATCTTGTTAACTATATATGATATGAGAAAGCCATCGTCGTACATCAATATTAAACTTATCATTAGGGCTGATTATTGTATCAAATTTAGTCTTGATATTATTGCGATTGCATTTTACAGTTTATGCATTGCAACAACATTGCAATATGTCCATTTAACTATTGAAACTATGCTTCTCTATCCAATTTGAATATTATATCTTTTTATGGGATGACCTTTGATCTTTTGGAAAGTAAAATCATTTTAAAATAATTATATTGCATTTAATTGCTCCTCCCAAATTATTGTTTTATTTTCTAAAGAAGAAGCCCCTTCCAAGTCAAACAAGGAAAGAGAATCATTACGAAAAGAGGTACAAGACCTTTTCAACAAAAAGTACAGGAAGTACATTTGCAGTGATGTTACATTTATCAGTTCAATACTTCACTGGAATTATCAGGATGATATATTATGAAAACTGGTTTTGGTTGTAAAATGAACCAAATCAATGAAAATTATTTAAAATTTAATATTGTGTAATTAATTGGAAGTCACTGGGATTTGTCTAACAACTATTTGAATTGTAATAGATTAGTTTCTTGCACATCATGCCTGAAAGGCGAGATGGGCCGTTGGCGTCTGTCCATGTCTAGAGTCTATAAACATACATGTATAAGATTTTCAACTTTTCTCAAGGACTGCTGCATCTTCAAAGCTAAAAATTGGTAGGAAAGTACCCTGAATTGTGTTAGTACTTTTGGTCATGTCACTCTCTCAGACATGGATGCACGTGTGGCAGGTCGTCAAATTTCAATTAACTTCTTGTCTAAAACTATCTAACCTAGAAAGGTAAAATTTTAAGAAAAAGGTATTTGATACATAGAGACTAAATTTTGTTTGTTCCCCCGTAAATAAAGCAGGTGTCATCCATGTTCCAACCGTAACATTCTGTAACAGTTCTGTATCAACACTTCTGTATCATAATCTATCATCAAAAACTGGGTTCCACAGGAGATAACGCTCGTATGAGATCAAGCAATATCACCTTGGAGATATTGTTTTGACAGTAGATTTTGAACAATGCCCTGTTGGTGTCACCTATATCACATCACCAAGTAATGACATAACAATGCTGTGACATCATAAACATGATGACATCACAAACCTATGACATCACAGCACTGTAAGCTAAGTGTCAGTTTCCAAGCTTTTTGCAGGTTTGTACAAACCCTGAAATCATAAATTATATAAGGCCTTTGTGCCAAAACATGTACCGGTAACATGGAAAGCAGGTTTGCCTAGTTTTGTGATCACATGTTTTTTACAAAACAACAACTAACAAATTGTTATGTTCAATTATCATTTATTCAATTCTGATTGACTGACTTGATTTATTTTCAATGAAATGATATAGAACTGTTTTCATCAATCATGCATGTATATTTGATCTTGGATAGTAGGCATAGCATTGTGCGACGAATACATAGACCTTGTAATGAAAACCTGTACTCTAAAAACAACATAAGGTATTTACATCAAGCAATACAAAACATCATGCTATATTATATCTTGAACAATGAATTGTAAAAATTCTCACATTACACATTAGGAACCCAAGACAGATCTTATAAAAAATAAAGATACGGCCTTGAATATTATCATGTAAAACTATATTAGCGTTTGCATGATGCTGCAAAAGCAGAGCAGCCCTGAAACAAGGGTTTCGCATTCCCTGTTCCGCCTTCTAGAGGCCTCAGCAAATTGGGCATTTTCTTGTGATCTTGACCATTGACATTCAAGGTCACAAATCAACGAACAACTTTCATTGAGTATTTAAAAAATGTAATGAATAAAAATGGTAAAGCACAAATTTTTTTTAAAGTTTTCCAATTTACAAGGAAGTCTTACAGTGAATTGAGTAAAAGTATATGAATTTCTATTTTCTACCTCACAAGAAGATAAACTGGGTCCAGAGAACTTCCAAATATTCTTTTATTTAATAAAAGATTGAAATCAGGTTGAAATTTTCATTATCCAAAATATATTTCACTATTAACTTGGGAATATATGAATGTCTGATTTAGACCTTACATAGTGGGTAAAATGTCACTACTCAAATATATTCAACTGTTCTTGAAAGCCATTTTTAATTGACACCTTAGATTGATCTGAAGATCAAATTGGTGAATGTTGATTGTGTAACCGGTGACACGCCCCTAATGAGTCCTTGCATGTTAAAAATCAGTTTTTCAAAGTGTAAGCACAATGAAAAAAACCTTGCATCCCACGACTAACAGCTAAAGGTTTTAGTCCTTTCAAAAGTTGTGAGTATTTGATGCAGGTAAATTTATCACTGATAGATGAAAAACAGAAAATTAGGCTAAATAAATTTTAAGTCTGGCCAAAAAAACTGCACGTGATGTGATATGATGTATCCTATTGCTGTGAATCATCTGTAGAAATTTCAGGTGTCTTTTGCCATTGAACTCCAGGAAATTAATCAATCAGAAAAAAATGATTAACAATGTCATGTTGCAATACAGGGGTCAACATTCATCATCACACTCATCACTTTCACTGTCACAATCTTCACAGAAGAGGATAGGAGTTTCATTTGACACTGAAAGTTCATTGACTCGACTCTCCACTGTTGAGGTATCAATGATGTTGCCTACTTCTCTGATGATATCCCTCAGCACACCTATCCTGCTGTAGATGTGCTGCTTAATCAGAGCCTGGGAACCAAGCAAATGCTGTGATGTTGGTCCAAGTAGAGACTGGACCTGAAACTGATCTAGGAACACCAGTGATGACAAATGGTGTTGGATTACTCTGTCCAGCTCCACTTTCACCAGCACCTGCTCCTCTTGAGCTCTGCAAAGTCTGCAGAACAAATCTACTGCTTGTCTGTGAGTCTTTGAGTGGCAGCTCTTCTTGAATGCCGTCCAAATGTTGGAGTCCAAGGATTTGACCTCAGCCGAAGAAATCTCTAAAGGATAGGGAGTTGCCACTCTTGGTAAGTTGTTGAAAGCTCTCACAGCATCACCTATCCTCTGGTTGATATTCTTCAGCTGTCTGTTCAGCCTGCTGGCTACAGTTTGTCCATCTGCAAGTATACATTTGATGAGAGTATGTATTTGCAAATTCATGAGGTAATGAAACACAAGACATTTGGTCAAAAGAATTTCATTCAAAGTGTGTACCTAACAGATAATAAACTTGTTTTTCAACAATAAGAATCAAAACAATTTTGATGATAGAAATTCTTCTTCAGAATTGTTATTTGAAATAGCCCTTGAATTGATATTTGACAAAATTAAAAGATATTACAAAGAATTTTGTTGATAGAAGCGAATATTGCAGAATTCGAAAATCACCAAATTGGTGTTGGTATGTTCAATATCATGTGAATATGGCAAGGATGTGTTTTAACCTGCATATTTCTTTATAGCTTCCTTGAGGCACATGTGTTCATATGCCATCACTTGGAGCTGACTTGCTCTCTCTTCTTTGGCTGAGGCAACTGCTGATGGTAGAACGTTCCTGTATTTGTCCGAGTCAACACTCAAACGTTCGAACTTGTGCCTCCTCTCAATGGTAGCCATACTCTTTTCAATCCTAAAATAGATCATACCATTGTGCATACTTAAATCAAAAAGTTTTTCAAATGTATATCAAAATATTTCTGTAGTTATCTCAATCTGTCAAAGCTGCAAGTACTGAGTAGACTGGATTTGGGGATATTTCAATTGCCTGGTAAGAAATATAATATGAATCATCTCATAGTTTCTCCAGAAACCATTTTTAAATCACATATTTTGGTGATTTTTATGAAATAAACATTTCTACAATCAAACCATCTACTAGTGATTATATCTGGTCCTGTGTTGTTAAAAAGTACCTTCTATGCACTATTACCATGAGGTTGAAAATCTAGTTTTTGTTCTGTCATCTGCAAAAGAATTGGACAAACCATGTGGTACACCTACTTTGTAATTTCACTTAAAATCTGCTCCTTCTTTGCCTCATCATCATCATCAACTTTTTCTTCTTCTTGCCTATGAAAAATAAAATATAAAAACTATTTAAGTAACAATGAAGCATGATGTTTAAAAAGGGAAACAATAGATATATTTAACTGCATTGATCTCATAGGATCTTATATTCTTGCATATGGTCTCAAGATCAATGCTCCAAGTCAAAGACCTTTACTCTTGATAAACAAGTAAAAACATCTCAATATCCATTGTGCACAAAACCAATCCTTTCTAAAACATTATAATTTCTGTGAGATTGATAAAAAAAACTTCCGAAGTTGATTGGGCTGCATGAAGAATATTATTATTTATCAGGTAGATTATTCTTCAGAAGAGATGGGGTCAGTAGGACTTACTTTTACCTTTTGTTTCTTCAAATAATGACATGGTAGCAGGATATCATATTTATTTTATATAAATGTTATGGCTAAAATGTAGGGTCAACAAAACACATGCATAATCTTACGGAACTACTTCCATGTTGAAAATTATCAATGACATGGGTCAACCACTAATGATGTGGGTAAAACATTTACAAATTTATTTTTTTCATATTGCAATAATGCTGTCACACACACAATTTGAAATGATGTACAGATGTCAGAGAAACTTTTTCATGTAGCCTTATACGAAACTGGTAGTGTCAGTCTGATAAGGAAAAATCATGTGCCCCAATTCAAAGCTCATAATTTTGGAAAAATAAATCTAATCATTACGAAAACTCAATAAGAGTATCAACAATATGTCCAAAATATATTTAAAATTTCAGAGGAGGAGTTGATTGTACAAAACAGACACACTGTCGCTGTGTCCCAAAAAATAGGTACCGGGTACTTCATTTCCTTTAACAATATTGCAACGTAGATAGCAATGGTGAAATAATTTATGATAATGACATCGAACGTTCTATTCGATAATGATATTTCAAATATGATAGTTACCTGAGATGAAATTGTTCATACACTTTCAGTGAATAATTCTCTTTCCATTTGTCATCTAGGATGGAAAAAAAGAAACTTTAAAACTCAGGAATGACAAACAGAATTTCATTATGAACTATTACCATTTTTCTGCATAACTGCGACAGATACTCTTAACCCCCTAAGGGCCTTGTCCCACCATTTTTGGTCGGGTGTATAATAATTCCAGTATTTTGTACAATATGATTAGAATTATTCAATTCTTTTAATTTCATCAAATGACAAAGCTGTATTTTTCTGTATTTACATATTTTCTATTTCTAATGCTCAATTTAAATTCATGCTAGTTCTGTCATTATTACCTCTTATAGTTACAAAAATTCTTCTTAAAGTGTTAATACCATTATTCTTTTATATCATATATTTATAATAAATAATCAATATTCATCTTAATACCTCTTCTCAAATGCGATTTTTTCTTTGCAGTCACGAATTCCTCTTCACTTTTCTTCCATTCCTCTATTTCTTCTGAATCTAAAAATGATAAAATAAAAATTGCACCATGCATAAATAAGATAGAAATAAGGAAATGAAATAAATCTGAGATAGTTCATGTTTTACTTCCTTTTATCAAGCTCCATTATCAAAAGTACAAAACATGATTTAACATGACAACACACCTGTATAGGGAACAATGGCTGCCAATTGTGAGGCAAACACCTTTTCTGACTCCACAGCTTTCACAAGTTTTTGGCACAAAGATGGCACTGAAAATTTAAAAACATAAATTTTAAATTTAAAATATATATATATATTCAGTGTCATGTCACTGATATCAAGATTGGGAATAAATGACAATGGCTTATGGATGAATGAATGATTCCTATTTATAAAGTTGCTTTTATAATGGATAAAAACTAATTTTAAGTACAAAAATATCAGAGTAAAAATTCTTATTCTGTGTAAATTCACCAAATGATGTTAATTATGAAGCTGCTGTATTTTGGACAAGTTACAAGATACACCTACCCATTTTCCGTCTCAACTTCTCGCTGAAATGCATTAAACCATCAACTAGAAGATCTGTTCGATGGTCACTCTGCATTTCCTTTGAGATTTTCTTGAATCGGCGCAAGAAGGACCATAGACGCTCCATCGTTTCACCGTCAGTAAAGCCAGCTCCCTGGATCCTTCTTGGACTGTAGAGAACCTATTACATTGACAGTGATCATTAAATTGTTATTATCAACATTGAAAATAAAACATTATTTTCATGTAGATATGGAAATCAATGCATAAGTAAACACTCTGTTCATCGGTATGAGGTTGGATTTCATCATTTGTTTACCAATGAAATACATGCTATCCTTACATTACCCAATCTATATTTATATATACTACCCTTAAGCACTATTGCTCTCAATAGCCAAAAGTTTCAAGACTGGTGTACTTCAATATTTGACCATCCCTATGTCATCAGTTTCTTTTTATGTCCCATGCAATTTTGATGTCATAAGCACTGGTGAAATAGTGGTACACTGAGTGAATAAGCATTATTGCCATTATTTAAGACATTACATTTTTTTCCAAACTGAAATAAAAACCAAGGACTTACCTTCATAAATATAATTGATAATTTTCTGATTTAATATACTGAGCATAAAAGTTAAGGACCACTAAATCTATGTTGAATTCCAGAATGAATTTTGGAGATTTGTATGGTTTAAAAATGGTACAGTCTTTCAGCATAGCAACCATTCTCAACTCTTACAGCCTTCTTCATGTGATTTGGTAAAGGATATCTTACTGATTTGGTTAAGGTGAGGTTTCATTATTTCTTTATGAACTTCTTTGGAAACATCTCCCATTCTTTCAAAACTTTGCAAGGCACTTGTTGATACACAAGCCGGGTATAAACACTGTTGCGCCATTTTCAGAAAATCTTCATCTATTAGCCTTGTTTTCTGTTACTCAAACAAGGTCTTATCTTTCTGATACAACTTGTTTGCAGGTTAATTTTTGGACAGTTATTTTTCTGACCATTAGGTTTATCAACACATCATAAAAAATAATTTTTTTAAATAAATAAAAAAACAATTCAATGGTCCTTTACTTTTTTGGCTCAGTATATGTCCCTATATAATCCTTACTTGACATGCCATCTGATGTCCAAAACAATGGAAGACAGGGATGCCAAAGGTAACATCCTTCAGTATTGAGTCATTGGAACTTTTCTAAAATAGAACTTAATAATTATTGTAAGCGCTGCTCGGATTATTTTGTCCAATGCAGAAGAATGTAGCTGTTACAAAGAAAACATATATTACTACAAATGCTTATACACTATGTTGTGGATGAAATGGTTCAAAAGATATAATAATAAGTATAGAATCCAACATTTTGCACCCCATTTTTTAATATTCAAATTATGTTACCTATTATATGATATTCATAAAAGTACATTTGTCTTCTTGTCTCCTTTTAATGCTCAACTAATGACATGTTGTTCTTTATCAATAATTAGATTTGTAATGTTTGAATCTCTGTTTTATAAATCGGTTGACCCAAAATCGTTACCGGTATGTTAATTTCTAGTTTATCTTTACAGATGAAATAGCACGTCTTTTGACATTTATTACCAAAAACAAATATGTAAATGAGTGTGTCCATCTACGCTTAAAGGATTACAAATAGACATTAGAGATTTGAGACACCTTCTGGTTTTAGGGGAGTGATATTCAAGGAATTTAGCAAGTAGTGCACTTCAAACATGCAAGCACATATGCTCTTTTTAAGTGGTGCAGCAGCATATAACACATAAAAAACCAGTATAGAAAAAAATAATGTAGAATATCAAATACATAAAACATATGTACCTGAAGATGGGATGTTAGCTTGCATGCTATATCATACAAAACTATCATATTCTTGTCTGTTTCTTGCAAATACTTCAGTAGATATACAGCATTTGCCAACCTAAAAAGTAAATACAAGCTGTGGATATTGGTGAAATATCATCCCTTTAAGATTAAATAAATTCATTATAAAAACATTTATGATAGAGATGCAACAGTCATAAATTTTTTGGTGGGTAGTTTTTATTTTGATTTAAAGTGAAATGATGTGTTACGGTGTACCTTTCGCCATGTTTTAAGTTGAAGAATGCCTTGGGATATTCATGCCTACAGCAGGCTCCAAATACACCAGTCTCTTCAAGTTTGTTGTTCTTATTTTTAGACCTCAGTTCTGAACCAGCTTGAAATTCAGAACATCCCTGAAAGAAGGTAATCATTCAATGTAAGCATTAAGTAGTGTTGTAGGTGTCATTATTTTCAACTTATTAATACATTTCGTGAATATTACTTGAAACAAACGCCTATTGATTTATACATTTGTGTGATTTTGTAACAACATCTTTTTAGGGCTTAAAAGTATTGAGCCCCTTAAATAATGATATATAACTATTTTGTTTCAGTCCTCTACCTAATAAATGTCGTAACATTGTGAAAATTGTAAAACTGAAAGTTCATACTCAATTGACCTTAAACAACTTCTATCTTTAAAAAAAGGTACTCTGAAATGTATTACCTTTTCAGTATTTTTGGCCTGATAGTTTTCAACAAACTCATCAACCTTGTTCTGGTCCAGGAAGAAGTGTCCGGAGTGAAAGGGCTCTCTCACTGAAGTGCCGGCGGCTTTCCTCCGAACCAAACCAAAGTTGGCATCAAAAGAGTATATGGTTTTCTCATCCTGTGGATATATCAATTGTGATTAATGACAAAGCATTACCTAACATTCAAAAATAGAGAATCTAGTCCAAGCATCTATTGATATAAAAAATATCAACATGAGTTGACCAAGTTACAATTTGCCGAGGATAATTTCATTTCAATTGATAAGTGTTGACATATATGATTCAAGGGTGAGATTTTTTTATTATCATTATTAGATAGTTACCTGAAAAAAAAAGAGGAATATATCTTTAACTGTGATAACTATTATGATGTCATAGCATTGTTACATTATCACTTTCTCAGCACTCCTCGACAGTTGCTATGGCCTGGTGAGATAATTGGGTTGTAGCATTATCTGGAATGGATTTATCACTTGTAGATACCATTTGATCTCACAAAAGCTATATCCGTAATAGTAGCCCGTTTTTTATGATAAAATCAAATACACATGTGTTTCTTGTTTGCTTACTTGGTCTGTAGGGCATGCTGGACACTTGGTCCCATCATCAAACTCAGGACAGAGGTGATGTAGGTGAGATGTTGTGTACACATATCGTCTATACATCTCAAAGCATTCCCCTGTCACGCACCGATATAATTCTTTAATGATCTGCAGTAACAGAAAATAGTTTAATTCAGTAACCTTTCACCATAGTCTAAATTTTTGCTGGAGATAAAATAATAACTGATATATGCATGAATCAGATTCATTCATAACCATTAATCAAACAGAATTATCATTATATCAATTGATTATACACATTGTACTAAATGTGTCAAAACTTGATGTGTCATTAACCTACCATAATATTCTGAATCTTATCAATATTCTTCCACCGCAGTGCTTCAAAGAAACTTCTGATGCTGAGTTGACTCTCAACAACAAGAAGCCGCAGAGTTTCCATGACACTGAAGTGAATAGCCACTGCAGGATTTGATGGAGTACATGGCCAAAAGGAATGTCGAACCAAAGTTGCAATCTCTGGTTCGCACTGGCAGAAATTAAAGTTCACCCTGGTCTGAAATCCTAAAAGAATATAAATGTTCAATTGTTTGTCTTTCTCAATATGTCTTTATCAATACAATATACATAAAACAAGGTTTAGCATGTCATCAATTCATTGATGATTATAATGAATGATACAAAAACTAGGATTCTTAAACTCTACAACACAAGGGTCATATGCAAAGTGCACACACACTTTCCCCCAATGATCAAAATCATTCTTTTTTTATGATGTTATCAATAATATTGTCTTCTCTTTTTAACAGTGTACCAACTGCTCTGCTTTTGAAGAATTGCAATTATTTACATACCTTCATTGTTGACCACAACAACACTCTTCAAGTAAGAAGTAGCGCAGTGATAATGGTCAGTCCATGTAACAACTGGCTCCTCAGCCTGCACCAGTGGCTTGAAAGTATGATCCTGTAAAAAATATCACAATAGTTATAACTCTTTTCTCTTTAGATAGAACATTCTAGTATTGTCCCCTTAAAGATCAAAGGCGCCACACACCCTTAATTCCGCAATAAAGTATAGTTTTTGAGTGGCATCATGAAACAATGGCCCATGACGTCAATAACAATAGGCAATGACGTCACTAGTCCTGGTCCTAATCAAGTTTCAATTCGCGGCCGAATGGAATTTATAAAAAATGTTTATTTAGGAGAAGAAACAGCTAAAACAAGTAAAATTGACATACTAGAAAAGTAATATAGTAGCCCTAATGATCATGTGTTTTGCAATAAAGTATAGTTTTGCCCTGAACTATTATATTTAGTTCTTTAACTATAATAGTTCAAGGTAAAACTATATTTTATTGCAAAACAAATGATGGTTAGAGCTACTCTATATCTTAAATTAAATATACTATACATTGGGTTTATAGCTCAGCTGTTTGCAAGATTACCTATCTTAAGATAACTTATTATCAAAGATAAAAAATTAATGCACAGCAGTACAATTGGGAATCTGGTTTGGAAGTGAAGGCAATGTAAAGTTTACCATAAAAGCGTTGATTTGGCTGTAGATATTGAACAATGCACAAGTATCAGCAAGTTATGATTCCAAATGTAATGACATCATAATTTTATGATATTATGCATTGGCAGTGTACCAAGTTAATATCGATGTGTAAGGTGGTCATGAAAACAGTCATTCCTTAGATAGCTGTACCTTGCAACCAAATTAACTTTAACCTGGGATCATAACATAAGTTAGGGTGATATTATTCTAACCCCACATTACTTCAGGCTTGATGAGCTAATCATTACAATTAACATATCTATATATTTGTAAAACTCATAGTGATATATATCAATTGCTGGTATTCATTGAATATTTTCTTACCTCATCATGCCAAAAAAGTGGTTTGTGAAGGATGTTGAAACTGTGATGTTGAAAATGGCAAGTGGAACACATGTAAGTGTGTGGGAAACAGTCCCTGCACATCAAAATGGCCTTGTCTTCCTTTCCACAGCCCATACAAATGAAGGTAGGAGGAAACTCTATCTCTGTGGAAGCCTTCAAGACAGAGTCAAAGTGAAGGTCCCAGGCAGTAGTTGTCTTCTCCTTCCTCTCCTGATGCAGGTCTCTTGATGGAACTTGGTCATCAGTAACCAGTATGCTTTCAGTGAACTGAAATATACATAATATTGGTCCAGATAGGTTTGATTGCAATCAGAACCTGATAACAGAAATGACAAAACTTGAAACAATTGGATTATGATATCTCTATGTGATCCGAATGATCTGAAAAGATATAAATTTTTCAATTTTCCATTATTTTTTTATTTATTTATTTCATTAAACCTTTTCATGAAATCTTTCACTTAATATTTATGGAATAAAGTATACAGCCGTGTAGGGTACAGATATACAGAGGGTACAGATACGCATTTACAAAATAGTTAACCTAGTAATTGCATATTTTGAGTTAGCTTGTAATATTTTGTTGTCTGTACATTCTTTTGATATATAGAAGACATTAAAAAGTTTTAAATTGCTTTAAAGGAGTAAGATGTTGAACAGTGGTACAAACGGTGACATGTAAGTACAAACTGACAGAATTAACTAACTAATTGTCATCAAATATTTTATCAATAATGCTGAGGAATATATGGAAGACAACTTCTTTGTTCATAGTACTATTTACTTATATATATGCCCCTACCTCATTACTCTTCCTCTGCTTGAGAACGACACAAAAATCTGTGTCGAAACGTCGCCCACAATGAACAAAGAAGTTGTCATCCATATATTCCTCAGCATTATTGTCATTCCAACTTCTAAAATGCCTCTCAAAGAAAATATTTTATCTTATCACATACCAAATGTCAATTGAAATCAAATCATTGATCCTACAATCAATTTGTCCATCCAGTTTTCTCTATAAATATTATATATTTGAAAACGTAAGGGTGTATTTAAAATTTGCCTGCATATTTTTAGCCTACACTTCCAGACCACCACAAAATAAGGGATAGTTGTTTGAAAACTTTGACTGCCTTACACAAAAGCAAAAACAAAAATTATTCTACATCAGAATTCTAAATTTGGCCCTTAAAGGGTCCATTCGAGCTGGGTATTTTTTGTGAAAACGAAATTCAAGAGGACTTTCTATGTTAACAACTTAATATGATTTTTACATAATTATTTTCCACTTAATTTCAAATGTTTTCATGAGGTTCATTTCAGTTGTTCAAGATTTAACAATATGGCAAAGAATAAAGTGTATCGCTCGAAAAACATTGTGAATTGAAGCCAATCATCGAAGCTACGAGCGTGGAATGCATTAGTACGACAAGATGCTGTCGTAACTGATACCTTTTATTATAAATTATTCTATGTCCCTCTTCTATCAATCAATGAGTTATTTCATAATTTTGGTAATGAATTAGCATAATACAACACATCTGTTTTCTCGCAATGCTAACATTTCAAGTTGGCGGACAAGCCGCTTGAGTTGTCCCATTGAGATATGGCTTTCACATATCTTGTATTTCCATGTCATGACTGATCATTTATGCCTATATCTTAGTATCTTTGCCCACAATGACTGTAATACTAATGTCAAATTGTTAACACATCACCTGTTCATCTGACGGTTGAATAATATTTACTGAATGCTAGCAAATACTGTTTTAAATCAATTATCAATATTTGAGTAGATAGTATTTCTGGCCGTTTATTTTTAAAAGCATACCTCTGATTCTTCATACGTTGAAGTTGCAGCTGTTGATGGATCACTCATAGACCTGCCCATTTGAACATGCTTCACATATCTTTTACCATTCAGTTGATAGTGACACTTAATGGTTGGTAACTTCCGTTTTCTGTAACTCTTCTGAAAAAAAAAAATTAAATTAAATATTGGTTTCTATTTGAATTTAAAGTAGATCATATCATCTAAAAGAGTTTATGCCTTGAACAGCAGTAGATTTAGACAACAAAAGAGCACTAGAATATGAGCTCAGTTTACCTTTTTTTTTAAATGAACCGGGCTATAGGGGATTCTCAATATTTATGCATGCATACGACCTATGACCTTCAAAAAACCAAAACGAGGCTAAGGCCGCTTCTACACTTCCTGGTTCGCGTAATGGCTACGTGTCGTTAGTGCGACTCTCTGGTTTCTATGGTTTCTATCGGCTAGAAATGATTGTGCCTGTATGATTGAATTGTATTCCAACTACACCCGTGACGTAAACATGTTGTATGACAATAAAATCGCCCAAATGGAGGTAATCATTCCATGTCAATCCATCACGAACCTTTGTTTTGGATAGTTAAATTCGTGGCAAATTCAAAAGACCGACGAGTTTTGCAATATTGCAAACAAGATCATAGGTTTTTTTATTGCTATATAGGCCTACCTCATTGCAAATTTATGATTATCATTCGACAAAATGTAATTTATGTTTATTATCTCGATCTTCACTGCCAATATTTAGAACAAACTGCTGTAACTGCCCAACTTATGAGAGCTAGTATAGGGCATGTTTACAAATGTTTATTGGGATTTACAATGTTGGCTGTGCTGCAAACCCGTCAAAGAGACACATCATATATTGAAAAGTAAGAAGCTTCATAAACATGATTCAAATATGAAATGGAGAATTATTGATATTGTGATGGTAATAAATAAGCCTTTCATTGATATGTTAATACATATCAGAACATATGTACATGGCCTTGAGACAATGAATATTATTAATGTGGGCAAATAATTTGAATTGTTGGCACATTGAATTACATATAGATGCTGCAATACTCTTTTACAAGTTTTACCAATATGTAAGGCCACACAAATAACAAATAAACAGTAGACAAAGTTGGTCTGGCTTGATGGGGGGAAATGCATGTGTATTAATAATTATAACTTTTTTTTAAATGTATCGATTTAATGGGATTTTGCTTAGCATTTGAAAATTGCAATTTGATTAAAATGATATTTGATTAGTTTAAAAGGAGGTTCTGGTAAGACGTATATGGCAATGTAGATCTTTGTTTGGTAAATGCTTCATTTGAATTGTGTGATTGATTCTAGGCACTGAAGATGAATAATTGAAACAATATGAAATATCAACAAAATTGCTTGAACATAAAAATGATATTCATTTCAGCATTATAAAAAATAACCCTTTAGCTAGGTATAAATCAACAATTTGAAATAAGTAAATAGTCCTTCAAAATAAATTGACATTTTCTATAATCTCTTTTGGTGAAGATTTATGTCACAAAAATAATTGATTTGACTTATATTAAATCTAGATAATTGTTTCTTTTGTAAAATTTATTTTTAAATATCCTTTTTCCAAATAATTTGATATATAAGATTTCCCTCATTTATCTTAAGAATTACATGCAGTTGATTTTAATATATACAACTATTTTTATAATTCAAGTAACATGATTTCACAGTGGGTTTAGATCAATTCTAGGGATTTTCTTGAATATGTCTACAACCCCAGAACAGTGATTTGAATAAGCTCTATAAACAAACAGATATGATTAATACTCTGAACATATATGGCTAGTTCTGTGTCAAGGAAAAGAAAATAATATAACAATAAAAGTATCAACAGAACTAAACAAATAGTTTAAACGCAGGCCAAATTTAATATTTTATAATTATCAGTATTCTATATTTACCATTTAGATTTGTTTGTAGCATTGCTTGAAATATGTTCCTAGGCCACCAAATTTATTTGTCAGTTCTTATGCTGAAAATGTTTTATTACATGAGAATTATGATCAATATTTTTTTCTTATTTAAAGGCTGCTGCAATGGTGTGTTTTTTCAATATAATATTCCTTATAATTTGTAAGGATCTCCCTCATTATACTGTTGCTCTCATATCATAAACATAACATTTATTAAACATACGTTTTAAATCTTTAAAAACATAAATTTACAACTACAAAAATATGTCACTGAGATTATTTTTAATTCAATTTTTCTCAATAGAAGAACTGAGTGGAATAAGTTCTATACGTACATTTTATTTCTAAAAATGATACTATGTACTGTACTGCAATAGAGATAATTAGATATGCAGGAGTAGACTCTATCACTTATCATTTATGTAAAATATTAAATCTGCAATAATAATATTTTTAAGATAAGAATATTCTTGATGTGGGTGTTACCAGAAACATATAATTATGAAAAAAGTATTGTTTTAGTCTAAAATGACTCACAAATTTATTGTATAAGAATTAATCAAGTAGATGCAGTTTGTTTACATAAGGCCTGCACTCGATGACCTGAAAGTAACTCGAAGACTAGAGGAGACTTTATTATTGTTTTTCTTATCCCAATGAAATATGTATATAGATTATAATATTCTTGAAATGAGGGATATGTGTAAAGTACAGTTAATTTGTAAAGCGTATAATTAGCAACATCGGAATCAAAATGACGGTGCAGTCAACATGTAAACAGTCCTGTGAATCAATCAAGAAAATTCGCCAAGCGAGTAAAATACTATTATCGGCTGTGTTACCTGAAGATATTGAATTACTGCATCGTTTCTGAAATTTTGGCATTGTAAATATCTCATTATGTTCCAAAACGAAGCGCTTTTAGGGAAAGCTACCGACATGTCTATTGAATGTTACTTCCGGGTGTAGAAGCGGCCTTAGCCTCGTTTTCGATTACGCGCACTCCCTTTTCCGTGCCTCATAAATATTCATGAGGTAATATTAAGAATCCCCTATTCTAATACTACCCAAACTGAATTGAATACTCGAGGGGTACATTGATCAATAAAGTATCAGGCCTATTGTTGTCTGAACGTCTAAGTATCAATTACATTTATAGAGCCAAGGCTCGTGTCCCGCTACTGACTTGAGTCAAAGTGCCAAAGCGATGGTAATTTCCTCGTTTAGCACTACAGTAGCATTGATAATCCTCAAACACAATGATGTGGAATATTAATTATTATACTCACATAAGGCATTGCCGATGGAATGTAGGTAGATGTTATGTTACCCGAATGATTAAAAAATAGGTCATTAACTATATACAGACCCATGTCAGTTATATTCGGACAGTGAGTTGTTTTCTATTGACTTGCATGTTAAATTAGTGCAGCATAAATAAATTTCATGAAAAAGGTTCTTGTTGTATTATAAAATTATTTATGCTACACCAATTTAACATGCAAGTCTATGGAAATAACGTCACTGTCCGAATATAACTGGCACGGGTCTGTATGTCTCCTTAATTCATGAATTTTGAATGGTTTACAAGGCATAAAACGGCTTTAAAGCTAATCCCAAGATTGGGACATATACATGTACTAATCACCGAGTAGGCCCAGACTAAATGTAGATAATATATATATACAAAAAGTTCCCAATCTTGAGATTGCTGTTCAGCTCTCAGGTATTATATATTGAAAAGATAAGTCAGAAGTGGAATGAATCCATTTTACTGGCTAGTACTTTCAGCTCAATTTAGGAGCATCTTCAGGCCATATACAAAAAAAATTATTACATGGAGCTGAAGTGATTTACATGCAGTCAGAAAAATATCGCAGCAATCGCATCATTACTTAATGTACGATAGATGCTCTCGCGACTTCTTATTAACATGTAACTCTATGGAAATTAGTCACATGTACGTAATAATATGACCACTCGCTGTTACTTCGGCCGCGGATAATGGATCATGGGTGAACGGCCATGATAGCGCTAACCTGGGTAACGGATTATGGATCATGGGTGAACGGCCATGATAGCGCTAACCTGGGTAACGAATTAAAGGCTATCACAGCAGCTTCTGTCATGACAGTGACTCTAACCCGTAGCTTTAAAGCCATGACAGCGTGCGTATCGGGTGACCTGAGCTATGCACAGGACAAAGTCCCAAGGGATCAAGCTATCTGCAACAGAACGTATTCCTTGAAACTTTTCTAATGATACTTATATAACTTATATAGATACAAATATGCAATTGTTTACTATTTAATGTTCATGTTGTTTTAAGACCTATATCTTGTTAATTACTTGATGGCAATGATAGGATAGAGTTTGTTAAAGAGCATTGTTTTCTTTATTTTGTTTATACCAACAGATACTTCAATTTCATTGTTTCTAATAAGATTGTCTCTGGTAAAATCATTAATTAAATCGGCAATGAAGCAGTAAGAAAATCCTTTTATCTTAATCGAAAATGTCTGGGAAGTCTAACTAACTAACAAGCAAATTAGAAAGTATCAAGAGTTGTCTAAAGTTTACAATCGGAGAAAACTATTTTGTAAAAAAAGGTGATAAACAAGTTCAATTCAAATGATCAATATCTACCATTTGCAGTAAAGCACATATATATATTAAACACGTATACATGTTGTTATCACAAGCAGTCAATGGACTAGTAGGTCTATTTAGTTTAAGATGTAGACCGTTTGCACGCAATGAGGATATTGATGTTTCTGTCAATCGGTTAAATGAGCTGTAAGGGAAACCTAATACATTTACTGATCTTCAAAGAATTTGGTCTCCAACCTTTACAACGAAACTTTTGGACCGTTCCTAAAAACTGATATTGAATTAATCTTGACCTTTCACCTTATCCCAAATCCTACTCCTAAAAGATAATTTTCAATGGCAAATTTGGCTTTTGGTCAATTTATTTTCTTTGTGTCAGTTAAATTAAAATTTCTAAAATAAATCTTTCCTGTCCAAATCATATTTCTAATGGAAATAGTTTCAGTAAGATCATTTACTTTAACCTAGATTGACACAACTTTGAAAAGTCACTTTTACATACATCAATTCTGATATTAGGTGATCAATTTCAAATGTTCTAACAGTTCAAGGTGATATATATATGCACTTAGGCATTAGGCAATATTTTATGAAAATATACCAAAGAGAAATATCTTAAACCCAAAATACTTTTAACCATCAGCATATAAATGAGAAGATTAATATTGTCAATATTTATCATATATCGTAATATTGTAACATCTTTAACAGCAACATTTCTTTTGAACGGAATCGCTTTATTTTACAAATAATATGCAAAAGCAGAAGCTTAAGGACACTATAATTCCAATGTTTTGCTACAAATGCTATGATTGCTTTTTGGTTTGGTACTTCAAAGAGTTGTCACAGCTATTTCCCATGGTAATACACACCCTAACTGATTAATGTGTCCAGTTATTAAGGTAATGATGTATGTGACCAATTTGTGTATTCTCCTGTTGCTCATAATGGCCTTGTTACTAAAGACTTCATAACTTTATGTCCGTTCTTTCAGGATGTTAATCTCTAATAACGTCAGCACGATTAGGTGTTTTGCAGTTGAAATGCCTGTCTCATATTCAAAATAAGCGTAATTATTTCCCAAAAAAACTTTTTGCACCATGATTGTGAACATTTTTAAATTGTTTATCTTCAACTATATCTTCTTCTTTGTGATGTATCTTGCAATGTCCAGCAAAAATCTTAAGCTGATTTAGTTAGGCTTTTTCCGTCACTTAAATAATAAGCAAGCGATCAAGGTTTTGTTGTTGATATATGCTAGGTGTACCTACTTTGGCAATAGGCACTAACATCATTGTTTGAAACAAGCTGTATGTTCATCTCATCATGTATTGTTATCCGAACAATATTTCGAAAAATACAAAAGCATGTTTCAGAATTTAGAAAATTTATACCTTATGGTAACGATGTGAATTTGCTATTTTTTCTGATCCAAACCCTGGCAAAAATACTGTAAAAATGAATCCTTAAGGAACAAATCATTAAACAGAATCATCAAAGAACATTGAAACGTGAACGAAATAGGTCTTTTATTATTCAAGAATGAAAATATAAGATGGTTTTACAAGTAAACAATAATTCGTTGATCTAACTGAAGAAGTAAAGTAGAATGTGAATAATAGAATTGACACAAAGAATAATTGATAGCATCTCCTTTAGATAGTCTAAAATATCATACACCTTTAGTTAAGTTATTTTTGTTCTCAATGTCAAAAAATTAAAGCGGTCTTCCAACCTGCTGGTGTAAAGCTTATTTATCTGCTCAGAATACAACTTTTCACAAACATTATTGAGAATAGTTTTAACGGTTAAAACGTTTACACTCATAAAAAAAATTCGGGACCAATGACATTTCAAATGCCACATTGATCAATTCTTAATACTTGCATTTCAAACTTGCATACGTAATAGTGCAGTCAACAATCTTTTTCTACATCCTGTCATCATTATATATCATTATATATACATGCATATGCAGTTTCAGTGATTGAGCAGACAGAACGGGACATTGATGAATCTATTGTCTGGTCATTTAACAGCATAATAGCACTATTATACATAACGAGCAATGGATATTATCAATTGTTACATGATATATGCGTGCATGCAAGAGAAAGAGGTGAGGTGTTTTGGGGTTTTTCTACTCTTTTAAGAGTATTTCACTTAGATCACCGCTGCTAATTTCATTGCAGGGAGAAAGCCTGCAACAATATAGTGGCCATGTATTGCGGTGAAACCTGCGAGCTTCGACTGGAATGAGCGAGCCATAGGTTGCCTTGACATTGACATTGAGTGTAGTATTACAACCAAACTTGACAGCCTGTTGAACAGTTCTCTACTGCAGGCAAAGTTGCCGAGCCCCTGGTGAGATTCGACCCACAGACCTCCTGATCCGAAGTCGGGCACGCTAACCACTGCGCTTTCCCGCCACAAGAGAGAGAAAGACGCATAAGAAATACAGTGCACTCGCTTTAGCCTGCGACCTCGTTGTATCGCGGTACTTGATGCTCCCCTCAACAAATATTTTTTCTTTCAATGAAAACAAAAGTTTGTTAATATCCACCATTGACAATACCATAATATCAATAAAATATAACATTTTCTACTTATTTGTCACTTGTATTTTTTATTCAATAGCCATTCATCTTGGAATCTCAAAGATTTTAGTCAAGGAAGCGGACTCCATCGTATCGCGGTAACTGCGAAAATCGGGATTCGGATGCGGAAACAGGATTTATGATTTTTCCCTTCATTGTTTAACAAATAAAATTATTTCATATGTCTTTGTAATTAAAAAAAAATTCAATTATTCATCATTTATGTATTTATTCGACTATGATGTATCTGGAGAAGTTTGCACAAGCAGATCCTTGATGACTGGTGCTGATATCATCAGAACAGGTTTGATTTTGTTGGTTGTATTTTCAGATATTTTTTTTAATATACAGAATAACATTTCATAAAGGACTGATGATGAAAAAAATCATCATAGAATAATAATCTTGTCGACATCACCAAGACAATGAACATTTATTTGATTTAGAAAATTAGATCAATACTGTATGTAAATTTTAATATGAGTTTTAAGATGAAACAAAAAAATATACATTTATTTAAGTGTAAATTAAATAAACCACACAAATTCATTATTTATACTTGATAATGATAATTAAACTAAAGGGAGAAATGCATGAAACCCTTGATTAAAATGATAATGTATTTTACTTTATCGACAGATTGATAAAAAATGCAAATATTATCATTTTTGGAACATTATTTTAATTTTTTTAAATAAAATATACAACAAAATTGATCATAGATTGCTTAAAATTTTATACAAATAATTCTACATTTCTTTGTTATACGTTTTCAGAACATAATCAAAAGAAGAAAATATATATCAAGTCGACCAATTTCACTTTTTCTGCCAAATGAGATTTTGCATTCTTATTTCCATTCTAAAAATGAAAGGCTCCAAACAGACAACAAACCTTTGATAGGTCCTTTCCGCTGCCTTATATGGCATAAACAACATGCAGGCGACCTTATTCAGGCCCAAAAACAAGGGGCACATGTCAAACGTAATGTTGACACCACCGAGTTCAGAAAGTTAGGTCAGCCATTTTCAGCTAGGATGCTGTTTTAGTTGATAAAGTATACTTTTTTCATTATCAATAAAAAAATAATGAATGCAGTAAAATGTTATGTTGCAATCAAAGGAATGGAATTCTGACAACTGAGTTGCAAAGGTTTTAGGCGGCTTGAGGACGTCCCCTTCGCGCTAAAGTGGAAGTACCAATTTCCGCGATACGATGAAAGCAGCGAGACAATGAGGTCGGAGTATAAATGACACTACAAACAGGTTTTAGTTGTGTCACAGATAATAGGAAGTAAAAGATAACAAACAATTGGAATACAAATACGTAATAGAATACAATGGTATGAGGAAGGCGAGAAACCAACAAACTATTTCTGTCATTTGGAAAATAGAAATTATACAAATAAGCTAATCAATTCCCTAATTACTGATGATGGTAACGAAATAACCGACGGGAACGAAATCATTACTGAGCAGAAGAGGTTCTACGAACGCTTATATAAATCAAATGACTGCATGGATAATGAGAGTAAGGCTATTTTAGAAAAGATAACAACTCCTTGCTTAAACAAGGATCAGTCAGATCAACTAGAACGAGAGATTAGTATTGTAGAAATTTCACAAGTGGTCAAATCAATGAAAAATAATAAAAGTCCAGGGCTAGATGGATTCCCCGTCGAATTTTTCAAATTTTTTTGGAAAGATATTAAAATCTGGGTTCATCGCTATGTTAAAGAAACGTTTACCAAGAACAATATGACAACGACAATGAATAGAGGAGTGATCACTTGTATTCCTAAAACAGACAAAGACAGAAGACTTTTAAAAAACTGGCGTCCTATCTCTCTCCTTAATGTATTATATAAGATCATAAGCTCATGTATTACAAACAGACTTAAAACGACCCTTGATACCCTTATTCATGAAAACCAAACTGGTTTCATCCCAGGCCGCTGCATTACAGAAAATATTCGACTTTTATATGACATTGTCTTCGAAACTAAACTGAAAAATAAAAAAGGTTTATTAATCCTCATTGATTTCGAAAAGGCATTCGATACGGTTTCTAAGGAATTCCTCATGATGGTTCTGGAAAAGTTCGGCTTTGGGAAAAATATTCTAAAATGGGTTAACATACTTATATCAAATGCTTCATCATGTATTATTCAAAACGGGCATTTATCAACATTCTTTCATAATGAAAGGGGCTGTAGGCAAGGTGATCCAATCTCTCCATATCTGTTTTTATTCGCTGCTGAGATATTAGGAATAATGATAAGAGATAACAAAAAAATAAGAGGCATTGTTCTGAATGAAATTGAGCATATCATTGGTCAATATGCAGACGATACGGAATTATTTCTTGATGGTTCGGAAGCCTCTCTCAATGAAGCTATGAAAAGTCTTGTGACATTTTATAAGATGTCTGGTTTGAAGATAAATGTGGACAAAACAAAAGCAGTTTGGCTTGGTGCAATGGCCGGCAGTGACCTGAATTTATCGAATGACTTTAAACTGGATTGGCATAACGATGATTTCGATGTACTGGGGATAAAACTTAATGCAGATTTGAAAAATCTCTGGGTAATCAATACCAAAAAAAGACTGGAAAATATAAAAAGAATTCTGACGAACTGGAAGAAACGAAATTTAACTTTGATAGGGAAGATAACGGTCATTAAAACTTTGGCTTTATCTACTATAGTTCATATTCTTACTTCTCTTCCAAACCCTCCGAAAGATTTTGTTACAAATTTGAATAAAATATTCTTTAACTTTATATGGAATGAAAAGAGGGACAAAATAAAACGTATTCATTTAATGCGAAAATATGAAGATGGCGGTCTCAGGATGGTTGATCTCAAAACGTTTATTGAATCATTAAAGATTTCTTGTTTAAAGAGATATGTTTCTAAACCACGTGGCTATTCCTTAGCTGGTTTTCCAATAAAACACGTTCTCACGTTAGGAGCGAATATCAATCACAGATATAAAGTTGAGAACCCATTTTGGAAAGATTCACTGGACGCCTGGCATAGATATGTTAAGTGCTATCATATGAATGAAGACAGCATAAATGAAATACGTATGCAACCTCTCTGGCTAAATCACCAATTATCCAATCCAGATTTCATAATCAACAATTGGTTCAAACAAGGAATAATTCATATTAAAGATATTTGCAAAGATAATGATTTTTGTTCATTTGGGGAACTAAAAACAAAATATAATGTTAAAGGTACAGTACTTGATCTGAACCAAGTCATCCTCAGTATCCCAAAAAAATGGAGACATGTTATTCAAACAGTTGATCCATCCACCGTTAGACTTATCTCAATAGAATCCCCTTGGAATGATGTTGTTAAACCTTCTAAAGGTTCAAGGTTATTTTACGATAAGTTAACTGATGCTGAATGCAATCTTCCAAAAGCGTGTCTCAAATGGGATAACGAACTTAACGACCATATCAATTGGAGAACAATGTTTTTAGAATATCGACAATCAACTAAAGACACAAAGTTATTAGAATTCCAATTCAAATTTATTCATAGAGCAATCTATACTAAAAAGGAATTGTTAAAAATGAAATTAGTGGATAATGATATTTGTCCATCTTGTGGTTCAAGTGAGAATATTTATCATGTATACGTTGAATGTCCAACTGTTAGAATCTTCTGGACCGAACTCACTGAACTTATCAAAAGAGTCCTCAACCCAACTGCAGAACTTTCAACTCACGATATATTATTCTGCGCCACCAATAACATCTTGTTGAATCATATGATATTGTTGGCAAAACGTCATATCTATGTCATGAACATCAAAGGGTCCAAACCAAATATCAAGATCTATAAAGACATTTTAAAAGATGTCGCTCAAATTGAAAACTTTATCGCGAGGAAAAATCTGAATACGTTTTGTTTTGACAAAAAATGGAAGATTATTAGCAATGAATTGAACACTAGCTCCTGATATAATGCTTATACAAGATCTCCATGTTACTTTTTCTATATTGTGTTAGTCCCTCATGCTTGATTGTCAAATATGCCAAATGTATGTACATGTACAACACTTCTTATGTATGTCAAAATCCAAATCAATCCCTACAATTTGTATCCAAATGAAGTGAATAAAAACATTTTAAAAAAAAAAAAAAACAATTGTTGTAACATTTGTATGTTGTATCACTTAAAGGAAAATAAAATGAATGGTTAGAAAACCATCATCACCTTCAAAACTGGATTCAAAGAAAAATAACAGATACCGAAATTTATATTTTACAATGACATTTAAAAACATTTCGCAATAAATGTGTAAGAATTATTAATCTAGCAATGACAAGTTACATATCCTGCAGAAATATGACTCGAGGTTTCAAATGTCTTCAACTCAAATAATGAATGAATGAATGAATGAATTTCTTTATTTCCACCAAAACCATTTAAAGATTTCACGTTTTAAAAAACTTCAATCAGTAACATTTACATACATGTTATATGATTGACACATACAAGGCATTCGAATTAACACAGGGAATAAACTTCTTCATTTATTTAACTATTGAACATTATTTTGGTGTTACAACCTATGAATGGTCTTAACAGTTTGATTCTTACCTTCTCAGTATGAGAGAAAATAATTGCCACTAAATCATAATAGGGATTTGATTCAGCAGTGAGCATCCGTTTTAAGGTTTCTCATCAAATACACTTAGCATGCCCAAACTAATAAACCATTTAGAAACAAATAAGTGATTTTGTACTTAATTAACTTAGCGACTTTAATGTCAACCATTCTAGGGGTTCGTAAGTATAACATTACACAAGATCTCTTTCAGAATTGTTTGCGCTAGCTGTTTTTTATTTTAAAATATTTAAAACTAATTTGAGACTGATAATTCATCTCATTAATGCAAAATCGCAAACAGACAATGATGTTTTCTGAATATCTTCCAAAGCATTTTGTCGTGTAATGGAAGGAAACATTGTGAACATTCTGCTGAACTATTTTAGAAACAAATTATAAAAGAAAATGTATCTGTTGTGTTCCATTGGTTTTACAGTCACGTTTTGCAGATCCCGCCTCAGCTTGATAACTTGTTATTGCGTTCCAGTACAAGACCTTTATATCTTATATCAAATTAATTTTGCTACCATGAGGTCTTTTTTCTAGCTTTCCATTTTAAAATGATGTTTTAGAATTTCCTATCATTTTATAATCTAGAAATCTGAGAATATCTAACGGCCCAATTTTACTGCCAAAGATTTATCCACAATATTATTGCTAAATTTTAATAGTTCCAATAGTTACACTTAAATAATGACAAGTGAGGACTTGACGAATAAATTCATTTCTATGTCCCTTTCTTTGTTGTTTTGTCATTTAAAAGCTTTCACATCAACAATATTTAATCCTATTTAAACATCTGGACATTTTTACTATCGTGATTATATGTTAATTGACATTAATTGAAGAAAGTATCCACTCTGGTATAGAATCTGTTTCATATCTATACTTATCAGTACCTGCTAAACTTGGTATATACTACCGTGCAAAAGAAAGCATAACAAATGATGATGTCAAACAAACATATATCAACCAACATAATGTTGTTGTTGAAGGCAAATAGCTGCGTTCTTTGATGTCAAAGGTGCCCATACGAACTCTGCTTTGTTACTGTGTAGCATGAGTTCTGACTGACTGTAAAAAGTAAATAATCTTGTGTCTTGTGCTTTTACGACCCATGGTGCCTTACATTAGTGATGTTTTAGATTTGCAACAATTGTTTAACAGTGAATTTCATTTATCCCAATATTCATGATTCGTGTCTGTCTATTCAACTATTTTCCACTCAGATACTTGGTGCAGCAGGAATATGACACATTATATCCCATTACGTATTGTTAGAAAAGGTCACTTCTTAAATTACAATATAACATTGTTTATAGTATGTGCCCCAAGACATGAAAACGCCTGCAGACCAATTGATCGAATCCCTGATCAATTAATCAAATACCTAAAGGGTATCTCATAATAAGCTTTAAATTTTATCATTTAATTTTGACATAGTCAGAGAAATACATATATTGCAATAAGCCATGAGATACTAAAAAATGAAGAGGTTGTAAAAAATAAAATATGCTTTATTTATAGAATTAATAAATTTCAAACGTTATAATATCAAGTGACAAAGAATCAATCCACATTAAATAATATGGCATGCTTTTGTCTATAAAAACTGTTTCCGACTTTCGCATGGCAAATAAACACCTTATCTGACAAACAGACGGTGAACTGTTAGCCTATTCAGTTTGATATATGAACCGTTTGCACTCAATGTTGGTATTGATGTCTCTGATCCTTGATGGAATGTGTTGAAAGAGGAAACTAATCATATCTTCCAGTCTCCAAGACTTTGATCTCCATCCTATTCAATAGAACTTGAGGACCATTCCTTAAGACATCTTCCGCACGCATCGGGCGAGATATGCATTTACAAGAAATTCATATTCACCCTTGCGACAACTCGACGGGAAAGTTGTGACAGGAAGTAGCCTGATTATTGAGCTATGGTGTTATGGTGTCATTGTCAAGAAAAATATGTGAATTTCGCATTCAACACATTGAGTGTCATAAATTCCAACATGATAAATCGATAATCGTTTACCTATCACAACTATTTTGCAACTTTCTGATGTGAATAAAATCAAAACTGCACTTGTTTTACATTTACAAACTGGTTAAAAACTGCTAAACAATAAATTTTCTCTGATTGATAAATTCATGTTGGCTTTTTGGAAGGATTGTTTATAATACAAATATCAAAGTACATACTCTGTTGCTAGGCGGTATATAGAGAAATCATACTCACTAATGGTAACTAATGCTCTATTTCGTAATGAACGGTAAACAGGACTAACCTCATGTTTTAGTGATGTTTAATTGGGTTAAGATTCCCTCATGTTTTAAGAGACTGGCCAATTAGATCTAAGGAAGGTATATTTTTTCCGTATTTAGCCCAGTAATAGGAGAGATGTCTAAATAATATAAGAGGAAATCCCAAAGGTACAAGCTAGATTGTCTGTGTCTTTAACCGATCTAAATGATCACTTGAGCTTTCAGAAAGATTGAGATTGTGTCAGGGTTTCCATGTCTAGAAGAATTGAATAAATACCACACAATTACCTTTTATGAACAAGTTAATTTCAAGACCAAAAAATACCTTTTACAGTTTTCTTAAGATTGCTTCAGAATAACTATTTAAAGTTAATATGTATATATAGCTATATATCTTGATTACAATACATAAATCTTAGGAGAAAAAGAAAAGCAATACAAATAGAAGAAAAAATAGTACTTCATTATAATTATCATCATCCCTAAACGTCTGCAGCTTTCCGTTCCGTTCCGTTAGCGCTGCATTTCTTGCTACTGTGTTTTGTCGATCAACACGACGCGAGACCCTGCCATTCATCACAGCAGTTATTAAGTTATTGTTGAAGGAATGGAACTTGACTGTTTTTACAGTAACATGTAGTCTGTTGTTTTAGACCCGTATTCAATCGTTATCAATTGTGGGTTTTTTTTGTAGGAAAACCAATCAAAGCTGGGAGAATGCTGGAGAAAACAGCAGACATTCTCATTTACCTCTCATTTAAATACAACAAATATTCAAAAAGCACATAAGATATAAAACCAAAATGCATTAAAATTGTATACAACCAATCGCATTGTGATGTATGAGAGACTATACATATAAACAAGATTAATATAAAAACCCACTTGGCTATGTATAAAATTTTACCGTAAATATTAAAAGTGTATACAAAAACATATCGCAGACTATCATAGAGCAAATCAATTCAATTTGTTAAACACTGACTAACAACTAGAAACACCAAAAAATAATATCTCCATTTTCAAAATAAAATGAAAATTATTGAGCCTTATGTAAATGCACTTCCGAAAATTATTGCAATCATTTTATCTTTATAAATGATCTTTATGATCTTTTTTTTTTGTGATATCTGTACAAACCTAATTCCTTTAATCAAATGGACAGATGATGATTATTTTTATTAATCTAAATGCCATGCAAATGTCAGGCAATTTTCTTGCGATTCTAAAAGGAATATTAGTTCATATTAATGATATGATATAGCGATTATACAACCCACACTAAAAATTAATTCCCATTATTATACTAGCATTCGGTTCATGGCAAAATTAAGCTATTGACCGTCATTTTAGTAAACTGTCTCATATTTAATGAAGTTTGGTCTGATCTTGTGACGGGTGCTCACAAAATATTGCTTAAAATACCATAAATACAGTATTAATACTTATTGGGTCTTTAAATCATTAACATCTAAATTGATATAAACTTCATTTCAGACTTCATTTCTAAATATACTTATAAAAACTGTTAAAGTGTATAGAGCAACAAGAATTGAAACAAATATCAAATGACAATATATTAACATCAATGCTATGTCAGTAAAGCAATACATGAAAGTTTGTTCAGTCACAACTGTTACTGTTTTACCTGTGCATCACTCTTTTCCCTTAACAAAGTGGTAAGATATTCACTGCCTCCCCCATCAACAAGGACCATAAACAAAACTCATCACTCCCTAATCCCTATGCATCAAATATCTTTGAACATGAAAGCAATGTGTTAAATTATAAACAAAGGTGTATTCCTGCTCAATACGTTTACAAATGATGTTGTTACCTCACTGGTGATATTAAAGAAATGTCTGTGTGTTAGTTATGCTCAATACCTTTCATAAGGTCAAGATGACCTCGAGACCCAAAGGACGAGTGAGTTAGATCTAAGGCAGATATTTATTTCCCTTTTTAGCCTGGTAATTGGTAAGATGTCAGAGCAATATCAGAGGAAATCCAAAAGGTTCAAGCTGGATTGTTTGTGTCTAGTGATGATGTAAATGATCAACTGAGGTTTCAGAAAGATTTGAATTGTGTTAAAGTTGCCATATTTAAGAAAAGATAAAATTGATTCAACTCCAAAGTATATCTTGATAAACAATACTATTTTGAGACAAGCAAATCACCTTTTAAACTTTGTGAGATTGTTGCTCTGAATAATTCATATATCATTAAACACAAAGTATAATCTTCATAACCATAGTTATCACTAAAATACTAAATATGCGCGGGATTTCAGTCGTAACAACTCTAACGTACTTCAAAATAATTCATTTGTTTTCGAATATTTCTTTGAAATGAAAACAATTTATTAAAGAAATATTCCTTGGCTTGTTTAAAGTCGGAATTACTCAGAAACGCCTAAGGTCCGTCAGGACCATGGAAACCTGAGATCCTATCATTCATCATTGTAGTAAATCAGTTATGGTTGCCGGAACACATGATGTAAGAGAGGCAGGGAATGATAGATGAGCCTGCAGAGGTGAATTGACTGTCATTAGAGCAGCATGTAGTAATTTGGTTATGTCACAAAAAAGTCAATCATTATTAATTGTGTTATTTGTATAAAGAAGTCCAATGGCAAAGGTTTCTCCTTGTTATTGCATCGGTTCAGAAATTCAACTGTAACTTGATTAGTTTCTGTTTGTTTGCATCAGTCTAAACTGATCTAAATTTATTAAGAGTGGATTTGCATTATGATAAGTATTTTTCTAAATGACTAGTATTGCCATCTTAGCTTGTTTTCGGCCAACTTTCCTTTCATTATCAAGCTTAATATATATTACTTAATTTGACAGTAGTTTTTAACAATGCTCAGCCCATGACATCCATATTGTCTTACATCATCAAATAATGAAATCACAATGTTATGACGTCACAAACACGATGGCGTCACAATGCTATAATATCATCGCATTAGCAGTCTAAAACTAGTGCATTTATATTCAAATCGTACCTTCCTATTTTCTGATATACATATATAAACACTCGTTGAGAAAGTAACATTATCAGCAAATGGCCTCTGTTACTTTAATCAACTTATGTTTTTATATTTGATACCAGAAGACATTTGGGTAGGATTCTCTATAGATTTGAATTTAGTCTGTATCAACGCTTTCCTAATGTTAAAAAGAAGCCGACCGCGAATTTATTCAAAATAAAGTGTAACAAAAGGCTTTTCCGAAGATCTTTATACTGTGGTATTCTCTCCCGAAAAAAATGAATCCCCTTATATCTTAGAAAAGATTTTTGAAAAGCAATTAAAATTAACTTTATAGAACTTAACGGTATCATCAAATTTCTATATGTATAACTGTAATATAATTCTTTTTTAGATTTATAATGTCAAATTAGATCTTATCAAACGATGATGAGAATTGTAGTTGAAGTTTGAACTTGATATCAACTGACCCTGACCCTTGTTCATTTTAGAAAAAAATTAATTATAATAAATATTATCACAACTAGAATAGAAGAATAGAACCACTATTTGTTAGATTGTATGTTAATGACTATATACATAAGAAAAATGAATTGTGTAAACTTCAAAATATAATTTTTCAATGAAATCACTCGGACTTATTTTCCAATGGTTTATTAAGTTGTTTTTTGATTATGGTTGACCAAAAAAATCAAATCGAAAGGCATAAAATAACACAAGTACTTGTGTTAGATTTATATTTGATTCATTTGTTTCCAAAGGTGGTACCACAGCTAAAAACAATTGTATTTGTTGAGTTTGGTACAGAAGAGAAGACGTTTAACAACAAGTTTTGCATAAATGAATTGTATAATGTTCATTTGTTGATGAAACTGCATGTTATTTTTATGTGATAACCGGCATGAAAAAACATCTTCCAGTGAAATGATAGCTTTGCTGATTTACAAAAATTACAATCCTTATCAACATGAAAATCAAGAAAGTTTGACTTATGCCTTGATGCAAATAATTGCACGACCATACTTTCCTCTGTAATCGTGAAATAATACAACTAGTGCATAGTACATGTATGTCCTTTGAACATGCCTTCAAATCTGCTAAAGTTTGTTGTGTTTTCAAAAAAAGGGAATGTAACTCAACTAATTTAATCAAAGCCTGCTATTTCTGTATTTGGTTTTGACTTATTCTATACCAGGTATTATCAGTTGGCCATTCTACTTTCCGTCCTCCCTCGGGCAGTGGGCTTTCCTTCTTCGGAAGCCCTCGAGGGTGTTTATTTTCCCTTACTCCACACCCACTGAAGTCACCCTTATAAATGGAAAACCGTTATGCGAGCCTCATGCTTGAAGCCAACAAAATTCATACATCAGGAGGTAGCTAGTGCTTCTGCCATATTAATAGTTATTTTCGAGATTCATATGACAGGTAAGTGGTATGTATAGCTTTTTGATCTTGCAGATCTAGAGCAAATGTTACAACAAATACATGTATTCTGTTTGAATCCTGCTATTTTTTTATGTCTGAAGACAATAGTTTTGAACATCAAAGTGTTATACTATTCAAATAGTATTGTTACCTCAATTTTATATTCAGGAAATTTCTGTTGGTGAGTTATGTTCTGTACCTTTCATAGGTCAAGATGACTTCGAGACGCAAATGACAAGTCAGTAAGATCTGAAGCAGATCTTTATTTCCTTTTTTAGCCTGGTAATCGGTAAGATGTCGGAGCAATATCCGAGGAAATCCCAAAGGTTCAAACTGGATTGTCTGTGTCTTGTGCCGATGTAAATCAATACTTGAGTTTTTTAGAAAGATTTGAATTGTGTTTAAGTTGCCATCTTAAGAATGTTTAAATTGAATCAATTCCCCTACAGTATCTTGATAAACAATATGATTTCGAGACAAGCAAATTACAACTATTGATATTTTTGAAATTTATTGAAGTAAATCATACCAATTAACACAATATAGTATCATAATAATTAATAATAACCAAACAATTGACATGCACTGGTTTTCTGTCATAACAGCTACAACGTCTTTTTCGAAATAATTAAATTGTTCTCGAAAATTTCTTCAAAATGAAGTAATTCATCTAAAACGATTTCTTTCGCAATTGCTTGATTAAAGTCGCAACTGCTCTATCATTCACCATTGTAATAATTCAGTTATGGTTGCCGGAACACATGATTAAAGAGAAGCAGGGAATAAAAGATGAGCCTACAGAGGTGAATTGACAGTCACTAAAGGAGCATGTAGAAATTTGGTTATGTCAAACAAATTCAATCATTATTAATTGTGTTATTTGTATACTTGACTGAAGCTGCTCCTTGTCATTGCATTAGTTCAGAAATTCAAATAGGACTTGATTACACTAGTTGTTTGCATCAGTCTAGATTGATCTAAATTTATCAAGAGTGAATTTGCATTATGATAAGTACTTTTCAAAATGACTAGTATTGCCATCTTAGCTTGTTTTCGGCCGATTTTCCTATCATTATCAAGCTTAATAGATATTTCTTTAGAGAATAAGTTTTAACGGTAGTTTTTAACAATGACCTGCCCATTACATCCCAATTGTTTGACAGTATCAAGTAATGATATCAGAATTCTATGACGTCGCAAACACGATGACATCACAATCCTATAATATCATCGCAATAACAGTCTAAGGCTACTGCATTTATATTCAAATCGTACCTTCTTATCTTCTGATATACATATATAAACACTCGTTGAGAAAGTAACATTATCACCAAAAAGCCTCTGTAATCATGATTATGATTATGGTTGACAAAAAAATCAAATCGAAAGGCAGAATAAAACACAAGTTCTTGTGTTAGATTTATATTTGATTCATTTGTTTTTCATTTGTTTCAAAAAAGGTGGTACCAAAGCTAAAACAATTGTATTTGTTGAGTTTGGTACAGAAGAGAAGACGTTTAACAACAAGTTTTGCATGAATGAATTGAATAATATTCACTTGTTGATGAAACTGCATGTTATTTTATGTGATAACCGGCATGAAAAAACTTCTTCAAATGAAATGGTAGTTTTGCTGATTTACAAAAATTACAATTCTTGTCGACATAGAAATCGAGAAGTTTGACTTATGCCTTAATGCAAACGACCATAAGTTGCTCTGTAATCGAGAAATAGTACAACTAGTACATAGCATGTCCTTTGAACATACCTTCAAATCTGCTTAAGTTTGTTGTGTTTTCAAAAAATGACATGTAACTCAACTAAACTTTAATCAAAGCCTGCTATTTCAGTATTTGGTTTTGATATATTTTAAATGAGGTATTATCAGTTGGTCATTCTACTATCCATGCTCCCTCGGGCAGTGGGCTTTCTTTGGACGGAAAGCCCTCGAGGTAGGTTATTTTCCCTTACTCCACACCAACTGGAGTCAGCCTATAAATGAACAACTGTGTCATGCGAGCCTCCTACTCAAAGCTCGATAAAATTCATACGTAAGGAAGTAACTAGTGCTTCTACCATGAAAAACGTTATTTTTGAGATTCATATGAAAGGTAAGTGGTATGTGTAGCTTTTCAATCTCGAAGATTTAGAGCAAATGTTACAACAAATATTCTATTTTGTAACTTTTTGAATATTCAGGTAACCTGCGATTTATTTAGGTCTGAAGACAGTGGTTTTGACCATCAAAGTGTTTAACTATTCCAATTTTGTATGTAGGATATTAAAAACACTGATTCATAATGCCAGGTTTTTTTTTTTTTCAAAATAAAATTTTAAACAATGCATCATGCTTTTCTTTGAACTCATTTCTTCAATTAATAATACTTCGTCAATATAAGTAATGCATAGATAATGAGTATTCGGTGATATAATTAAGATTAACTCCCTGGTATACATCATATAGATTATCTGGAAAACATGTACAGTATTTCATTTTTGCAATAAATCCCTATGAAGTACTATATCCGCGAATCCTAAGATTCTGCATTAATTTTCAAACGTGTTTTAACATAATTATATAAGTACTTTTATCGTGTTTAAGGAGTCAGTGAAGTTGAAGATAACTTCTTCCAGTGGCATTTTAGAAGTTGGTGTGATGAAGAAATAAAAATATATGGATTTTCAACTTCTTAATTGCAAAGATATGCGACGTTTTTTGTTGTTTTTTTGGGGGAAAAGCAGTCTGTTACTCCAATGTATGCTTCGCCACAGTCAAACTTGATGGTATATGCAACTCCAGATGGATCTTGTTTGACGATGATACATTGAATGTCTTTTTTTAAAAACAACACCTATGTTTTCTTGCTGTTTTAGTAGTCGGCGGATGTGATTGCTGATGGTGCTGATATATAATATAAGAATAATCAACGAGTTGCGAGGAATTACGGATTATCTGTCCTGAGTTAATTATTGCGATAAACTCCGAGCTTCAGCGAGGAGTTTGACACAATAATTAACGAGGGACAGATAATCCGTAATTCCGAGCACCGAGTTGGTTATTCTTTTTCTTACCCAAGATCATTTTTATGCATAAAACGGGGGGAAAAGAGGTAACATTAAAAACTACGCACGGCCGGTAAAGTACAAATTGTACTCATACGCCATTCATAATGTTGCTCACTACTTCACGATGGCCAGCTCGAAGTAGTTCGCAAAATACGCTCTAATTATAAATAGTTAATAATTTTTATGTCACATTTTATCACAAACATATTGTCTCATATGACAAAAAAATCTATTTATTGACCACGCACAACCAGAGAGAAAAAGTTAGCTTTCGTTACGTTTGACAAGCCTAGCGAGGAATGTTATGACGTCACTGTTTGACGTCATATTTAATGACGTCATAGAGCTATGACGTAACGACAGTTCGGCTAGCGACTCTCCCACACAGCGCTGCCTTGAAGATTTGAAATAGTATTTACGGCAAAAAAAAACACATCAAAAGCTCTTGAGTTCCCTTTAAAAATGTTGTAGTAATGTGTGACTTTCGCAACTTAGGTATAAGATTTGTCATATATTTCTCTCGACTGAAATATAAGATCAAAGAGAATCATGAATGGTATAAAAAAGTTCCGTCAACCAATCAAAATGCGGGTTATTTTTAGAAAAACTGTAATTCCCATGACCATTATGCAAACTTTAATACCCGGAATAATCATGCCCACTTGGGTAAGAAAAGGCTTATCATGAAGGGGGCTGACTGCTGACGAGGATGCTTGTTCGTGGGTTTAAGGGTGGACTCGATGGTCTTCTCTACAAGCTGGGCTTGATACTGGTTAAGGTTGATGAAGACACTGCGCAGGCGATTGAGTTCAGTTTCTAGGGCTTGGGGTGTGGAATAGATGTTCTTGGCACGGCGGGTTAGTGTGGCGATGGTACCTCTCTTGACCTGCAGGGGGTGGTGGGATTTGAAGTGGAGATACTGGTCTGTGTGGGTCGGTTTTCTGTAGACACTCTGTATATATTCTCAATCTTCTAATGTTCAGCAGCTTTTGCTTGGAAACGGTGTTAGTATCTACACCGCAATGTCACATCTCTTTGCAATAAAGAAGTTGTAACTCCATATTTTTTATTTCTTCGAATTTGAAGATATTCCTTAATAAAAATATTTAAACTTTCAATCTCAATTTAGATGTTATTGTATATTACAAATTCAGCCGTTTTCACAAATCTTGTTCTTCCTGTTTTGTGCAAACCAATTCTCGCGCTTTTTGGCAATATTCAAATATACAAAGAACATTTACAAGGCATTCAAACGAACACAGTGAATTACCTTTTTCATTAATGGAACTATTTAAATTCCTGCTGGTATTACAGAAGATAGGTTAGCCTGAATAGTCAGATTCTAACCTTCTCGGTATCAGACAAAATGATTGCCACCAACATTGCTCATACAATTTGGATTCAGTGGTGTGCATACGTTTTGGGGTATCTCATCAAAACACTAAGCATGCAAAACTAATTAAACATTAAGAAACAGATAAATGTTTTTTTACATAATATTTCAAAGTTACTTACTTGTAAGACAATCAAATTCCATGAAATAAGGATAATATTACATAACATTGCTTTCAGCGTTGTTTATGCAAGCTGATTTTTATAAAACAAATATCTAATTAGATTCTAGCAAAACATATCTTTTGTAATTGCTTTCCAGTACAAGACCCTTATATCTTATGTCGAGTTAATGTTGCCAGCATGACGTCTATTTTCTAGCATTCCATTTTACAAGAATTGTTCTTATATTTTGTTTAAAACTACCTGTAAACACCTAATTTGATTTGGTGCGCACAATGCAACTCAATGGGCTGCATGATCGTACCGAGTCTAAGTTAGACCAGGTTTTGGACCAAACTAGGTTTCATTAAGTGAAATTCAAGCTAAATATAAAGTTTCATATACAAGAAAACCATGGGAAAACATCGTAAAATATCAAAGTTATTGTGAAATATTCTTGAAATATGTCCGATGTGCTTACAAAGTAATGTTAAACCCTTGAAAGACTACGCCCTAGCAGGTTTACATTTTCAACTTTAACAAGTGGTTTAGACCAAGTTCAAGTGTGAACTTGCTTCAATACCGGATCGGTTAAAACCAAATAGTTACTCCAAAACATGTTTGGATAATTAACAGGATAATCCATACATCCTTATATTTTGCAAACAAAATTTATAGCAGCCGGATGAATCATCAAAATGATGAAATCTTGAAGAAAGAATTATAAAATAAGTAGCTCGAATTAACTACCAAATATTTGATAGAAGGACCCTTTTTACTTTTTCAAAAACGATGATCATTTAAAACTCTGCAAGTCTGAGAATAACTTATGGCACCATTTCACTGCAATATACATGTATGTATCCACAATGTTATCATTGCTTAAATGTTAATAGATTCGTTAGTTATTCTACTAAGCATTCATTTCTCAACCCTTGTTCGTTGCACTAGATGGTAAAAGTGCTTTCACATCAACAAGATTTAATGCTCTTTAAACCTTGGATAGTTTTGGTATCTAGTTTATGTGTTAATTCACATTTATTGACGAAAGTATCAAATATCGATTACAATCTGTTTCATAATGTGTATAGACATCAGTTCCTAGGCCTGCTAAACTGGTTATAGTAGGGAAAATAATACTAAGAATAACGGATAAATCTTATAGCACAAAAACTCCACTCCGTGGACTCAAAGCGTTCTATGATCCTTAACTATGGTCTAACCATGGCTGACATGTTGTGGCTCAAGGGTCACTTCCAATACAACTTTTACAAGGTACCCATTTGCATCGCTGGGTGAACAGTGGCTCATTTCGAATTAAGGCTCTTGCCCAGGGCAACACCACAAGTATTTCAACTCATGTCTCGTTTTTGGGCATGGGATCATCATTCAAACTCTCATTCAGTCTTGGGTCACCCATCTGGCTGTGTTGCTGAACTACTTTGATGGCGGTCGACCTGAGCTATGTACAGGACAAAGTGCCACCGGTATCAAGCTATCTGCAACAGTACGAATTTCTTGAAACTTTTCTAAATTGTTTACTATTTAATGTTCATGTTATTCTAAGTCCTATATCTTGTTAATTACTAGATGGCAATTATAAGATAGAGTTTGTTTAAGAGCACTGTGTTCTTTCATGATGTTTATACAAACAGTTACAGACTGTCTCTTGTAAACTCATTAATTAAATCGGCAATGAAGCAGTAAAAAATGCTTTTAACTTAATCGAAAATGTCTGGGTTATTCTTCTTTGTCAGGTAAACTAAATAACAAGCAGATTAGAAAGTATCTGAAGTTGTCTAAAGTTTACAATTTGTAACTTTTTTTGGAGAAAACAATTTGGTACAAATAGGTGATAAACAAGTTCAATTCAAATGATCAATATCTACCATTTGCAGTAAGGCACATATTAAACACGTATACATGTTGTTATCACAAGCAGACAATGGACTAGTAGGCCCATTCAGTAAAAGATTTGCCCACAATGAGGATATTGATGTTCCTGTCAATCGGTTAAATGAGCTGTAAGAGAAACCTAATACATTTACTGATCTTCAAAGACTTTGGTCTCCAACCTTTACAACGAGGCTTTTGGACCGTACCTAAAAACTGATATTCAATTAATCTCGACCTTTTAACCTTATCCCAAATCCTACTCCTAAAACATAATTATTAATGTCAAATTTGGCTTTTGGTCAATTTATTTTCCTTGTGTCAGTTAAATTAAAATTTCAAAAATAAATTTTCCTGTCCAAATCATATTTCTGATGGAAATAGTTTCAGTAAGATCATTTATTTAAACTGAGATTGACACAACTTAGAAAAGTCACTTTTTCCTACATCAATTCTCATATTAGGTAATGAATTTCAAATGTTCTAACATTTCAAGGTGATATCTGTATACATGCACTTAGGCATTAGGTAATATTTTATGAAAATATACCAAAGAGAAATATCTTAAACCAAAAATACTTTTAACTATCAGCATCTAAATAAGAAGATGAAAATTTGTCAATATTTAACATATATGGTAATATTGTAACATCTTTAACAACAAGATTTCTTATGAACGGAATCGCTTTATTTTACAAATAATATGCAAAAGCAGAAGCTTAAGTACACTATAATTCCAATGTTTTGCTACAAATGCTATGATTGCTTTTTGGTTTGATATTTCAAAAAGTTGTCACAGCTATTTCGCATGTTAATACACACCCAAACTGATTAATGTGTCCAGTTATTACGTTAATGATGTATGTGTCCAATTTGTGTATTCTCCTGTTGCTCATAATGGCCTTGTTACTAAAGACTTCATAACTTTATGTCCGTTCTTTCAGGATGTTAATCTCTAATAACGTCAGCACGATTAGGTGTTTTGCATTTGACATGCCTGTCTCATATTCAAAATTGGCATAATTATTTTCAACAAAAACGTTTTGCACAATGATTGTGAACATTTTGTTAAATGTTTATCTTCAACTATATCTACTTCTTTGTGATGTATCTTGCAATGTCCAGCAAAAATCTTAAGCTGATTCAAATATAAATATTTGTTCTGATAACAAAAACCAATGACCGCTTTAGTGAGGCTTTTTCCGTCACTTAAATAATAAGCAAGTGTTCAAGTTTTCGTTGTTGGTATACCTACTTTGGCAATAGTCTCTTACATCATTGTATGACACAATTTATATGTTCAATCTCAAAATGTATTGTTATCCGAACAACACTTCGAAAAATATGAAAGCATGTATTCAGAATTCAGAAAATTTGCTCTGATGGCAACGATGTGAATTTGCTATTTTTCTCTGATCCAAATCTTGGCATAAATATTTGAAATTAATCATTCAGGATTATAGAACATTTGAAGGTGAACAAAATGATCTAGGTCTTTTATAATTTAATAATGAAAATATGAGAGGGTATAACAAGTTTTCATCATAGGGTTAACAATAGCTCGAAGATCTAATTAAGAAGTAAAGTAGAGTGTGATTAATAAAAATGACACAAAGAATAATTGATAGCCTCTCCTTTTTAATTAGATAGTCTAAAATATCATATGCCTTCAGTTAAGTTCTTATTGTTCTTAATGTCAAGAGAAAAATTAAAGTGGTCTTCCGACCTGCTGACGTTAGGCTAATTTTTCTGAATAGAACTTTTCATCAAATTATTGAGAAGACTTTTAGTGGGTTAAAAGTTTATATTCATAAAAAATGCAATGTCAATGTCAATGACGTTTCAAATGCCACATTGATCTATGCTTTATACTTGCATTTCAAACTTACATACGTTAGTGCAATCAACAATCTTTGTCTACATCGTGTCATCATTATATATACATGCATATATATGTATGCAGTTTCAGTGGTTGAGCAGACAGAACAGGACATTGATGTATCTGTTGTCTGGATATTTAACAGCATAATAGCACTATTATACATAACGAGCAATGGATATTATCAATTGTTACATGATATATGCGTGCATGCAAGAGAGAGGGGTGGGGTGATTGGGGTTTATCACCGCTTTCAAGAGTATTTCACTAAGATCACGGCTGCTAATTCTATTGCAGGGAGAAAGCCTGCAACAATAAAGTGGCTATGTATTGCAGTGAAACCTGCGAGCTTCGACTGGAATGAGTGAACCATAGGTGGCACTGCATTGACATTGAGTGTAGCATTACAACCAAACTTGACTGCGTGTTAAACAGTTCTCTACTGCAGACAAAGGTTCAGAGCCCCTGGTGAGATTCGATCCACAGACCTCCTGATTCGAAGCCGAGCATGCTAACCACTGTGCTTTCCCGCACCAAGAGAGAGAAAGACGCATAAGAAATACAGTGCACTCGCTTTAAATGACACTTCAAACAGTTTATCGTTGTTTCACAGATAATAGGAAGTAAAAGATAACAAACAACTGTTGTAACATTTGTATGTTGTATCACTTAAACGAAATAAAATGAATGGTTGGAAAACCATCATCACCATCAAAGTTTGATTCAAAGATTTTGAGCATTTATTTTATGGCTCAACATGATAATTTACAAAAATATTGCAATGTACAAGGTTACAGTTTTTTAATGAAACGTATTAACATATATCAAATATATACTTTACAATGACATTTAACAAATATTCGCAATAAATGTGTATGAATTATTAATCTAGCAATGACAAGTTACATATCCTGCAGAAATATGACTCGAGGTTTCAAATGTCTTCAACTCAGATAATGAATGAATGAATGAATTTCTTTATTTCCACCAATGCCATTTAAAGATTACACGTTTCAAAAAACTTCAATCAGTTACATATACATACATGTTATACGATTGACATTTACAAGGCATCGAATTAACACAGGGAGTAAATTTCCTAATTTATTTATCTATTGAACATACTTTTGGTGTAACGGCATATGAATGGTCTCAACAGTTTGATTCTTACCTTCTCAGTATGAGAGAAAATGATTGCCATTAACATTCCTAATAGGGATTTGATGCAGTAGTGAGCATTCGTCTTCAGATTTCTCATCAAATACACTTAGCATGCCCAAACTAATAAACCATTTAGAAACAAATAAGTGATTTTGTACGTAATTAACTTAGCGACTTAGCGAATGTCTACCTTTCTTTGGTTTCGTAAGAATAACATTAGACACGATCGCTTTCACAATTGTGTGCGCAAGCTGATTTTACTTAAAATATTTCAAACAATTTTGTGACTGATAATTCATCTCATTAATACAAAATTGCAAACAGACAACAAATGGTTTCTGAAAATCTTCCAAAGCATTTTGTCATGTATTGGAAGGATACATAGTAAAAATTCTGTTGAACTATTTTAGAGACAAATTATAAAAGAAATTGTATCTGTTGTGTTCCATTGGTTTTATAGTCACGTTCTGTACATCCCGCCTCAGCTTGACAACTTGTAATTGCGTTCCAGTACAAGACCCTTATATCTTATATTAAATTAATGTTGCTTAATGTTAATTAATGTTTTTCTAGCTTTCAATTTCACACTAATGTTGTAGAATGTTCTATCATTTTAAAATCTGGAAATCTGAGAATATATAACAGCCACATTTCACTGCCAAAGATGTATCCACAATATTATGGCTCCGTTATTTAAACTTAAATAATGACAAGTAAGAGATTGACGATTAAAGTCATTTCTATGTCCCTTTCTTTGATGTATTGTCATTGAAAAGCTTTCACATTAACAAAATTTAATCCTATTTAAACATCTGGAAATTTTTACTATCGGGATTATATGTTAATTGACATTAATTGAAGAAAGTATCCACTCTGGTATAGAATCTGTTTCATATCTATACTTATCAGTACCTGCTAAAATTGTTATATACAACCGTGCAAAATACTAATGTCAAACAAAATATATAAACCAACATCATGTTGTTGTTGAAGGCGAATAGCTGCGTTCTTTGATGTCAGAAGTGCCCATACGAGGTTATGGTGAACTCTGCTTTGCTACTGTCTGACTGACCTAAAAAGTATTAATCTTGTGTCTGATGCTTTTACGACCCATGACGCCTTACACTAGTGATGTTTTAGGTTTGCAACAATTGTTTAACAGTGAATTTCTTTTATCCCAATATTCATGATTCGTGTCTGTCTATTCAACTATTTTCCACTCAGATACTTGGTGCAGCGTTAATTTTATGTCCTCTCAAAATGAGTATTTTACTTTCTTTTGCATGGTAGTTTATTAGGGATCAGGCTATCCTTAGACCTGTTCTAATGCTTCTTATAAAACTTATATAGATGTAAATATGCACTTGTTTACTATTAAGAAATAGTCCTGTATTCTGTTAATAACTTAATGTGCAGTGATAGAATATAGTTTGGTAAGAGCATTGTGTTATTTCACAGTGTATAAACTATCAATCACTTAATTGTCTCTTGTAAACTCATTAATTAAATCGTTTCTGAAGCAGTAAACAAATCCTTTTAACTTAATCGAAAATGTCTGAGGCAGTCTTCTTTGTCAGTAAAACTAACAACTTAGGAGTATCTGGAGTAATCTAAAGTTTAAAGTTGTTAACTGTTTTGGAAAAAACTATTTTGGTACAAATTGTTGGTAAATAAGTTCAAATCAAATTATCAATATCCAACATTTTCAGTAAAGCCTATATGAAACACGTATAGATGTTGTTATCACGAGCAGACAATGGACTGTAAGCCTATTCAGTTTAAGATGTGACCCGTTTGCACGCAATGAGGATATTGATGTTCCTGTCAAAGGGTTAAATGTACTGTACCTTACTGGTACTCAAAGAATTTGGTCTCCATCCTATTCAAGGGTTTTGGACCTTTCCTTAAAACTGAAAATGAATTAATCTCGACCTTTTACCGTATTCCTAAAAAATATAATTGTTTTTGATTTACCTCCAATTTTCATGTATACCAAGGTTTTAAGCTATTAAAATCTCCCAATAAATATTGTGATTGTTTGTGTTTTGGAAATTAGTTTTTAAAATGATGTTTGGATCATGTCCTCGCAACTGTCCGTCACTACTACTTTAAAATGACAAGCACACTTTTCATGAAGAACCTGTTTCAAAAAGTCCCTTTCAAAAAGGTTAATCTGCTTATACTTTGAACTTTCAAAATATAAGTCCCCTGTCCGAATTGCTGACCTTTAGCTCATTTAAGTCTTCAGAATACAACCATCAATTATCAAGAACACCTTTAGAAACAGTTAAAAATGTTTCTTGATATAAATTTGGCTGGAAGACACGATATTTCATATGGCTAATTATCCATTGCTTTATACATTGCATTTCATACGTGATTATGTTAGTGGCAGTTACATAAGTAATAATGCAATCCACTATCGTAGATCTTTTCCTGTCAACATTAAATACATGCAGTGTAAGTCATTGAGCAGACAGAAGGGAACATTAATGTATCTATTGTCTGGACATTAACAGCATAATAGCACTATTAAATATAATGAGAAATATTCATTATCAATTGTTACATGATATGTGCTTGCATGCAAGAAAGAGAAACGAATCATAAATACATCGTACTTGCTTTAAAGAGACACAGAATATATTGATAGGATGACATATGTCAAATTTTGAAATCAATGTTATTACATCGGGAACCACCAACTGTTACTGAAAATAACAAGTTAATGGTCAATCAGTACATAAGAGCGAAAATACGGCAATTCAAAGTCGGGATTTTGATCGAAAAACCGGACAATGTGGCTCTAGTGGCGCGCGCAAATTCACCAAACGTAATTTTGAAACCTTGTCATAAGCTGACAGGAAGATATATTCGATTCGATAGTGTTTATAAGGTATTGTAACTAAAAGGTAGATCAATTGGATGCATAATTTCGAATATTAAACGTATTTGAGATAGTTTCTTTATTTTTCCATAACATCAAGCACTTTAGAGATATTATGCATAAATGGATATATTTGCAAGTCCAGTGATGAGATATGAACTTCAAACAGCATATTAGATATTTTGTAGCTTATCAAAATCAAATTAAATTTTAAGAAAGATACTCTGTGTCACTGGGAGTGGTTAATTGGTTAGGGTTGTTCCTCAATAAAAAAAATCTGTTGTTTCATATTGTATTATTTTAAAGAGTCCCTTACCTAAAATTTAAAAAAAATGAATCACATGTGGCTTCAAAGATTTCAAGAACTCTTTATGCACACAGGTCTTTTATGTTGCTTGTGCAAAAGGTTCGACATTCACGTTTGTCACATCTAGACTCAGCTTGATAGCTTCTAACTGCAAGTCATTATATGACGCCCGTGCCTTTTATCTGTTTCATGCTGACCTTAAATCATTTTACTACACCTTAATTTCCACGGATTGCAGATTTGTTTTCAATATTTTTTTTTAAACAAATATGTTTTTAGTAATACTTGTTTTCTTGTACAATTGGGTATTTTATAACTCCTGATTTAATATTTAATATTTCTAAAAAAATACAACACTTTGAAAAATTGGCACAATATTTACTTGATAAGTACATGTCCTAATTTAAGAAATTAGTGCTACTTCACGTTACTTCATTTGTAATTAACAACGTTCTCTCAACTGGATTAGTTGCAATTAGAAAACAAACTTGTAAAGACATAATTTTTGTGTGTCTTTCAATGTTTGGAATACAATACTTATACCTCGTGTCCCCAAGTTAATATCAGGAAAAGCGCTATGAGGTTATCAATGATTGCTATATCCTATTCGTTGACTCATCCTGTCTCAGGGTATGAACATTACGCTTACTCGACTAATCTGTACCCTGGGCTCAGAAGAATATTTTTCTCACCACCTTCTCGATAAAATTTTGAACGAGAAACGTTCGTACCCTGAGACAGGATGAATCGCACTGGATAAATAGTGGCGCCAAAAAGGCACTTACAACTGCAAAACACGTTTTAGATTCGTGTTATGTTTAAATGCAGATAATGAATATTCCCAAAGGTAGGTAGGTCGTGGTAAAAGAATTATTTAGATTGTTTTTCGATAAAGGGAGGACTTCAACATCAATACTTTATACAGTAGCTGTTATTTCTAAACAATCACATTTTCAGGGTACGGCTAATAAGTAACTACGACCCAATGATATATTGATATGATATTCCCATTGATCTATTTGTAGCATTACGAGACAGAGAGAAATCAAAGTCGATAACAAGTTAATAACATTTCTATTCTCGTCATCTCATGAGTCTATTGCACAACAGGCCCTGAAGGTTTTCCTACTTTTTCTTGACACAGACATTATGATTACCCTTATTTACTCTTGAAGAGTGGGAACTATTCTATATTAGTACATATATGATTTAAATGTAACTAAGATCCAATTCAAGCCTTAACATTACATGTATATATATATATATGAATATTTACTCCAAATTTGTGGTTGGAAAACAAGTGGGACGAAATTACTCGCAAACCAGAATTGTAAAAATTTAAATTTGTCTTAAAACCAATTTCAAATTTCACAACCACAAGAGCAAAACTTTGACACATATATCTCCTAGCGCATTGATTGGAAAGGTCACTTCGTATAACATTGTTTATAGTATGCACCCAAAATCATGAAAATACTTTTCGATCAATAGTTAGAATTTCTGATACAATATCTAATTTCAAAAATCATTCAATCGAATACCAGAAGGGTATCTCATAACAAGCTTCAAATCAAATCATTTAATTCTGACTTTGTCAGGGAAATACACCGTTTGAACTCACTGTTGGTATTGATGTCCCTGGTCCTTGATGAAATGTGTTGAAAGAGGAAACTAATAACATATACTGGTCTCAAGAACTTTGATCTGCATCCTATTCAATAGGATTTGTGGACCATTCCTAAGGCTGATAAATGAAATTTATCTCGCCCTAAAACCACTTTAAAGGTCATTCTGTTAACAATGTTTGTGCTCTGAAAATTATTCTGAAAGCTAAACATTATTTGAATGTGAATTGGTATATAAGTGAAAATATTTCATTATGATCATTAGGATTAATGCACAAATTGGAAAAACTTGCACATAATTTTTATTGTTATTATCATAACGTCCATTTTTATTCAAATGTTTATTCAAATTCAAATAGTACAATATGGAATTGGAGTTATTTTTTCAAACTATTGACTACTTAGGAAAAATTGTTTATAGAAAAGTAAAAACGACCTAAAAAATCTATTATGGTTAACTGTTACATATCACAAACGAATACATGCATTTATCATATAATGGAGGGTGTTATCGATGCAATAAAGCTATCGGATAAACTTGGTATCCGGTTTGCTCAAAATCTGATAAAAATGCAAATAAGGTAAAAAAGGTTCGCATAATACAAATTTTATTCCTATTATATGAAATTAATGATACGGAAACACACTCGGTTAATAATTTCTATGTCTTAATAAAGATAAAATTGACAATTATATAATCACAAAGTTTCTCTGAAAAATCACGTAATTGTGAAGAAAAATATGCGAATGTCTTTACATGTGTGTCTTATCAAGTCATCGTTCAATAAAGCCTTAATTCAACCATTATAATCTGGACTTGTCATAATTCAAAATCATTCAGAACTCTTCTTATAGTTGTATATAAAGGTACGAGTTTGTGCAAATAAATAGCTTTTGGCCATGCCGGTAATGATAGTAAACCCTTAAAAGAATCTCAATCAACGAGTTGTTCAACATAAATGGCAATTTATGTATGTCTTTTAGTTAAAAAAAATATTTGAGGCCTGTATTTATATGCATATTCATCCTGACCAAACGTTTTATGCAAAATGTCACCTGCATGATTAGTTTGTTGCGCTGATGAAAAAGCAACTTCACTTGTATAATAACTTGACATTCCAGGAAATTGATGGACGTGAGTGAAGCAACGGTTGATTACCCTTGAAAAGACTTTCAGACACATAAATGCGTAGCTCTATTTGACACAGAGACTTTCTAATCCTGAGTTGTATTGTCAGCTCATCGGATATGTTCATTCAATCAACCAACAAGTATAAAAAATATCAAATGACAACGCTTCTCGAATGGAAAGGAGGGTTTGTAGTGCTCCAAATTGTAATAAATGCTCCAAAATGTAATACCTGCTCCAAATTGTAATAAAAACTGCTCCAAATTGTAATACCTGCTCCAAATTGTAATAAAAATTGCTCCAAATTGTAATAACGTCATTTCGAAAACAGTACGGTCAAGCTGCTCCAAATTGTAATAAAAATTGCTCCAAATTGTAATAAAGTCATTTTCGAAAACTGAACGGTCAAGCTGCTCAAAATTGTAATAAAAACTGCTTCAAATTGTAATAGAAGGTGTTTATATCACAAGCCTTTGCCATGATTCAGTAGCCAAAATGAAGATTTAAGATCAGCGTCGCTGATTGCACAACTTACTTTGATTGCCTCCAATCAGGCATCTCTCATTCTATCCCACCAAGTCCACGTAAGATAACAGAGGCTGTATAAACATTTCATGACTTGATCTGCCTCTGTGATAAGAGAATATGTACAAGGCAAGAACAATCATTCATCATTCATGCATGCACATATCTCTCTCATGAAACCAAATACCATGCCACAATTGATAACAGTCATTGCTGTAAGAATAATAGTGCAATTATGAGATTATATATGCAGACAATAGATACATCAATGTTCTCCTTGATCACTAGATTTTGATCCAGCTGACATGTAATAACGATATGATCTATGAAAAATGCCACAGCTTCTTTCGATTTTGCAAATAATTAATTGTCATTTGAAATATCAAGTAGCAAAACTAATCATAATGCATCGGTTGATCTGCCAAATGAACTTTGTATTTAGATAGCCTCCAAACCATTGTACATGATGACTCACTTTAACCTAGTGCAATAGAATCATGTAATTGGACGAGGAGTTGTATTGCTAGAATATTTTTTTTTCTAAATTGGCAACTAGGTAACCAGCCGAAACTTTCGTCAGTTAATATCAGTTTATTTTTACTTTTAACAAGGAAGATATCACTGTATTGTTTACTTTATTAAATAAAGTTGTTAATATAAATCCATCTAACGTTTATATTCATGAATTGAAGTCCGTTTTAAATGTTCCATTAATTAATACTTCCCCCTTTAATTGGTTGTAACAAGGTCATGTGACCAGTATACATTTCAACGAACCCTAAATTGGAGGTTATACCAAATAACTGACAAATTTTGCATTTTCGTGTATGCTGCCTGCTGGTTTATTTAACAAGTCATGTGACTATTTTAACAATTTAGCATTGCCCAGTGATGAGACCATCCTTACCTACTGCTTTCACAAAGATATATTCAGAATTGACCTAATAAATTGATTTCATAAACTTTTCTGTGAAATTATTCTTGTCAGTGACCTCTCATGAGGTAACGTCAGACTGATGTTGGAGGATCTTTGTTAGGGCGTGCTATATAGTCAAAAGAGTTGTTTTCCTTTGCCTTGAGTTTTCTTTAAATACTCATTTTGTGTGTGTTTTGAAAATAAAATTTCCAGAATTTAAAAAAAAAAGAGAATTTCATTATGCGTTTGTCGATACAGTTACCACAAACACATTATGAAGTTCACTTGTTAATTGAATTAATACTAATGAAAACCAATGCCTCCTTACAAAAAAGGTAAATGGTAGTGACACAACAAAGGTTAAGTAGTTTTTACCATATAGCTGTAAAACACTTGAGATCTTAATGAAGTATGTTGTAATCTGAAAAAAAAGTGTTTGGTTTCAATGTTTTATCATCAAGCACTGAATGTTGAATGTAAGAACTTGATTTGAAAAAGAGACATAAGGTACAATTATAAAAACATCACCATAACCGTTTTTGTCATTTCATGTAAAGCACATATTGATTCATAGCTTGTAAAGAAAAATGCTGATTTAATATAAATTTATTGCTACATATACAGGTTTGCTTATATTCAAAAGCAAACATTAGTTAAATCGCAGGTTTTTCATAGACAACCAGACACGAAATTTATGAAAGAAAGTATAAAGTTTTGAAACAAATATTACATTTATATACTTTTAAACAGTGACATTGCTATTATGTTTTTCTTGAAACAGATATGCCTTGGAAAGATCCCATGCAAAAGAAACGGATGATCATTCAGTACACCGTTATGTTATCACATGAACATTATTGAGATCATTACAAACTAAAGGGCTCCGCCATGAAGTCGTTTTATGTGACTCTGTCTTGTTATCATAGACAATGTAATTTGCAAAGATGTTTTCTTCTTTCACTTATTCAAAGTATAACTGTTCCAGGAAGGTTGATATACTGCATGTAGAAGATACCGCTGTTTCAGTAATCTACAAAGTTATTCACGTTGCATTATAAGATCGAATGACGTGACGTTTTAATGACTTCAGTACCCTTAAAGGGGCAGTAGCACGTTTTTAGGGGGAATATAAGTTGATGTCAGGAAAATGAAAATTAATGGTTCCAATTGAAAGACAATGAATTTAAACTAAATGGAACAGTAATAATTCAAATGTATAACATAAAGTTTAGCCATGCGGTTCAGTTTTCTTACAAAAAATGAATTAAAGGTGTTCACACAAAATGGCCGCCAATGGATTTTATGGGAATCTTCAGACTTTGTCCTCTGACTATGTATGATTGGCTTGTGTAATGAGATTTTTGTCACTATCAAAATCATACATTTAGCATTCACTTACAATTATCAGTGAAAATTTTAATTATAAAAAAACGTGCTACTGCCCCTTTAAGCATGACGACACAATATGAGACGGAATGCCACAACAGTCATGTCGGGCAGTTTCTTACAATTGATGACCATAATTGATGACGCTGCAATTAAACAATTGATAAATGAAAAAAATAATCCATTTGTGAGTGCAATGGGTATTCACACGTTGTAAAAAAGTTATTGAACTGAACGTTGATTAGTAGTCTCTGTTTTTGTGACAACAATAAGGTTTTTTAGGATTTTATCAGCAATTTATATTTAAGAACTCCATCATGAAGTCTTTAAAGGGGCAGTAGCACGTTTTTACGGGGAATATAAGGTGATGTCAGGAAAATGAAAATAAAGGGTTCCAATCTAATGACAATGTATTTAAACTAAATGAATCATCAATTAATCAAATATATAATGTAAAGTTAAGCCATGAGATTCCTTTTCTTACACAAAATGAATTAAAGGTGTTCACACAAAACTGGCTGCCAATGGATTTTATGTGAATCTTTATAATTTGATCTCTGACTATGGATGATTGGTTTGTGTAATTAGATTTTTGACACTATCAAAGGAATACATTTAGCATTAACTTATAATTATCAGTGAAAAATTGAAAATATAAAATTGTCAAAAAACGTGCTACTGCCCCTTTAAAGGATCAAATAATGTTTTTTATGTTTTTAAAGTATAGGTTTCAATACCGTTTATTTGTCAATATCGTTTATGTGTGTCATTGTATATGTTAGCATGGCGTGTTTGTACATATTGTATTTCCTTGCTTTAAGAACAGGTCTGATTTACAAGAAGTTCCTCAGGCATAAATTATGATCATATAATGTCTCGAAATAATAAGAGCGATTTCGGGCTTGACCTTCTTGCTAAGCAGTATATAATTGGACACATTAGTCACATTTAGGAAATAACAGACATAATGATAACACTTTATTGATACTATCAGATTTGCGAATTTTGAAAAGATAGATGTTTAATAGTTTTCAGTTCAGGATGCGACTATATTAGTAAAAATATACCAATGTGTAAGCTAGCCGATTCGTGTTAAATAATCAAGCATGTTTCTTTCTCTAAATTGAATATTTTCACATGGCGAAATAAAACCTTATCTGTAAGGCTTAACATGACAAACAGACAGTTTGAGATATGAACCTTTTGCATTCACTGTTTGTATTGATGTCCCTTATCCTTGATGAAACTTGTTGAAAGAGAAAACTAATAACATATACTGTTCTCAAAGACTTTGATCTCTACGACATTCAATAGGACTTGTGGACCATTCCTTAAGACTTATATATGAAATTAAACTCGCCCTACTACCACTACAAAAGGCTTCTCAAAACGGGGATTGTGCTCTGCTAAATATTCTGAAAGGTAACAATTATTTGAACGCCATCGAATTAATATTATTTAAGGTAAAATTATTTCCTTAAGATCTTGAGGACAAACCGTGAATGGGAAAAACATTTCACAAAATGTTTTGTAGGTTTTTTGATGAAATAAAACATGCCCAGTTACTAGATTTAGTACCTTTCTTTTAATAATAAAACAATAAGAAATAATTTAGATTTTCTGAAAATATTACGAAGATGAATAAACATATTACTATGGTTTAATTAAGCAAACAATGTTTCAAAACCGACAAAGAATTACCCATTTTCTAAAAAAAAATTAAATTTCTTATCTTTTTGATCGTCTGATTTCGACAAAAGGGCTGGTATTTTTAAAACACCAATTTTCATACATTTTTATGAAAATATTCATTATCTCCTTATATTAGGACATGTGTCGGTAGTAAGCTGTTAAAAGGATCTTGATTAACAAGTTGTTCAACATAAACAGCATTTTACAAATGTATGTATGTTTGTGATTTCAGGTCACCAAAGGTATTTAAATTGTATTTTTAGGCATATTCATCCTGACAAAACGTTTTATGCAAATGTCACCTCCATGAAAAGTCTTTTTCGCTGATGAAAGGGAGTTTGTTTTAACTCTGTTACACTCTCTATGTGAAATCAGTATTTGGTAAATTTTTGAATTGGTTATAATTTCTGGAGACTAAAGTTCATAGCGAAAACTTTGAGATTCCTTTGTACCTGTATAAAAGGGATTTTTATATGGTATGCAAGATATGATTCAGGCATGCCCAAACAATGGGGAAAAGGTATTCTTCCTCCATAGAGAACAAGAAAAAACATTTTTAAACACGGAAAAACAGTTGTAACCATTGTCACTAAAAGTCATTGGTAAAATATTTCCTGCCCTTTGAAGATTTTATTATCAGTTCCCATTAACTGTCTACGGATAAGGTTAATAACAGCAAGTTAATATACAATCTCTGTCTTATGTATACAATTAAGTCTATATCGCAACATCTCTGGTAAATATATGCATCTTAACAACCCTCGTCACATCCAATGCAATGTACAAGGCAAGAGCAATCAATCATCATTCTTGCATCCACATATCTCTCTCTAATGAAACCAAATACCATGCCACAATTGATAACCGTCATTGCTTGTAAGAATAATAGTGCAATTATGAGATCAATTATCCCCACAATAGATACATCAATGTTCTCCTCGATCACTAGATTTGAATCCGTCTGACATGTAATAAGTATGTGATCTATGAAAAATGGCAAAGATTATTTCAGTGGTGTAATTAATTATTTGACATTTGAAATATCATGTATCAAATCTAAGCATAATGCATCGGTTGATCTGCCAAAATGAAATATGTATTTAGATAGCGTCAAGGCAATTGTACAAGATGGTTTACTTTTTTCTATTTCAAAATAATCCTGGTGATACGTTTTGAAATCAAACTTTCACTTAAATTTGAAAGTCAGAATTTATGTAAAATGAATTTCATGATTTGTTTGACGACACGATTGCAACATTTATTCTTTAACTTGCTAGGCCAGTTGTTGCTAGATATACAAGTTTATCTTAAGATGTTCACTTCCTTGTTGAATTATTACTAATGATAAAAAATGTGTCTTGACAAACATGTTATAGGGAGTGACAAAACAAAGGTTTAAAGGGTTTACCATATAGCTTTAAGATAATTAGAACTTAATTATTTATGTTGCAATTAGGGAAAAGAAAGTGCTTTTCAGGAGCTTTATTTCAATATTCATCATAAAAGCACTGAATGTTGAATGTAAGAACTTGCTTTGAAAAAGAGATAAAAGTTACATTAATAATATCATCATCATCATCATCGTCGTCGTCTTTTAATTGCTACAGATATATTTGCTAATATTCAAAAGCAAACACATCAATAAGTCGCAGACACGAAATTTAAATTGAAAGAATGTGTACAATTTTGAATAAAATATCACAATTACATACTTTTGAATAGTGACATTTGAAACACCTTTGCCATTATGGTTTTCTTGAAAGGATATGCCTTGAAAAGATATGTTAGATCACATGGAAATGAAACGGTTGATTATTGAGCACCCTGTTATGTTACAACGAGAATCTCATTGATATCTTTAACACCCACTATGGATTTAAGAGCTTCATCATGAAGTCGTCTTATGTGACTCTCTCTTTTAAACAAAGCCAAACTTTCTGTTTAACACAGACAAACTGTCTTTCAAGCACAAACAGACTTCTTTAAAACAAAGCCAAACTGTCTTTTAAACACAGACAAACTGATTTGAAAAGATGATTCTTAGTTTTCCTCTTCCAAAACATTTTAAAAATAACTGGATAAAATGATCAGCTTGGATGAAAACTGTATATTTTTATGTGACAACGAGAAGATTGTTGATGACTTTATCATAAATTAACATTACAAAGCCTTTATAGGATCAAATAATTGTTGTTGTTTTTGTGTGTGTTTTAAACGTAAATGTTTTAATACCGTTTATTGTCAATACCTTTAATTTGTGCCATTTTTTAGTTTGCATGACGTGTTCTACTTATTGTATTTCTTTGCTTTTAGAACAGGTTTGATTTATGAGAACTCCCTCGGGCATAAATCAATATGATGATATAATATATTGCAGAATAATGTATTCATTTAATTGTTTTCTATTTTTAGTGTAAGATTAATAGTTTTAATGGTGTGGATAATGAGTTGTCTATAGTTATAGTCAGTGATGCACGGTCGGGGGTATTAGAGAGCCGAGTACACATTTTTGCTTGTTTACAAGCTATTTTTACAAGCTAAATGTCAAACCGTGTTTAGAATGAAATGATATGATACTCATACTTATTTATTTTTGTGACATTAACATTGATCTTGTCTTAGAATTATGCCATTTAAGATACTCTGCTATCTTGTAACAATCCACAATTAGGACCTACCTGATACTTAAACATATTTGGAAATGAAGTATGTATTATTGTTCTTTACACCCACAAGAGAAAGGTAAATAGGCAACTGGTTCAGGTGCGAGAGAAAATGTAACATCAGAAATTAGCTAGGTTTCCGCCTTAGGATATGTTTTTTAAGGATGCATATGACGGATGCGTGGGATGTTCGAGTATGTTGTTTTCTTTATTGCATTTAGACAGAAATAGCATATATGTTTGTGACCATACAATCAGGATGACACTCAAAGATAAGTATTGAAAATATTTGTGTAAAGATATATCTTTATATTCTTCTTGAATACAAATATACATATATATATTGACTTACTAGTCAACTGATATGTCTCAACTCACTTTGATCATTTTTGGAAAATCGTTAACATGTGTTCAATCTGTTTCAACTTATGGTCTTGAAATAAACTGATATCATATAAGATAACAATAATGACATATAAAAACAAATCTCAAGGATAAACTGAACGAAGTAACCACTTGCTCCATATAAATACCGAATGGCATTGAATAAATTTCAGCATAAATGTTGAAAAAATTGTTCTTTCGTGATGTTTCCTTAATGTGTCAGTTTTCAGTACAACTGGCTCCAGTAGATTTATCAATTAGATCTTACCAAAGCCGTCACTAAATCCTCTTAACTTAATTGAAAATGTCTGGCGCAATCCACTTAGGTAGTTAAACTAATAAGGAGATTAGAAAATGTCCTGAGTTGTTTGACATGTGTTACTGTTAACTGATTCACAGAGAAGTTGAGGTGTGGAAGATGCTTACAAGTAAGTATAGATCTCATTATCTTAGGAGAACTTGTTCCCTCCCAACAGAGACTGAACAAAAAGGTGAAAAAGAAAAATGGTCTATTCGAGTGTCGCACAACATACAACAATGGGTAATAATTTCAAGTCATGACATGTTGATATAGCCTATGTTCTATTTCGCCGAAATTCGTGGGTTCCAGCAATTTCCGTGGCTAAAGAATTGCACCACATTCCATTTGAATTTTTTTTATCAAATGACAACGCTTTTCGCATGGAAAAGGTGGTTCATATCACAATGCTTTTGCCATGATTCAGTAGCCAAAATGATCATTTTAGAACACTATATTCGAAACATCAGGCGTTTTATAATTAATGAATCAAACACAATCTAATTCCGTAAATCAGTCATTCGATTGCCAGAAGTCTTTCTTGTCATCGTGTCCATAAGTAAGTCTTTTGTGTTTGAATTAATGTATTTTGCTTTCTTTAGATAAATTCTCATTTCACTGTAAAGCCTTCACCTCCATAATTTCTGTTTAAGACGTGGATGATTTGAATCAATTACGCTTTCAAAAGTAACTATGTGATTCCATATTAATGTTTTTTTCATCCCGCTTGGTTCACACGGGTTTTAATTTAGTTTTGACGTCAGTTTTTTTCATTAGCAAACTCATAAACGGAGATTAATTTAATAAATGATATACATGTAGTAATGATAATTATTGGTAACATAAAAACATCGCTTTGATAATAATCAAACATGTTTGAAAACAACTCAGTGCCATGTAATAAAATGACAAAGCAATGTCGAAAATTATGTCTTACATGTTGCCATCACAACCAAACAATAATGGAGTTAAAGCCCATCCAATTTGAGATGTGAACCGTTTGCACTTAATGATGATATCAATGTCCCTATTCCTTGGGGAAAAGCTTTGAAAGAGGAAACTAGTATCTAACTGTCCTCAAAGAACTGGATATCCATCAAATTCAATTAGGTTTGTGGACCATTCCTAAATATTGTTATGGAACTTTACCTCGAACTCATACAAGATCTCATTCTTTAAAGGGGCAGTAGCACGTTTTTTGACAATTTTATATATTTCAATTCTTCACTGATAATTGTACGTTAATGCTAAGTGTATTACTTTGATAGTGTAAAAAATCTCATTACACAAACCAATCATCCATAGTCAGAGAACAAATGATAAATATTCACATAAAATCCACTGGCAGCCATTTTTATGTGAACACCTTTAATTCATTTTGTGTAAAAAAAGGAATCGCATGGCTTAACGTTACATTATATATTAGATTTATTACTGCTTCGTTTAGTTTAAATACATTGCCTTGAGATTGGAACCATTTATTTTCATTTTCCTGACATCCCCTTATATTCCCCCTAAAAACGTGCTACTGCCCCTTTAAGAATTCTGGATTCCGTGTCACATTTCAAATAAATTGTCAGTTCAACAAACTGTTCTGGAAATCACTTGTTCCTTCAACTTCAATTCAATCAAATATTGATGAAAAACATAATTCCATTAGAATAACTTGGGTAAATACGTTCAAATTAGACTTGCTCAACATACAATCATTTCCATATCCATTTAATGTCATAAAAAGGATAGAAAACCACCCAATGTTTACTAATGTTTCAAATTAATAACAGCACACACAAAAAACGAATTATTCTCATCAAGTCAATAAGAGGATGGAATTTATAATAAATAACTATTTTGAAATGTCAATAGATAAGTATAAGTATCGCATTTCACGTATTTGACATTAATGGTTAAATAGATATTGATATCGGAGAATTATCACAATTGTTTCAAATGATAATATCATCAAAGATCATTGAAGTTAATGATATTTGTTTCCGCCTTGTGTATTCTTTTGTGGCCAATTATGGCTAAATCTGTTTCAGTTCTATTTGGATGCCAATCTACAATGTCAGAAACAATAGTGGAAAATGTTTCTCACATCATGTCAAAAGGAAACATATGTGCCTCACATCTAGATTTAAGTTTTGAAGTCTTATTTGGTATTTGACTTTAAAACATGGTATTTGTCTATGAAACATGGTATTTTTGTTTTATAAAACATGGTATTTGTCTATAAAACATGGTATTTGTGAGAAAAAAAACAAATTTTCCATTTATCTTATGATTAAATCGCTGTACGTTGAGTTGACTCAAAAGAGAGCCAAATTCCTACATGACGTCATGTGCGCGTCATTTAAACAACCATTATATATAAAATACCTTCTAATCGTATCTACAACAAATATCGGTGTTCTCCCCGCCGACAAGCAATGTCAGTTTAGAGCGAGTACGCTAGGCATGCTTTACGTCTCTGTCTCGATGGAATGAAACCAAATACCAGGTCACACTTGGCAATCTCTGTTGCTCGTTAGAAATAATAGTGCAATTATGATATCCAATATCCAGACAGTAGATACATCAATGGTGTGTACCAACTCTTTAATCACTATAACTGCATCTATTCGACATAAAATGATGATGATATCTTGAAAATGATCAAAGATTCTTTCGATTGTGTTGTAGAACTGGTGTTTCTGTCATTTGATAATTTTAACCTTTAAATCTACGTATAATGACTTGATAAATGTCGTTTGAAAAACCGTTTTGATGTCCTACAGACAAATATCAATTATTTTCATTACCAACTCTTTTTAATTTCAATCTTGACAAATTGGTGAATAATTGAATCTCCTAAAAAGTTATAAAAAATAAAGGCTCCAAAGGCTAACTACTCTGTTAAACTCAATCCTTTTTTTATTCTTACAAATTGAATATCATGTTCTATAATAAATAATTTGAAAACCATGCATTCCATGCATTCAAACTGCTACTTACTTAAGTATAAAATTTGAGCACAAGTGCATCGCTCAATAATAAGATAAAGAAGGAAAATAGACTAAAATACTGTTCTCAATTAAATTTTTAAAAAGCATATCCTGTTTTATCATAATGCAATCCCTCACTTTAGTTCAGCAAAAAGCAAGTAATTAGTACATATATATCGTCATATGTGAATAATCTAAGAATGGCAAGAAATATCTCCCAATTTCATTTCATGTATATACTGAATAGAAATGTTGTCAATTACATTTGAAGATGCCATGATAACAACATAAGATGAAAGAACATTATCTCTTTGTTTCGTTATAATGATCAAACAGTCTAGGTCAACCTAGCCTCAATTTTACCCGTTTCACTGCGATATTGAGTCTAGAGAGGTCTAGTTGAGGGTAGCGTCATCTAACCAAGCAGCAATAGTCTGCCTTCGCACGTATAATGTTTGGGGCTCATAGATCGCAGAAAGGTCGGCTGACGCGACCCTGGATCTTTCTAGACTCAATATCAGAGTGAAACGGGAAATATTGAGGCTAGGTTTACCTAGACTGATGATCAAGAGGATTATCCATAAATTATACCCCAGTTCCTGTCTTGTTGCTACACCTACTTTTTTATTGCACACCCACATTAACTCAGGTGAAGAGATCTTAAAATTTTGCAATCTAACGGAGTTCCAAAATTTTAAATTTCATTTAATGAGAAATTTTAACGACTAAAGATGGAAATTGAACCAGGGGCCTTTATGTTGCGATGCAACGCCTCTATCAACTTAGTTAATGCGGATTGATACAAGTAGCGGTAATTTTTGTTGTGTCATGTTTAGATTGTTTTATTTTTCTATCTAACCTTATGTATAAGTACTAGTTTGTATCAAATTTTAATTAAATGAAGTGGTTTTTAAAACAAAGTTAGAATAGGTATTGTTAATTATCTTTTGATCAAGTTAGGTCAAGACATACATGTAAACAAAGAGAATAGTGGATATCTCTTTTTCGTCAAATATTACTGGACCGGAGTGGGATATAAGTAAGATATACCAACACTTCCCTCGGTGCATCACTCAATACACCTCCTGTTTGAAACGTGAATCCTCGGCTCCGCTATGCTACGCCTCGGAGACCCACGATTCAAACAGGAAGTGTAGTGAGCGATACACCTCAGGAAGTGTGGGAAATCGAAAGATTAATGACAAAAGAACTACCTGGAATTGTTTATCTTCCAGGAAAAAAACAGATCTTAGGAAAAAAGTTCATTTGAATAGACTCATTGCTTTAGAAAAAAATTGATGCTTGAAGTACTGAAAATTATTCCTGAGCTAGGTATGTCAAACACTTTATAAAGACTTGAATATTCACGAAAATAATGAACCGAATTAGAATTATATTGATGAATATAAGATGAAACATTTTTCAAGGTACAGAAACACGTATTGAATCAACACAATTGACTTAATCTCAACGAATTCAAACTTATTAATTATTCATTGTGCATTTTCAATATGTCAAACATTCAAAATAGAAATGTATTCAAATATTTTCAATTTATTTTCAATTCATTTTCAATTCATTTTCAATTCATTTTCAATTCACAATAAGTTTATTGGAAATCTTGTTAACCACTTCGTTGAAAGTCCTTGAATATTTGACTTTCGTGTTCTGATGACATTCCAATCGAAATTGGTAGATTAATATTTATTAGAATTGATATTTAAGTTAGAGGATATTTTAAGATGTGTCGTCTTTTTAATCAATAGCAAGAAAAATATATAGTAATGCAGAGGTATTCCATATGTATTCAAAAACAATCTGTACATATAAACATCAGAGTAATAGCAATCTTATTTTTCTAAATTCTTTTTGTGTCGTTAACAATAACATATCAGTTTCTAAGTTTGTTTGACAATTGCATAGGATATCTGTTGAAACATCAACTTTGAAATAATTCACTCAATAAAATGTAAAGCTATTTCAAAACGTCGTAAAATGTACTTCTTCTTTGCGAATTTGATGATTTTTGGAACGTTTTTATTGAATTCTCTTCATGTTACAAGTGAAGACGTGAGACAGGTGAAGTTTTGACCTTCAGACCGAGGGCTTGGCCTTTTTTAATGATTTCTATTTTCCAAACAAGCTTTAGGCGTACATTTAAGACATTAAACTTGAAAAGATCATGTCTAAGGTTGCTCCCGTAGTATTGTGCACGTAAACCTTAACTGTAACATGTGATCAATGGGAATTTACAGTCTATCATTGGTTGAATTACGTGTGACCGACAATAGTTTATTACCTTGAAATTATGTTATTTGTCATTCCTAATATAAACAAACAGTTCACTTATCAATGATGATATTCTGAAGATACAACTGCTAAGCTTTCGTTTGTTCAACTGTATGAGGGTCATTATTTTAGAATATTTGAAACACAATCTCTCAACCGTGAAGGGATAATAAATGAATGTCAGTTACATAATTCACATTATCACTAAAAAAAAATCAATTTTCAAATTAGACCTTACATTTGTATTTAAAATCATATTTACTTTATATTGATCGAATATCTCTACAGATGTTAAAACTGACAAGATATATATTTAATTGAAATTGTATTGACCTTTAAAACACTTTTTGAAAGGCTTGTGTTGTCATATGATACGAGGAAAAATCATTATCATGTTTGATATTGCAATAATGTCTTAACGACTGACGTATTATCCTTAGAAATAAGCGTTCTTTCACACAAAAATTCGAACAGAATCGTGACGCAATGTTTAATTTAACCAGTAATATGATTAAAGAGATGTCATGTAGGAAAAGCAGTTTAATTTTCTTTAAGGCCTCAAAATGATGCATTTGTAACTGTTTCCCTTTAAACGCAAGATATTTTAAAGTAAATATGATATGTTTGAAATTATTATGATGAATCCATAGCTTGCATGCCTTTTCGGCAAACAAAGCTGCTGAAAAAGTTCGTAATATAACAAAATAGGGGAAATATCATGTAACTTGATGTTTACACATGGTGGACAAAATACAATTTCTGCCAGAACGTAGGCGATTCGATGGAGATATAGAACTCACATTCATACAAGAAAGAATTGTGCATCTTTAATTTTCTTTTTAAATATCTTACTTGTACAAATCAAGATATTTGGCATTACTTTAAAGGGACAGTAGCACGTTTTTAATAATTTTATATTTTACATTTTTCACTGATAATTGTAAGTTAATGTTAAATATATTGTTTTGACAGTGTCCATAATCTCATTACACAAGTCAATCATCCATAGTCAGAGGACAAAGTATGAAGATTCACATAAAATCCATTGGCGGCCATTTTTGTGTGAAACACCTTTAATTCATTTTGTGTAAGAAAAGGGAATCGCATGGCTAAACTTTCCAATATTTATTTGAATTATTACTGCTCCGGTTGGTTTAAATACGTTGTCTTTCATTTGGGACCATTAATTTTAATTTTCCTGACATCACCTTATATTCCCCCTAAAACGTGCTACTGCCCCTTTAAGTAAGTTTATATGGTATTCTTATGTTTTTAACGTTAATCCCATGCCTCCTTTGGGTAATGATAGGGTTGTGTTCGTCATATAATATGTGCTTTAGCTATGAGTCCTTTTCATATTGATTTATGCCTTTCTTACAATATCAAAATGATAATTTAACAATGGAATTAGTGAAAAGTGTAACAAACTTGTATCCTGCAAATGTAAAATCAAACATGTTGAAGATATATGCATGAAATAATGGTATATTTTCCTTGTATTCATCATTTTCCTCGTCTTTATATAATTGTTAAGGATTCAGCTGAATCCTTATTGTTATTGGCGTGTTTCTTTTTTTTATTATTATTCCACGAATTTTGTACCCAACTTTCAGCCCAAACGGCTGATGCTATCAAAGCCAAATTTCACAGGCTGGTAGACCTTGTTGAGGAATGGCGACAATAAGCTTTTGAGCCAAATTGGCACAGTTATAAATGGCCCAGCAAGGCCCAAATTTGGAAAAGTTAACATTGATTTATTTTTAAAATGCACTTAAAGACGTGAATTTTTTTTAAAAGATGCGCAATCAAAAATGCTGCCAAAAACTAAATTATGGAAAATTGGTAGGTCACGTGGTTTGGCCGCCATCTTGTTTTAGTGCATTTTTGACCATTTCTGACCCCTACCACCTTTGAAAATCTTTTTCTCTGAAGATACTTGCACTAGAGAGCTGAAATTTATACTCAATGTAGCTGAAGCATTGTACTTCTTAATGTGATAACTCATAAACCAGACCATAGAAGTTTATGATTTTTGCATGAGAGTTAGACATTGGCAAGGTATTTAAGAAAAAAGAATAAAATCGCTCGCCAACAGTCATTTCCGGTCAGGAGCAGAGGTCAAAGTTTGCATTTTGGAAATGTGGTGTTTCGGTGGGTATGTTTAAAATATCGTAGCGAATCAACGACGTACGATATCGCATTGTTCTATATATCATATGAAAGCCAAAAGTCTATAGATTTTTTAAAAAATTAACAATTAATTCAGATATTTTTTCTACGGACCTTTGAATATTGTCAACCCTGCATGCGTTTTGAATGAATTTGATAACTGTAGGTTTGCAAAATGCGTTAATCATCAACAAAAGACTATTACCCAGAAGCTTTTGACTGAAATCATTACCTTTGTGAATTACATTAATACCATACAGCGCTGAATCCGTTTGTCGTCGCTTGCGACTATATTTCCATTTGTTATTTCTGACTGGTTTACGTTGTTACCTCTTAATTCCACAAATGTCTAATCCACCAAACTAGTAGATAATTTAACAAAGAGCTGTATTCTCCTGATAATTTGCAAATTGCCTCTTCTCGTCCAAAATGTCAATTTGTATATACAAGTGATCTTTCAAAGTGCCCTCGGCTTTCTGTATACATGGTGGTTCATCGTATTAATCAGGTTAGTACGTTCCATCTGTACACACGTGTTTTCTTTAACTGGATATAATCTATGAACAATACTTGATATCTGTAGTATTTAAGCTTCAGTAAACAACACAGCCTCATGAACTATTACATTAGGGTAAGAGGCAAATGTGTATCATTACCACATGTGATTGCTCACCGACTTTATTTTTTTCGTATGAAAATATAATGTGTCCCATTAGTTTGATGACAGCTCAATGCGCACTGACAGAAACATGTTTGATTCGGTAATAACCATTCAGCGTTCTTGAAACGGTAAAAATTTCCGGGAAACATAGCAATTTTTAAATTATCATCTCATTCCATCTAAATAAAATTCTGTCAACGGGTATGAACAATTACAATTAACCTTTGTTTTATTCAGTTGGCTTATCAAGAGATTACTGTGTATGGAACTCAGTAGAATAAAATGGCACCATTATAGCTCTAAATGAAATTGTAAACCGAACACGTAGCTTGAGACCTTAATGGGATGCATTAGAGCTGGTAGTTTTGTTTTATTACCTTAAGGATTGACAATAAGTAGAGTTAATTTTCAAAACGAGAACACGTGTACTCTTCATTGTTGCTTTGCACCGATTGCCAGTTCCCGTATTTTATCGCCGGTGACATCATAAAACCATTATTGGTGACGTCACTATAGCCGGTCGTCGCTAGGGCAGCGGCCCGTTTACTTTCAACGAGATGAAAATGGAATAGCATTAATTATAAAGATATGATTATCCTTTGAACTTTGTCATAATACAAAAAGGATCGGCTTCCTACGTGAGTGCTGTCATTGTTTTGTATATGAAAGATTCGAACAAAATAGGAATTTATGTCGACCGGTTTCTTTATAACTGGAATTCTGCTTATTTATAAAGAGCATAAGAAAGTAAAATGCCAGTACAAAAAGTACAGCATATACTGAACATGATGAACATTGACCATGATGAAGTAAACTGTAGTATGTGTTAACCTCAATACCATATGTGGTCACCATTGAGAGTCACAATTGTGAAACACAATCTTTGCAATGTAGTGAAAAAGACAGTGAATAATGGTCATGAGGATACATTTTTACACCTCCCGCGAGCTAGAATAAAAACACACAACTCTTCATCTCAAAAGAGTTAAATGGGGTTGAGATCCGGACTGAGCATTAGCGATTTAATTGTGTTGTTGTTTTGATTTCGAGACTTGAGTTATTCTGGCAGAGTGAATATGAGCATTATCCTGTTAAAGTTTGCGATTGCAATAAGTAGAGGAGCTCGTTACTGAATATAATGAGTGAATGATTCACAGGGACCCTTTCGTGGTTTTACATTTGACACAATCCCTAATGTATGCGGCATAAACGCTATCAATTAACAGGTTTCTGCCCTTAATTGATAAGGGTTATTTATGTCGCAGTTTGCCATCATTTTATCAATTTATGAAAATATTGCCTTTTGTCTTATTCTGGTTCCTTTCTTTTGCCAAAATCTATATAACAGAATACAGCCTTTAAGAGCATTTAGAATCACAAATATTAGAAAGCATGCAATACGGTAAACACTTTTTTATTGTGAATTTGCAATATGTTTTAGAGTGTTCTGATACCTCCAATGAATGTGTGGTAATACCCTATAGGCACAAACTATTATTTTCATTATTTTTCGACTACATAAGAAATATGATTTGTACCACAACATGAGGGGATAAATAAATGAATATTTCATAAGTAAATGACCTGTCAGTTTTATTAACATTGTTTAAATATAGTAATAATGGTTGATAAGATATTCAAGGAGGATTTGCAAAATGCAAAAAGCAACGCCAGTTGTTTGGGTTAAAGAGGTACATACAAGCAATAACAGTTGAAATGGTTGCGGGAGGCAGAATCCGATGGTGAATATTGTAAAGTGAAAGGCCACAAGAAAGGGAATGACCGCCATATCATTGTACCCTCAGCATCAACAGTGGTGTACTAGTTAGCAGCCCGGTGGAGACACAAAACACTTTTGACCTGGGTTTCATCCATTGTTTTGTCCAGGACAAGGCACTTCATCCACATTGCACTCAGTCCAACTAGCTGTTAAAATATGTACATCAAAAAAAGGATGTACTGACCAAGTATCAACTGTGAGAGTACAAGCTGTGAGCTCAATCCCGAAGATAACTATTGAACCACCTCTAATCGTTATTAATTCAGGAGATTTCTGTGTATCCATATCATAATGGGCTCCCCTTGAGTGCAAAACTATCATTTTAAAAAACAAACATTTGATATCAAAACATTGCTAAATATGGTGAATATACATGTACTTTATTGCAAATTTTCTATGTGTTTCTCTGAAAAGTGCATAAAATACGTTCCTCAGTTCCCTCCTTAGGTAGTGCAAATGCACGCCTGGTGTAAATCAAATTTAAACTCGTTATGAGTGACAACTTCAATTGAAAAGATCCTTTACTTTTCACTAAATTGTTATTATCTTGCACCATTGGATGATAAATGGGATAAATGAAAGAAACTCTAGGTCATAAAAAGGGTAGATTGGAGGAGCGTCCTCATCTTCCAGGACACTTGATTCTTGAAGACAATCACTATTAAAGAAAGAAAATCGCTGTCAGTGTAGGTAAAATCTTACCAAGATCTAGAGGTTATTTCAGTTACTATCCTGTTCATCTGGTTCCGTTGTAGGAACAACCTCCCTTAGTCGGTACTTTGTTATCAATACTTTGACCACAAGCAGCAAGGCCCCAAAGCTAACAAACGCGAGGACCCGTTCTATCAGTGCCAGATAGATGTACCACATGTAAGACACTTCTTCCAACAAATACCCTATCAATGGGGCCAAGGCAATAGCCTGTATGTTGCCAGCCAACCAAACAACAGAAGTGACCTTTCCAGTGACCTTTAAAGCATCGTTTTCAAGGTAGACAATTCCTGTTGGGTAAATTGTTGCACATGCAAGGGAAAACAACAGCAAGCACAGCCAGATACCCCACTCTGTATCCTGTACAATGCTAAGCCACATACCACAGGTTGCCATGAAGGCAGCTACGTGACAGGCAATCAGCATCTTGCCAGGACTCACCCACTTCACAAAGACCACTGCAAGAAGTCTCGCACTAGCTACCCCTCCCCATATTATAGCATAAAGGCCTGAGCTCTTACTTTTGCTCCAACCAAGACCTTTTACAAAGAAGGCCATGACATACCCAAGAAACGTGAGAGTACCAGCGCAGTGGAAAAAGTACATTGAAGCTATGAGGAATAGGATGAGGATGACTAGCCATTTAGGAAGAACGTTTGGATTTCGGTGCTTATCGTCTTCGTTAGCTTTGACATTCAGACGGTAAAGACAACCTTCAACAACAAAGGCTATACCTGATACAAGGGTTAAAGCTGCTGCTATCATATAGGCATAGTGAATCTGGGTATCTGTGTATTCACACGCAGGTAGAACCCTGTAATAATTATTGTTTGCTTCTAAAGATGAGGAATTGATCTCCGATGTCAACGAAGTTTCAGGAGGGTCCTGGGATTGAAGTGTTCCCGAAAGTGAACAGTTGGTGGAGTTGTTTGTAACAGGTGTTGATAGGAATGGTCTGACGGTAAAAGGGGAGATAATGGCCCCAATTGAGTAACAAAAATGCATGAAGTGGACAAACATCTTCCCGTCAACGCCCCATGTGAACAGGATATCAGCGTTGGTCCCTGGAACACAATGTGCTCTGGATGGTTACATGGTTGGATTAAAAGATAGATTAAAATATCAAACCAAAATTGCGTTTTACTTTTAGCGTTAATATGAAAATGGCATAATAATAATTATTCTGTTTACACATTTTTGGATATTGCTAAAATCACGTTCAACTCAAATCAATAACTTTCTTTATCCCTCTTTTGGCATAAAAAGAACAAAACAAACTAAATTTAAATTAGTGGAGTAAGAGTTTACTTGTGCAAAATTATGGATTCATGAATAAGACGCAATTTAATTGTTTTATAGAAATATCTACCACATTGCTTCCTTACAGTTTCTTTGAGCTATGGCTTGCTTTACCCCTCACTGTATATGGAATCAACAAAATCATCAGTTACAATATGCCACCCACCTGTATCAAAAGCAGCATTTAAAGTAGAGTTGAAGAAGAAGAGGACAACAGTCAGGAGGAAGTGCGTGCTCCACGGTATACACGTGGTTGTGATGGAGCCTACCAGGCAAGCGCCAGCAAGTAGGAAGAGTTTGTGATTGGTCAGTTTGTCGAAGAGGACCCCAATTAGAAGAGTTCCAGCGATACTTCCAACTCCCATGATGGTGTAGAATAAAGAGGCTTGTTCCACAGTAATACCAGTGATCTCAGCCAAATCCAGGAAAGCTGTAGCATGCTGCCCGTTCCTCAAACCCTGTTGAGATTAAAACGCCAATGATGTTGAAATTACTTCCGTCCTTTCATTATCCGTCTGTCCAAGAGATTTTGCTTGCCTGCACCTCAAGTTCTTACACATTAAATTTTTTGTATATGGATGTTGTATAGATGTTTATTGAGTCTAATTCTGACGTCATCAATTTACACTGAATGACCCCGGAAATAGGTCAAGGTGACCCTATGTATAGAATCTAGCATAGCAACAGGTTATTTTTAGAATGTGTAGGTCAGTAACCTTAAGGGGGGTGTACTGAATGACATATTCTATTTTAAGAATATGATATCACTTTCTATTTTTAACCAACTGAGCTCATATTCTATATTTATCTAGGGGACATGTTAAGACATGTTGGTCTTTTGCGCAAAGCATGATCATCTCTATAAACAAGCCGGGTTTTTTAAACAATATCTAATTTCTAGCTGCTACTGGATCTATTACTCGGAAGAATCTTTATGAAGCAGATTTATTGAGAAATCTTCGAGTTTATTTGGGAATATATATCATTTCAATTTTGATTTAGTTTTTAATTCAATTTTAATTCAGTTTAAGCTGTCGTTTGGACCACTTTTTAGTTAGCCTGAATCGAAAACAAGCTCCTTACTCTTTCACTGATATTAACTGGTTTATATACCAAGGAGAAAGGTCTTTTCAATGATCACGAGTGTGAAATGACTAGGATATATCAACTAATGAACAATTCATACTTTCAAAACATGAATTATAGTTTTAAAAGCTTTTATATGACTTATCTTTATATTGTGATAAATTTATACTTGTGTTTTATCAAAAAATAACTTTGCAGTGACGATGATAACAGGACAAATATATCTCGTGGAAAGAGTTACCTCCCTTGGTACCTCGAGAGCTTTTGTTTACATGTCTATTTTTAGAACACCTCCGGTATAGTATTCATTCAACCACGTTCTGAGTGTTAGGGTACGCAGATAGAAACAAGATTCATGTTGA